>CM040931.1:28544578-29144578 GCA_023029165.1 Gobiocypris rarus | reverse complement strand
TGTAGTCAGTAGCCAATTACAATTTGTAAGTAATCTACCCAGCTCTGCATCTCAACAATAGTTTTTTTTTGTTGTTGTTGTCAGTATTCAATAACAAATTGTGCTACGTTAAATATCTTCCATCTCTTTTTTTTCAGCCAGAAGTGGAAGACATGCAGATGGAGAATACAATTTGATATTTGTTCTTATATCTGTTTGACCATTTATTCAAAATTTTTTTTTTTTTTCATTTCTGCATTGTTCTGCATTTCTTTTTCTTTTCTTTTCTTTTTTTTCTGCCTGAAGGCAGTTTAACGAAAAGTGTTCACTTAGTTGTCACACATTTCTGCAAAAAGTAAATAAATAAATAAATAAATAATAAACTCACCAAAATATCACAACAGTATGTTTTTGTCTGTGTATGTGTTTAAAGCTTTACTTTTGAAGGTAAAAATTTACTTGCAAGTAAATATTGCAAGTAAATCTCTACTGAACATCAAGTCGTTCATTATCAGCCTATTTCTGTAAATGGGCTGAAATAAGATTTTACAATATAGGAATAGCACACAGTGCGCCATTCTATTGAAACCCGTTCGGTGCTTGTAAGGATAATGGTTTTGTAAACTAAACTACCAAAATGACAGCTCAATGAACATTAGTGGTTAGACGCAGATTTAGGCCTTGGTGTCTGAATTGCAGAAACTTGTTTTAATGAAATCCTTCATGCAAATATTGAAAAATGGCACAGCAAGCTATTGGAGCCTTTATAGAGTATCTAGAATAATCAAATAAAATAAACAGAGATGTCGCGTTTGCGACAAATAAGCCTTTATTGTCGGAGTGTGGCGTTAGTTACCTTACCCGCAGTCCCAGAGCTGGAAACTATTATGAGTTTTATTATTTTATCAATGTGGAAGTAAAATGGTCTTGACTGGCCCCTTACTCATCTGGAAAAAGGAAATACAATTCTGACAGGGTAATGTGTACCAGCCCATAGCCCTTTCAGAGTAATCAAGTTGTAAAAAGGCCCATGAATTTTAAACAAAATCATTATCCACAAGGGATTCCTTTAAGAAATGTGTATAACAGTTTGAACGGAGAAGGAATCTATCACAACTTGCAAAACAGAAATAAAAATTCACCTAGCTTAACACCAATAGGACAGGCACACATTACCCATGTAGTTTGTTGTCACTACTTCGGTGTAAAAGGCTCAATTTCCGGCTGAAAATGCAGGTCAAGCTGTCCATAACTGGTTTAAGTTGGTCTCTCAGTCCAAAAGCCCTTCAAAAACAATAAACTGACCTGCTAAAACTGGTTTACAAGGGCTTCTGAAACTTCTGAAACAAAATGTCTCCAAATGTACAAAAAACAATGTTTCGGCAAACTTTGCAAAAGACAGGATTAGGCTAGCTAACCTAATATGTAATAATTCTGGTAAATATTAATCTTATAACATCATGTCCTCAAGGCATTATACTTATAGCCATTAAATAGTGCAGCATTTACTTAAAATTGAAATTCCAGCCTAGATTGCATATAATAGCTTTTAATAAGGTTGTTATTAACTAATTTGTCTTTTAATTAAGATCTAAAAGTCTATGAGTCATGCAACTAATTATGTCAGAATGTTCTGACATTGTGAGTCATAGTTTGTTCCTCTGTTGAGTTTATGGATGTGATATCGTTATACTGTGTAAGGACTTTATATACTGGTAATTTTCCAATATTATGTTAAGCTGATTTAAAAGAAAATATTATGCATTTTTTCCCCAGTTAAAATTCAGTTGCTTTATGATGCCATTGATAATCAAAAGATGGAAGCATATTACAGGAAGCATTCCAGCTCAGGTCCTCAGACATGAAAGAGCCTTATCACTTCTCTATAAGAAACTCCTCTGTGATCCTTTTTACAAGGTATTGCAGGCCTTTACCCACAGTCCCACACAGAATGAGATATTTATCAAACAACATTTCCTTCACTAGTTTCCTCCAAAATCTATCCTTTTTGAATCCCCTTCCCATCATCTCAATGATCCAGCCTCTGAAAGTGTGAAAGAGGGACTGGTCTTGACATAGACGGAGGTTGGGTTTGAAGCAAATGAGGCACAGAAGCCTTTTTTTTTAAGCTGTCATCTAGTGCTTAGCACACCCGCTAACCGCTAAGCTTGTGTGGGAGATGCTTTCAGTCTGTGTCAGTCTATGATTTCAAATCACTTTTCTTCTATACTTTGGTAAAAGATTCCAAAATAAATCAATAAAGTTGGCCACTTACCAAGGATGTTAGCACTACTAATGCTAATTCTAGTGAGTTAGCTGCAAAGTTGTTGAAAATGCACATCATACCAGTCTAGGTGGTCCACCAAATGTGTTTTGTAATATGGTTAAAGTCAACCAGCTATGATTAAACTAGCTGATGTCTTGAACCAGTCTAAGATTGATCCTGCTTGGTTGAAACTTTTCTAGCTGGTCTCCTAGGCTAGCCAAGCTATTTTTCAGCTGGTCAGACCAGCTGACAAGTGTCCAAAACTCCTCTAAAATCATTAAACTAGACCCAATTGACCAGCAAGCTAACCTAGCAAAACACATTAGGCTATTGTTTTCAGTAGGGAGTCCAGTTCTAACCTAATTAATCTTAAGGAAGAACAAACCGACACCACAGAACTAGCGCTGATAAAAGCTGACTGTGTTGTCGGCTCTTGTCTGCACTTTAACACACTGAGAGTCCAACAGGTGACTGTCAACTGGCACGCGAGTTCTGTGCCTGCGTGTAAATGAGACAACTGTCTATTTCGGCAGATATATTTGTCTATATTCATAATTTATAAAGGGAAATCGACGCTGTAAGCTGCAGATGCGCAAACTGTAAACAAAGCAGCATGCACTTAACTGTTTTGAATATCAATCCTGCTGAACACTTTCTTTATTCCACTCTGCTCATGTTAATATTATACAATATTCGCCCAGGAACTCAGGTAAGATGACGTAAAATTAGAACAGCCTTCTATCTGTGTCTTTTTTGCTTCTTTGCTCGCTGTTTTGCTATTCTCGTGGACTGACTCATTCACTAAGCTGAACAGCCAATCAGAGTTCTCTCTCTCACCAACGACTCAACTGCGATTCTACATGTTGAATCGGCTTAAAAAACAACAACAATGTCTGACTAGAGCCAACAGTGCGGAACACCAGAAAAACAAAGTCGGCCAACGCTCAAAAAATGCCCAACGTTGCCCGACGCTCAATCATTGGGTTGGTGTGTCACAGGCTTTAGACCAACCAACTAATATATATATATATATATATATAATTTTCTCTGTTTAGTGAGGTGTCCTGTACAATTTTCTGTAATTAGCTCTAAGTAATTGCAACCAATTAGCTTAGTTTAGCTTAGCATTTTGGTTATTTGAAGAAAAAAAAAAGTGACCAAGCTAAAATGCCTTTTAAAAATTAGGTGTTTATTTAACATGTTAAATACATCGAGTCATAAGACCTAAACAAGTGCACAACATTAAAAGGCACTGTTTATTGCACAATTAAAGCCTGATTTTATTCAACACACACACAATGCAATCATGAAATAACCAAGTTAGCTGTTACATTGCACTGCATTAAGCCTTTAATAAATAGAAGGGGGTTAAATTTTGCATGGGTGTCACCTGTGATATATCAGCATCACCTAAGGTTCATTTGTGCAATGCTGCATTGAGATAATAAAGCTCATTTTGTGTGTAGTGCAGGAATATATTACCAACATCATTTGCTGCTAATGGACTCTCAGCAGAGCCACTCGCTGGTTTAGGTAAATGGATGGTGTGTGTCGTTATTTGTGCTTTGGGAGGAGTGGAGAGGATCAGGGGGTGATGTTCCCTCCTCTGCGCCCCCTGTTTTAATCATTAGCGTTGTCATTTTGCAGATGGGAATGTAATGGTTTGGAGGTGGCGGGGTGGAGGAACACATACCCATTAATGCCCTTTTTTGAACAAGTGGTCGTCTTAGCAAGCTAGTTAAAGTGCTTCATACCATCGGTGTGATAATAAAGAAGGTCTTAGGGCAGAGATATGCTGTCATTTTACAATGGGAAAATTGTCTGGA
This sequence comes from Gobiocypris rarus, assembly GCA_023029165.1. Classification (NCBI taxonomy): domain Eukaryota; kingdom Metazoa; phylum Chordata; class Actinopteri; order Cypriniformes; family Gobionidae; genus Gobiocypris; species Gobiocypris rarus. Next base: position 29,140,507 of record CM040931.1, on the reverse strand, counting down.
AAGCACAGGTGGCTGAACGATCCTTAGTTTTTTTTTCGGTCTTCATTTAATTGGTAAAAAAAGTTCATTTTTTTTTTTATCAGACATAAGAACTTTGAATGAAAAAGATTTTAAATACACTTTCACTAACGTGGAGTTTAGAGGGCATTTAAGGATGCTGTACTTGACTTTGGTGCTAGGGTAGTATCACAGTACACAGTATGTAATATTAATAACTAGTATTTTTTATTTTTATTTTTTTTATTTTTTTATTCATCAAGGTCGCATTAATTTGAGCAAACATGACAGTAAACACATTTATGAACACATTTATAATGTTAAAAAAGTTTGCTTGAGCACAAAAATCAGCCTATTAAAATAAATCGTGTTCTTCATTTTTTCATTCTTTTAGAATGATTTCTGAAGGATTCTGAGTGATTCCTGAACATTCAACTTAAGGTGTCCTTGTTACAGTGCAATTATGCATTTAAGTACTGAGTATTAACTTTGTACTGTACTTTACTATGTACTGTACTTTACTTTACTAATGTATAAGGATTAGGGTTTGGTTTAGGGTTAGTTACACGTAATTATGCATCATTTATAGTTATTACTATAGTAACTATAGTAACTTCAGATGCAAAAACCTCTAAGTCTGACATTTTTCTTTTAAATTAGCTTTTTATTCACTTTGCTTAACACCACAATATACACCAAATTAGGCATAACGTTATGACAGGTAAAGTAAGAAACAGTGATGATCTCACCACGGCACCTGTTAGTGTGTGGGATATATTAGGCAGAAAGTGAACATTTTGTCCTCAAAGTTGAAGCAAAAGGATTTGAGCGAGTTTGACAAGGGCCAAATTGTGATGGCTAGACAACTGGGTCGGAGCATCTGCAAAACTGCAGCTCTTGTGGGGTGTCGGTGGGAACACCCCACACCCCACAAGTGGTCACCACTGTTCCTTCCTTGGACCACTTTTGATGGATACTGACCACTGCAGACCGGGAACACCCCACAAGAGCTGCAGTTTTGGAGATGCTCCGACCCAGTTGTCTAGCCATCACAATGTTCATGGGCGGCCAAGGCTCATTGATGAACGTGGGGAGCGAAGGCTGGCCCGTGTGGTCCGATCAAACAGACGAGCTACTGTAGCTCAAATAGCTCAATAAGTTAATGCTGGTTCTAATAGAAAGGTGTCAGAATACACAGTGCAATGCAGTTTGTTGCGTATATATGGAGCTGCATAGCCGCAGACCAGGATGCACTATGGGAAGAAGGCGAGCTGGCGGAGGCAGTGTGATGCTTTGGGCAATGTTCTGCTGGGAAACCTTTGGTCCTGCCATCCATGTGGATGTTACTTCGACACGTACCACCTACCTAAGCATTGTTGCAGACCATGTACACCCTTTCATGGAAACGGTATTCCCTGGTGGCTGAGGCCTCTTTCAGCAGAATAATGTGCCCTGCCACAAAGCAAAAATGGTTCAGGAATGGTTTGAGGAGCACAACAACGAGTTTTAGGTGTAGATTTGGCCTCCAAATTCCCAAGATCTCAATCCAATTGAAGCATCTGTGGGATGTGCTGAACAAACAAGTCAGATCCATGGAGGCCCCACCTCACAACTTACAGGAGTTAAAGGACCTTCAGGGGTCTAGTGGGGTCCATGCCTCAACGGATCAGGGCTGTTTTGGCAGCTAAAGGGGGACCAACACAATATTAGGAAGGTGGTCATAATGTTATGCCTGATCCGTGTGTGTGTGTGTGTGTGTGTGTGTGTGTGTGTGTGTGTGTGTGTGTATACATATATATATATATATATATATATATATATATATATATATATATATATATATATATATATATATATATATATATATACCCTTTAATTCTGTGTGTTATTGTTTGTTATTGTCTAAGAGAAATTTTGCGAAAGAGAACTTGATACTGTCCCGTGTGTGTGTGTGTGTGTGTGTGTGTGTCTGCTAACACTTTGTTAATGCTCCTCAACAGACATTCTATTGACTATAATTAACTTTGCAATACGTGCTAACTTATTCTACTAACTCTAACAGTCTACAAATACTAGAGTTAGTTAACATGTAGTTGCAAATGAATGAATTATGTGGCATGTACTTGCAAAGATAGTAGAATGTGGACTATCGAAATGAAGTTCAACCAAAAAATGCCTTGATGTGCATATTTGTTATTTGTTGACAAAATAAATAAATGTATAATAATAATAATCATTTAATCTATCCTGTGTATTTCTGAATATACACAGAAGATATTTTGAAATTGTATTCTTTTTTTAATAATATAATATTTATAAAATATTTTTTTTACCCCAAAGAACTTCAAAAGGAACTTCAAGAAGATGTGAGATGGAGCTTTCCCCCTTCTTTTTATTTGCTATTTTTTCTTAGTAAGAATCGCAAATACCTAAATGTTTTGTTCATTACACTTCAGAGGGCACTTAATGGCGCTTTCTCTGACTCTTACATAAACATATTTCTGTGCTTAAAGAGAATATTGCTACTTCAAGTGCCATTTCATATGATTGCACATAATATAACATTACACTCCCATTATATTTTGGATGTGAATGCTTTGGATGACTATCAAGCTTACTCTTTCTCTCTCCCTTTGTGTTTATTCTAAACAATAAAAGTTGCAATTTGCAGACATCTTGATGATTACGAAGTGTACTCTCCTGAGAAGCATGGTGTGGTTCGTTGATATCTGTAATCTTAGACTGGTTTAAAAGAATATTTCTGAATCCAATTAAAAGCACATTATGATAACTGAGGTGGGGTGGGCCCAGAGAGGGTTTAGCATGGGCTTAGCTTGCGGCTAATGAAATAAAATGATTATAAAAAGTGTCTCAGAGAAGCCCAGAGCATATAAACCTCCCTGAGTGGATGCGCCCGTGAGAGATGATGTCAGTAACATGTCAACCTTACGCCCGTGGGTTATACGCTAGGTTAGCATTGCTGAAATATGCAGGGAAAAGCTGTTCGTTTTAAAGTAGACCAGGTTCAGACTGCCACACAGCAGAGAGAGCTGGGGAAAACAGCTAATGCACATTCATGATGAAGACGAACACGTGCAGTCGACTGGCATTTATTCCCTGTAGCAACTGAAAAATAATTAGCGTCATTTTCTTTTTTCATTTTTCTCCTTGTTCAGTGTACAGATGATTTCCATAGGAGTGCATGAACACTTGCAGAGTGATTTGCATCTTTTCACTCAAGATTATGAAATTAATTTATAGTGATAGATGAAGATACACTGCCAAAAGTTATGGAACATCTGCCTTTACATGCACATTAACTTTAATGACATCCAATTCTTAATCCGTAGGGTTTAATATGGAGTTGGCCTACTCTTTGCAGCTATAACAGCTAAAATAAAAACTCTTCTGGGAAGGCTTTCCATAAGGTTTAGGAGTGTGTTTATGGGCATATCCATGTCTTTATGGACCTTGCTTTGTGCACTAGTGCGCAGTCGTGTTAGAACAGGAAGGGACAATCCTCTAATTGTTCCCACAAAGTTGGGAGCATGAAATTGTACAAAATGTCTTGGTATGCTGAAGTATTAAGAAATCCTTTCACTGGAACTAAGGGGCCAAGCCCAAACCCTGAAAAACCACACACCATAATCCCCCTCCACCAAACTTTACCCTTGGCACAATGCAGTCAACAAGTTCTCCTGTGCTGACCCCGCTCTGTGATTTTATGTGGCCAACCACTTCATGGCTGAGTAACTGTTGTTCCCAATTGTTTCCTCTTTGTTATAATCCCACTAACAGTTGAGCATGGAATATTTAGTAGTGAGGACATTTCACAAATGGACTTATTGCACAGGTGCAACCTATCACGGTACCACGCTTGAATTCACTGAGCTCCTGAGAGCGACCCATTCCTTCACAAATGTTTGTAGAAGCGTCTGCATACCTAGGTGCTTGATTTCATACACCTGTGGCCATGGAAGTGATTAGAATACCTGAAACCAAGATTTGGAGGGGTGTCCAATACTTTGGGCAATATAGTGTATGTTTCAGGAACAACCTGCAGACCAAAAGTAAATGATCTGTGAGAAGTGTGATAACGGATACGTTTCTTGTCCTCATGCTCATTGGTTCAAGACAATAAACGGTCAAAACCAGGTGAGGTGAGGAGATCTGTTTAAACTTTTAGAGGTAGATATTTAAAATGGTCGGACTGATCTCATGAAATGGCATATGTATGACACGCCAATTCGTATGCCATTTTGGCATGCTATCAAGATGCATAATCGCTTTTTTAGCGTGTTTATCAACGCCGTTTCATTCTATCCCCTACACTGCCCCTACCCCTAAACCTACCCATCACACACACACACACACACACTGCTCCTAAACCTACCCATCACAAGAAACATTTAGCATCAATTTACATTGTGGACAAACACATAATGGTTAGTTTCAGCGTACACATACACGCGGAATCACATGGCGAGACATACACACGGATAGCTCAAAATGCATTTTTGGCTTTAGAAAGTGGCGTGTATGTTTACGCAAAGTCATGATGCTATGTTGAAATGGTAATGTTTGATAAAAGATTAGTTCAACCAGAAATTAAAAGTCTGCCAATAATTACCCTCATGTTGTTTCAATGTGTTTAGAAGTCTACTTAACTTTCTCTATTAATAATGTCCAAAAGTGTATGTATAAATCAAATATGAATTCTGTCATTCTTTCTTTTTTCTGAAAGTCCACCAAAGTGTCAGTGTTTTTATTAAAATGCCTAAATCATTGTCTTGCTAAAGCTAATTTCCTAACTAGCTAAATACACATTTTCACACATGCAGGATTTGAAAAAAAAAAAATATATATATATATATACAGTGAAATTATGTATCTATCTATCTATCTATCTATCTATCTATCTATCTATCTATCTATCTATCTATCTATCTATCTATCTATCTATCTATCTATCTATCTATCTATCTATCTATCATTCATCTATCTATCTATCTATCTATCTATCTATCTATCTATCTATCTATCTATCTATCTATCTATCTATCTATCTATCTATCTATCTATCTATCTATCTATCTATCTATCTATCTATCTATCTATCTATCTATCTATCTATCTATCTATCTATCTATCATCTATCTATATTCTGTTCTGGAAGTAGCCTAATGCTTGTCCAATACGACTCACCACCCAACATCACACTCTCACTTCCACTTTTCTTTTCACTTCTGGTCTTTATTCTTTTTAGTCTATATCTGTGTCAATCTATCTATCTCACTGTCATTCTCTCCTGTCAGTTGTGTGACATTTCCCTGCCCATGGGTGCCTGCGGGGCATTTCAAATGTTACTTTGATCTCTGTATTGAGTACCTCTGGCGCTAATGGGAGGGAAAAGGAGAAAAGAAAAAAAAGAAAAAAAAACATAGTATCACTTATGGATGTGCTGTACTGCACCAAGTCTCACAAACACTGTAAAAGTGCCTCCTCAGCAGCATATGGTGGGGAAGAGCTCATCATGTCTTCATTGTGTGAGGAAGTGCACTGCTTCTCCTACAGGAAGCCTTAGCAATCGCTCGTCTTCAGCTACTTTATTTTTCTGTATTCGCTTCAAAATGTATTTAACATCAAATAATGTGACATTAAATATTTAACATTTTTAGCTTGCATATTCAAAGACAACGCTTTATTTACTTTCTTAGTACATTTATGTGGTGTTATTGTGTATGATTCATCACTGCACAATACTTTACAAAACAACATGTTAATCTAAACGTAATGACTTTCTCCATGTCTGAAATTACTTTTCTGCTGATATAGTCAAGGACATGTGGGGAGAAAAAATAAGAATATTAAAGGTGCCTCAGTCAATTTTTCTTCACTTAAAAGTTCAGTCATGAGATCCAGTCATATCAGTAGTTTTTTGTTTTGTTTTAGCTTCTAGAGGCCTTTATGCTGATATTATTTGACCATCTAGTATGCTATATTTTGATAACCCTTTTAAATTTGATTTAAATAAACCTAAAACAAAATAAAATAAAATATAAATATTAGGATAAAACATAAAAAAATAAACTTACCTTGGAAACTAACTTATAAAATAAGTTGTTGTACTAAAATTACTAAAAATGAAACAATAATAGATTAAATATATACATTTAAATTAAATTTAAAAGAAACATAAAAAAATAAAAAGGTGACAAAAGCACATAAACTAAAATTTTAATGAAAATGTCTCGGTTATGTATGTAACTTGTTCCCAAAAGGAGGGAACAGAGCCGCTACACCCATAGATATATATATACGTAGATGTCTCATTAGCGACTGTTTCTATGGGGCGCTATACATTAGCCCTCCGCCATTTTCGAACGGTCAAAGCCAGTCGTGAGCGCACTTTGTGTTGTGAACATTCAAAAGTTGCCTGCGCGTCTGCAACCGTAATTATACACATGCATATATGAATATCTATATCTGCAATAGACGGAAGCAGATGATTTTATAGAATTTAGTTTATCATATATGGTAGATAATTCTGCATGCTAAAAATACTGGTTAAAGATCTTAACATTACTTTAACATCATTAATACTATTGATCATCAGAGAACCCTACAGACACATTGTTTTATAAAACAACTTCATCACATTACTGAATTTAAGCCATTAAAAACAGGGAAATTATAAATGATTATACATTTATTTAAAACAAGATTATATATAATATGCAAGTAGCTTATTATTCTGCACATGGATTTACAACACTGTGTAAGCTGTGTAAGAACTGATCGTTCTGTTAGGCCTACGTGTTTTTGTGTAGATCAGTGAAGAACGCGTTAGCTAACACGACATTAAAAAGTAGCCTATACTGAGTTAAAACATTGGCTATTAAAACACAAACCATATTCTTACCTGTGAAATGTTATCACATTTCTTAGGGAATTTAAATAGCGCTGGGTTTTACAGAGGCTGTGCAGAGTGTATATTTATATATTTATATATGACGTCACCGACATATTGGCATCATGTAATGACAAACTTGACCGACTGAAAGGAAACTATAAATATAAAAATAAAAGATAAATACTGTGGTCCCACTTTATATTAGGTGTCCTTAATTACTATGTACTAACATTTAATTTAATCATTTGTTACACATGTTGACACTTATTGTGTACATACAAGTTTTTACATTGTACTTAATTTCTGTTATAACATCTCTAATTACACGGTTGAGCCTTCCCTTACACCTTATGTTAAGGTCGTTAACCCACCCTTAAACCTACGCATACCATCAAACCTGTCCCTAACCTAATCTGTATCTCACCTCAATAGCAGAAAAAGACTTTTGCAATAGAATATGAACAGAATAAGTACATTGTACTTATTTTTTGATGCAAGTGCATAGTAATTAAAGACACCTAATATATATATATATATATATATATATATATATATATATATATATATATATATATATATATATATATATATATATATATATATATATATATATATATATATATATATATATATATTGTCATGAATAACGCTCCGGTTCATCCTCCGGACTGGAGGGAGCCATCACCGGAATACTGAGGCACGATCATTCGGACTCCAACTCCCATGGGCCCTCATTCCTAGGACTGATTACACTCACACCTGCACTGCATCACACACCTATTTAAGACACACACATGCATCACACCATTGCGAAGTCTTGATTTGCTACGGTTGTCATTTCTGAGCGTTTCCCTGTGTACTGATATCTTGTTGTTACCTGGACTGTTTATCATCTGTGACCCTCTGCTGCCTGCCCTGAACCTTGCCTGTACTTTGGATTGTGATTGTTTGCCGCCTGTCTTGACCCTTGCCTGTGACCCGTCTCTGATCCTTGCTGCCTGCCTCGACCATTGCCTGTTCCGGTTTACGGTACTGCTTTGTCCCTGTCTGTTTCTCTGCTCTCTAAATAAAGCTGCAAATGGATCCACTTCCTGTTGACCCTTCATTACATATATAACATACATATACACCAGGGGCGTTTCATCTGAGGAGGCAAAAGAGGCAGTGCCTCCTCATAAAATTGGATGAGAAAATAATACATATTCCAAAAATAAAACAAAATGTAATATTAAAAAGTGTACACTAGATTTTCTAAAGTAAAACTGTCCAACATTGACACCAGCAGGTGAAGTTACAGGGGGAGGCTTTGTTTCTCTTGCCTCCCCTGAGTCCATTGACTTTTATCAGTCCCCCTGAAGCGTGCAGTGGGTTTAGTGGGGGTAAAATTTCAGAACCACTGATATCCACATATAAACATATTTTGGAGAAAAGCATTTATTTCATAATGTGATTTACCCCCCATTTTCAATTATTTTACTTCAATGAAAGGTTAGATTTATGTGATTGTTTTGCATAAAACATCAAATGGATAAACAATGCAGATTTATTTTTTACAGCTTGATCATATTTACCAGGGTTGCCAACAATTTTGACCACCACTGTATATTTCAAGATACCCACAAAAGTGGAAAAAGCATACAAATGTGTGAATGTTGGAGCAAGAATTCACCCAAAAATGGTTTACCAAAAACTAAAATCATCTACTCATTTCGTTCGAAACCAGTATGACTTTCTTTCTTCTTAAGAGGATATGTTGAAAAATGTCTTTTCATTCTTTTTTGAATGACATGAGAGTGAGTACATGATATAATTTTTCTTTTGGTGATCTATGCTAAGTTGTGTCTCCAATTTTGCCTTATATCCAATAAAGTATTAACACAAGTATTAACTCTCCACAGCATATACTGTGAGTTCAAACCTCTCACGCACTCAGACCTTTTTCCTCATGTGTTTAGATTGTAAATGAGTAAAGGTCACTTGTTAAATAAGCTTCGCCTGGTTTCAAGCAGTAGACCAGGACAGAAAAAAATTGAGGGATTACTCAATCAGGGTGTGACTCGACTAAAACACAAAGAAGCCCGGGGCCTCAAAGTGGACAAGGCAATCTGAAAATTGATTCCACCGGTCGAGGGCTGCAGAGCAGGACTCCTCCGCTGTAATTCCCCGCATGCATTCATTCATTTCAGCAGTTGCTGGGATGCGGAGTACGTCAGATGCTTCTCTGCATGAAGTATGAACTGGAGTTCTCGCCGCGGGGCTCGGAGATCTCCTGCGTCGTGGTGCCACGAGGGCTCAGACAGTGGAATACACTTACAGTGAAATATCATCTGTGATTTGCCTCGGGAGGCTCTCGAGAAGTGTGTACGCAGACAGCGGGTAATTTCGTGCTTCTATGTATCCGAAGCACGTGGAGACTGAGAATATGGTCTGGACCTGGCTTATACCACTGATTCATTTATCACTCGAGAGCCTTTGGGTTTCTGCACAGATGGCTGCGCATTTCCGGTTTGTTCCACTTCGAGCGGCTCTCCATGTGGCTCCTTAAGAGGACTTTGTGAAAATACGTATGATTTGGCTGGAGGACAGTGTCAAACTCATTTATTTTCCATAAATAGGTGCCGGACACGCGCGCAGGCTGGTTTATATCTGCCCCACCTGGCGCAGCCGACTCTGTCGCCGCTGAACCTTAAGCACATTTTTCATTAGTCGGCTTCTGCCGGCCAGCAATTGTGCGCTGAAGGGATAAATTCAGAATCTTTCAAAAACGTGAAAACTAAAGCAGGTCAGGGGAGAGTTCCAGTCATACATCAAAGAGATTTATCCATCAGTAATGTGTATGGTTCTGGAATATTTTCTGGTGTAGAGCTGGGACTGGCCTCTCTGATGTCAAACCACCATCATAATGGAACTAAAATTGACTCCAAAGTCAGTCTATAGACGACTGATGTATAATGTATTTATTTATTGATTTCTTTTTTTCTTTGGGTAGTCATTTATCGAAACGCGTTATAATAAAAATGCAGTTAGTCTACGTATTGAAAAAAGGTGCTCAATACTTATTTACATGTAGTTTAAAAGAGGTTATAGGACTCTGCAGGGCTAATTTCTCTGCATTGCTTATGTCATGTATTGATAAATAGAACAAGCTTTGCAAAGTGCAGTTCCTCTCACTATACAGTTGATTTGGGCCCTCAACAGAAATGAAAGGGAGGCATAGATCATAAGAGTTCATGCGTGATATATGTTTATATCATGTTCTGTTTGTATTGGATGCAGCAGAGATTAATTTATGCATTCAGCGTGTTCACTCATTAATGCAGTGGATCTATATTGATTTGTGTTGTCACACATGGCTATTGAATGTCTGTGAGCGATTTATTTATTTATGGTTACTATGATTATTATAGTTGTTGCTATTTATCCCCATCTGCATTTGGTCCAAGAAAAATGCTGAATACTCATCAGACAAACATGATGCATATGTCTAAATAAACGTTGAAAAGTCAGGTTTTATATAATGTAAATCAAATCGAAAACAAATATTCTCTGTTTATGTAATCAGTTTGAAAAGAGAGAGATGTCAGTCGTTCGCCAGCTTCTTCATTAGTATTAATGTGGCTTCGCCCGTTCTTTTGAATGTCAAATACTGACACGATCCATGAGTATCCCTGCCCACATCAACTGGAATAAACACATCAAGTTTATTTCATGTACTTTACATCATTTCGACACGGTGAGGAATAGTTGTGGAATAATTTACCTCAGAAGAAAACTGTTACATTTCAATCAGCAATGGATCCAGTCAATGACTGTGAGGTACGTTTATTCTGTTAGTGCCTGTGAATATTAAACCGCAGAAAGTCCATTTAAATATGAATACAGCTGCAACATAAAATGTCATATACGTAAGACTGTTTAGACACGATTTATTTGGCCTGTTTTGGACAGATTATTAAGTGTTTACAGTAAAATTGCCTATAGTGTCACATCAATAAAGCTTTTGATTGGAAATTTCTGCTCAGATGCAATAAGTTTTGTGTACATAGGCTACTTTCTGTAATCATTAAAACTTATTTTGTTTCATATTGATTGTTATGAGGTTTTAATATTATTTCCTAACGTTATTATTTAATTTCATCTAGAAATAAATAAGAAGCAAATATAGCAGCGCGATCATGCATTGTGTGTGTCGGATAGTTTACAAAACCAAATGATTCTGATATGTTTTGCCATTAAAATGTCTGTGGAAAAGGTGACCCAATCAACCTGAATTCACCCTATATTCTTTGAAATCATAATTGCATTGCATTATGTTGTTTTAAACCCCAAATATTTTACTTTCATCATTACCAATTATTTAGATTTGTGTTTTTACTGAATACGGAATTGTGTTTCTGATATTATATATATATATTTATATTTATTTATTTTTGTGTATATATATATATATATATATATATATATATATATATATATATATATATATATATATATATATATATATATATATATATATATATATATATATATATATATATATAAATATTAGTGTCCTATGAATAGTGTAAAATCTCTTATTATAATTCCACATCCTGGATGTTGCATTCATCACACTTGCCGGGAAATCGGAATTTCATTGTATATGCGAGACAGTTGCAACAGGTGAAAGAAGAAGAAGAAGAAGAAGAAAAAAACCCTGTGGAGGAAAGCACTCAAATGAAAACACTAACATTCACATCTCCCTGAGGGAGCCTTTGCAATAAAAGGAGAGGGCTGATTTTCATTCAGATAGAAAGCTAGTGGGGAGCGTTTGCTGCTTTGTGCCTGTGTGATGTGGGATGCGGGCTGATCTTCAGATGGTGGCTGGGATTCTGAACCATTTCCTCCTTTAGTTTGAGACAACACCATGCATTGCATTATTGTGTTATTCTCTTGTTTGTGCTTCCGCGGCTGATTTGGTTTGAAATGAAAGATTGAAAAGGGATTTTCAGATATTGCTTACACACGCCCTACAGAAAAACTACTTCCGACTTTCCCGTTGAATATATGTGCTGAGCATAACGCATTCAGACCTGTTAAATCTGGGATAGGGTTTTGACCAAATGTCTGTGTTTACCAAATATCACACTTGGGTTTGCAAAGGATCATTTCTTAATGGGACATTGCTACAGTGGCTGGTCAAAGCAGTCAGATGTGATGCAAACGTCTTGAACCAGATTTTAAATTCAGCATATAAACAATAACATTTGCACTTTAATAATTCTCCACGAGAAAGTGTCTTATGGATTTGACCTGCCCTATAGATTTCATGCTTAAATCCAGATTTGGTTTCACTAGAGGTGTGAAGTCAGGAGTGATTGTCCAGCAGGAAAAGGTCAAGGACAACAGGCAGGGCATTGGCGAGCTTTAATCTGTTTCTCAAGAGTGGAGGCGGCTATCCACACCCACATATTTCAATGCAGTTGCATACGCACTCATTTGCAGCAACAAAGTGACCTTTAGCCATTCATCATCAATAAGAATTGGCTATTTAAAGCAACATAAGCAAAAGCAAATGGTGGCTATGTGACAATTGAGCAGAGTTTAATTTTACGCAAATTAGTGTGGCTACAAATGGGAGTGTAGACAGTGGAACCAGGGTGCCGCCAGAAATTCTGGGCCCTATGGAAAACAAAATTTCTGGGCCCCTACAATTTTACAGATAAAATTTAACCCAATAAACATGCCCTGTATACTTTAAAAAGATACTTAGCACATTGCATAGTTAAAATGTCTAAAGATGAGTACAAAGCCTACAAAAACAAGAAAAAATATAGAAAGATGTACTTGTTTACATAAAAGGGAGAACATTTATTATCTCAATTGCAAGCATAACAGAACATAACATAATGTCTTAATATAAAATATTAAAATATCTATTTTGTAAACTCCTTATAGCCAATTGTTACTACAGACACATGTTTTATTCCATTTTATATTATATTATTTTTCTGGGGCATTTTGTTCATATTAAGAACATCAAGTGACGCCCGCTTCACACACTCCGCCTGCAGGGCGTATGCGGTGGGTATTTTTTCCGCACCCATGTTAACGGATTACAGCTTTCACACTGCACGCGAATGCTGTCTGGCCGTGCGTTCCAGGTGCGATGCGCCTGCAGCAGTGCGCGATCGTTTCCAGACAGAGTCTATTTTTGCTGTGCTGCACTACTGCATTAAAGTGACAGAACATTGATCGCATTAAAATAAACATGTACTGATGCGAAAATCATAGTAATTTCACCACATATGCATGTAATTTAAAGTCTACTTGTTACTAAGTCTACACATGGCTTTTTGGTAAAGCAAGGAATGGAAACGACACCTTACCTGACATTTAGGTAAAAAAAATGTGACATAATGGATAGCACTCGTCCTTTCTTGGAGATTAAAAATAAAGTTCTTTATGATCTGTAGGATTCCTTTTAAAGGGGTTTAAAACGAAAGAAAAGAAGAGAGTCGGCTGTTTTTAATAGCATATTGTAAGTTTCTAATTTAAAATGCTTGTGATTTTAGGCTATAAACAATGTTTAAATGTTTTGCCACTTGCGTGAGCTACATCTAAAGTATAGGCTATATAAATATGAGTGCTTTAAAACCTGACATCTATTAAAGTGTAAACAAAGAGAATTGCAATTCTGGTGAGCCATGTTCAGTAACAACTTTTAGATTTGAAATGAAAATAATGAATTAATGCTGTGTTTGTGGTATACAACCGCAGATCAGTTGCGCACTGCAAACGCAGCATATGTGAAAGCACAACAGCTCGTGCTGCTCGGCACCGAATACACACCGCAACATGCACTGCAGACGGAGTGTGTGTGAAACGGGCGTAAGACAGCATCAATCGTAGCAGCAGCACTGTCACTTCACAGAACATACGACACACACGGCAAACTGATTTTGTAGTTTTTGAAGCGTGTAGATTACTTTTTGTTTATCATCATTCATGTGGCGAACACAGTAGTTAAGACGTGTTTAGAGGCTTCATTCTTTGTGAAGTTTCGCGCTCAGGCTCACCTTGTTCGTCTGGGGGATGTGGGACGTGGGAGGAGAGCAGCAGCCACTGAATCTGTGTCTACAAGACATGATAACCCGAAGACAGCACAGCAGATATGTAATGTTGGATGTAAATCATAATTAAGTAATTATTTTACTAAGCTAGCTAGATAAAAGCAGGTCATACGTAGCAACAAAAATAAGTAACTCTGAAAGTTTTGGAATAACGTTACAGGAATAGGGCAAGCTACCTTTCTTTTTGAAAAACTGTGTGACATACTGTTCGGCGTTCTCTGTCTTCTCTTTACTTCTTTTCTTTCCGTTTTTTGATGCCCCGACTTTTGATGTGACATGCCTGCGTATCACTGTCTGGGCTTCATCATAGCAAGTGCAATAACCAAGAGACGCTAGCGATCTAGCTCGGACCGCGCAGGTGGAATGAACCATTGTGAGAGGGGAGGGGGGTTGTGACATTTTGAAATTCGTTTTTAAATATAAAATCTATGGTAAAATGGACAAAATACACATTTAGGGCATGAGGGGCCCTAGCACATTTAATGTATGTATAAAAATAGAAAAGAAATAAAAGAAAAAGGGGTCTGCTCTTCTGGGCCCTAAATCAGCCTGGGCCCTTAGAATCGCCCTAACCTTCCACCCCTTTACGGCGCCCTTGAGTGGAACTCACATGATTTGACAGCTAATACAGTTAGAGGTATATAGAAATATCTGTTAGCAACTAAAAGCAAGGCTGCAGTAAGCCAGTCTTGAGCCAGGTACAACCAGGTTATATGGCAGTTATTTGAAATCGCATTGTGATAAAATGCAACATAAATGTCCCAGACCAGGGGCCTCATTTATAACCGTTGGGTATGCACAAAACAGGCCCTGGAAGGGTTTTACGACAATTCCTATGCATAAGTAGTGATTTATAAAAACAACATTTGCATAACAAGAGATCAAATCAAAAGTTAACAAATCTATTGAAAAAATTGTGTCACTCAGTAGCATCAGAAAGAATGTTTCATTCAAGATAAAAGACGATCAAATGAATTATAACTATATAAAACAAATACAAAGATCAGGCATTACATTATAACCTAATATTGTGTTGGTCCCCCCTGCCAAAACAGCCACAGATGTTCGATTGGATTGAGATCTGGGGAATTTGGAGGCCAAGTCAACACCTCAAACTCGTTGTTGTGCTCCTCAAACCATTCCTGAACCATTTTTGCTTTGTGGCAGGGCACCTCATCTTTCTGAAAAAGGGTGTACATGGTCTGCAACAATGCTTAGGTAGGTGGTACATGTCAAATTAACATCCACGTGGATGGCAGGACCCAAGGTTTCCCAGCAGAACATTGCCCAAAGCATCACACTGCCTCCGCCGGCTTGCCTTCTTCCCTTCTTCATCCTGGTGCCATGTGTTCCCCAGGTAAGCAATGCACCCGACCATCCACGTGATGTAAAATAAAAATAGAGAGCGCTTTAGTGATACAAATGAGTGATTCAATTGAACTTTTTAGCTAAAATGTCCATTTGCTAGCATAAATGCTAAGAGCAAATGACACTAATGAAAGCATGATTAAAATACTTTGAAACAACCCACAGTGATACATTCTGTTTTCAAAAAATAACTCTTGGTGTAAGAACTTTTTAGATTAAAACATTTTCTCAGAGAGAGCACACACACCTTTCATTGCTTCAGATCACATCAGTGAAGGAAAGTGACATCATTTCCTGTATCTTGCAAAGTTGTTGAAGATAATTCCACCAATTTAAAGGCAAAGTATGGTGCGGTAACAGAATCAACGCAATATTTATGGATACTATTTTATAGATAATAGTTATTTTTAAACAATTTGAAATCAATTTAGGGCTTTGTATAAATAAAATATTACTAAAAGAGAAGTAAAATACTTGTAATATACAGTGATACACAATATAAAAAATACACTGACTAAACAGCAAGAAATTATGATTATAAGACACATTTTACAGAAAAATATAATGTTATGGCCAGTAATATATTGTGATCCATGACAATGAGTAACAAATTATTGAAATAATTAAAATATAACCAGTAGAAAAAAGCAGAAAAAAATGATGGCTTTGAACAGCAAATGTACCTGCAATTATAGAATCACCCACATACTAAATACTGATTTCTTGCTAGAATTGAAATAAAAGTTGAAAAACAACTCTCTTATTTTTTAGCTTAAAGGGATAGTTCACCCCAAAAGAATCCAATTTGATGTTTATCTGCTTACCCCCAGGGCATACAAGACATAGGTGTCTTTGTTTCTTCAGTAGAACACAAATGAAGATTTTTAACTCCAACTGCTGAAGTGTGTATAATGCATGTGCATGTTATGGTGTAGATATACGTGCAAGAGATCACTGGTGCTCGCGTAAATTATGCCAGATCGTGTACTGTACATTGACCTCACTTACCAGAAGTGATCGTGCTGTTGAAGGCTGTTGGACATAAAATGTTATAAATACTATTCAATTTCTCGCACAAACTGATCATTTCGTGCCTTAATTCAATTCAATTCAAATATATTTGTATAGCGCTTTTCACAATACACATTGTTTCAAAGCAGCTTTACAGAAAGTGCATTTCATAAATGTACAATGAAAAATGTTAGAAAATGTTAATCAATCATGTATTAATTTAGGCCATAAGAAAGCTGGCATTGAGTCGTCTCATCACAGGCGTCGAGTCGTCTCATCACAGGTGTTGGGGCTTCTGAAGTCTCCATGAGAGGCTGGATACAAACTGGAGCTGACAAACTATTTACCTCGGGACTAGTGTCCCGAGATAACAACAGAAAAGCACATGGGAAATAATTAGCATAGCTGCTGTTCAGAATATTAATGCTTTTGATTCGATTTAACTGGGATTTAAAACCGCGATGGATTGTAGGGCGAAAGAAGATCCGTTAAATACACTGGAGCTAAACCATTTAGGGCTTTATAGGTCAGTAGCAATACTTTGTAATTGATACGGAACTTAATAGGTAACCAGTGTAGAGATGATGAAATTGGTGTTATATGATCATATTTTCTTGACCTAGTAAGAACTCTAGCAGCTGCGTTTTGGACTAACTGTAGCTTGTTTATTGAGGATGCAGGACAACCAGCTAATAAAGCATTACAGTAATCTAGTCTCGAGGTCATGAATGCATGAACTAACTTTTCTGCATCAGAAATAGATAGCATGTTACGTAGCTTAGCAATGTTTCTAAGGTGGAAAAATGCTGTTCTTGTAACATATGAAATATGATTTTCGAAAGACAAGTTGCGGTCTAATATAACACCCAGGTCTTTTACTGTAGTGGATAAAGTGACAGGACGTCCTTCCATCCTTCTTAAGACATCAATGTGTCGTCACGAGCCGAAGGGTTTAATATGGATTTGTCTGTGTGTGTTTTGTTTTTTTTACTCTCAACAGAAACAATGTTGACGATATCTTGGATGCCCTAGGGGTAAGCAGATAAACATCAAATTTTCATTTTTGGGTGAACTATCCCTTTAATGGAATCTAATGCACTGAATAGTAGGATACCATAGGCAGCCAAGGATACATATATGTTGTCTTCAAAAATCGATCAGATGAAGGTATCGCAGTAGACAGGATCATAAGAGGCAGGATTTTTCAGCTTCCAGAGGCAGCCAGTGATTCTGAAGACCTTGGTGTGTTTAGTTAGGGTTGGAGTTCAACTCTGCGGGGCAGAGGCCCTCCGGGAGCAGGGTTGGGCACTCCTGACCTTGACCATCCAGGAGCAGGATTGAACACCCGTGACTTATGGTGGACATCTGCTAAACTTCCGCTCTGGTGGGATTCTGGTTATTCCGTGGTTAAACGTTTAGAGGTCAGAGGCCAGTGATCATTTATCCCGCAGTGTTCATACTGTACTTTCAGGTCCATTTATTCTCACAGGGCAGCTCATACTGTGATGATCAATTCGATGTTGCATAAAGGTCATTTGATCCTTTTTAAACAAACTGAAGACTCTGATTAATAATGCATTCATGCATTGATTCGGTCTGACCTTTACATTGCAGACCAGGTCAATTATCTTATGGAGATGGAAAGTGTTCTGAACGTTCTATTAACGTCCTAATAGTTGCATTTATCATGGTTACCGGCGTGGGGAGAATGAAACAGTAGCTTGAGGCGAGTTGTGCTAATATTTTACTCTATGTTGACAGCTAACTGTTTACTCTGCCAGCAATGGCATGTAAGGAAGTGCTCAAGGGAGGGATAATTAAAACAGGGAGTCATGATCACCACCACTTTGCCTTTTTGTCCCCTGACGATGACAAGGCAGGAAGAGCTGTCAAGAAAGCCATCGGCTGGAACTGCAGTAGATGTTTTACGGCAGCGAAACGGGAAGGAGTTAGAAGGCCAGTTTTAAGTTCACAAAAACAACCAGTGTGCACTGTGTGAGTGGCTTTTATACATCCTTTACTTTCTTCCCTTTGTATTTTCAGTGTCCATCCATCCTTGAAAATGTCCTTTCATCCACCCTTTAAAATGACTTACCTTCTTTTCTATACAATGTCTTTTCCTTTCTTTCAATAGGCCTATCCCATCATTACAGCACATCCTTTATAATTTTGTTTGATTTCACTGTCATTCATCACATCCTCCCTTCCTTTTCAGTGTTGCTACTTACTTTCTTTAAATCCCGTTTTTCCTTCCTTCATTTATAATGTCGTTTTTTACCATTCAATGTCCCTTTTCCCATCCTGTCACGTATAACACAAAGGAAAACTGGTGCGAGGACTCAAGTGCAGTGATAAGGGGGATTTATTAACAAACACAACATAAATACAAAACAAACACCGACGAGGGGGCAAAACGTATAAACAATAGAACATAACACATACCAAAACGGGTCACAGGGAAACAGGAGACGTAGACATAACAACGATCCGACAAAGACTGACAAACACAAGGAGTATATAAAGGGGAGAAATCAATCAGGAAATCAGGGAACACAGGTGGGGCAAATGAACCAATAATCAGAGGGGGAATCAGACAATGACAGGAGCACATGCTCAACAAGACAAAACCCACATGTGCACACAAGACAGGACATGCATGTGACATTACCTCCTCCCTAAGGAGCGGCTACCAGGCGGGGAGGGACAGACCAGGGCAGCACGGGGGGGCAGACCAGGGGGGCACGGGAGGGACAGACAAGGGAGAAACAGACAAGGAAGGGGAAAACAAGGGAGGGAAGGGGAAAACAAAAAGTTCAGCCGGCACAGAGTCCACCGGCTCAGACTCCACCGGCACTGGGACCACCGGAACACAATCCACCGGAACTGGGACCACCGGAACTGGGACCACCGGAACACGATCCACCAGAACACGATCCACCTGCACAGGGACCACCAGAACTCGATCCACCGGAACAGGGATCACCGGAATACAATCCACCGGTACTGGGACCACCGGAACTGCCTCTGGGGGCTCGGAGAAAGTCCTGTGCTTCTCCCAAGCCCTCCAGACGGCCACCATAAAATATCCTATCACAGTCCTCCAGGCCGTGTCCGGGCTCGGGACCACCGGATCAGGAATCACCGGAACACGATCCACCGGAACTGGGACCACCGTAACACGATCCACCGGAACACGATCCACCGGGACCACCGGAACAGGGACCACCGGAACACGATCCACCGGAACAGGGATCACCAGAACCCGATCCACCGGAACACGATCCACCGGAACAGGGATAACCAGAACTGGGACCACCGGAACCCGATCCACCGGAACACGATCCACCGGACCTGGGACCACCGGAACAGGGACCACCGGAACACGATCCACCAGAACTGGGACCACCGGGATACGATCCACCGGAACAGGGACCACAGGAACTGGGACCACCGGAACCACAAGAACAGAGTCCACCAGAACTGAGTCAACGGAGTCCACCGGAGCGGCGTCAACCAGGACTGGTGCAGAGGGAGCCCTTCGCCTCCTCCTTCGTTTAGGAACAGAGACCACCAGAACCGGGACCACAGGAACTGGAACCCTTCTCTAATTGCGGTGGTATAGAAAATTAGAAAATTAGTTCCAAAAGTTCAAGTGGCTCACCATCTTCATCTCCCACTACGGAAGAGGGTAATCCAGGCAGAGATTAAAAATGTCCTTCAGGCCCACATTTGGCAATTAAGCCGCTCTGCCCTCTCCCAGAACCTCTGGGTAAATCCCCGTATGTCCATTCCCTTTTAGTGGAGCGTACTTAACCCACGAGGATGGACTAGGCTTTCACTCATCCTGCTGAGTCCTCTGATGGTCGGATCGTTCTGTCACGTATAACATAAAGTAAAACTGGTGCAAGGACTCAAGTGCAGTGATAAGGGGGATTTATTAACAAAAACAACATAAATACAAAACAAACACCGACGAGGGGGCAAAACGTATAAACAATAGAACATAACACATACCAAAACGGGTCACAGGGAAACAGGAGACGTAGACATAACAACGATCCGACAAAGACTGACAAACACAAGGAGTATATAAAGGGGAGAAATCAAGCAGGGAATCAGGGAACACAGGTGGGGCAAATGAACCAATAATCAGATAACAAGGGGGAGGGATCAGACAATGACACAAGCACATGCTCAACAAGACAAAACCCACATGAGCACACAAGACAGGACAGGCATGTGACACATCCTTTCTTTCAATGTCATTTTTTTTATTTCCTTCCTGTCAATGTCCTTCCTTCCTTCTTTCCTTCCTTTCACCATTTATTTCAATGCCCTACTTTCCTTCCATCCTTTATTTCAATGTCCCTTCTTGCTTCCATCCTTTCAGGGTTTTTCCTTTATAATGTAATTTCTTCCCACCTGTCCATCCTTCCTTCATTTCTGTCATCCCTTCCATTGCTTGTCCTTTCCTTTTAATTTCTTTCTTTGTCTCTCTGCAGTCTTCAGAATGATGGCAATAATATGACTTCATTCTTTTATAATAGAGAGAGATTTTGTCGTACCTTGGAGGGAACTCAAAACATTACTCCAGTGCAGTATAAATGGTTGCAGAGCTTTTGGAAAGAACTGGCGTAATAAGGGTGATTAAAAAGACTCTTTAAGTGCCAACTGATTTTACATCATATAAAAATGTAACAGTGATGAAACTTTAAGTTCCATCATCCGGACTAGAAAGATTGCTTCCATAATATATGTGCTTGACCTCAGAGCTGAGAGAGTATTGTCTTGCAGTATATTCTATCGAAAGATGCTGTCATAGACCATGCGTAAACCCCACTCCACCTTCAGAGTATCTCATTTTATTCCCCCCGGCATGACAAGAGCTTCTAATTTGAATCAGATCAAACTAGACTAGACAGACCAAGATCCATATGATATCAGTTATTATGAAGCTGTCGGCCCTGCATTACAATATACCACAAAACCAGATAATATTGTTATGTGCTGAACAACAGAAAATAATCTAAAAGGCCATCCTTTATTCTTGGTGGTATCATAGTACAATCATGGTATCATATGGTAATGATTTCAAACAATTACCATACTCATACACCATGTTATCTACATGGTGTTCTGAAGTGCTATTGCAACACTATGTCAAATATGTGACTTTTTTTTAACACTTTAGCATGGGGAACACATAATCATAAATAACTGTGACGTTTGCCTCAATAAACTCCTAATTTACTGCAAATTAATAATTAGTAAGGTAGTTTTTGTAGCGTTTACGTCTAGGTATTGGATTATGGGATGTAGAATAAGGTCATGCAGAATAAGGCATTAAAGGCACAATATGTACGATTTTTGTAATACAATATCCAAAAAACACTTGCACAGTGTGATACATTTCATGAAGTCGTGTACTTACATTATCCCAAAAGTTCCCTAGGATTTGTAAATCCAGAGAAATGCAGATTTTAAATCAGGGATCGTCCCTTGTCATTGTCGCCTATAAATGAAATCATATTTTCCACTTGTAGAAACCATGGCAACACACATGGACAAATGCGGAAGCCGCTGTTGTGTTGTTCAGTCATAATGGATCACGATTATCCATTGGAGAGTACAGAAAATCCCCCAAAAAACGTAAACGTAGCTCAACTGAACCCCGGGTATAGTTCACTTTCCACAGATGTGCGCGAAAGCATTTCAATGTATACTTCTTTGACCGTGAGCTTGAAAAGATATGTTCGGCGTATGTGTAATATGTAGAAAATGCAAATTTTTAATGTTTTGCCTCGTCGCCACATTCATTTATGAATTACATGAATCATGATCACATTTTTTCAATTAAAAATGGCATCACTAGATCGGTAGCTGAACATTTCTATCATAAAACAGTTGTCTAAAACTAGCATCTACTTACATATTTCCACTAACTCTCATTGTGTTGTGACAGTGACTGCGTTTACATGCACGTTCTTAAGCTGATTATGTTTAATAAGCCGACAACGCAGGTGGTCATGTAAACGTGGTAACCCTTTTCTTTTAACGGAGTAAGGTCATAAATGGCTTAAGCATAAACCGGTCGACAGAGGTAGTTTTTTGCCTCTTACCCCGATTTCACGCTTTAACCTGCGTTCTGATGGCTTATTGAAGTGCGCATGTGTTATAGGTGACAAAAACGCATACTTAAAGCACATTTAAACGCATCCAGACAGCTAGCATTTTGCATGAAAGAAAAGACATACATCACAAACGCAGACTCTTTTAAGACCCAGAAAAATATAAAAATGTGTTCTCATCTCCTGCAGCAGAAGTAGAAGAGGTTCAGTCAAAACGCTGCATTGGTAACTGCATGGGGGATAATATGAGCTGTAAATGTCCCGCTGACATGTTGCAAGCTTTATTTAACATCACAACTGACATAACATTTGGAATACTCTGAGTCAGATACGGGAATTATTATTTTTGACGTCACTTCAAGGAAATAACCCGGTTTATTAATAAAGTCATGTAAACGCGGTTTACTTGTGTTGTCAGGATACTGGTTTACATGTAAATGGGGAAAACTGGTTATTTCAATAAGCTGATATTTGTGAGTAATCAGCTTACTGGTGTGCATGTAAACGTGCTCATTGACAGTATAACAGTAAGACCCGCCTTCTTTGATTTGATTGGCCATCTCGATCATTTTGACATTGATGAGTGCTGCTAGACCACTGAGGTAGAACAGCCTAAAAAAATGAATCAACCTAAAAATTTAACTTTTATAATTTTTTGTCACCCTAAAAACAAATCAGCTTTACTCATAAAAGGATAAGATAAGACAAATAAAATGGGAAAATATTAATTATAATATTTATTTTTTAAATGTATTCATCGCTCAGACAAAATCATTGGCTCTGGCCTCCCCCAAACTCTGCCTATGCTAGTACCTAAACCTAAAGTGTTACCTTTTTTTTTCTTCGGAGCGTCTATTTACACCAAGTGCAATGCCTGGTTGGGCCTAAACCAGATTAAAAAACGACACACCTATTTTAATGTCTTCAGTGGCATAGTCAGTAGAGCACAAGGCATGTGGAACAAGGTTTTGATGCAATTGACCTGGGTTTGAATCCACCGTTTGCCGAGCTCGCTCTTCTCCCTTTTCCCATCACATATAACATCGGAAAGGCATTTACTTTCAATAATGAAAATGGAAATGTTTAATAATAATACAAGTATTTATTGGATAGGGTTAGAGGTAGGTGTAGGGAGGGCTTTTATTGTCTCATTAAGGCTGTATCCATTTAATCATTTTAATAAATATATTTTTTAAACTCTATTGTTATTATTGCATCCTGTTAATGTACAACAATACTGAGCTGCAAGTAGTATCTGTCAAAATAAAGTATAAATAGAATCTATTTACACATATTGCAAAGAACTGCTACTTTTACATAGTGTAAATATAATATATCACTATTTTCACTTAGTAAATAGAATCTAGTTGCTATTTACACTTGGTGCAAATAGCCGCTCCCTTTTTTTAATGGGAAGAATATTTTAAACAGTCTGCAGTGTAAAATAACTAAAGGTAAACAATTAATCATAGACATATTCTTCCATTATGAAATTGCATGTTTATCTTGATTATTTAATAATGAAAGCAAAGAATTAATTTAAAAACGTCAGGGATATTTTTGACTGCCACACAAAGGATCGTATATATTATAACATATATGAAGATATGAATAACTTTAGTATTCATATTAATGATCAATAAAGGTAATGTTTATATCAGATTAAATACAGGTTTCTATTTGATAAACACAATCCACCAACAACATCTCAAGCTAAGTCAGCATTAAAGTAGTGATTTATCCATGGGATTGTAAACTAGCAGTAATGTGAGTGTGTGTGAGTGTATTTAAAACGCTCTGCAGACTGGAGCAGGTGGCTTTTGAAATCAGTGTTTTATAAATGAAGTACAGAATGTAAGTACCACTAGAGAGACATTTTGTTGTTTGCTTTCTTTTTCTCAGCCTATATATCCCACTTTGCTGTTTTTTTGGTAATGTTACTGGTCAGAAAGCCTCTTTCACTGTGCATTGTCAGCAGTTGGAATCATTCAGCATTGCTTTTGCTGAGGAACATATCACATCTTCTTTTCTTTTTTTTTCCGGATGTAAGTAATACAGTTATGTGGACTGCTGATACAGGCCTGGCTGCATTTGTTTTTATGGGTTATACGATACATTTCTTCTCACAGGTCAATGAAGAGAGAAAGTGGCAAAGAGAAAGAGAAAAATAAGCACAAATATCACACTGCCAAGTGTCTCAACCCCTCTCACTGCATTTTAATTTCTCCTTTCACAAAGAAACTTGTGTGCTCCATCTACTGGTAAGGAGTAAACTTACAGTTGAGACGGATAGATCATGTTTGAGTGTAATGCATGTATGAATCATTTATGAACAAATTATAAATAACTGTTGTTGCTTTATAATTATGCCTTTTGTATTCTATGGAAGAAAAAAAAGGCATGTCGTTTGTATGGTGAGTAAACGATGAAAGAATATTGTTTGTGTGTGTGTGTGATGCTTTACATCATAGAAAACAACAAGAGACCTTATTAAAATCAAACACTGCCAGTGTTTCATCCTGTCTGTGATGAAAATTTAAAGATGATTCAGTGAGCAGACGTCACCAAAGCGTGCTTTACCTCCCCGTGCAATTAATTTTGCTAGTGCATGATTTTTGAAAACCGTCAGAGCTTGCATGTGCTGGTGAGATAAGAAAGGTAGGTGTTTTATATGATAAATAAGAATGTTTTTAAAAATGCTCATCTGTTTTCCTCTGTCATTTTGCATTTCTTTTTATATTGCAGTACCCTAGAATTTAAATATGTGGTTAATATTTAATTCAGTTCTGAGTAATATAATGAACAACATGTAGTGTAGAGTGGGGGGAAACGCCCCATTAAGGACTGTGTAACTTTTCTGTGAAACAAAAGTTAAATGTGTCTAGAATAGTTATCCTGATAATGATAATGACATAAATTATAAACCAAGTCTGAAAAATATCTAGTTTTCATGTTAGATTTTTAACAAAAATGTAATTCATACCAATAATTACATGCCCCCCAGGGTGGGGTAAAATGCCCCCACTCTGACAAAGCAATTTGCTTTATATTTTTAGAGCAAAATCAGAGTACAAGCATGTTTTAGCTTAAAATTAAAAAGACAAGCCAAAATAAATAAAAATTCATGCTGAAAATCAACAATAATAATAATAATAAAATAAAAATATAAAAATAAAAATATAGATGGATATATATAGATGGATATATATATATATATATATATATATATATATATATATATATATATATATATATATATATATATATATATATATATATATATATATATAGATATAGATATAAAATATTGCTCGCTGATGCTAACTGGCTGGCTGGCTAACTAGATAGCTGATGCTAATGTGAGGTAATTTTTAAATATACTGTAAAGTCCAAATGTTTTTATTCAACCTCCTAGTTAGATTACATTTGGTGGAAAAACTAAGAATGTGATGTTTAGAACATGGTAACTACAGTATTTATGATCGTCTGTGGGGTAAAACGCCCCCAGGGGCATTGCTTCCCACTATGTTTGAAAATGTCATTCTGAAAATATAATTATATTTTCCTTAAATAACAAGTAATCCCTAACAGGTCTTGCTCTTCTCATATCATATATAACTGATGTTCTGCAAAACAACAAGCTTTAGAACACTTTTTTTCTCAATGTTAAAAATTATGTCACTTAACATGAAATCCGTTTTCTCTCAGGTACGTCACCAATGTAAGCTTTGCGGTCAAAACTTCTACATCACTCTGGTCAAAGTAGAGTTTTCCCCCACTCTACCCTACTTATAAATAGGGTTAGGTTTAATCTAATTGCATGCAACTATGCATAATTTACTGTTATTAGAGTACATGTAAAATGTTTTAATATTTAATTTTACTGCTGTAATACACACAATTCGACTGCCTCCAGGTTAAAGTTAATCAGTTTATTTTTAATTCTGATCCCTCTGCTGACTTTAATGCTTAGACAATCATCACCAGGCATTTGACATTGATAGAACTTTGCGGCTGTGATTGCAATGATGCCAGGTATTTTTCGGTATGTTCACGGAGTGTAAACAGAAAGAGGAAGCAACACCCTCCCATCCCTGTGTGGAAAACAAATTGCCTTCTTTCCGGGGATTCTAGCAGAGTTTTGGAGCACTGAGCATGGATCAGAGCGCATAGAGGATGTGTAATGAGTTCCATGCTTGTGAAATCATAAACAGGATGGAGGCAGCCCGAAGCCCAGGAACGCTCTCAGCCACTGAACGCCGTCTTTTAAAGCTCCACCATTCCCCAGATGGATTGCATGCACGCCACACTAACTCTCTGCTTCGCTTGCCAGAGGTGCTTGTTGTTCAGTCTCTCTAACCCCCTTCAACCTTCCACCCTCTACACGCATACACCTTTCTCTTTTAACATATATGAGCCAGATCAACATTTTTGATCTTCATCTCTGTCCTCGCCTGAGCATTGAGGGGAAAGAAATCTGAGAAAATTCAGACAACATGATGCATTGAGATGTTTTAATTTTCTCAACTTCATAATTGTCCTCAGTAACACTACTTTTGTCATTTTGTACATGTACTGTTTATTAGGTAAATGTAAAATACAAATAGAAAGAATACGTTTTTATTTACTAATGGTTGATGTATCTTTATGGTATTGTGTATCGCCACAGGCAATTATTATTTATTTATTTTTACTTTCTCACATATAAAAAAGAAAATTACATTGCTGGAAATAAAAGGGTTCTCTTTAAAGTAACCAATAATTTACTGTTGTTTAGTCACAGGACCATTTAAGACTCTTTTTTTTGGTGTTATCTTTTATATATTGCTCTATTAAGCAAATTTTAAGTGAATTCAATATTTTTTGTTTACCGATTTACTTTAAATACAATAGTTTTTCATGTAAACACTGTACACTGCAATGTATAGCAAGTCTGTACTACAAGGGTTTGCATTTACACATTTTTTTTTTTATTGTTGTTTTTATTACATTCTATTAGTGTCATCAAATATATCACATGGATTCATTAGATGTGTGTTCTTTTATATAATTGCATGTAATTTTGACCGTATTTTTTCATTTAAGACCAAAAAACTAAACAAATAAGTGAACATTTTATGGAATGGGAAAGATATATTTATATATACATATATATATATATATATATATATATATATATATATATATATATATATATATATATATATATATATATATATATATATATCGGCAGAGGTGTAAAGAGTATATGAAAACCATACTTGAGTAAAAGTACAGATTCCTTACAGCGAAAACGACTCCATTACAACTTACAAGTCACCAATTCCAATACAACTTGAGTAAAAGTTTTAAAGTATCTTAGGTATTTTACTCATTCTAAATATAGGCTCAACGATGCACTAGTCCTCGACACCTGAGAGACATACCAGTGAAAACAAGAAACTTTTGATTTGTAAGATGAGAAATCATTTTCTAAAATCAACCTCATGTTGCAACAAATCAAAAGTCAAAATCTCAGATAATAATAGAAATAATAATAATATCATTTATATAGCGCTTTTCTGGTTACTCAAAGCGCTTTACATAGAGAAGGGGGGAATCTCCTCAACCACCACCAATGTGCAGCATCCACCTGATGATCCGATGGCAGTCACTTGAGTTAAGCTTAAGTGCACAAAAAGGCCATGAGTAAACCTATATCCTTCAAAAAGGTCTCGTCAGTATAGCAGATAACTAAAATAATGTTAAGTAAAATTACATAGTCAAAGCCTCACTGGATGTGCTGGTTTCAGCCTCATCACCGACTGCAGTCATGTCCTCATCTCATAAATGAAACACTTGCAATTCAACTACCCGCTAATGCACTCGCATTCATGTAAAGAAGCCTTGTTGACATATTTGGGCGAGTAAAGGCAAAACGCACAATATATAGTACCTTCAATGCCCTTAGATGGCAATAGCGCTTCTTTATAGCAGAATCAAACTGCTGCAGAAAAAGTTAGGTGCCATGCAAAATGTAATGTGTAATTGCATTACTCAACACAAATGTAATGGACTAAAAAGAACAGTTACTTGTTCAAAACCTTTTGTCAAGTAGACAGTAAAAGTTGCTAATATCTTTGATACTCAGTACAACTAAAAGTAGCCAAAAAGTTACTTAAGTACAGTAACTAATTACATTGAGCCTGAGCCACTGCCGCCCCACTGGGATGTGGCGAGCAGGCGGGGCCAAGAGCCATGGGAACAGAGCGGGCTGAGATCAACTGAGTTAAAAAGTAAAAAGATGATCTATTAACTTCACCATACAACACATAACAAACAGATGATTCAGAGAATGTTCACATTTCTTACATCAGTTACTCAAGTGCTCTATATGCTGTATAAAATGTAATTGCTTTTTTATAGTGCAAGTCTTCTGTAGTTGCTGCATGTCTTTGTGTGTAAGACCAAGGAAATATCAGTAAAGAACTTCAAAAACACTTTTATTTTCATTTCTTCCTGTAGAAGAGTAACAGAAAAATGAGAGCAACTCAAAAGCCATGGGGAGACATAAAATAATGCAGGGCAATTTGTCATCCAGGAAAGCCAAGGCCAACCTCACTGTGGCTTGGAGAATGATATTAACACGGTAATTAGCAGCAACATGTGTGCAGTGTTTCCTAATAGAGTCTGCCTAATCTTGTTATTAGTCATTCAATTAATGACAAATCAATGATGCAGGTTTTCACATAGGGGCCCCAGATGTGTTTCTCAGAGGCCTCTGAACAGTACAGTTATAATCACCTCTCTCTCGAGCCTGAGCCGGTTAACTCAAAGATCCTCCCAGTTAGAAGCCACAAATAGAAGCTTGTATTATGCAGGAAAGGAAAAAGTAAATGCACTACAACCGTTCTAGTTTTTTCCCCATTTGTAGTGTGTTCAGTAAATGTTACTTGTTTCTGAATCGTTGAGACCTCACAAGTGCAAGAACTTAAATCATGCCCCATTAAGATTCTAAAATAAGAATGCCAATCCCTATGAATTCCCCTCCTGGGATCAGTTGTGGTAAAGTGTTGTGAGTGTTTCACTTGCAACAATTTCCCATAAAGCATTTCCTGCTTATGTATTTAAATCCACTTTATGTAACACGTTTGATAAAGTGTTATAGATTCATTCGTATTTTCAAATATATGTGGAGACAGGAAGACAGCATAACACAGAGCTTTGTTTATCACTGATGATCACTAGCTGTGCTCATTATTACTAGTTCATTACTTTCTTTGTGAATAAAGTTGACATTTGGAGTTACTAAACTATAAAATTGCCTTTGAAGACTTGTAATACAGTGCACATGTTTTATGGACTACAAGTTTCTGTACTTTTGTCTTTTCTTGAGGTTTAGCACATGGTCAATGTCCGCTTTAGTTGTTCAGAAAAGATCAGTACAAACATTCTGCACAAATCTCCTTTTGTGTTTCTTTGAAGAGAAAAAAAAATCACACAGGTTTGGAGTGACATGAGGGTGACAGAATTTCCACTGTTCACCCAAAACAATGACAACTTTATTCACCAGCTATAGAGCAGCAGCTGTCTTTCTGTAGTGTTACCTGAATCCCAACTGTCTCGTCATGTTCTGACAAGAAGCAGATAAAAAGTGAATTTCTCTCTCTCTCTCTCTCTCTCTCTCTCTCTCTCTCTCTCTCTCTCTCTCTCTCTCTCTCTCTCTCTCTCTCTCTCTCTCTCTCTCTCTCTCTCTCTCTCTCTCTCTCTCTCTCTCTCTCTCTCACTCTCTCTCCCTTTTTTTATTTCTTACTTTTAGGGATTTTTTAAAATGAATACTATGATTCTTTGAGCTAAAACTGATTATTTCGAGGGCAATTAATCAAACTTCAGACAGAATGAAAGCATGGGCCTGGGAAAAAAAAAAAAAAATCTATTTGCTGATTATATTTTAATCATGGTTTAATTATTTCTGTTTTGCCTTAATTGGTCTCATTTAAAGAACTACTTTGCTCTGCTAGTGTAAATTGAGTCACATGTATTCCCTCTGCTCATGAAATATTTCTCAGTTGACAAACATGCAGTCCAATCCAGCGTGTTCGCATGAGACCCCAGTGTTTTGGCAACACATTCATACACGTACAATACTGACGTACTGACAGCACTAAAACGTCAATTATTTACGTATCCAAGTGTGAACGTGTACCGGCTCCCATGCATTAATATTAAAATCGTGGCATTAATGTTTAGATTCTATTGTATTCATGGATGATTAATCATGGATGATTAGATAATGTTAAAGAAGACTTCATTTTAAAACCTTAAGATGAATAACATTCCTGCAATCGTTTAACCATATTGTAGTATTTAGCTTGTTGTTTGCCGTAAGACGTAAAAAGGTGTTTTTTCCTATTCAGCAACTGGCGATCACAAGATTTCACGAAACACATCAATTTTATTAGTTCGCTGTAATCCAAGTCTTTAAAATCCATATGTTTGCGAGGACAACTCCAAAATTGAGTCCTTTATCCATTGATCTTCTTTTCCATTCTCAGTAGCGACTGTAATCGTCAAATCCCACGCTCGTTGGGATTAATTCAAAATTCTAATTCAAAAATCGCACCCTTATGAAGTCTTACGACATGATTTAAGGCAGTGGCATCGAATGCTAATTGGCTCGCGCCTGCTTCGTCACAGATTGTGACACGCCGTGTGTCAGTCGATTTGTATTTGAAATGGGAAACGCGCAACTTCACGGAACTACGCGCAACTTCACGGAACTACTACTTTTGGAACTACCAAAAGTACTTCACTGAACTACTTTTGGTACCGCTTTTGACATTTTTGCAATAAATAAATTAGTGTGAGTACACTGGTCAGTCTGTTATGCTTTTATTTATAACAGTATGTTGTTTTAATAAATGCTTATTGGTAGGTTTGGGGGTAGTTGTAGGATTAGCTGTTCAAAATATCTTTTTAATGTTATATTGTTATCAAAATCGTCATTTTCCAAAGTTTTACGTTTTATTCTCTTTATAGTCTATATTAAATTGGTATGTTTAGGTTTGGGGTAGTGTAGGGATCTTACATTAATCAATAAAATGGTACACAGCGAGCATGTGTGTTTCGTGTTTATTCTAAAACCTTTAGTCCCACTAATTTCTCACAAATCAGTTTTTTATAAAGGTAAAACCTCTTTTCATGTAGCCGAGATGTTATATTGTCATGTTTATCAAAATAAAGCTGATCAATAAATGTAGACCCCACTGCAGTGATAGTGTAGGCTTATGTTGAACTTTATTCTTGTTCAAACAGACGCTGTATTAAGCAGTACATAAATTTGACACATTTGTGTATTTGACAAATATTGCATTTATTTCACTTAATCTGTGTTAAAGTATGCAAACACAGCGTGAGCGTCATTGCGGGAAGCAGAAAGTGTCCGACTTCACGTCTCCGTTTGCAGCTCCTCCCCGCCTGCACGCGGCTACTCTCGCCGATCGGCTGATGTCACACCTAAAGCCGATGTCGAACACACCTAATGAACCATTGAGAACTATGGACACATGACTAGACCAACCAATGAGAACGTGACACATAGAGAAGGGACAAGAACAAGACACATGAAAACTAGGGAAGCACATGACATGATCACATAAGGGCAAGGAGGTCACATGACAAGAACCAGGAAACACGTCTGAGGCAAAATTACAAAATAAATGAACGTGAACCAAATCCCAAAACCAAACGTGACATTACCTCAGATGTTTTGAGTTCTTATTAGGGTTTACAATGCCATTACTACACTTAAGGAAACCACTTGTTGACTATAAAATACGTAACAGGCAGTTCAATGTCCACATCTAAAAATGTATCAATACAAACACTGTATATATTTATGATATAAAGGATTTGTATATAATTTTAGATGTCAATCCACTTTGCATGCACTTCCAAAGGATGAGGACTGATACGGTATACATTTTGTTGTTTTCTTGGTAAGCTTTGGGTCATGCTTTTGCTTCAAGTTGTTTCGTGTTTTGAATTATTGTGTTTCACCCCTGCATTTAGAATGAATCTATTCTCTCCAAGACTTTGATCGTTACCACTGTTAGTCCTAAACAGATATTCCACACATCACTTCTTGCATGCAGCCCACAAAGCTTCAGGCCCAAACAGCGCTAGCTGAGTTTTCACAGCCAGCCAAAGACATGCTCACAAAAACATCCTAGAACACACAATTTCACCCAGAGCTATACAGTTAAAAAGCTACTTTTCATCGACATTTCCCTGCCTGTTGTGTTCTTCTAACATGTTG
Source organism: Gobiocypris rarus (assembly GCA_023029165.1). NCBI lineage: Eukaryota > Metazoa > Chordata > Actinopteri > Cypriniformes > Gobionidae > Gobiocypris > Gobiocypris rarus. Next base: position 29,107,681 of record CM040931.1, on the reverse strand, counting down.
CATATCCTTTTACACACTCTGACATTTACCACATTTTCGCTGGTTTTTTGTGTGTTTTTTTTTTTGAATATGTACTGCGCTGTGTGAATAGAAAGGTTTGGGTAGTAGGGGGCTTTTTTTCAAGCTGACAATGACATTGAAATAGTGGAAGTCAACTCAAAAGAAAAATCCTGGCTTAAGGAATACTGTCAGTGCTGCAGTGTTGCGCTTTTACCTGCAGGCACCGTATTTTCCTGTCTGTTCCTCTCAAAGTGATTCATGGTCTAAAGATGGCACTTTAGAGGCTGTTGGGATTTTGGAGGTTTATAACTACCTTCGTAAACAGTAGGAAGAGGGAAATCAGCAGGAAGCTGAGCTGTGTGTCTAAAGTCACTTTAAGGCAGGTCCGTTCACTCTGTGGCCATCTTAGTAATGCCTCCGGGCAGATATTTTCTATGTAGGTAATATAGCTCCCATCTACTTGAATGGGGAAAGGCTAGAAATTTTGCTTGTCGAGATCAGGGGTGATTCTTTAGGCATTTTAACTGCTTGAGCAAGAGTTGATGGTGTTGCCTTAAGTGCAAAGGTAGCACATTTGAATCTTGTTCAAGTGATACTTAATGTATCAGATTTTATCCCCCGGTTTCACAGACGAGGCTTAAGCTAGTCCCAGTCTAAAGTGCATGTTTAGGCTGTTTTAACTGAAAACAACTTGCACGACATATATTAAAATATCTCAATGCCATTGTTTTGTCTCAAGATTTTCCCCAGTTATGTTTTAAATAAAAAGTGCCCTAATTGAACTAAGGCCTAATCCAGACTTAATCTGAGCCTTGTCTGTGAAACCGGGCCTCTAAATTTTAACTATACTGATAAGGGGAGGATACAGAATAACCTCTGGTGGCTTAATGCTGCAGCTGTTTTCTTAAGTCTGAAGAAAAATGGGCCAGCGAATGAAGCTCATTCTTTTGTCTGATCTATAAATCCATTCGAAAATACATTAAAAATGCAATTTATTTTAAAATGATTTTGTTTTGCACTGATCAGGCATAACATTATGACCAGTGAAGTAAATAACACTGATTATCTCTTCATCACGACACCTGTTAGTGGGTGGGATATATTAGGCAGCAAGTGAACATTTTTGTCCTCAAAGTTGATGTGTTATTAGTAGGAAAAATGGGCAAGCGTAAGGATTTGAGCAAGTTTAACAAGGGCCAAATTGTGACGCTAAATGATTGGGTCAGAGCATCCACAAAACTGCAGCTCTTGTGCAGTGTCTCACCGGTTAGTATCTATCGATAGTGGTCCTATAAAGGAACCTGCAACAGGATCATGGGCGGCCAAGGCTCATTGATGCATGTGTGGTCGAAGGCTGGTCCGATCAAACAGACGAGCTACTGTAGCTCAAATTGCTCAAGAAGTTAATGCTGGTTCTGATAGAAAGTTGTCAGAATACACAGTGCATCACAGTTTGTTGTGTATGGGGCTGCATAGCCGCAGACCAGTCAGAGTCCACAGCCGAAAAACCCCAACAATGGGCACGTGAGCATCAGAACTGGACCACGGAGCAATGGAAGAAGGTGGCCTGGTCTGATGAATCACATTTTCTTTTACATCACGTGGATGGCTGGGTGTGTATGCGTTGCTTACCTGGGGAACACATGGCACCAGGATGCACTATGGGAAGAAGGCAAGCCGGCGGAGGCAGTGTGATGCTTTGGGCAATGTTCTGCTGGGAAACCTTGGGTCCTGCCATCCATGTGGATGTTACTTTGACAATTACCACCTACCTCTTTCAGCAGCATAATGGTAGTAAATGATAGTAAAACTCACAAGGTTTATTAAAGTAATATAAACAGAATGTGCGAAACAGTGTGTAAACATGACACTAAAAGATGTACTGCTGTGATGATTAGTGTTAGCGTACATGGTGACGGATGAGTGGCGGGAACACAAGACAGGAGACAGGAATGACAACAAACTAAAAGTCAATGATAACTAAGACAAACTGAACGTGGCTGTGACAGTATTGTTACTTGTATATATTTAATTATACATTCAAAATGTCTGTATGATATGAACTGTCCTGAAGAGTTGCTAATAATAATAATGATAAAAATAATAACAACTGGTTATTTATTATTACTAATATTCAGGTAGTCTCTTTATTAATATTTCTTCAAAAAATATGGCCATGCATGGGTCCAGGAATTTTCATAGACAGCCCAATATGTCCTCTTAATTGAGTTTGTCATTTGTATAACTAGACAAGGGTATTTGGGGTTGTAAAATGTCATGTGGTGCAACCAACAGGTAATGCCTCTGTGACTTTTTAAGTGAATTATTGAACTTTAAATGCATACTTCCTCATTATTAGGCATTGCATTTTCTCCCATTCATTAATTTTTTTAGGAGTGTGTATTATTATTTTTTTTATTATTTGTTAAAAAGAGGGAGGAATGTCTGGTCTAAATTAAACATTGAATGCTTTTGCCTTAGAGAGTTATCTAAATCTAAATCACAAATGCATGCAAGAAATTAAAGCAATTTGATCTTTTTGATGAAGTCCAATTTGTATTTCTTTAAATGCTGGTGGTTCGGGTTGCACTGAATCAAAGGCTGAATGCATTTAGCTCCAAGCAATGGAACGTCAGGGAAAACATAATTTCCCTTGTAATTTTCTTAGCAGGGAATAGTTACACTGAGATGCTCAAACAGTAGGTAGCTGGTGTTTTCCAACTGTCTGTGAAGGAAAGGGATTACATTTTTTTAAAGAAAACTTGCTACGTATCCCTCCACTCTGCATGTGGGTGTAGGGATGTAGTTCTTGAGACTCATTGCTTAACACTACCTGACAACTTGGTTGACATCTCAAAGAGTTCCTTAATATATTCTTAAACCTTTTGGCATCTCTTTCCTGCCCCAAATCTCATGAATAAAGCATGGGGCCCAGTCAGCAAGTGAGCAGTAGGAGAGGCGGCCAGCCTCCATCCATCACTGTCTCCCTGCCTGGCTGGCAAGCCAGCCACAACAGCTCCCCCAATAACCACCCCCTCCTTTTCCCTGTCAGTAAACAGGTAGGAGAACTGCAAGAGCAGGTGGAGGAGAGAGGGAGGTTGCAGATATTTAGCAAGCCATGAATCTTCAGAAGTCAGTCCTGCCTGACCTGGCAAGGCTTGCTGTTGGTATGTGTAAAGTAGCTCTTTACTTAAAGAATTTGAAAGCGCTACTGTAGCTGTCTTTTGACAGCACAATCCGACATTTTTAAATTATAGAGACGTGCAAGGATTTACTGCCGTTTTAACCAATTCATTGACTCTGGCCTGCAATATAGATTATATAGCCAAAAACAACACTAGTTAGAAAGAAAAAAGCTGTTTGACCATCATGTAAAATGACTACAGTAGGGGAGAGCGGGGCGCAACCTAACGCTTTTTGACTTTCTCAGTTTGTGTAAATCCACGTGGGGTTCAGAGTATTTTTTTTTCCCACTTAATTGGACACATGCCTAGTACAAAATATGTGGTTTTATTTCATTTATACACTGTATACTTTTTTCTTAATTTACCCCGAAAGAATGGACATGAAATGTGACAACATGCCCCGTAGGTGGGGTACATTGCAACATGTGAGGGGGCACATTGTAATATCACCACATGAGAGCTTAAAATATTACCTGATATAATCAAAAAAAAATATCCAAAACAAACTAAAATATGTTGTCAATAAAATACAATTATTAACTTTTTGAAATAAAATAATGGCATTTTTTATCATTGAAAATACACACATTTTTGATTTTGACAACAAACTCATCGCTGAATACAGCTATACAGCATAGTTCAAAACATAATAATTATGAATCATTTCTGAACATTGACTCTCAGTCATTATTCACCCTTTTCTCATGGTTTCTCAAAAGAATTCATAAAAGTGTAGAATATAATAGCGTTGTGTATAATAACGCAGTGTTACAACACACCCCATCTGCACAACTGGGATTCAAACCGCAGCTCGTGTCTTCTGCTGTTAGATCAGCATTAAAGAACCATCTCAACTGCTAAATTACAGATATAAGATTACAATAATATCAGATTTGTCTTATTTTAAATAAATACAACAAAAAAAAATTAGATGAAAAATAAACTTAAGTAAGAAATTGACTTTTGCTAGGGTAAAATAAATGTTCAGTAATTTTGGTGCATTTTTTTTCTCTATATAGTGTTGATATGGCAACTTTGTAAATGCACAAAGTTTCCATCCTGGCATGTGTGGAAAGTTTTGTGCCCCACACTCCCCTATTTAGTGAGTGATACCATAATAATATACCAGTGTACATAAATACCCCCACGCTGTCAGTGGCGGTTACACCAATAAAGGAAAAGAATGGATCTATTTGCAGCAGTTTAGATTTTATGAACAAAAAACTCAGGATACTTAAAATAATATAATAAACATGAACAGAACAACTGTGTAATACTGACAAGAACACAAAATGAACTGAAAGATAAAACAGAGCTTAAATACACAACCAAACCAATCAACAAAATGAATAACAGGTACATCTGATAATCAAATCCATAGAAATGGACTGAAAACTAGAAACCAGAACTAAAACCCACCCAAAACAGACATAAACAAAGATCACCCATAACACAAGCAAGTTATTTCAACCCGTTCTCACTCCCAAGGCGTCAAAATCTGAAGCATGGTCAAGTGCCTTCCGCGTCACAACGAAGGTACACCTAGACATAATTTTTCGACACGTGGGGTACTCTATTCATTTTAATGAGAAACCTTTGGCGTCCTACACAGATGCCTTGGGCATGGGGCATGGGGCATGGGAACGAAATCATATTGGGTTATGATTTTGCTATTATGACATGTTGGAGTGTGATTCTCAATTTAATCAACCAGCTTAATTTTATTTACACTTTTTAGACAGATTTTAAAATGTAACTCAACCCCATCCCATCTCTAAACCTGCCCATTTGTGTGTTATATGATATAAAACACAAGATATACCAGGCAGATATGACTGCAAGCACAATTCATTCAAAAAGTACAAATATTCCAAGTCTTCCGAGGCCAAACGATTGATTTGTGTGAAGGAAATCCCCAAAAGCGATCAGCGTCTCCATCCGCCGAAGATCATGCAAACATTAACTTTCAAAAATTGCCGCCCGTTACGTCAAATTTCATAATGAAATTGCATTGGCTCTCCGTGACCAGTTGCATCATTACGTCAGCTTTGGTTGTAAAATGTCATTGGCTCTCATGTGTCAGCAATTAAAACATTAAGATCAACATTAAGATACCTGTGACTGTACTTGTATTTGCTTGTTATGTGTTTTATATTGTTTAGAAGTGGTTAGGTTTAGGGTAGGAGTTGGGTTCGTTGCTCCAAAATATAAAAGTAGCCTATAAATATTGATAAAATCATATCTGCTTTTACAAATGCAAAGAATTAAATGCATCTTGATCTGATGCATTGGGCAAACAACTGAAATCAATGAGTACCCTGCGGGTCAATATAGTGATGTCTAGGGGTACCTTTAGCTTCTTCATTGTGATGCAGAAGGCACAAGAATGGTTTGGTTATTTGGATGTGTTTTTTTATTTATTTTTTTCATATTGTACAGCAATAGACTTTGGTTTCAGATTCCATGATACAAATGGACTAATTCACTGTAGTGGAAAAATAAAACCTGTACTTAAATTAATAAGTACAAATGTGAATTAAATCAGGGCTGCGCACCAATTAGGAGACATAATTTGCTATTTGAATTTAAATGGATTAAAATACAGAGATGGAAACTTGAGCCTGCAGACTTGAGTCGCATTTAAGTCACAAAAAAATGACTTGCGACTTGACTTGGACTCGTGAACAACTGACCTGAGACTTGACTCGAGACTTGACTTGGACTGGTCACAGACTTGAAGACTGAGACTTGTAGAAAAAATGCAAGTCTTTTGGCATGGGATTCCCAGATAACGTAATATATTTACTACCCCACATGACAGCACGAAACACCACCTTTTACTATTCATTCATTCCCAAATGTGCTTCAGCAGCCAGCGAGTATCAAAAAATATTTTTAAACACACCAAGTCCAAGAGCGTGTGACGCCGCATCTGAAGGCACGCAAATTCATCACCCATTAGAAAACTGCAACAAATAAATTGTATTAGCTTGCGGTCCATTTTCAAGAAGTACACATTTCCACGTCCTTTCATATGCAATTTATGACCCTGTCCGACTCATTTCCACAAACGAGAAACGCAGATGGAAATGTTGTTCTTTGTGTCGTTTACTGTAACGCTTGTCTATACACAGGTTTTGTTACCGCTGGCGTTCACTGGAAGACTACATTCTCCAGCATTGCTTGAGCTCTACAGCAAACTACGGCAACTCAAATAGCTCAAAATACACAGCACTTTCCCCCCTTGTGGTGGTTCTAAATAGTATAATTTTGTACAAAGTTTGAAAGTAATAGTAATGATTTAAGTAGTATTTTGTGTGCTTTATTATGCAATTTTAGTAAAAGTAATCTGTTTTGATAGTTCAATACACTGTTAATTATAACAACTAGCTTTTAAGCTCACATGTAATTTTACAACTTTATGTATTGATTTTAAAGCGTATTTGTATGACCTGTATAGGCTATTTATATAAATTTTAACAAAGTGCCTATTACTGATTGATTAACTAAAATGATACATGTGTAATTGATTAAGGGTATAATAATTACATAAATTATATCTATATCATTTAAAATCATTATTATTATAAATAAGCATTGTTAAAAGCCAGACGCTTTAGTCTTTCAAAAACCATTTGCTATGTAGTGACCTTTAATTTGGAGTAGAAAAAGGGGGAGTGACTTTATTGCATCAGAGGTGTGTCACTTTTCTAACAGCTGACTGGTCCAATTTCAGTTTGAGATCTCTTTTCCAGAACATAATCTGCCCTGGAGCAGGTTAGCCATGGAGCACAAGTTACTATGGAGATGAACACTGCTAAAAGCCAAACCACTTTCATGGTACCTAAAACCCAGGATTGTCAAAAACTAAGCTTAAACATATCTGGCTGGCAAGCTAAACCAACTTCATGGTATATGCCCCTGGAAGTTTGTTCACCCTGGTTCCCTTGACTAAAACCAATAGGATTTTCCACTGGCTTTTGAATTATTGCTGATCAACAACAGACTTTGTTCATCATGATAATCTTTAAAAAAGAGCACTTTTATGAGTTTTGAAGCCTAAATACAAAAGTAAAAAGCTAAACATAGGCTATGAACAAACCAAACCTGCAGTCATCATTAAGCTTCCAACAATTATTAGAGTCTTTATAAGACAATAAATTAAAAAATTGGCCCTTCTGTCAGTTCCGCCCAACTCCTGAAGCAAAACGCTATCTTGTACAGGTGAAAAAATAAAAATAAAATTTGTGTTCAATTTTTACCATATTGCTGTTTAAAGAGTAGACATAGTACCATACAATTTAGAGAATACACCTACCTTACAATAACTGTTCTGTTAATAACTGTCAATCCAACTGTCCATTGTATAATCTGTAGTTTTTACAAAAAGAGAAAGCGCTTAAGTCATCTGGAAGATATTTGCTGATAAATAAATGTGAATTGATCAGTCCAGGTAAAATGGAGAACAAGTAAGCATTGTTAATTTATACTACTGACATTGTAACAATACTAAACATTTGTGTTATGTGCGTGTTGAAAATATGTGAAGTTACACTTTAATGTCCCCAACAATCTCTGTAGTCCCATTTAGCCACTTGTTAGTAAGCACCTTTGTCGAGACAAGTAAAAGCTTTGAAAATCATATTATGGATGCATTTATGTTGTGGACATGAAAATGTTAGCCACAGACCTTATTTTAGGCATAAAAACCCATTCAAAAAAACCATTGACTTTACGACCATGGAACTGGAAGTGCTAAAATGCAATTTGGCCTACAAAAATGTGCCATCCCTGCAGCACTCTAATGCTATTTCTGTGTGCTATTTGAACTTTGATATAGAAAGAAACTCCCATCCTACTTATTATTTCAAAATGCTGATGGTTTCGATAACCACATTAGCAAATAAATATCTACATTAAATGCTGACTTATTCACTAAGAACAAGTTCCTTTTGCAATGCTACAACTTCATTCTAATCATTCTACAGTTCAGGCTAGCAGATGTGGCACAGGCTCGAATGGCAGCAGCACATTACTGAGGGATCAGAGACCAATGCTCGGTGACTGAAGTAATACAGAGAGATGTCATGTCACATTTTCACCTTCTCACCTCCACGTCACCCAACAACCCAGGCTGTTTAATGGTAACATCAGGGGGCCTGTGCCTCTGGCTGGCAGAGAAACCGGCATTAGCCTCTAGCAATATTCGTGTCAGGGCTAAGATGCACAACCTCTTGCTCGGTGGAGACAGAGGGAGAGATGAGAGAAGAACGCCTCAGCAAGAGGTGAGACTTCAATACCGAAGATTCCATTAACCTGTTGCCAAAAGACGTGTGTGTGTGTGGGTGTGGGACACTAAAGAGCTGGATTTAGTGTTCTGGAGGTTGAGAAGACAGTTTGCTAGTCAATATAAAACTCCTGAAGCAATGATTTTAATTTCGTAATCTGATATGGTACCAAGTGAAATGGGATATTCAACTTGGTATATATATATATATATTATTATTGATTATTCGCAGTGCGTTTCTGTATTTGGTTGTGTTGTGAGTATTTGCAGCGTGTTCCTGTATTTGGTTGTGTTGTGAGTATTTTCAGTGCGTTTCTGTATTTGGTTGTGTTGTGAGTATTTGCAGCGTGTTTCTGTATTTGGTTGTGTTGTGAGTATTTGCAGCGTGTTCCTGTATTTGGTTGTGTTGTGAGTATTTTCAGTGCGTTTCTGTATTTGGTTGTGTTGTGAGTATTTGCAGCGTGTTTCTGTATTTGGTTGTGTTGTGAGTATTTTCAGTGCGTTTCTGTATTTGGTTGTGTTGTGAGTATTTGCAGCGTGTTTCTGTATTTGGTTGTGTTGTGAGTATTTTCAGTGCGTTTCTGTATTTGGTTGTGTTGTGAGTATTTTCAGTGCGTTTCTGTATTTGGTTGTGTTGTGAGTATTTGCAGCGTGTTTCTGTATTTGGTTGTGTTGTGAGTATTTGCAGTGCGTTTCTGTATTTGGTTGTGTTGTGAGTATTTGCAGCGTGTTTCTGTATTTGGTTGTGTTGTGAGTATTTTCAGTGCGTTTCTGTATTTGGTTGTGTTGTGAGTATTTTCAGTGCTTTTCTCTATTTGGTTGTGTTGTGAGTATTTGCACTGTGTTTCTGTATTTGGTTGTGTTGTGAGTATGTGCAATGCGTTTCTGTATTTGGTTGTGTTGTGAGTATTTTCAGTGCGTTTCTGTATTTGGTTGTGTTGTGAGTATTTTCAGTGCGTTTCTGTATTTGGTTGTGTTGTGAGTTTTTGCAGTGTGTTTCTGTATTTGGTTGTGTTGTGAGTATTTTCAGTGCGTTTCTGTATTTGGTTGTGTTGTGAGTATTTCCAACGTGTTTCTGTATTTGGTTGTGTTGTGATTATTCGCAGTGCATTTCTGTATTTGCTTGTGTTGTGAGTATTTGCAGCGTATTTCTGTATTTGGTTGTGTTATGATTATTCGCAGTGCGTTTCTGTATTTGCTTGTGTTGTGAGTATTTGCAGCGTGTTTCTGTATTTGGTTGTGTTGTGAGTATTTTCAGTGCATTTCTGTATTTGGTTGTGTTGTGAGTATTTGCAGCGTGTTTCTGTATTTGGTTGTGTTGTGAGTATTCGCAGTGCGTTTCTGTATTTGCTTGTGTTGTGAGTATTTGCAGCGTGTTTCTGTATTTGGTTGTGTTATGAGTATTTTCAGTGCGTTTCTGTATTTGGTTTTGTTGTGAGTATTTTCAGTGCGTTTCTGTATTTGGTTGTGTTGTGAGTATTTGCAGCGTGTTTCTGTATTTGGTTGTGTTGTGAGTATTTTCAGTGCGTTTCTGTATTTGGTTTTGTTGTGAGTATTTGAATGTGTTGTCAAATTTAATAGCTTTTTTCTATTTGCATGTGTTATCTTCAGCTGCAGCGTTTTGAGCTCTCTCTCCCACTGTAAAATACTATTATTTCTGTGATTAATATTACTAAGTAAAATATTAAGGGAATAAATAATAAGAAAAATATATATTTAAAAATAACTTTATTTTACAGTACAAGTACTATTATTTTTAGAGTGTCTTAATTGCATCAATTTACACTTACTGCAAACCAAACCACTTGGAGACACTGAAAACACTAGATCATGTAAAATAATACACAGTGACATTAATAAAACTATAAAATGTGCAGTTAAACACACTAAGCCATATTACGATTATATATATATCCTTCTCAAAACATTAGCATATTGTGATAAAAGTTCATTATTTTCCATAATGTAATGATAAAAATTTAACTTTCATATATTTTAGATTCATTGCACACCAACTGAAATATTTCAGGTCTTTTATTGTTTTAATACTAATGATTTTGGCATACAGCTCATGAAAACCCCAAATTCCTATCTAAAAAAATAGCCTATTTCATCTGACCAATAAAAGTGTTTTTAATACAAAAAAGGCAACCTTCAAATAATTATGTTCAGTTATGCACTCAATACTTGGTTGGGAATCCTTTTGCAGAAATGACTGCTTCAGTGCGGCGTGGCATGGAGGCAATCAGCCTGTGGCTCTGCTGAGGTGTTATGGAGGCCCAGGATGCTTCGATAGCGGCCTTAAGCTCATCCAGAGTGTTGGGTCTTGCGTCTCTCAACTTTCTCTTCACAATATCCCACAGATTCTCTATGGGGTTCAGGTCAGGAGAGTTGGCAGGGCAATTGAGCACAGTAATACCATGGTCAGTAAACCATTTACCAGTGGTTTTGGCACTGTGAGCAGGTGCCAGGTCATGCTGAAAAACGAAATCTTCATCTCCATAAAGCTTTTCAGCAGATGGAAGCATGAAGTGCTCCAAAAGCTGCATTGACCCTGCCCTTGATAAAACACAGTGGACCAACACCAGCAGCTGACATGGCACCCCAGACGATCACTGACTGTGGGTACTTGACACTGGACTTCAGGCATTTTGGCATTTCCTTCTCCCCAGTCTTCCTCCAGACTCTGGCACCTTGATTTCTGAATGACATGCAAAATTTGAGTGACAGTCCAGTGCTGCTTCTCTGTAGCCCAGGTCAGGCGCTTCTTCCGCTGTTTCTGGTTCAAAAGTGGCTTGACCTGGGGAATGCGGCACCTGTAGCCCATTTCCTGCACACGCCTGTGCACGGTGGCTCTGGATGTTTCTACTCCAGACTCAGTTCACTGCTTCCGCAGGTCCCCCAAGGTCTGGAATTGGTCCTTCTCCACAATCTTCCTCAGGGTCCGGTCACCTCTTCTCGTTTTGTAGCGTTTTTTGCCACACTTTTTCCTTCCCACAGACTTCCCACTGAGGTGCCTTGATACAGCACTCTGGGAACAGCCTATTCGTTCAGAAATGTCTTTCTGTGTCTTACCCTCTCGCTTGAGGGTGTCAATGATGGCCTTCTGGACAGCAGTCAGGTCGGCAGTCTTACCTATGATTGCGGTTTTGAGTAATGAACCAGGCTGGGAGTTTTTAAAAGCCTCAGGAATCTTTTGCAGGTGTTTAGAGGTAATTAGTTGATTCAGATGATTAGGTTAATAGCTCGTTTAGAGAACCTTTTCATGATATGCTAATTTTTTGAGAATTTTGGGTTTTCATGAGCTGTATGCCAAAATCATCAGTATTAAAACAATAAAAGACCTGAAATATTTCAGTTGGTGTGCAATGAATCTAAAATATATGAAAATTAAATTTTTATCATTACATTATGGAAAATAATGAACTTTTATCACAATATTCTAATGTTTTGAGAAGGATATATATATATATATATATATATATATATATATATATATATATATATATATATATATATATATATATATATATATATATATATATAATTAATCAAAATAAAGTGTTAGCAGATATTAAAGTCTGCTATATAGTCTGCTAATAATCTAATGACTGATTGTTGACCTGTAGCTGATAAGGTACTCATAATCAGTAGAATGTCTGAAGTGGACCATTAAAATGAAGTGTTGAAGTGTGAACATATTATTATTAATTAATTAATCTATTTGTCATTTAAAGGTAAGGCTTCTCAAATTATCAAAAATAACGTTGCAATTAAATCGTAATATGGCTTAGTGTGTTTAACTGCGCATTTTATAGTTTTATTAATGTCACTGTGTATTATTTTACATGATCTAGTGTTTTCAGTGTCTCCAAGTGGTTTGGTTTGCAGTAAATGTAAATTGATGCAATTAAGACACTCTAAAAAGAATAGTACTTGTACTGTAAAATAAAGTTATTTTTAAATATATATTTTTCTTATTATTTATTCCCTTAATATTTTACTTAGTAATATTAATCACAGAAATAATAGTATTTTACAGTGGGAGAGAGAGCTCAAGTTTAATTTTTATCATTACATTATGGAAAATAATGAACTTTTATCACAATATGATAATTTTTTTAGAAGGACCTGTATATATATATATATATATATATATATATATATATATATATATATATATATATATATATATATATATATATATATATAGTAACAATCTCTCATTAATCTCATTAATAGTTGGTTGTTGAACTACTCAACTAGGTAACTGTCTAATGTGATCAATCCTTATTCCATAAATAGTTTATTTTGTACTAAATTCAGTATAGTCACTTCAAACTCACATTCATATAACTGTCAAAAAGAGTACATGGGTAAAATCCATTATCTTGATTTCAAGGCAAGAGTGCGATTCATCATTCCTTCCATTATAGAGTTGTCCAGGGGTGGTGTTCGGGCACCACTGTGCTCTGCTAGAAATGAGCCTCGCTGAAAATCACAGATGTCATTAGCTATCAGTGCTCTGTGTGGGAGGTTAATGTTGCTTAATGGATGTGTGAATATCTAGAGGATGCCCCCGTAGAAAGTTTTTCATCAATAGGAATATTCTGAAAAACATCAGCGGTATGCCTCTGGAATCACCTGAAATGTTGTGTCATGCCGAGTTTGAGACTCTCACCATCTCTTTTCATACTTTCCATCTCTTTTTCTTCTCTTTTTTTATTTCTCCATCTCATCTGAACTGCCAAACCTGGTCGGGAGTTTCTCAAGACATGAGTGATGATCAGAGTTTGCCTGTATGTGGCTGATTCATATTGAATGAGAAAACATTATGATCTGGCCTCAGGGCAGTGTCTAATGCTCGCCATTTACAAATCACCATGATAAAACACTCTAATGGAATGCATTCATACCCACAGACCTCACATGGTTTGAGACGACTGCCCCCTTCAAACAGTGTGGATCTCCTGTAAGATATCTTTATTTCATTACTATTTCTTATGGCACTTTAGGACCAGAGTCAGTCTGATGCCATAGTTCGGATGAACAGATTGGTGTAAAAGCTGGTTTCTAAACCATTTGAAATCATGTGCCAGTAGGTCAAAAAGTGGAACATGGGGTTTAATTCCTAAAAACTGATAAAGTAAACATAAAATTCTGAATTCACTTTAGGTAAAAGCAGCCCCTACATGCAGGAAATGTAGGATATGAATGTAGGATATGTTGAAATGGTGGTTTGAGAGTTTACAATTGTTGTGAATGTTGTGAATGTGGCCGTAACCATGTCTTGAAAATTGTGGGGGACCAATTTTTATTTGATTTTTATAAAGCATAAAGAAACAGAACAGTGAATGAAATCCTAGGTCTAATTCCAGTTGGGAAATAATCCTTTTGGGTCTATTTGCCAACAATATTTGCGTCAAATATATTATTAGTCCCAAGATTCTTTGCATTAGTGAATAAATACATAGATCTGCTATTGACATTGAAATTCCCTATAGGGGTCTGGTGGTAGAATCTTTGTAAATTGTCAAAGGTTCCGGATTCAAATCCACCCTCATATAGAATTTTTTCTTCTTCTTCTTCTTCTTCTTCTTCTTCTTCTTCTTCATTAAAATCAAACATGTCCATCAATGATTGCATAAGCATTGTATTGTATTGTATTGTATGTTTGAGCAAGGACACGTTTGCGTGCATTTTGTTCTGTGATTTCACCGGAAAGAATAGAGTCTCTCTCCGCAACAGCATTAAGCAATTAGGTAATTTGGCCATTTATAATTATTGGGAACTCAATGTCCATGGTGATTACGGCCCTGAATGTATACGTAATCTAGCCTAACTTGTGGAAGTGAACTGCTGTTGCTGAAATGAGTTAGCTAATTATATGATACAGCCTCTCTCAACGCTGCTTGTCTCAGCTGAAATCAGTGAGCAGCACACATTCTTTACTTTTTCCGCTACGCATTCATGGCAGACAGACTGCTAATTATGTGCACGTTGAGTTTTGGTTGTTAAACCAAAGGGACAAAAACAGAGAATCTGACATCATCTCCTGTTGCAGGAATTCAATTAAAGGAGGTCCCATCTGTAGATTTCCTTCCCAGCAAAGGTATGAACATTCAAAGGTCCCAAAATAACCTGCACTCTTTCAGGAGCTAGTATGTTGTTCGGCTGTGAAATGGAATTGCATTTTAACTTTTTTTCAAGATTGGCAGCCATACTTGTAAAAGTAAGAAATAATACATACCTTATAGTCAAAATAGTCTCTCATATTTTTTTTGTAGGCAATTTATCTATGAAAAAAAAAAGTATGATAACTGGTCATAATATATATTTTAATAATAATATTTAATACTTTAAAATCACATTTTATTTATTTATTTATTTATTTGTTTGTTTTATTTTTTTATTTTATTCCTATAATGTGTATATACTGTTTCCTTGCTTATTACATTTCTAATGTCAGATTTATCTCTTCATCATGAGCTGCTAATACAAAAGGGTGATCTATAAGATCATAATTCAAGGTAAAAGTTGGTTCCATGACTCGGACAACTATACATCAGTTAATTTTGATTATATAAATGATCAACTCGCCCTTATTATGCACTTTGTCTATGATAAATAAAACATTGCTTTCAGATTATTATTATTATTATTATTATTATTATTATTATTATTATATATTTTTTTGTTCATAATGTTTTTATTGTTTGCTGGATGAGTTTTCAGTGTTAATCATTAATCAAACATCACTCTTGCTGCTGTTGATTCAGGTGCCACAAATGGAAAGTTACCACATCAGAGTTTTTGTATGACTATAGCACCAAAGCAAACCTAAAATTTATTACTGAAATTTGTCATTTGGTCACCAATGGTGTGAGTTTGGGGTAGGACTATCTTTTTCAACCAATGGAAGATGGGTTGAGTGTTTGAAGATTGCGATGGTATAACAATTACACACTTCACTTGACGACTCAAGAGCACTAACGTAAAGGAAGTTATTCCTTCATCTTTTTTTCTTCTTTTTTTCATGCAAATATATGCGTGATCGTCAGACTATCTATCAACACCTCTCCCATCCTGTGACCCAACAAAAATGACTCTCAGTTCTCCCAACAATTCTGTGTTATTGATTCACCCCTGTTTCCAAGACAACAAGGTGGCAGTTAAATTGACACATTTGTCTCTAGGCTGCATAATCCCTTCAAGCGGATTTACACTTGCTAATCAAACACCTTCTGAGATTGAGTGAAACAATTTCACTCAAGTCTAATTCAAGCCAAAAGTGAATCTTATAAATATAGTGCTCTATTTGATCCACATTCAAATATGCCTTTATGAAAAGGGGGTAAATCTTCATCCATGCGCAGAAAGACGACAGTTTGTTGTAGTTGACTTCAAATTTTCGCTAGTTTCCTTGGCTTCTCCCATGTGCAATTTGTGTCTGTGTATAACCTTGCAGACCTAAAGCTATTTTTATTCAAATATCCCCTAACTTTTTCCTTAAAACGACTAGGGGTACAATCCATAGCCACATGCTTAGTTAGCCAAAAAGGAAAAGCAAGCCACAGGAAACAAGTAAAATTAATTTTGAGACCACGGATGTCTTCTTAATCCCACGGTTAATAACTTCAGCTGTAAGTACCAGAATATCATTAACACCTTGAAATGCAAAGCTGCCTCGGAGGCAGGCATTTTTTTGTCATTATGTTTCAGCTCAGTGAAAATCCAAAGCCAGAAAGTGAAATTGAATGCCGCCTGTCTATGTTTTTTCCTCTGAGAGATTGCTTTCTGTACTGAAATGTAATGTGCATCATAAATTTGGTTCAGAAAACAACAAATCATTTTTGTTTGTATGATAGCAATCACATTGCACAGTGGTTAACTTAAATATTCTGTACACTACATGTACAGAAGGTTGTGTTGCATGAAGATAACTTTTTGATTAATTTTTACCTTTTTTTGTCTTCCTGTAACTCAAACAGTTGAGTATGGTGCTATAGTAGGGTCATGGGTTCGTTTCACAGGAAATGGATAAACTGTACATTTCAAATTGCAGATGGCTTGTACATTGGTGTCCCAGAAACCCAATATACTTGTAAAAATGTGAGTTCCTCTGACATAAACATGCACAGATATTATTGATGCTTTAATCCTCTGTAAACATTTGACCCTGGACCACAAAACCAGTCATAAATGTGCTTTTTTTAGATGTGCCATATGTAAACCTGAATAAATAAGCTTTGCATTGATGTATGGTTTGTTAGTATAGGACAATATTTGGCTGAGATAAAACTATCTGAAAAACTGTAATCTGAGGGTGCAAAAAAAGCGATGCATATTACTACTAATAATACATTTTATATATATGTATGGTAGGAAATTTATGAAATAACTTAATGAAATTAATATTTTTGGCATAAAAGAAAAATCAATCATTTTGACCCATACAACGCATTTTTGGCTATCGCTGCTAATCCTGTGCAACTTATGACTGGTTTTGTGGTCCAGGGTCACGAATCGCAAAATAGAAAGAAAAAAAAACTTTTTAAAAATGTTATCCGAATCATAAATGCTTCTGTTTGAGTTCAGGTTGACCTTGGTAAAAAAATATAATAGACAATTATCAGGGAGTGTAGACAAACAAAAGAATGTCAGCACGTAAAAAAAAAAAAAAATCATTAATGTTCTACACCTGGTGTTTCAAAAGTAATGAAGCATTTTTCATAGTCAAAATAATCTCTTACAAGATTTAAAAAAAAGAAATCATGAAATACCAACCTGGTAAATCCTTTTTTTTTTTTTTCTCTCTGTTACAAAGACTTTTATAACAGAACATGAAGGTTAAAAAGACAACAAAACATCTTGATCAATGAAAACGTGTTCCCACACATTGAACAATGTCTTGAAACAATGCATTTGATGTTGCATCATTGAGGCCTGGCATGCGTTTGTTTCCTCATGAGTGAAAGCAAACAGCAGTGCTCAGCAAAATGCAAGTTAAATGCAGTCTGATCAATACTAATGAAGTCTGATCAGTGAACACCCTGCAGCTAACACATCACAGACAAAGCCTCTAAATTGCTTATTTGTGTTTTCTAGTCTAAATTATATTCAATAACAAGATACATGTGTTGATATAACATGACTGCAATAATTATTCAAAGAGGACAGTTTCCCAGCAGCTTCTTTTTCATTTTGGGACCTACATGCCACTCTTTTATTGGATGAATACTATGAAGAAAAGGCAGAAAACTGTTGGGGAGAGAGACTTAACTTATGTTGCCCATATGAACACCAAGGTCAGAAATTAACCAAGTCTCTGAGACAAAAGGCCACCAAAAAAAATACCTGCGGATACAATAGCAATGACAATGGCAGTATTCAAAGTCCCTGTAACGTAAAAATTAAACGTGTTCTGAGTTTGACACCGATAGCACAACCAATTTTAGCGCAAAAAGGCCTATGGATATAAAAGCCCTTCTTCAGCTCACTTACCTTCACTGACCTGCGCACTGAGAAGTCGTAGCCGTCGAAAAGGCCTTCAGCAGAACAAGCCACCTGCCTTGCAGTTCTGAGGACGCCGGTTCCTGTCTTCACTGGACACCGCCTTCAGCCCGCTGTTCTGCTCCACCATCCCGCGTGCTATATCCTTTACAAGCTGTATAAGCTCACAAAAGAGCTGAGGCGTTGTTTCAAATGCCTCGTGTATCCTGTGCCTCATACAGAGGCCCTTTCTTCGGTGGGGATCGTCACATCCTTTGCACCGTGTGCTTAGGCCGTGACCACGCTGAAGCTGCCCCCTTCTGCCCTGAAGCCTCAAATCCTCGGCTTCTTCAGTGCTCTCGACACTCGACGGTGTGAAAAAGCAAGGTTACAAAAGTTTTCCCCCTTTTTGAGGAAATGGTCGTCGCGCATCTTTGCCCGCCCTTCGCTAGAGGATGGCAGCCAAAAGCAACGCACCCATCCAAGCCCTGTTGCACTACATCAGCTCTCGCTGGTCGAGCATACGCCTCCGCCGGCCTGGTTGCTTCGGCTCTTCACACGATGGCTGTCCTTCAAGTATTTCATGCCAAAATTCTCTGTTCTCTGGATGAGTCTGACCCTGATCCTGAGGCATTCAAAGACCTGCGGAGCGCCACTGACTTATCACTGCGCACGATGAAAATCACCAGCAAGAAGTTTCTTTACATGTAAACATCACTAAAGCACCGAAAAAAGGTACCGTTGGGTAAAGGTAAAACTTCTCTACCGAGCGCTAGTCACTCTCTGGTCTCTCTGACGACGACATTTTCGTCCTGTGTCAGCCCGTAGCTCTATGTGCTTTGAAAAGGAGGGATGAGCAGTGTGTGATTGCAATTCACAACCTCACCACTAGATGCCCCTAAAATTTACACACTACACCTTTAAAATGTTGAGGCAACAAATGCGACCAAAAAATTTACATTCAATTTCAGTATTTGATGTTGATTATAAATTGATCCATGTAGGGGGAATTCCTGTGTTATTTTAGCATCAGTTTCACTAAATAAATTACGGAAACCTGTTAAAACAAAATTGAAATCTGTGAAAACAATTTCACAATGTGAAAGTCTGGCCCCACTTTATATTAGGTGGCCTTAACTACTATGTACTTATATAAAAAAATAAGTACAATGTACTTACTGTGTTCATACTGTGTTGCAAAACACCTTTGCTGATATTGAGGTGGGATACGGGTAGGGTTAGGGGCAGGTGTGGTGGGATGGGTAAGTTTAAGGGCAGGGTTAGGTGTAAGGGAACTGTCAACTGTGTAATTACAAATGTAACTACAGAAATTAATTACAGATGTAATTACATGCAGGTATTTTTTAAAATGTAAGTACAATGTAAAAACAATTATGTACACAATAAGTGCAATGTATCAAATTATTAATTAAAATGTTAGTACATAGTAGTTAAGGACACCTAATATAAAGTGGGTCCGAAAGTCTAAATTCAATCTGTTCATCATTTAAGCGATCATGTGTTTTTAAACCACTCTATTCATATGGATTCGTTTTACGATCTCTTTATGAACTTGAAGCGTCAAAGTGGTATTTGCAAAGCTGTCAATGGAGGGACAGAAAGCTCTCAGATTTAATTGAAATATCGTCATTTTTGTTCTGAAGATGATTGAAAGTCTTAAGGGTTTTAGAATGACATGAAGTTGAGTAAATGATTACAGATTTTGTTTTGTTTTTTTTGGGTGAACTAAACCTTTAAATGTTTCTATCAGGCACTCTATATACACTAGATCCATTTTATGGATTTAGTTTTAATTAATTGTGTTGTGTTTTAGGGTTAATTAAAACTTCCATAAAATTACTGGATAATGTCCTGGCCTAAAATTACCAGTACATTTTCCGTTTTTTATGTTTTAGAGTGTAGAACCTTTTTGGCATAAATGCTTCTTTAATATGGAGTCAAGAACCCACCAAAATGTGCAGTTTTGAGTGTTCGGTTGTGGAGGGTGCAGCAGAATCTGGGAATGTTCAGCATCATTGAGATCCAGACATATAAATCTGCTTAAAATGCTAAAAGTATGATATATTTCCAGTTATAATGCTCTTCTTCTTTTTTTGATAAATTACTGCTGCCATGATCAGAACAAAAATGTAGGAAAAGTTTTGCTTTTGGATTGCAGGTTCAAAATGGTCATAACATCAACCAACTTCTCTGTATAAAAGACAATTGAATATCACAGTATTGCATTAGAACTGAACACAACGGTGCACGTTAGAGCAATTTATTTGTGTAGACTTATGTTTTCTATCTTCCCTGCATCCTTCAGTTAAAATAAATTCTACTGTACATTGTATTTTTTCTGCAGCTCATTAATTTCTGGCACAACATTGTTCACTGAGCAGTTTCAATATATGACATTCATCTGATCTGTCCAGCATGTAAAAGAGCTTAAAGGGAAAGCAAAACGATGCAAATATAGGCTCTGTTTGTATATTTAATAAAAAAATACATAACATTATCGATTGAGAAAGGAAGAGAAGCACTGAGAGAGAAAATTGAATTCTGGCAACAACAACAAAAAAAGAGATTACTGGTGATGGATCTTCGTGTGAGGCTGAATGTGTGTGTTTTGAATCTACAGCGGCGACAAGGATACAACCAGCAAGAGAGCACTTATCGTACGGTACAATAGAGCTGCTATTTCCTTAAAGATATCAGAGGGATACTGGGCAGAATTTAATTACTGTGAGGCTGTTGCTGTTTCAAGGACCCCAGCAGAAAATGAGATTAGAGCTAACGCCTCATTCCTGCACAGAGAATTGTGATTAATTTCTCGAAGGAATATGCCTCTAAATCGGTAAACTTTCTCTATTAGCAATTTAGATCAGACCTGCATTTTGCAGCAACGAATATTCACCTGACAAGCATCATCACACTTTATTAACAGCTCAGTCAGTGCTGCATGTTGGGGCCCTCATTTCCAACTGACACACGCACACATCACAGACTGACAACCGTTATGAATCCATTGACAAATCCTCAATGTGTTTTTGCCACTGCATACAGTGTAGACAGGCAGACCGCTCCTGTTCCACTCTACTGTAATACATAATAAAGTCTTCCAATATCTCCTCCACAGGTAAAAACTATATATTTGTACAGCTATTCTCAGAAATGTTTTTCTTTCCTTAAAAGAATAGTTGAGACATAAATTAGAACTCTTTCATGACTCTTTCAATTAAATCTTTCATGATGTTGTCCCAAACCTGTATGACTTTCTGCTCTCTTCTATACAATGAAAGTCAATTGCGACCAGGGGTTTATTACTGTCATTTCGAAAGGCATAGAAAAATAGTTCATATGACTTATTCAATATTTTAAACATCTTCTGAAGATCTGTTAACATTCACTTTTAATATTTAAAAGAGCATCTCTTTTTCCACAAAATATAAGCATAAGGGTTTGGAACTACACGCAAATAAATTAATGTTCCATTTTTTTGGAGTAAACTATTCCTTTTAATACATATACATTTACATATCAATAGCTATTTAGTTTACAGCAGGTTGGCCCACCCTGATGGACAATGATACATGGAAATCAGCTAATAATAACCAAGTTTATTTACATAAAATAGCTGCTTAATTGAGAGGGAGGTAGTGTTGTAATCAAGACCACCTAATTTGAGTCCAAGTCGAGACCAAGACCAGTGTGTGTTGAGATCAAGCGGCAACCTCCCGCGGTCTCTCTTGACACCAACAAGGAAGTGACTTAAACTGCAGTTCATCGACAGGCCACTAGGGTTCAGAAGGGAGCAAAATCTCATTGAGCCCCATGATAAAATGCCCAACTTTACAGCAGAAAAAAACATGTTTTCAGCCTGGTACAAATTCTAGTTTTGGTCTAAACGGCTAAGTTTGCCATTCATGACAACTGTGAGGGGTGTGAATTTCGTGATTCATTTGTTTACATTATATAAAGCCTTAAAGTTAAAAAAAGTTATTGAATGCTTCTGAAGCAGTATGTTTTACATCCAATCACATTTAACCCTTTCATGCATGGCGTCTACTACAGTGAACGTCTCGGTTCCCTGAGGAGGGAACGGAGACGTAAAGTCAGTGACTGACGAATGGGGGTTTCGCCTAGAAGCCTATCATCTTCGAAATCTAGAAAACACCCATTGCCAATGCCATGGGCATACGGAATTTGCATGCTTAACTCCGCCCCACCTTGTGGGTATATAAGGAAGTATGCTGGCAACATTACATTATGTTTACCTGCTGAGGAGCCAAGACTGAACTCCCGGCCGTTTCAGCTGTACAGCGGATGTGGCAGAGGAACGTTAAGTCTCCGTTCCCTCCTCAGGGAACGAGGGTTACATACGTAACTGAGACGTTCCTTTTCGTTCAGTCACTCCGAGTAACGTCAGTGACTGACAAATGGGGGTCCCAATACAATCACACCACTCAGCTGTCTTTTCCAGTGCACCGCAGAGTGCAATTTTCCTGTCGTAAGACTAGTATGGACGAAGGAGGAAGGAGGAAAATGCGGCAAGACGCCTACCCGTAGGGAGGCCTTAAGCATACCCTTATGACCCGCTGCAGGCTGCATATGGAGAAACTCTGGGGTACCAGCCGAAGGGGGATTTTTAACCCCAGGGGTGGCAAGGCTTGCCAAGAGAAAGACACCTGCTCAAGGAGGCTTACGGTGGAAATACACGTGTGGGGGTTGCCCAGAGGGGGAACCATGCACACGGAGGCACCTGGCCTGACACGAGGGTCTGGGCTCGAGAGGGCAGACTTACTGGTGTCGGCGTCAACAATGCTGGAGGAGCTCAGGGCTTCCGGGAAGCTCACCTGAAGACAATATCGCACGTATCCAGTCCGTGGAGTGGAATGGCGAGCAAGCGAAGACACCTGTGCCTAATCCCTTACCGCCCACTTGTAGAGGCGAGTACATAGTCGGATACAGGCTCCACTCGGAGATTGTAAAATCTGGCGAATGTGTTCGGTGTTGCCCAGCTCAGCAGATGTCTGTTAGCGGAGCGTCATGCGCTAAAGCCCAAGAGGAGGACCAAGGGGACATGGGCGCCCCTGCTGCTGGTAAGCCAAAACAATGGTGTCCACTATCCAGCGTGACAACCTTTGGTTTGAGACAGCCTTTCCATTCAGCTTCCCACCATAACAGACAAAGAGCTGGTCTGAGGTCCTGAAACACTGCGTTCTGTCTAAGTAAGAACGGAGGGTGCGTACTGGACAGAGCAGTGCCAAGGCTGGGTCTGCCTCCTCCAAAGGCAGCGCTTGCAGGTTCACCGCCTGCCTCTAAATGGTTTGGTGGGAACCTTGGGCACATTTCCAGCCCGAATTCCAGGCACGCTTCGTCAACTGAAAATGCCTGCAGGTTCCCTACCCCAGATATTGTGGCCACATAACTTTAAGGGTGGAAGGAGACAGCCTTCATTCCAACCCTTCTTGGAGAAACAAGAGCACGGACCCGATCAGGCATTTCCAGGGGTCTTCTTGGCGAGAAGAGCACCAGGTGACGAAGAGGTTCCACTTTAATGCATAGGCATGTCTGGTAGACTCTGCCCTAGCGGAAGTGATGGTAGCCACCACCATAGGTGGTAGGGTACTCAAACCTGCCGCGTCCCATCCAGGAGTCACACGTGGAGGTTCCAAGGATCGGGACCATAGGGTGCCCCGTCTCTGAGATAGGAGGTCCTTCGTCGGAGAAATAGGCCATGGAGGGGCTGTCGCAAGGAGCAAGAGTTCCGGGAACCAGGTCTGGCCGTGCCAATATGGGGCGACCAAAAGGACCTGCTCCCTGTCCTCCCTGATCTTGCACAGTAGCTGTGCGAGAAGGCTCACTGGGGGGAACGCATATTTGCGCAGGCCCCGCGGCCAGCTGTGGGTCAGTGCATCGGTGCCGAGCATGCCCTCGGTCAGGAAATAGAACGGGTGGTAGTGGGAAGAGTCGTGGGAGGCAAACAGATCTACCTGTGCGTCGCCAAACTGTTCCCAAATCAGCTGGACCATCTGGGGATGGAGTCTCCATTCTCTAGGAAGTGGCTGACACCGTGACAGCTCGTCGGCTGCACGGTTCAGTTCTCCCGGGATATGGACAGCATGAAGGGACCTCAGATGCTTCTGACTCAATAGAATGAGATGGCGGGCGAGTTGAGACATACGACGGGAATGTAGACCACCCTGATGGTTGATGTACGCTACTGTGGCTGTGTTGTCTGTCCTGACTAGAACATACAGTACTGACCCTTGAGCAACGCTTGGAAGCAGTGCAGGGCGAACCGTACTGCCAGCAACTCGAGGCAATTGATATGCCTGGAAACTCGTTCTAAGGGCACGCCGGCCCGTAGAAAACTGAGGTTCGACCACGGGGTGAAGGTCTGTGGGCAGGCCCGAGTCACTTGGACCCGGAGCGTGCCTGTCTGCCATGCCCTTCTTGGGACTCGATCGCAAAGCCAGTGCTGAAGCACTCTCATATGAAGCAATCCAAGCAGCGTAACCACGGCTGCAGATGCCATATGTCCAAGGAGCCTCTGAACTTGTTTCAGTGGAACCGCACTCTTGCTCTCGATTTGACGGAGGCAAGTCAGCAGTGACTGCGTGCGCTCGGTCGTATGCTGCACATACATGGCGACTGTGTCGATCTCCATACCGAGAAAAGAGATCCTCTGCACTGGGCAGAGTTTGCTCTTCTCCCAGGTGACCTGAATGCCCAGATGGGCTAGATGATGGAGAACAAGATCTCTGTGTTCGCAACACCTGCTCTCGAGAGTGACTCAGTATGAGCCAGTCGTCGAGGTAGTTCAGGATGCGAACCCTGTGTTGCTTGAGTGTCGCAAGGGCTGCCTCAACTATCTTCATGAAGACACGAGGGGACAGAGATAGCCCGAATGGGAGGACCACTTACTGATAGGCCCTGTGTCAAGGTAGGATGGAGACATGGAAGTAGGCGTCCTTCAGGTCGATTGCTGCAAACCAATCGGGCTGGACGAATGCATTCGGAAAGGCATTTTGCTGTCCACACCCTGAACGGAAGCCTGAGAAGGGATCGGTTCAGGACGCGCAGATCCCGGCTTGGTCGTAACCCACCGGTTTTCTTGGGTACAATGAAGTAGGGGCTGTAGAAGCCGGACTTCATCTCGGCTGGAGGGATAGGCTCAATCGCACCCTTCGCCAGTAGGGTGGCAACCTCTGCACTCGTGACAGGGGCGTTGGCCCCCACCATGGTATATCGGACTTCCCGGAAGGGGGGGAGGAGCCAGCGCGAACTGAATCGCATGGCCGAGCCTGATAGTCTTCGTGACCCAGTGGGACTGTCCCGGAAGCTGAAGCCAGGCTCCCAGGAACTGCACCAGCGGGGTCATTCAGACCACAGGCGTTCCCCGGGTCGGTCAGCGAGGCAGCGTTACCGGCCCGGACTCGGGAGGCGTAGCATCCCGGTGTGAGGGCACGGTTAACAGCTGCGTCCTGACAGAGGAGACCAGGGAAGGACGCTCGTTCCACTGGGGTCTGCTCTGAGTGGAGGCTGGCAACAGAGAGGGATGAGAGTGGCGGGACCCGGGGGTGGCGCACACTGTCGTCACCGGGCGCACACTGTCGTCACCAGTCTCTGTGTGCTCAGGAATGGGAGTTTCAGTTCTTTCTTTCAAAATATTCTCCCCCGGCCCTCCACCGGGGGAAGGAGAGGCCTTGCTACCGTCTCCTGGAAAGAACTGCCCATCCCTGAGCTGTCCGCATCATCGCCGCTAGCCTGGCATTTTTTTTTTTATTATGTGTGCTTCGGGGATGTAGCGGACTGGGGTGCCTTCCTGCGGCCTCCTCTGTGTGGCCCGACTGAAGGCTGCTGCTGGGGTGGCGCGAGAGGGACAGGAGCTGCTGGGGGGCACCCTCAGCAGACTGAGGCGACTGCCCCAGCGGCTGGGTGGCAGCAGCTGGCCACCGGGGCATTACATGTTTAAGGGCCTCGATCGGCTCTTAGGGGGTCGAGAACTGTTGGGCGCAGTCCTCGACCACGAAGAGGCGAGCCTAGGATATGGGAGAATTGAGGAGACGGGCCCACTCAGCTCTCTCACATCGACCAGGTAAGGTCAGGTGTCTCTTCTGGACCACAGCTGTGGACATCGCCCGACCCGGGAGCATGTGGTCACCTTCGGTGGTCGGTGGCGGCACGCAGCTCATTGAAAAGCCCTGGGTCAGCTCTACCCTCGTGAATGTGCATAGGGGCGGCAGCCTAGCCCGTAGCTCAGCAGGACTTCGCCACCAAAGTAGATGAGCCGACAGGCTATAGAGAAGGGTGCTTAGGATAGCCACGCCACATCGAAGCACTCTGTGGACACCGTAGTGCGTAACAGAGTGTCCAACATGGGGGGGACCTCAGTGTATCCTAAGCCGCATCCCCATCGAGGGCAGAGAAGGTGGAGGAGGCCACAGAACATTCACGGGAAGACACAGGGACTTCCAGGACCGCGTGAGCTCCTCATGCATCTCGGGCGAAAGGCATTGTGGACGGGGCCCAACAGCTGTCAGGTGCCGCCCCAAAACCGATCAACCTACCGCGAGCACTCATGACAGGGTGGGAGTACCACACCAGCCTCAGGCTCACGGCTGTCCGAGATAACATGGCTGTCAACTCTGGGTCGGACCGGAGCAGTGCTGACATGCCCGAAGGCGGAGCACAGCCGGAGAACCGCTCGTCTCGAAGAACTGAGAGAGATATCCGAATTCAGGCTTGCAGGAGTGAAGAGATGGTCTTGGCTTCGAAACAGAAACATAATGCGATGTTGCCACCGTACTTCCGTATGTACCCACATGGTGGGGCGGAGTTACGCATGCAAATTCCACATGCCCATGGCATTGGCACTGCCATTGGCCGTTCTCTAGATCTCAAAGATGATAGGCTTCTAGAGCGAAACCCCCATTCGTCAGTCACTGACGGTACTCGGAGAGACTGAACGAAAGGGAACAGATGTTTGAAAGACATTTTGAACCATTTAAGTTTTAGTACCATGTCCCAACCACCAAGTGGCAAACCCCCAAAGTGTTGTCTACGATTCCATTAAAATTTTGTCTTTGTATCTCTTTGTTGTTTTGAGAAATTGCATCATACATTCAAAATGGCACAGGAAAGAGGAGCTGCACCTCAGGAATAAGTGTTAAATCCTTTTATTCTCAGAAATATATATATATATATATATATATATATATATATATATATATATATATATATATATATATATATATATATATATATATATAATTATTATTATTATTTTTTTTTATAATATTTTTCAGCTAAACAAGATAGAACAAAATACTTTTATCCAGACTTTTTTTTTTTTTGTGACAGAAAATCCATCTGTCCACTCCAGTGGACGTCATGAGCCAAAGGGTATATTGGGCCTATTGGGCCTACATTTAGATTCCACCTTATTTTGTATGTGTTAGTTAAAATCCTGATATAATTTACACTTGAATAGTTTTATTAAACAGCAATATTAAAGGGATAGTTCCCCCAAAAATGAAAATTAGTCCATGATTTACTCACCCTCAAGTCATGTGTATATGACATTCTTATATCAGACAAATAAAAGTTGTTATATTTAAAAAGTCCTTGCTCTTCCAAGCTTTTTAATGGCATTGACTGTTGCTCTGTTTTTGAAGTAAATAAAAACTTTGTCTGTCCGTCAAATAATATGCTCCACGCGGCTCCGGTGGGTTAATAAAGGCCTTCTGAAGCAAATCGTTGCGTTTGTGTGAGAAAAATATCCATATATATATATGATTCAATAATTCATGCATGAAATGGTTAATGGTGTTAATAAATAAGTCAAACAATGCACCTGCAATTTAGTAATATCCCAGCAGTTGTAGTTCTGACTGGTCTTGAAATAAAATCACAAGTCCTATAAGTCTAAAACATAGACAAGACTGAGGACAAATGTGGTCAAGACCGAGATAAGACCAATAACTTTTTAAAAAATGACCGGTTTTAAGACCAAGAGTGGTCTCGAGTACTACAACACTAGAGAGAGGATGAACATGCTTATATAAAACTAAATTACACTGTAAAAAAATAAAGAAAGAAACACCTAGGGAATACATTCGAATTTAGTGTAAGACTCATGACAACATCAGCTTTAACCAGCTACTGAAATTACAATTCATCCTTATGTTATTTCGTGATATTACAATAAAAGTACTAATATGATTTCCATCTCAAAATAGAGTTTTCTGCATATTAGCTATGATGCATACAAAAGCTCTGTGTATAAGTAGTGAAAACCTTATATAACACTTTTCTCTTCCCATCTGAAATCTGCACTGTTGAATCAGCGTTTTGAGTCTCAGCTGCAACGGTGGCAGCACTCTACTTACGGGCCGTGAGGGGGAAGCGCCCAGGATGACAAAAGCAAAAATCTAGATTAATGACAGGAATCAAGCTGGGGTGTCATCCGCGAGAGGGCACATCAATCTCAAATCAGATTACTCAAGATTAATGACGGCAAAGAAAAACATCTTGATAATGAACTTTATAATGATGGATGGGGCCCAGAGTTAATGTTAGAAAGCCTGAAGTGCAGTTTCCTGGCCCAGGCACAGAGACAGGCTAATCAAAGTGAAAGAGATGTTCAGAAATTGCATCACATTCAAAGATCATCATACTTCTAAGTCTAAGAGCAAGTGTGTGACTGACTGTCTCCAGGGACACTGATCAAAGCCACGAAAGTCAACTGATATACTGTAGTTTAGTTCAGAGGAGTAGGACTAGCTCTTATGATGCATAATCACTGACAGTCAGTCAGTTTTGCGCTCTGCATTGTCAGCATGGCTGTGTGTTTGACATTCATAAGAAGTTTAAAAGTTTCAACGAGGTGTGATCTTTGTTACCAGGCTTGAACATAAAAAAAATAGTTCATCCACCTCGTGTCATTTCAACCCCAAATTACTCAGTGGAACATAAAATTACAAATTTTAAAGGAAGTATTGGTCACACTTTTGCACCTTCAATGAATGTGAACTGGAGCATTCAAGCTTCAAAAGGAGTGCAAGAATGACATCAAAAATCTTTACATCTCAAGTGATACAATCACCCTAGTTTTTAAACATGAGGCTCGGACATTTTTACCTTGAATGTGCTAGGCTTCTGCTGTCAGCAACTTCCAGTTGTTCTTGCTTTGTAAAAGCAGTCTGTTATGCTGTTTGATATCGCAAACTTATTGTAATCATAAGCACTGGTGTGTAGAGAATAATTTTACAGTTAACTGCACTTTGTTATTATTATAGTTGCTATATCAGCTTCCTCAGAAATAGCTTACTCAGCTTACTACTATACAATCACATGTTCTATAACCAAACTCACACCCAGTAAATTTTCAAGTTCACTTAATTCCATATGTGAAATTTACTGAAATAAAATGAGACAATTTTACTTTCCCCTGTGTAACGAGAATATGCTCTTAATTACCCACTCTAACTAAACTAGCAATCACTTTTTATTTCTAGTTACAATGAATCTAGACAGCACCATAATTGATGTATTGACTAATAATCTGAGAACCCTAACTCACCTTGATGCATTCATGAAACAAGTTTGAATGTAAATGTATCATCAATTTGAGTGAAATCTTGTCAATAAAATAGGTGATAAAAGTAGCCTGACAAGCCAGACCAACATCAAAATGTTGGGTCTGGGAACACACCATTGGCAGCGCTCAATCCAAGGGTAGGGAAAAACGGTTGTCCTTTAAATGCACTCTGTACGCAATTATAGCGCTACAACCAACCAGAGGACCATCAGTTGTGAGACAACAATCACAAGCGGGTTGTGGCTGAGTCCCATGCGTTTTCCCACCAGCGGAGCTAGTTGATAGATTAAACTTTTGCCGTATCCGGTCAGCAAAACTCAGAACACATCTTCCTTTTTAAGAATGACTCCATTGATGTTCTTTGTTAGAAGGGAAGTAGCAGGGAATTCAGCAGAACCGTCACAACTCTGCCGTCATGCCGTTATGTTAAGCCCGCCCACCAACTCTATGCACAATCTGATTGACTAGAGTTTGGTTTTTCAAGCTCACAATCCAACTGAGTTTTGCTAGACGACCATAGATTTCTAGGCTATGATAAAGGCTGAATTTTATTCTTACTTTTACCATACCTTTACAAGGCATAAATAATAAATGTAGTATGTTACAACCCCAAATCAGAAAAAGTTGGGACAGTATGGAGAACGCAAATAAAAAAATAAAAGAAGTGATTTCTAAATTTACTTTGACTTGTATTTCATTGCAGACAATATGAACAAAAAATATTTCATGTTTTGTCTGGTCAACTTCATGTCATTTGTAAAGCATCCTTTCCTGTCATTCAGACCTGCAACACATTTAAAAAAAAGTTGGGACAGGAGCAATTTAGGGCTAGTAATGAGGTGAAATGGTTAAATAATGATGTGATTTGAAACAGGTGATGTCAACAGGTGATTGTAATTATGATTTGGTACAAAAGCTAAAAGCTGTTAACAGTGTCCAGAAGCACCGTCAACTTCTCTGGGCTCGGAGGCATCTGGGATGGACCATCACACAGTGGAAACGTGTACTGTGGTCAGATGAATCAGTATTTCAGGTATTTTTTGGGAGGAATGGACGCTGTGTCCTACGGACAAAAGAAGAAAAGGATCATCCAGACTGTTACCAGCAACAAGTCCAAAAGCCAGGGTCTGTCATGGTATGGGGTTGTGTCAGTGCCCTTGGCAAAGGTAACTTGCACTTCTGTGAAGGCACCATTAATGCTGAAAAGTACATAGATATTTTGGAGCATAATATGCTGCCTTCAAGAAGACATCTTTTCCTGGGACGTCCTTGCATATTTTAACAAGACAATGCAAAACCACATTCTGCACACATTACAAAGTCCTGGCTGCGGAGGAAGAGGGTACGAGTACTTGACTGGCCTGCCTGCAGTCCCGACCTGTCTCCAATAGAGAATGTGTGGCGCATTTTGAAGCGCAATTTCACCTGAAACACTGGTGTCTTCAGTCCCTAAACGTCTTTTAATTGTTGTGAAAAGGAATGGCAACATTACAAAGTGATAAATGCTTTACTGTCCCAACTTTTTTTGAAATGTGTTGCAGGTCTGCATGACAGGAAAGGATGCATATTTACAAATTACATGAAGTTGACCACACAAAACATGAAATATTTTTTGTTCATATTGTCTGCCACCGTCTGCATTTTTGATAATTTTCACAACATTTTCATGGTCCTCAGAACATTTGCATGAATATCTGAGTCTACGTCAAAAAGAACAGATGCTTAACGCATTCTTTTTTATCAACACTTGGATGTGGGTAACTTTCATAAAAAAGCAACATTTTCAGCAAAAAGCTGAGTAAATCCTGTTTTTTATCAAAGACTACATCCAGATCGGATTCAGAATGATGATCAAAACATCTACAAAGCTTGTCCTGGGTTGACGTTTTATTTTGATTTATATACTTTTTAATGTTGGTGATCGCGTTATTTTACATATGATGATTACATCTGATATTGCTTGTTTCTGCGTCTTCTTCGTCTGTGTTTTGGTCAGGAGATTCTGAACTCTTTCAGAAGATGCCTTATAGCGCCCCCTACAGTATAACAGTGAAAACATGGAAAGCCGGAAAATGTTGTCAATGGCAGGAAAGAGTTCTTAATAATAATAATAATAATAATTAGTGGCATAATGTGAGTAAATTCAGCAAATAAGCTTTTCATTTGTTATTTTTTTCATCCTTCCGATATTAATTTCAATTTTAGAACCTGCTGAGAGTAGTTGTAGTTATTCTTGCTATCATAATCATAACCACTGGCTGTATTTCCCTGGTGACTGATAGTGCTAATGCAATATGGCATAGTATATTTCATGTCTAGATGGGGAAAAGGTCAGTGAAATGATATTAGTACTTCTCAAATTACATAAAGTGATCTTTTCTACCCTTTTTAAGTGTATTTGCCTCTAGGGGGGTTCAAATGAAGAATAGCAGGCAGATGTTTCTTGAGTTTCTGTGATAGCAAGAGGTCCATCTCATTTAACGTCACTGCATTCTGTTTCCTTCAACCTTTTCCCAAAGTGGAATAAGGGTCAGAGATACATGTTAAATTCCACATTTAATTTATAAATAGTCAAGAGAATAAATTGCTTTTTGATATTTTCAATTTCCAAGCCAGCCAAAGTTGTTATTTCCATTTACACTTGGCTTTGTCTCTGCAAAAAAAAGGATATTTTTGCATAAGTGCCCAAGTGCATTTGGGATCATAGTTTTGTGATCATTGTCTAAAACTGATATATTTTACTGCATCTGTAGAATTGGCCTTCAGGAAAAAAAAAATTATGTCCCATCCATATATATATGTCCCATCCATATATATATATATATATACACACACACACAATTACCTAAAGGATTATTAGGAATTTGTCCAGTACTGTTCAATTTCTCATTAATGCAATTATCTAATCAACCAATCAAATGGCAGTTGCTTCAATGCATATTGGGGTATGGTCCTGGTCAAGACAATCTCCTGAACTCCAAACTGAATGTCAGAATGGGAAAGAAAGGTGATTTAAGCAATTTTGAGCGTGGCATGGTTGTTGGTGCCAGACTGAATATTTCACAATCTGCTCAATTACTGGGATTTTCACGCACAACCATTTCTAGGGTTTACAAAGAATGGTGTGAAAAGGGAAAAACATCCAGTTTGCGGCAGTCCTGTGGGCGAAAATGCCTTGTTGATGCTAGAGGTCAGAGGAGAATGGGGCGACTGATTCAAGCTGATAGAAGAGCAACTTTGACTGAAATAACCACTCGTTACAACCGAGGTATGCAGCAAAGCATTTGTGAAGCCACAACACGCACAACCTTGAGGTGGATGGGATACAACAGCAGAAGACCCCATCAGGTACTACGCATCTCCACTACAAATAGGAAAAAGAGGCTACAATTTGCACAAGCTCACCAAAATTGGACAGTTGAAGACTGGAAAAATGTTTCCTGGTCTGATGAGTCTCGATTTCTGTTGAGACATTCAGATGGTAGAGTCATCATTTGTCGTAAACAGAATGAGAACATGGATCCATCATGCCTTGTTACCACTGTGCAGGCTGGTGGTGGTGGTGTAATGGTGTGGGGGATGTTTTCTTGGCACACGTTAGGCCCCTTAGTGCCAATTGGGCATTGTTTAAATGCCACGGCCTACCTGAGCATTGTTTCTGACCATGTCCATCCCTTCATGACCACCATGTACCCATCCTCTGATGGCTACTTCCAGCAGGATAATGCACCATGTCACAAAGCTCGAATATTTTCAAATTGGTTTCTTGAACATGGCAATGAGTTCACTCTACTAAAATGGCCCCCACAGTCGCCAGATCTCAACCCAATAGAGCATCTTTGGGATGTGGTGGAACGGGAGCTTCGTGCCCTGGATGTGCATCCCACAAATCTCCATCTACTGCAAGATGCTATCCTATCAATATGAGCCAACATTTCTAAAGAATGCTTTCAGCACCTTGTTGAATCAATGCCACGTAGAATTAAGGCAGTTCTGAAGGCGAAAGGGTGTCAAACACAGTATTAGTATGGTGTTCCTAATAATCCTTTAGGTGAGTATATATATATATATATATATATATATATATATATATATATGTATATGTATATGTATATGTATATGTATATGTATATGTGTGTGTGTGTTTTTGTGTGTGAGAACTGACAAACAATTAGATCTTTCTATCATGCTGGATAATCAGCTAATGACAGGCGCATTAACTGTGAGGATGGGTGGCTTGTTATTAACAGATACCTCATGCTGAGCATTGGTTAATTGAAGAAGGCTAGGAAAAATAGGAAAAATGGACCGTCGTAATTATGATAAACCATATTGCTGACACACTGAGCTCATGACAGCCGCTAATGGGGAATGATTCCTGCTGTTTTAATGCCAGGCCATTGCTAAGGAGAACTGTGATACCTCCTATACATTAAGGTATGTGTGTGAATGTGCAGTACCTTGCATTTATCAAAAACCTTTTTTTTTTGTATGGGTTCTTGAATTTACTAGTCTCAAATTAAATAATTATTTCATAATAATCATAATAATCATAATAATGTTATATTTTTTTCAAGTCAGTGGTTTCATGCTTCTTTGAAGAACCAGTATACATAGGTTTTCATAAAAAGTGTAGAATAAAAACTCTTTTGTCGAAAGGGTATGCACTGACGTGACTTTCCCGCCAGGACAAGCCCCCTCAGCCAGACTGAGTGGCAGAAGAGCTGCTGTGTGACTGGATTTAATAGGGGAAAACTACAGAATTTCAGTTTAAACTAAAGGTTGGCCTCGATATAAGTGTTAAAACTAAAGATACAGTGTCCCATGGATGTTGACGTCTTGACATTTATTTGAGTGTAAATTCAATGCTGGGGAAATACCAGAATTCTGTGAAATGAACACAGCCCCTTAACTCAAAATCTGTGGAAGTTTCACGGAATCGCCGAAAATTCCGTGATGGGTCCACGGAAGTGATGCCTTTGTAAGTCAATGACAGTATACCGATTTAATCAGCCAGCATATTTTTATTAACATTTATTTTCTTTTTTTTTCTTTTTTTACCGTATTCAGACAGGTTTTGAACATGTAACCCAATCCCTTCCCTAAACCCACCCATTTGTGTATTATAAAAAAAAAACAGGGTATAACAGGCAGATACGACTTCAGGCACAATATATTCATATACAAATACAAATATTCCAATTGTTCAGCTGCCAAACAATTGATTTGTGTGAAGAAAATCCCCAAAAGCGACAGAGGCAGCGTCGAGTCCCTCCGCCGGAGATCAAACACATTTCAAAAATTGCCGCCGGAAGAAACATTACGTCAGCTTTGACAGCATTGGCTCTCGTATGTCTAATGACCATTTGTGTCATTACGTCAGCTTTGACTGTAAAAAGCCATTGGCTCTCGTGTGTCTCGTGACCGATCACGTCATGCTAAAGAGTCGATGTATCATTTGAATGAATATGACTGAATGGAGTGTGTGTGCCTTCTGCGTCACAATGAAGACGCTAAAGGTACCCCTAGACATCACTATATTGATGCGCAGGGTACCCATTGATTTCAGTTGTTTGCCCAATGCATCAGATCAAGATGCATTTAAATCTTTGCATTTGTAATAGGCTACTTTTATATTTTGGAGCAAATAAACCCAACGCCTACCCTAAACCTATCCACTTCTCAACACTTCTAAAACGTAACACGTAACAGGTATTTATTGCAAAAACTTACCAAAAACAGTATACAAATATTAACTCATGTTGCATTCCAAGTCTTCTGAAGTCACACAATATTTTCATGTAAAGAACAGAGCTGATCTTAATGTTTTAATCACTGAAACGAGGATCCTGCTGCTCCGTGATCGCACGCATGCACTGTCATATCTCATTCAAATGATACAACGACTCTTTAGCATGACTCGATTGGTCACGAAACACATGAGAGCCAATGATATTTTACAATCAAAGCTGACATAACATTAACATTACATATTTTTTTTTTATTTGAATGTATGCATGATCTTCAGCGGATGGAGACATTGATCACTTTTGGGGATTTACTTCACACAAATCAATCGTTTCAATAAATGGGAAAGAAAGGTATCGAAATCAATAAATCAACTCCATGGTGGATTCCAAGTGATCAAGGGCATAGGACGTTCCAATTTAGCCCACTGCAAAGGTTCCGCAAGTAGTGGGCACTCATGCAATGAAATCACATGATTTCAAGATGAATGATGGCTTGTGTATGAGCCGGCTTTTAATTATCGAGCTGCAAGTTTATACTAGAAATTTACATGGACATACAACACAACAGGGGAGACAAGACAGAGGGTTGCCACCAAAATAAGGGACACCCATTTACGACCCACACCAACACCAGCCCCCCCCCATGACGTAAAGAATACGTCATGAAATGGCTCAATAATAAAACATAAGAAAACATGAGATCAAGTATGTGAACTTGCAGCAGAGCAGGTTTTATATTATTTTACATTTGATTTTTATTTATTTCTAAAGAACTCTTTAGTAGCCTATTTGGTGCACTTTAAATGGAAAGTTCACCCAATATATATATATATATATATATATATATATATATGATGTTTCAAACCTGTATGAGTTTCTTTGTTCTACTGAACACAAGTGAAGATATTTTGAAGAAAGTTTACCCAGGCTGCTTTAGGGGCACCATTGACTTCCATAGTAGGAGTCTTCCTATGTGTTCAACATAACAAAGAAATGTAGGCTACACATGTTTGGAACAACTTGAGGGTGAGTAAATTATGACAGAATTTTCATTTTTGGCTGAACTGTCCCTTTAAGCAGTCATTCTGAACCAGTAATCACTTTTTTGAATTTCAAAAATGTTTATTTTTTGTATTAATTTACTTAAATTATGACTATATTATCATGTAATTATTTGTCCTGTTTTTATCTAAATATTTTTTTAAATGTCAAACTTTATATGACAGGACTATTTATTATGATAATTATAGCCTAGTTAGATTATAAATTATATTAATAATAACATGTATTAGGCTATAATTTATTAATTAACCTGTCTAAATGTATGGAATATTATATTAAATACATTATCCATTAAAAAAAACAATAGACCTACCTTTAGAAGCACGGATGCGTGTGTCACATAGACCGGTCTGTCAGCGCTGCCGCTTTAAGTCAGACAGTCTGAGCAACAGAAATGCTTCTCATAAAGTGTGCAGTTGGCCTGAGGTTCATCATGAGTTACTGGAAAAACCCATTGATACATTTTGATATTTAGTTCTATATCTGGAGATTCTCTTGCGTTCAAACGGTGGACGCGACGCAAGCTTGACATGTTTTTAAAAACCACGCAAGTTTACAGGCACACTGGCACAGCGCATCTTCTTTAGACTCCGCCGCTATGGCAACAAAGCCGCTAAAGCAATCACGCACAAATGAGTTCCTGTACTACTTATCATCAAATGGATATCTTTATATTTGCTATCAGTATTCTACACACTGCAAAATCCGTATTTGTTTATTGAACTACGTGTGGGCCTATGTAAAATACGGGACAAATCGCGTCCCGTATTGCTTTGATACAGGACGTGTTATTTTGCTTGTAAATACGGGACGATTCCGTATTTTAAGGGACGGGTGGCAACCCTAATCTTTCCCCACCAGCGTTTTAAAAAAAAAGTTGCCAGCCACCGCCAGGGTTTTTGACCATTTTCACCAAAATGCAATAGCCCAAAGAATATTGTGTTTAATGAATATCTGAGCATGCAATACATCAAAAGAAAGCTGACCCTTTTCTTTTAAAGATTTTTTTAAAACGTTTTATTCTAGCTTCATGCATTCTTTTTTTTATCAACACTTTAATATGGGTAAGTTTCATAAAAAAAAGCAACATTTTGAGCAAAAAGCTGAGAAAATCACATTTGGTCAAAAACTGCATTCAGATCAGATTCAGAGTGTTGATCACACACAGATGGAGGATATCGAGTCCATCAACACCTCTAACGCTTGCACAGTCCTGTAGCTCGCCCTGGATCCACATTTCATTCAGTAACATTAGTTCTGATTTATATGATGTTTAATGTTGATAACCATGTTATTTTTCATATGCATCTGCTTACATGCGATCGCTTGCTTTACTCCGTCTTACTCGCGTGTGTTTTGATCTGGAGATTCAGTACTCATTCAGAAGATGCAGCGCCCCCTAACGTCTAACAGTGAAAACACGGAAACCCGGAAAATTCCGTGTTTGGCCTGGAAGCGTTTTCTCACAAATATCAGAAAATTCTGTGTTTGGCGGCGAAAGAGATAAGGGGGTATTCCAGAATGCAAGGTTAATTTACCGTCACATATTCCTTGAACTTTCAGTTAATTAACCCAAACCTTGCTTACTCGAGGTATGCTGGTTCCAAAAACGAGTCCAGTAGACATTTTCAACAGAGCAACGAATCGATGATTCACCATGGAAACAGACAACCGCTCCATTCTACTTCCTCTCCTTCTCTTGTTTAATGGCGATTTACATAACCTGCTTAGTGCACATTGCCACCTATTTAGTGCTTGTACAGTCATTTTTCCAATGTCTTCATTTATTAAGTAATCTTTATTCAATGAGAATAAGGATTATATTGTTTGTTTGATGCTAATTCATTGAAATCAGATCTGTGTGAGATGAAAATAAAATAAATAATAAATATATTTTAATTTAATTAACATTTAAACATTACCTTGTTATAATAGTGCTTTAGAAGTAATATATAATATTGTATATTATAACTGTAATTATATAACAAATTTAGTTATACTATAACTCTATTAACTATATTACAAGCATCTGAACCTCTTTAGCAAACTAACCCTGGAACATACCCTGACAGTTACCTCTCTATTTTTGGAACCAAAAGTTCCAGGTTTTCTGCTACTTACTGAACATACCCAGGTGAATTACTGAATCTAGAAGCCTGATAAAAAAATAAAAAAATAAATAATAATAAATGCATATTTAAAGGTCCCGTTCTTCGCGAATCTTTCAAACTTTAGTTAGTGTGTAATGTTGCTGTTAGAGCATAAATAATACCTGTAAAATTATAAAGCTCAAAGTTCAATGCCAAGCGAGATATTTTATTTAACAGAAGTTCCCTTTCAAAGCCTACAGAGAACAGCCGGTTTGGACTACACCCCTGCACTTCCTGCTTTAATGATGTCACTAGAACAGTCTGTTGACTAACCCTCCGCCCACAAGAACACGCAAATTAGGGGGCGTGGTCTTGTTGCATCGAGACGCTGGTATTTTCATCCCGGAGTCAAATCACCTTTGTTTGGCCTTCCCACGGACGCTGTACGTAGAGATCAATGGTTACAATTTATGTTTAACTCGGTTCCGGAAAATTATAATCACAATTTAAAACTATGAGCAGCACATTTTTCTGAGGACTGCTTCCTCAATCTCAGTCAGTTTAATGCCGGATTCGCAGAAAGATTATTCTTAAAAGATGACACAGTTCCCTCTTTGTCTGGAGAAGGCGTTGTTTATGGACCACAACCGGTAAGTGTATTTTATTATTTAAGTTGGTCCGTTTAACAGTTTATGTAACTCATTACACAAAGTGCAATGCTGTTTAGCTTTGTTAACTAACGTTAGATGGTAATTAAAACTAATCCAAAAAAACTTTTTAAAAAGTGTATTCAGACACCATCGATTGTTGGTGTTTGTAATGATCAGTTTAAATGATTTGTTTATTATATCTGTTGTTTACCGTTTAACCACATGCTCGTTCAGCTGCAGCCACGTTAGCCAAATATAAAAGCATGACAACTACTGAATAGACAGCTTACCATCGTGAAACATCCTGCAAAAGTCTTTCCTGAGCAGGTTGTAATCGATCCTCTTCGATATTCTCCGGGTCTAATTCCGGCTCAAATTGATAAGGCAATATAGACATTTTTGCAATAACATTGAGCGCGCGTATCTCCCCGTTATGGTAAGAGGCGGGACCTTTCCGGGCAAAGTGCGCTAAGCTGCTGTCCAATCACAACACGGGAAGCGCTGGCCCAATCAGAACTCGTATTTCTGAAGGAGGGACTTCATAGAACAAGGAAATCATCAGGCCGTTTTTAGGACAGAGAAAACAGCGGTGTACAGATAAGTAAAATGTGTGTTTTTTTTACACGCGAAACATGAACACATGTTATATTGCACACTGTAAACATAATCAAAGCTTCGGAAACACGCGAAGAACGGGACCTTTAAAGAAAAGTGTCAGAGGTTTTTGCATCTGTATAATGTTATATTTAATATATTATCTCAAATTGTTGTTTCCAATGATGTGTACTTTTTAATGATGAGAAAATGACTGTGCACCTTTTAACATGGTTTTAGTATTAACACACCAGCACACATTTTAATAAAATAAGGTTTTTGTGTTGAATAGCAGTCTTTGTTTAATAGTTCTTTTAGCATTGCATTTATTCAGTGCCATTTATGCCCCCTCTTAAAAATGTGAATAATGTGCATGAACTTGCAACACAGAATGCTAACATCTCTATCACCGCTGAGTTTATACAGACAAAAACAAAGGCCAAAACAGACGTGAGTGCACTTTGTTGAGAAATGTTCTTGTGCTTTAATAAAGAATGCTTGTTAAGAACCTACTCTGCCCTTTCGCGGTTTCACTCATGAATTTCCTCACGTTCCGTGCATAGATTTTCTGTCGTAAAGAGCTATGGGAGCCAGAAAAGTTGTGTTTGAAATGACGTTCCTCTCTGCTTTGCTTCTCCCTGGCAGAATCAATCACAGCTCGGTCTGTGCATCAGTTATGTTTCATAGATTTGCCAATACTTTTGCCAGCTCCTCAGGAGGAGCGAGGGAAAGTACAGAAACCTGCCAGCTGTCTTTAAACTGTTAGCTGTCATTTGCATTTGTGGCAGTACCACCAGGAGGCTGATAAATCTGATTTACTGGGCCACGCAGGTGGCTTTTATATTAATAAGAACAGGTCTTTTGAGAAAAATGATGTGTTTTGGAGATTTGTTATCCATTATCTGAGGAGAACGGTGTACACATGGAATAAACAAGGTGTTGTACGGTGTTAATTCTTTAACAACATTAAGACATCAAATATGAGGCTATCAGATGTAGAGAATAAGGGAGGTTGGTTTCATAAGGGAGATGTAACTCTCATCCTGCACCAACATTTTGCTCGTGACATTCTTACCTCAGTTTGAAGGGTTCCTTTATCAGCCACATTTAAATGCACACTTTTTTGTCATTCCGATTGAAAGATTCAGTGGACTGTTTACATGAG
Organism: Gobiocypris rarus; assembly: GCA_023029165.1. Taxonomy (NCBI): domain Eukaryota; kingdom Metazoa; phylum Chordata; class Actinopteri; order Cypriniformes; family Gobionidae; genus Gobiocypris; species Gobiocypris rarus. Next base: position 29,066,798 of record CM040931.1, on the reverse strand, counting down.
ACGTTATCTAAACTGATCTTGAAGTGCTGACGGTTTCAATCGCAATCATTTCGGCTATGGCCAGGCTATGTCTGTGTCATTATTGTTACGAAATAAAAAGTTGAACACCTCAGAAAAATGTACTTTCCTCTCTTGTCAACGTTTTATCCTGGTGTGAGCGCGGCGTGCACTCTTCAATGGTGAAGGCGCGCGATGTATGTCGCGTCACAGAAGGACGAACACTCAAAAGTAATCGGATAAGGTCGCTTACATGGTGGAATTTTTCATTTGATCGGTTCATGAAAAGGTTTATCCCATCCCTCTCAAACCGATTACAATTTAAATCGGTTTGGGCATTTTTATTCTGATTGAGGTGTTTAAATGGAGCATTTTTATCCGGATTTGACTTTTAAACGATTACAGTGCTCAAAATAAACGCTTATTATTTTAAAACAAGCAACTTGAGCAAATAACAATATAAATGGTCTATATACATTTATATGTACATATCAAGTAAAATATTTGGAAATTGTTAATATTTGAATGTGAAAATTAGATGAATAAATTAGTAGACTTTTATTCATTTCACTTATGCAAGTTAATTATTCATGCTATTATGCCTATTTCTACAATGTTTCCAAGTTGAGTCGTCACATTTATTTTTATAGTGCTTTATTCAATACAGATAGTTTCAAAACAGCATTCAGCTGTAAAGCAGCTCTAAAAAGAAAAAAAAAAGTGTCATTATTTAGCTGAAGTCAATTCAGTGTTGATTCCGTTACGTGGCCCCACTTTATATTAGGTGGCCTTAACTACTATGTACTTACATAAAAAAATAAGTACAATGTACTTACTGTGTTCATATTGTGTTGCAAAACACCTTTGCTGATATTGAGGTGGGATACGGGTAGGGTTAGGGGCAGGTGTGGTGGGATGGGTAAGTTTAAGGGTAGGGTTAGGTGTAAGGGAAGTGTCAACTGTGTAATTACAAATGTAACTACAGAAATTAATTACAGATGTAATTACATGCAGGTATTTTTTTCAAATGTAAGTACAATGTAAAAACATATATGTACACAATAAGTGCATTGTATCAAATTATTAATTAAAATGTTACATAGTACATAGTTACATAGTTACATAGTACATAGTAGTTAAGGACACCTAATATAAAGTGGGTCCGAAAACCTTGAGAGAAACCAGCCTCAGTTTTTCACTGGGATTGTTCTCCACTGGCTGAAGAACAAACACGGTGTGATTATGATTCAGCCTGCATCAGAAATTGGATTGTGGATTGGTATCATTTTAAGCATTTCATTATGGAGCTGAAACTGGCCATAGGATCTGTGTTGGGGTTATGTTTGTGTGCAGGTCCACCATCTAATCTGGATAAGACCCATTTCCGGCTGACTACAGAAACCTTGGGATATAGATAAGGCAGACAGACTAATATTAGATGCCATTCTTCTTACAATGTAACAAGTACATTGGATGTTGTGGGAAGTATCCCTGGTTCTAGTTGACCAACTCTATTATAGAAATGTGATCATTTGTTATGTGTATGCCAGGTTAAAGGGTTTTAATCTAGATTTAAGATGACATATACTCAGTTTCAAAGACAAGGCTTAAAATAATCCCAGACTAAAATGCATGTTATCTGAAAGTAACGTTAAATATGTCAGTGCCATTGTTTTGTCTCAAGATGAACACTATGGGTTTTTTTTCTTTTTTTTCTAAGGCACATTTATAAAAGCACTAAGCCTAATCCTGGCTATAGTCTCAGCTTCAGATGTCACGTCCACGGACCGTTGGCTGAACGTCTGATGCATAAGGCACACTTATCTGGAAACACTTCAGGAGTTTTGAAGTCGTCGTCTGATTGGTTGAATTCTACAGGATGTCCGAAACATGTGTTGCGTTCTTTAATGATCCGCCTGGAAACAAATGCAGTGATGCCGAACTCCCTTGTGGAAGAAAAATGCTGTCATGTTTGCAACTGTGACAATGAGCGCTTACCAGGATCAACTAAACACTGGATTTTCAAAAGTATGTGATGTTTGCGTCCGGTCTGTTATTGTAGGGATAACTTCACGCCCCTAAACATGACGTGGAAGAAAATTAACTGTGATTGGTTGTGTTACATGTCAGTCAAATATCCTCTTGGGCAGTGCTTGACCAATGAAAGCTGCGTTGGAGTCCAAATCTTCTGCCGTCAGTCTGAAGCATAGAATGTCTGGCTACGCAATACTAAATCCTGTCTTAATCTAAGCCCTGTCTTTAAAACCGGGCCAGGTTAAATTAAATTAACCAGTCAGTTTTTCAATTAATAAAAAAAATATTGCTCTCCTTTTTCATATTACTAACTTTCCTCTACTGCTTTTTCCTTCATTCCTTTATTTATTAATTTATTTTACTTTACTATAGTGTTTGAGCACAGTTAATTTGTTTGGGGAATTATGGCTTTCTAACTATTGTTGAAAGCAACACTCCTTTTCTTGATTTGTATGTCCTTTGAGTTTAATTAGCTGTTGTTTTGCATGACAACACCAATTCAAACCACCTCGCATCAAAGACAAATATTTTTTTGTAATCGGAAACCGGTGTTGAATGCTTGCCAAGGGAGTAAAAAATAGCATAGAAACTCATTTCAAGTTGGTATGTGTCATTTTGTTAATGACAACGCCTCTCTTCCCAACTGAAACTATCATTACAGGGGGGAATTCATATTTCACTCATCTGACATCTCAATTGACAGCTCATCTGGAGAGATATGAAAGAAAACTCAGCCATATTGCTTCCGTAGCATGCACCGGCACACCAGCATAGAGGAACATTTGGGTGTTTGTGAGCGATGCGGACACATTGAGCGAGCCTGGGACCGTGGTGTGACGGATATATATGAAGGCAGCATAGAGGGCTGAGCGTGTTAAAGGTAGCGAGTGTGGAGGCTTAGCCAGCATGCAGGGCCAATGACACAGTTATCATGAAGATGAATGCTGGCCAACACCTTAGTTCCAAGCTAGGCTTCTCCTTAGAGAAGCGTGAAAACTATAGATCTGGATGCAGTACGCGAGAGCACGCAGCATCATGCACTTGCATACAAAGCAGATTCTCTGGATAATGCTCTCAAAATCTGTGAAAATTACTTTCTTCCTTTAGTTTTATCTGGTTGTTATTTTCTACAGTGTAGCATTTCTACACTGTAAATGCCTGACTAGGCACACTAGAATATATTATACTCCTGATGAAGAGGTGCTACACAAAAGCACATCTTGCCTGGTAGTGGGAGGGAAGGTTAGCAGGTGACTTGCTGCACTGAGTGAAGCAAAAGTGATTTGTATAGGTTGCTCCTTTGTGCTGACCACCCGCCAAGGTCCAGTCCCAATCAAACCTGATCTCTCCCAGCAGCATACCAGGCTCCTTATTGAATTGACTGAATTGATCTGTCAATCTCACCAGTAGGTCAGCATTTAAATATACTTTTTTTAATTTGATCATTTGCCAGCTGTTTCAATTAAAGGTGCCCTAGAATGATTTAAAACAATATTTTAAATTGTTCTCTGATATCTACATAGAGTGTGTGTGGCTTGTTTAAGGGCAAAAATTGTCCAGATACCGTTTTACAGGTCCATTTACAACCCTAGAAATTAGGATGTAATGCTCTGTTTATGCCTTATTTGGAAGGGTCATGAATATTAATGATGAGCTCTGCTCTGATTGGCTTATTTCAGCAGCTCACACAAGTGCACTTGTTCAGCTAGCTAAACAATCACAACCAGCTCATGATCCTGACTCCTGACGGAACATCTCAAATGGAGATCGCTCAAATGCAGCTTACTTGTTAATTGGTGTTTTCAGATCACCGCACGGACGATGCATATAGTTGCCAGATTGCACATGTTTAGGTAAAACACCGGATAGAATACGTGTTCTTTTCACAGAAAAGCACTGATTGGGGGATTAAAATGACTGAACTCTGGCAACCGCAAGCACGAAGACTCGAAAGCTCCTCTTTTTCCCCTGACAAAACTCGTCTAGAGACTTTAGACTTGTCTTTTTTCGTAAAAAACGATATTGCATGTTTATATAGTCACAATGTACGCAGTGACTAGTTATGTATGTTACTTGGAGTTTCCTATTGTTACTGTACTAGCATCTTGCGTTATCCAGACAATGCTGTCTCTCTGAGAAACTTTCAAGTTAATCAGAAATTGTTTAGATAGTAAATAAGTGGATAAAAACACTACTTACTGCTTGCAGCAATATAGTTGGATTTGGCCCTTTCTTCAGTTTTAGACACCGAGCGTCACTGCTTGATATTGTCCCAGGTTAGAAAGCAAACAAACAATTTTGAATTAAATTTTTGCAGTATCCGATTATAACAACCATGCCTGTTGACATTTTTTATCTGTGGGAAGGGTATGAAAAGTCCTCACATCCCCTGCACAGCCTGGAACATAACATTTGTGTCCATGATCTGCCATTTTCGCTGTCCTCGTGTGATGCTTGTTTACCTGCAGAATGGCTGATGATTCGGCTGCAGTTCCGCCTGACATTGAACATGGCCTGGCATATGCAAATGTTGGGGGCGTACATATTAATGACCTCATCGATTGCGTCATCGATGGCTATATGTTGAGATTCGCCTATTTTTCTGTAGTGTTTTTCACAAACAAGATTTACATATGAAGGAGGAGGCAATGGTGTTTGAAACTCACTATATGTGATTTCCATGTGCTGAACTCTTGTTATTTCACTATGACAAGGTTAATTCAATTTTTCATTCTAGGGCACCTTTAAGTAAAAAAAATAAAAATCTTCTGTTTGACTGAATACATGAAGTATACTTAAAAATATACTTGAAATTTACTTAAGTATACTTAAAGTCCCTGTAAAGTCAAAATTAAACATGTGTTCTGAGTTTCTCACACCACAGATAAATGTGTTATTAACCAACTAGCCAAATTTGAATCATAAAAAAATCTGCTAAGTTCATAAAATATCTTATCGAAATCTTGAAAAAATAAGCAGCATTCTCTGCTCTCAAACGCTGGGGGGCGTGTCCGTTGATCGGAGCCGAAACCACACCCACTCGCGGGAAAGCGGCCGTAAACACACAAGACCACAACACTCAAGTACAGCTCACGAGTCACGACGGCACCAGATGTCGGCGGGACGGTAGGATGAAGGCCGGGGGCGGGAGATAGTCGGTTCGGCCCCAATCTACAGCGGATTATCAGTGAATCCCAGTTGTTGCCGATGAAAGTTTGTAAAACTATCCGGTGTAAAGACACTGCAGAGGCAGGTGTTGGTGGTGATCGTCAGCACTCCATCAAGGTAGCTGTTCACAAAATGAATCCACCTCTTCTTGAGATCATCTTTTTTTGTTTTTTGTTGTTTTGTAAGTTGTAGGCTTTAGTAACGAACGGTACTGACAGTAACTCGCAATCTAGTGGGTGAACTGATGCGAAATTGCGAATGTGCTCTAGTTATGGGGGAGGGGTCACATGCCAAGCGGCTCCAGTGAGTCATCGAGCCACCGGTTTAATCCCGCCCAAAAAATCCGGAAGACAGCAATGGTGAAAAACTTCTTAACGGTCTAACTTCTGAATTCAGTACTACATAGTTCACAGTCTTTGAAATGTGTTTCAACAATCCATTTCTAACATTTATAATCTGTTTAGAAACAAATCTCAGAATTGCCTTTACAGGGACTTTAATAAAGTGAACTTGAAGTATACATATTATTTGTAAGGGGCACTAGGTTTGTTTATATGCTAATATAAGAAAGAACAAATAATAATTTAACTAACTATGGAGCCATTAAACTGATTATTTGCCAAGTGTTTAAAAGGCCAAAAATGTGTATGTATATATCCACAACTGGATTCAAACTCACATTGATGAGTACCACAACTCAATGTTTTTAACCAGTCTAATCTCAGTATTCATAGCTATTTACATTTACATATACATTTTTGCATGTATGAATATATGATAAAACATGCAATGAACATATTAAACAGTATCTGTAATTCAGCTATTTGCATGCTGTTTATGCATGGTATACTGTAATGGTTATTTGTATAGTTACCCATTCAAAAGTTTGGAGGATTTTTTACGTTTTTGAAGAGGTCCCTAATGCTCACCAAGGTTGTAAGAATTTGAATCAGAATACAGCTAAATTGTTTTTTTTTTGTTGTTGTTGTTTTTTCCCGAATATGTTGCTCAAGTAACATTCCTTTCTATAATTAATGTTGAGAACTGTTATGCTGCTTAATATTTGAAAAAAAAAAAAAAAAAACTGTCATTTCATGACCCCACCATTGAACCCAAACGTTTGAATGGGATGTTTGTCCCATGGCAATGAATTAATGAATTTAATTTTAATTAAATATATTATATATTCATTAAATTATGACAGATTTTTCATTCAATTTAAAAATGGGGTGAAAAAGATGGAATAATTTTAAATACAGCACCAGAAATCACACAGAACAGAAATAAACTGCTATAATGTGATTGTATAAATGTATATATATTTTTTTAATGTGTTAAATAATCTAAAATAAATATGTACGAAAACACAGCCTACTAATGAGATCACACTGGTTTGAACACATGCTAACCAGGCCATGGCATCATGATTCACAGGTCAAAATAACTGTTATCTGTTTGAAGGCATTAAGTTCGTAAGGTAATGATAATGTGAAGAAAGCCTGATAGAGTGTAAAAGGTGTCAGGTAAAGAAAATGAGTCGTTTGCCAGAGACGGTATGATGATGCTGTAAAAAAAGCATTTTTAATTGTGATTTAAAAATGAAGAAAATTGAAAGTACAAAAGTGAAGGACTGGCAGCAAATGACCTGCTATGTATAAATTGAGAAGGTGTGTAGAGCATAATCAGTTTGGCAGTTGAGAGCTGTAAAACATATGACTCATATTTTGAATTCAAGTGGTGAGAGGTCGTTAGCCAATTCCCCATGTCTATAAAAAACATAATTAAGAGAGTGTTATCCCAATTATAACCCCGTGGAATTCATAATTTAAAACGTGTTACAAATTAAACTTGATGGAAGGCTTTCATTTGATTTGATTAACATCACAGTAGGTACTATGTGCATAGTTAGAAGCTTTTCATGAGTGTACATTTATTGATTGGACTCAGATCGTCTCAGAAGTTTCCTCCCATGCAGGCTCTCAGTGGGTGAACTTTCTTTTGAGTTATTTATTTATTTATTTATCTGTGTTTCCGCTCGTGTTCCACAGCACAAGGACATGCATGAACACGTACCTCAGATTTGCCTCCGGTTTGTTATGCGTGTCCTCAGCCGCTCAGCACCTCTCTGCAGCCAACGGGACATTGGTGACAACCATCAAATAGGAGCATTGACAAAAAGATAACACAGCTGAGAGGCCCAGCTAGCAGGTTGGGGATAAGACGGGTGATGATCTGTCTAAAATATTGTTCCAGTGAACATCGGACTATTCCACCAATGGTGCGTGTCAATAGCTTTTGGTCTCGCCGCTGTCAGATCGGCAACCGTGGCGACCTGTGTCTGATTCCTGCTCGCTGCAATCAGGAAAACAACAGGTGGCTTTGTCTCACAGGTGAACCCAGAACCTGTCAGAGGAACAGATGGAAATTCATAAACAATACACCTGACTACAAGCCATTCTGAGGGGAATTCTTCCAAAAGAAAATCTGCAATCCCTTGTTTCACCTATCACAAAAATGCATACAAATGCAAAGAGGTGTATTTTTGTAATCAGGGTCGTGAGAGACCCCAGAGCAAAACTGTTTTGCTTGGAGGTAACTCAGCATATTTTATGGTTTTCTTATTTGTCAAGTGCGTCATTTCTGTGCAACTAGCATCAGTAAAAGCAACTGCAAAGGAGGTTTTCAAGGAGGTTTTCAAACAGATAGTACAACCTCAAGCTCGAAAAGGATACAGCTTTAAAAGGCTTAAATAAAGATAGAACAAATGAAACAATTGAAAATATAGAGTGTGACTAGCATAGCTTAAATTGCTCTTTTATAATAATGAAACATTTTTGAGTTAAAACTGAAATTTGAGTTCATTGAAATTTCAAAGACTTTTGATTACTTTTTAAATAGACTCAAGTAGAGCGCCATATTTTGGTGACATATTTTTGTAGGCCAAACCAGAAGTTAGCATCACCCTTGACAAAAACCCAATACGATTGTTCCTTTTCCATCTAAAGCAGGGGTATTGCTACTCCCTTTTGACTGGGACATGAGCCCCGGTGAAGCCCCCTTTTTTAACAGTGAAGATTATTGTTTACCAACCTGCATGGTATAATATTTTTCCCCCACCATGTTATGGAAGTCCATGGTGCCCCACAACTGTTTGGTTACATTTTTTTATTCAAAATATCTTCTTTTGTGTTCAGCAGAACAAAGAAACTTATACAGGTTTGGAATCTTTCACAGCCTTTTTATTGGTCAAAGACCATCCAAGAGGATGTTTGACTAACATAACGCAACCAATCACAGTTCAATTTGTTCCACGTAACGTCTAGGGGTGTGAAAATGTAAAGTCGATGTCCCTGCGATAACAGGCCGTGTGCATCTATAAATTGAAAATCAAGCATTTAGTTGATCCTGGTAAGCGCTCATTGTCACAGCTGCACGACTGCGTTCTTCTTCCAAAAGAGAGTTTGGCACGCAGTATTTATTTCCAGGTGGACCATTAAAGAACGCAACACACACGTCTGACGGACATCCTGTAGAACTCAACCACTCAGATGACGACTCCGAAACTCCTGAAGTGTTTCCAGAAAAGTGTACCATACACATCAGATGTCCGTGGGCGTGACGTCTGAGGCTGAGACTAGGTTTGGAACAACTTGAGGGTGATGATCCCTTTAATCTACATACCGAAATCCCAGCTGGCCAGACCGTGATTCATTTTTTATGAATTGTTAAAATATTGGTTCCTGGGGCATCATGAGCAAGTAACCTTTAAAAGCTTATCTTCAAATATGAGCTATAAATAAATAGTGCTTATAAACATCTGTTGAGATCTGTTGTTTATAGAGACTTCAACCTGGAAACAGTATTTGATCTGTCACAAATTAAGCAGAGTAGCTGTTTAGAATCAGAACTAGTAATGCCAAATTTTCGAATAATTCATTTCTTTTCACTAATTGTTTAAGCAGGTTTGCAAACAAGTCTGAAATAGTTTGCGGTTCAGTTTACACACTCTTAATCGTTTGCAGAAGTTTCTCAAACTGAAATAGTAATGAGATACTTTATAAGACAACAAAAAGAGCACTGAATGAATGCAAATTAACTGCAATCTAGAATAAAACTGAATTATGGCATTTATCAGCAATGAAATATATATTTTTTTATTACATGTGAAACTTGTGAATACATCTAGATAAAGGCAATTAACATTAATACACCACATTATTGTATGTTTGAAAATTACTTTTGCTTTCCTGTTCTAACCCTCTCTTTCTTACTACAAGGTAAGGGCAATTTGAAAAAAACAAAAAACAAAAAACCTGGACTAAGTGCAAATATCCCAGTGGCTATTTACACTAACTCTGCCCACTATCATTGGGTTGGGCCAGACAAAATTATGGAAGATGAATCAGAAGACAACAGTCTTAATAGTGTAGAGGTAAGGCACATGGCAATGTTTTTTGTTGTTGTTGTTGCTTCAAATCAACCTGTTTTCGAATCCGTCTTTTGCTCTACTTCCTTTTCCCATCACATATCAGAAAGGAATTAATTTTCAATAAAAATTAAGAAAATATTTGAAAAAAGGAAATAAAGTGCCTAACGAGTGTTTAAAGGTGCCCTAGAATGATTTTAAACAATATTTTAAATAGTTCTCTGTGTGTGGCTTATTTAAGGGCAAAAATTGTCCAGATACAGTTTTACAGGTCCATTTACAACCCTAGCACAACCAGCTCATGATCCTGACTCCTGACAGAACATCTCAAATGGACATTGCTCAAATGCAGCTAACTTGTTTATTGGTGTTTTCAGATCACCGCACGCGCGCGAGAGAGTGCACTGATTGGGGGATGACAATTATTGCACTCTGGCAACCGCAAGCACAAAGACTCGAAAGCTCCTCTTTTTCCCCCGACAAAACTAAAACCAGTGCTTTACTGCAAAACCAACAACATTTTAGACTGCATGTTTATATAGTCACAATGTACACAGTGCCTAGTACGGTACTTGGAGTTTCCAATTGTTACTGTGCTAGCATCTTGCGTTATCCAGACAATGCTGTCTCTCTAAGAAACTTTCATGTTAATCAGAAATTGTTTAGATAGTAAATAAGTGGATAAAAACACTACTTACTGCTTACAGCAATGTAGTTGGAATTGCCCCTTTCTTCAGTTTTAGACGCTGAGCGTCACTGCTTGATATTGTCCCAGTTTTAAAAATCTGTCCGTGGTGAAATGGGCCGACCAAACAAACAATTTTGAATTAAATTTTTGCAGTATCCGATTATAACAACCATGCCTGTTGACATTTTTTATCTGTGGGAAGGGTATGAAAAGTCTTCACATCCCCTGCACTGTCAGGAATCAGGAATGGAGGACCCAGATGCAGAGGGAACAATAATGACGGTTTATTAACAAGACAGATCAACAAGACACAATCGGGTAGTGGATGAGTGACAGTCCAAACACCAGGGCAGGGGTCAGACACCATGATGACGGGCAGGGGAGGATGACCACTGAGACCAGTCCAGGCAGCCAATGAACTTGACGACAGCTTGGGAGGCAACACCAGGCAGGGCGATGGTGGGACCTGAGGCTTGATGTACTCACAGAATCAGCTCCCATCTTAGCTGACAGGCAGTGGAGACAGCAGTCAGGGAAAACACAGGGCATGAACCAACACAGAACACACACAAGACAAGACAACAAGAAATAACAGACCAACAAACACTATGGCTAAAGAAAAACAAAACCTAAATAATAACTTGAACTAGCAAAAGAGAAAAATAAAACAAAACCAATCTCTATAAAAGCCTGTAGTAAAAAGGAAAAACTGGAGAGAAAAAAAATAAAAGGTAATTATCAAAACAAGAAAACTGAACAAAAAAGGCTAGGGAGAATACCAAAATAAAGCCTGGTTCACTAGTTCACACTTACATATAATTTATAGAGTAAATTTAATTGCATATGTGGCGTGCTGTCCGGGGAGGGCTTGAGCTCAGACTTTGGCCCTAACCCAGAGTACCCCGTATGTAAGTGGTTTAGAACTTAAAAAGGAAAAAAAAGAGCAAAATGTGGAGAAGGGGTGGTGGAGGGATGCTGGAAAAACTGTCAACAAAATGGAGGTAAGACGGCCGTATTTATACCTCTTTTGTTGATTGGCTGAAATACTCTCCACCTGTGTCAATTATCTGACATGTTCCTCCTGAACCTCGTTTAGTAAAACAGCATAAAGAATTAGCAAAAATAAAGTCAGAAACTCAACTAGACTAAAAAAATCAGGAACAAAATAAAGCCAAAGCAAGAGAAAGAGAAAGAGGAGACACTAAATCTAGAACTGACTTGACACAGAGCTAGAGACTATGCACGTACAAAACAAACGCACACAAATGCAATGAACCAGCAAAGACATGAGGAAAGGTAGCACAATATAAAGGGACCAGAGCACATGAGGAACAGGTGAGCACAATTAGTGAAACGAGGACTAGACAAGGAGGCGTGGTAACAGCAAACAAGGAGGCAGGACAAGAGGAACACATGACAAACACAAAGAAAGACAGACCCATGTACTAAGACACAACACAAACATAGAAACATTAAACAAAGACAAAACAGACAAGACTGCCAGGGCAGAACCCTGACATGCACAGCCTGGAACATAACATTTGTGTCCATGATCTGCCATTTGCGCTGTCCTCGTGTGATGCTTGTTTACCTGCAGAATGATTCGGCTGCAGTTCCGCCTGACATTGAACATGGCCTGGCATATGCAAATGTTGGGGGCGTACATATTAATGACCCCATCGATTGTGTTATCGATGGCTTTATGTTGAGATTCGCCTATTTTTCTGTGATGTTTTTCACAAACAAGATTTACATATGAAGGAGGAGGCAATGGTGTTTGAAACTCACTATATGTGATTTCCATGTGCTGAACTCTTGTTATTTCACTATGACAAGGTTAATTCAATTTTTCATTCTAGGGCACCTTTAATAATGAAGTGTTTATCAGTTAGAGTTAGGGTTATGTGTAGGCAGGGTGTTATTGTCCCAATAAGGCGGTATCCATTTAATAATTGTTATAAATATAACAATTTAATGCACAACAACACTAAGGTGCAAATAGTAAATGCCTCTTTTTAAAAGTATAACAAAAAAAGTAGTGTCTACTATTTACACTTATTGCAAAGAAAATACTGCTATTTGTCACTTAGTGTAAATAGCATATCACTAAGAAAATGCTGCTATTTTTCATTTAGTGTAAATAGAAACTAATCCTTCTTGGACTTAAAAGTGCTGATAGTGATCAAGGCCTGTGAACCAATATATGTCTGTAAATTGTCACACCTTTAGTACGGTGGGGGATGATTGTGCCATGATTGTGTTTACATACAATTTAGCATATTTGAATGAATGTTTACATACATTTGCAAATCCTGCAGCCTGAACAACCCTTACAGTATCAAAAAATGAGTATCAAAATATGGGGTCACTTTTTGCCCCAGTTGATGAAAGGCTTCAATTTAAATACAGATAAGCTGAACTAATTTTAATAAAGGCATCTATTTACTATAATATTTATTATATTTCATTAAGTACCATATATCAATGACTGTATACACCATACATCTGTATACAATGTCTTCAAGAGCAATCCAAAACAGAGTAGAACAAATAGTATGTACATTTCTGTAAATAGCCTTGTAATATATCCAGATCTCATAGGTAATATGCCTTGTCAGTTTTATTTTGTTTGAGCAAATAACTCTGAGAGTAAATGCAGCAAGGCATTCTCGCAAATCATCCAAGTGTTTACTGTGAGGCGAGTTAATTTGTTCTTTCTAAACATCACCTCGTCTCGCGTGCTGTTTCCGCTGTCTCTAGGGTACTCAGCATGGGAACATTTTTACCGCGTTTTCCTGCCGTGTCGACCGATGTACGAATGTAAGTACAGCCCGATGTAGAAACGAGGGTAAATAGTTTTTAATTGGCAAGTGCGAACAGTGTCTCTGGAGCTTGCCGAATGACAGATAAATCGTCTGTCTCTCACTTTTAGCTTAAAACGGTCCCTCTGTGATTAGACCATCTGCTTTAGGTGACGCTACAAGTCACTTAAACACTGTTTGTAAAATGATTTAAAGATGTAGCTGAAACACTGAGCGGAAGGAGCAAACCACAGAAGAACTCAGCATCTGAGCTATAATGAACAATGACCAGCTGTTAAACGTGTTGATGTAGAGTCGCAATTGCCAAAGTGTGTAAGGGACAACATGACAATTCTGAAAATAATGATCATTCAGGCAAATGATTTCTGCAGTAAACCACAAGGCTCACTGAACCCTTAAAGAAATAGTTCACCCAAAAATGAAAACTGTCATTATTTACAGTACACACTCTCATGCTGTTCCAAACCCTGCTGTTTTTTCTCTGTGGAAGACTAAAGTAGTAATTTTTTTAACAATTGTTAGGCAGCTATTGTCATATGATATAGTTACAGTTGACTTTGCTGAAAAATAGTAGGTAATTTGTTCTGAAATTTGTACTGCAGTTGCGTGAGAAAAACACAGACATGGCAGATTCGGACAAGATTAAAATCACAAATTAAGCTCGTGAAACACACATTTCTTTAACGTCCTCCATGAAAACTTTAGAAGCACCATAAAAGCATATTAATGGCTAATTTTGGTTGGTGCTTGACTCAAATCACACACTGAATCAAACTATCATAGAGACAAAAATTGTTTAACACAATGGAATATGGGTCATTTACTTTTTTTCAGATCTTTTAATTTATTTGCAATTCATACATACAAGATTATACATATTTTAAACAATACATTTTTCATTTTTCATTTTTCAAAAATAAACAAAATTATCATAATTTACTCATCGTCATGCTTTTCTCTGAAAAAAAAACAAAACATAAAGGAATATATTTTGAGAAATGGCTCAGTGTTTATTAGGGCGTAACGGTACACAAAACTGGCGGTTCGATACGGGCGGTTCGATACGGAAGCCCTGTACCGAAACGGTTCAGAACGATGTGTATGGGTACGACCCTAATATACATATTCATAAATTATGACCACCTTCCTAATATTGTGTTGGTCCCCCTTTTGCAGCCAAAACAGCCCTGACCCATTGAGGCATGGACTACTCTAGACCCATGAAGGTGTGCTGTTCAGCACACCCCACAGATGCTCGATTGGATTGAGATCTGGGGAATTTGGAGGTCAAGTCAACACTTCAAACTTGTTGCTGTGCTCCTCAAACCATTCCTGAACCATTTTTGCTTTGTGGTAGGGCACATTATCCTGCTGAATGAGGCCACAGCCACCAGGGAATACCGTTCCCATGAAAGGGTGTACATGGTCTGCAACAATGCTTAGGTAGGTGGTATGTGTCAAAGTAACATCCACATGGATGGCAGGACCCACACGCACCCGGCCATCCACGAGATGTAAAAGAAAAAGGGATCCGACCATGCAGGCCACCTTCTTTCATTGCTCCGTGCTACAGTTCTGATGCTCATGTGCACACTGCTGGCGCTTTCGGCGGTGGATCCATCCATCCATCCATCAGCCTTATGTGTCATTGACCAATATAAAACTACAAACTACTTTTATGATAGATTGTTGTTTTGTAAGTTTTGGTTCTTGAAAGAAACGTTGAACTGTTATTGTATGGCAAGAGATGTCTAATGATACAGCATGAGGGGAAGTAAATGTTCAGATTTGAGTGAACTATCCCTTTAATGGTACTTAGCACTTGTTGTTTACAGTTCTCAATAGATAGACCTTGACATTTTAAATGACAAACCATCCAATGGGGCATATTTTGCCCTATAGTGGTGTTCTTGTCTAAAAATATTCTTTGCCTGTGGTAGCACATAGCTCCGTCTCTAAAAAACAGCAGTGGTTCCTGTCGCTGCGCTCCATGGCTGTCCATCTGGGAGGCAGCCTGCATACACTTCTAAATGAGAAAGTTGGGTCTGATCGTCCAGCCATGACAAAAATAGATTACTCTGGGGAAAAAGAGAGGGGAGAGACCAACAGAATGAGTGTGTATTTGTGTGTTTGTGTTGTGTGTGTGTGTGTGTGATTGGATCGATTGACATAAGGTAGACAGTCGACTTGAAGAATGTGAAGTGCAGAATGCCTGTCTTGTGTGAAAATCTGCAAAAAAAAAGGTAAATTAAACGTCAACATAAAATCAGTGTGCAGTTACAAAAATTCTCAACCAATCAGATTTGGAGCTGCTGGTTTGAGAAATATTCTTCAAGAAATATCAAGTCTTTTGGTTTATATATTTTTCTCCTAAAATACCAGTGAAACTCAGTCTCCCAGAATCTTATGTCTCAAACCTTGCTCAGATATTTGCAATCAAAAGTGAAAGATTTCAATAATACCCCCAACATGTGTCATCCTGCAAGTCAACAACTATTAAATTAATAAGCATGTTTACATTCACACTGATATGCTGAAAACTCCCAAAAATCTATGTATTGAATTAACTTGTTGTCCCAGTTTACATGCAAACTAATAACCAAGCAATGCAAATTTACCTTATTTACAAGAAGTTATTTAAAAGTAAGGTTATTCCCTCCTGGTATAGTGACACCTATCATTTGTTTATCTGACTATAGTATACCATACAGCACTTTCGATCAGTTTATGCTTAAGCCATTTATGACCTTTGCTGATAAAGCATTACAGATTAACACATTTACATAGTCAGTTTATTAAGTATAATTGATTAAGACTGCTCATTGCCCCCCTAAGATAATGACTAACATAATCTTAAAAAATAAATAAAATCAATGAGAAAAATTATTTGGAGAACTTTTCTAACCAGCATCTCTTTGAAGGTTTTTTTTTATTTTTTTTTATTTTACAGTACAGTTAGCTGCATTAACTTTTAAAGCCATTAGATATTTTGGCCTCATGGCATTAAAATTTAAAGCAACAGAGAGTATAAGACCAACTGGTTAGCCAATAGCACTTACGTTTGAAATCAGGAACAGGTGTAAGTATTAGAATCTTAAAAATTCACTTCATGTTTTACTGATAAGCACACAGCATTCACCTTGTGAAAGAGCTTGTGTCATAACGCTGCTGTACGTCAGAGACGTGGCCAGCTAAAAAACACAAGGTATACAGAATTCCATTTACAAGGACCAGCGAAACAGCCTCACATGCATTTCAAAACATTGCTTTTAATAAATGTGCTAGGGTTACTATGGAAACAAAAGCTGTCCATTAAAGATAGGGCCTATTGTGTCTGTGGGGAAAATATAGCTGATTTTTGCTGCTTGAACATCTAGGACACAGAACAGTTGATAGTAACCCTGGTATTGTGCAATTTCCCTGGAAAACTTACTATGAAAGGCATCTGATTATATACGTTTTGATATCAAAATACCATGCAAAAAAAAAAGCTTCAACAAGGTTTAGGAGTGTGTTAGGTCAGGACTTTGTGCAGGCCAGTCAAGTTCCACCACACCAAACACGCTCATCCATGTATTTATGGACCTTACTTTGTGGGACCCAGTCATGTTGGAACAGGAAGGGGCCATCCCCAAACTGTTCCCACAAAGTTGGGAGCATGAAATTGTCCAAAATATCTTGGTTTGCTGAAGCATTAAGAGTTCCTTTCACTGGAACTAATGGGTCAAGAGAAGTGTGATGTATTCACTACAGATAACAGGTCTCCAATGTTCTAGAGTCCAGTGGCAGCATGCTTTTACACCACTGCATCCGGCGCTTTGCATTGCACTTGGTGATCTAAGGCTTGAATGCAGCTGCCCGGCCATGGAAACCCTTTCTACGCACTGTTCTTGAGCTATTCTGAAGGCCACACAAAGTTTAGAGGTCTGTAGCTATTGACTCTGCAGAAAGTTGGCGACTTCTGTGCTCTCAGTATGTGTTGACCCCGCTCTGTGATTTTACATGGCCTAACACTTCGTGGCTGAGTTGCTGTTGTTCCCAGTTGCTTCCACTTTGTTATAATACAGCTAACAATTGACTGTGGAATATTTAGTAGTGAGGAAATTTCACAAATGGATTTATTTCACAGGAGGCAACCTATCACGTTACCACGCTTGAATTCACTGAGCTCCTGAGAGCGACCCATTCTTTCACAAATGTTTGTAGAAGTGTCTGCATACCTAGGTGTTTGGAAGTGATTAGAACACCTGAATTCAATGATTTGGTGGGGTGTCCCAATACTTTTGGCAAAATAGTGTATCTAAAATTACTCAATGGTTAGTCTGTGAAGCAACTAACTTATGTTAAATTTAATGAATGAAAATACACTCATTCTGATTTCAAGTCAAATAAGATTGTCACATAAGTATACTGTGCTGCGTGGAAGAAGGAGGCAAGAGCCGGCAAACGTTTAACACTTTAATATCTAAATAAACACAAAACGGAAGTAAAAGTAGCAGCCCCTCACAGATTATTGCCGCATACACATAACCAAAGCATAACATAAATAGTCCAGGCCTGATCCTCTCTCATCCTTCACTGGCTATGTTTACTTGCACACCTTTTGTTTCAACTGAATTAATTCCAAATGATGAATCTGAAAGTAGTGTTTACATGAACACTAGGGTTGATGTGTGTGTTTATATGTCAAAACGGAATAGATTTTTTGACATGTGCACACTGCACAAATGTGTAAAGTTTCTCACTGTTTGCGTATAATTGTTCTCCTACATTGGTTCTTTATTTGTTTTAAACAGCAGAGTTAATATTTATCCATTTCTGTTCATAAATTGGAGAGAATTAGAAAATGAACCGTTGTGCCATGCTGCTTATGTTTATCACGCAGTAAAAATGCCCCTCCCCGCGCAAGTCATCAGTGGATGAATAACCGAAACAAGGACTGAGGGACGTTGTCCTACTCCACTTCACTGACACTGAGTGAAAGGATCATTTTAGAATGACAGGACACTCATTTATATTACTTTTTTTTCAACAGGAAGAAGAGCTTGTTCTGCACATAATACATCATTAGGCTATTTCTACGTCATTGTACATGCGCAGTCCTTTCAGTTTCGGTTTTCAATCAGATTCAAATCGGATTAGAAAAAGAATAAACCACCCCTTTCAGTCCGACTGAAATTTAATTCATTTTGAACGCAATCAGATCGATTGGTGTTTGCATGAAGGCTTTTCAGTCTGATTGAGCCACCAGTCCGATTACTAATGGATTATTTGGTTGCATGTAAACGTAACAATTGTTGTTGCTTCTTTTATGCTTCTGAAGCTCCTCCGTGAGAAACTCAAGACCCACATGGCACACAGGTGGCGCTCGTTATCAATCACACTACTGGCCTCGCCCTGTTCTCATGGCATTCCTCCTTGTTCTACTTGCCACATACCCCCATTGCCCTGTGTAGGTCATGGGAACCCACGAGACTGCACTCTAGAGGGAACATGAGTCTTTATAATAATGCCATATCTGAGGGTTAATTATGAACTGAAAGCAGGGTGAAAACAGGCAGGCGTAACACGCACACACATAACCAAAACATAACATAAATGTGACCTGATCCAGCAAAATGAGTCACAGTGACCCAAATTTCAAAATTGAAATCTCGATATCAATGGAAAGAGGAGACCATAAGCTTTAAAATGACACCCTACTAATACCTTGAATGGTTTAAAATATATACCCATTTGAATTATGGTTGTCTGCCCTCTTTTTCCAATTAAAAACCTGAGAAAATCTCTTTAAAAGTTTTTTACCCGTTTTTTGTTGATATCTTTGCATTTAAAGGGTTAAACTATTTATTTTACAGCTTCATTTGACCCAAGTCATTTGTGTATATATCACGTTATGAGAGGGAGAGAGTGAGAGTCTGTGTGTGTGTGTGTGTGTGTGTGTGTGTGTGTGTGTGTGTGTGTGTGTGTGTGTGTGTGTGTGTGTGTGTGTGTGTGTGTGTGTGTGTGTGTGTGTGTGTGCGCGCAGACGGGCAACCACATCCTTGACTGTTATGCGTGTAGACACACATGTACAAGCTGTCACTTTGCTTTCTTTTGACAGTGACATTTCTCAAATTAATAAACAGATCTACACACAGTATACTACACAGTATTGAACTATCTTTCTGAGGAGATCTAGCTTGTTTACAGAGCTCTGCTAGTCTGACAGGAGGATGGGCGGAAACAATTGAGGTCATTCGAAATTGGGCTTCCCATTGACAAAATCAGTCAGCGTTTATGTCACTGTTTCTGTACATTTCTAAGCTTTTTGGTTGTTTTTATATAACGTTTAACAACATATTTGGAGAGCAGAGATATTGATGTTTAAGGGGATACCTGGAATATAGGGAAATGCTCAGAAAAGTGACGAAAGGAGTTTAATGTTTTCCAGCGAGTTTGGTAAACTTTGTCAACTTAATAATCATTTAAATACCTTTACTCAGTTATCTGGACTACGAAACCTTGGGAGATTATTTTTGAATGTCTGTTCTTTCCCACATGAAAAAATACTATAGCATATTATAGTGAAATTACTCTAGTAAATACTATAGTGTTTTGAACCATTCTATAGTAAAGATAATACAGTAAATTAACAAAGTGTACTAAATTCTATAATATACTACAATTTACTGTAGTATCTTTACTATAGTATGGTTCAAAAACACTATAGTATTTACTAGAGTAATTTTACTGTAATTTTACTTTAATATACTATAATATTTTTTCATGTGTGTTGCAATTAGCTAAAAAATTTCCACATTATCGGTCTCTTATCTTAAAATTAGTGGTGGGCCGTTATTGGCGTTAACATGCTGCGTTAACGTGAGACTCTTATCGGGCGATTAAAAAAATATCACCGTTAATCTATTCTCAAAGTTGGGTTGGGAGCTGGGTCTACACTACGCAAGCTATGATGACTTTCACCGTGATATTTTAGCACGGATGTACCAAGCCGAATTGCACTGTAGGTATAACCTGCGTGTATGCCTACTGTGAAATTACCACATCAAGCGTGAATGCTGTCTTCCGAACTCGGGTGCGCACCCTCGAACCGTACTCGAGTCCTGACGAGCGTGACTGATGAACTGTAAGCAGAGAGCTGTACATCTCATTTCTGCTTGTCGTCAGCGTTCTTTAGAACATTTGCAGTACATTCGCGGCAGAAAGACACAAGTGCCATTACCTACTGAAGCTTTGGTAACAAAACGAACGGTTCAAAAACTAAAATATAAAAGTTAGGTGAACAGCGCTATTCATTTTGCCACCTTCTCTCGACGTCGTTATCAAGTAACGGGGTAAACAGCTGCTGCTTTGATGACGCAAACGCACCCCCGGTTCGGACCCAAATAATATAATATGAACACTTTCCAGTGGGGGGAGCAATCTAACTCGGGTTCGGTCCTGGCAATCAAACCAAGTGTGAAAGCACCAGTCAATATTTGGGTAGCACACATATTCTGAATGCCTTCATCAGAATTCAAATGAGCCATTTTAATCTAGATTAATCATCAGCGCGTTCATGTGTTTTGAAAGAGGCGTGGTTTTGGAGATGCTCTGAAGGCAGGGCAGGATCTTATGCTTTCAAAGCTAACTTGCTATCGCTAGCCTCTCTGAGAATTGTCTTCCCTACCTTTAAAGGGGTTGTCTAATGTTATTTAATGCATTCTTATTTACACTGCAATTTACACTGTTAAAGATTTGGATTATCATGTTAAACATCCTCTCCTTGAACTGTCCCCTTATCGTGGTGGAGGGATTTGAGTACCCGAATGATCCTGGGTGCTATGTTTTCTGGGGCTATATGCCCCTGGTAGGGTCTCCCAAGGCAATCAGGAATACTTTGAGAATCTCCTCAATCCAACCAACATGTCTTCTAGGAGGAACAGTGTGGTTTTCGTCCTGGTCGTGGAACACTGGACCAGCTCTATACCCTCTCCAGGGTGCTAGAGGGTTCATGGGAGTTTCCCCAACCAGTCCACATGTGTTTTGTGGATTTGGAGAAGGCATTTGACCGTGTTCCTCATGGCATTTTGTGGAGGGTGCTCTGGGAGTATGGGGTCCGGGGCCCCCTGCTAGGGCAGTTCGGTCCCTGTACGACCGGAGTAGGAGCTTGGTTTGCATTGCCGGCTGTAAGTCAGACCTGTTTCTGATGCATGTTGGACTACGGCAGGGCTGCCCTTTGTCACCGGTTCTGTTCTTAATTTTTATGGACAGAATTTCTAGGCGCAGCCAAGGGCCGGAGAGTGTCCGGTTGGGGACCATGCGATTTCGTTGCTGCTTTTTGCGGATGATGTTGTCATGTTGGCTTCTTCAGACCAGGACCTTCAGCGTGCATTGGGACGGTTTGAGGCCGAGTGTGCAGCGGCTGGGATGAGAATCAGCACCTCAAAGTCCGAGGCCATGGTTCTCAGTCAGAAAAGGGTGGATTGCTCACTTCAGGTTGGTGGAGATTTCCTGCCTCAGGTGGAGAAGTTCAGGTATCTCGGGGTCGTGTTCACGAGTGAGGGAAGGATGGAACAGGAGATTGACAGATGGATCGGTGCAGCTTCTGCAGTAATGCGATCAATGTACCAGTCTGTCGTAGTGAAGAAGGAGCTGAGCTGTAAGGCGAAGCTCTCGGTTTACCGGTCGATCTACGTTCCTACTCTCACCTATGGTCATGAGCTGTGGGTCATGACCAAAAGGACAAGATCCCAGATACAGGCGGCCGAAATTAGTTTTCTCCGTAGGGTGGCTGGGCGCTCCCTTAGAGATAGAGTGTGAAGCTCGGTCACTCGGGAGGAGCTCCGAGTAGAGCCGTTGCTCCTCCACATTGAGAAAAGCCAGCTGAGGTGGCTCGGGCATCTATATCGGATGCCTCATGGACGCCTTCCTAGGGATGTGTTCCAAGCACGCCCCACCGGGAGGAGGCCCCGGGGAAGACCTAGAACACGCTGGAGGGATTATGTCTCCCGGATGGGCTGGGAATGCCTTGGGGTTCTCCTGGAAGAGCTGGAGGAAGTGGCTAGCGAGAAGGAAGTCTGGGCATCTCCGCTTAGACTGTTGCCTCCGCGACCCAGCCCCGGATAAGCGGAAGATAATGGATAGATGGATGGATGCTAAACATGGCCAAAAATGAGTGTGCAGTGCTGTTGTTTTTAAGACCCCGAAATCAACAATGTCCCTAAATAAGTGTGTTTTTGGATGTGAGGGAAAGATAACCTTGTTCAACTTCCCAAAGAATCCAGCAGAGAACAGTGGATGCAGTTTGTTTTTCCAGAGCAGCAACAGAGTTGTGCAAGTGTGTTTGTTTGTTCCTGGTATTTCGGTCTAGATGTTTTATAAACAACACCCAGTTCGACGCTGAATTTGCAGATTGTTTGAAACTGAAACATGGAGCGGTCCCAGCGATAAAAGATCCTGGTCATGAGTCAGAACCGCAGGCGGTAAGTAAAACTGCATCAAATGTCTATGTTTTGTTTGCAATCGGTGCGTAAGTGTATATAATGTATACAACACGAACGTATAGTGAATCAAAAGTTATCCAGGGATAATGCGTGTATGTGCCCGTGACTGCTTAGCTCCGCCCACTGCATGCCTCGACAAGCGTCTACAAGCGCATTTGTCTTTTATAAATATAATAAAACTAAAGATTAACATGAGATTGGCAGAAACGGTGTGTGTTATGTACCCTTTAATGATGCTTAGTAGCCTACCACCAAATGAATGGGTTTAATAACTTGTTTTCAAAGTTAAGCAAATTACTTTGAAAGTTTCACTTTCTTCTGCTGTCTTTTACCAAACAATGTTATATATGCATATCTAACTAACTAGTTGATAAATCACACTTCTCAAAGCGTTCCAGAATTTTTGCATACTGACACGTGTTCATTACTCATCTTTAAATTGACTGCTTTGAGGCATCCAGTAATAAGGAAATATGATCGTTTCCTCCTTCCATTCCATGAATATCATCTCTAATTACATTTCTGCTCCTTGTCTATGTTAAATGAATGCTCTCTGCCATTACCTCTTCATTTCTGTTAGCATTCCAGAAAGTTCTAACATGGGGATAGAGACTCAGATTACTGCTTTTAGGTGTATGTATAAACAACCACGTAGATTGGTATTCATTTCGCTTTGCCCATGTTTGCAGAGGAAACAAGCTCGTCTTCCAAATGGCTGCTTTCGAGTACTTTATTGATCACCTCTGAAGATGACTGCTGCATGACAATGTCAACGATTCACAAAAATAAGACCAGGAGAGAAATAGTGAGTGAGTGTGTGTGTGTGTGTGTGTGTGTGTGTGTGTGTGTGTGTGTGTGTGTGTGTGTGTGTGTGTGTGTGTGTGTGTGTGTGTGTGTGTGTGTGTGTGTGTGTGTGTGTGTGTGTGTGTGTGGCACTCTGCAATGTGGGTGAAATCATGTAAAGTACTCAGATTTTTGGGCTTGAGTAACAAAGGCTGAATAGAATTCGTTGAGAAACAAATATGTAAATGTTGCCATGAATCAAAAGAGTTTAAGCTATTTCAGTCGCATCTATTGGCACCTGTCTTTTCACCGCAATTTCAGTTTGGGTCATAACAGAGATCAAAGAAAGGAAGTAAATGAAGATCTGGGAAGGGAAGCTGTTAGATTAGCATCTTCGGTAACAACCTCCTTTGCACAGGTGAAATGCAGTTAATTAAAAATCAGTCTATCTTGGCTTCATTCACAGTAATGCTTGTGACATCTTTGCATTAAAAAAAAAAAGAGGAGAGGATGGAAATGTGACTGCTATACATGAACCCATACTTGCTTGTGTTTTAAAAGCTGACCTGAGAAATATTTACCTGGCAGTGATTCGTATTTTGTTAAAGCAAAAAAAAAAAAGATGTCAGTGGCATAGGTTGTCGGCCAGTGCATTTCTAGCATGTTGTCCTGTTGCAAATATACAAGTCCTTCTCAAAAAATTAGCATATTGTGATAAAAGTTCATTATTTTCCATAATGTAATGATAAAAATGTAACTTTCATATATTTTAGATTCCTTGCACACCAACTGAAATATTTCAGGTCTTTTATTGTTTTAATACTGATGATTTTGGCATACAGCTCATGAAAACCCAAAATTCCTATCTCAAAAAATTAGCATATCATGAAAAGGTTCTCTAAACAAGCTATTAACCTAATCATCTGAATCAACTAATTAACTGCATAAACCTGCAAAAGATTCCCGAGGCTTTTAAAAACTCCCAGCCTGATTCATAACTCAAAACTGCAATCATGGGTAAGACTGCCGACCTGACTGCTGTCCAGAAGGCCATCATTGACACCCTCAAGCGACAGAGTAAGACACAGAAAGACATTTCTGAATTAATAGGCTGTTCCCAGAGTGCTGTATCCAGGCACCTCAGTGGGAAGTCTGTAGGAAAGAAAAAGTGTGGCAAAAAACGCTGCACAACGAGAAGAGGTGACCAGACCCTGAGGAAGATTGTGGAGAAGGACCGATTCCAGACCTTGGGGGACCTGCGGAAGCAGTGGACTGAGTCTGGAGTAGAAACATGCTCAGACCCACTGTGACCCACTGTGCTCAGGCGTGTGCAGGAAATGGGCTACAGGTGCCGCATTCCCCAGGTCAAGCTACTTTTGAACCAGAAACAGCGGAAGAAGAGCCTGACCTGGGCTACAGAGAAGCAGCACTGGACTGTCGCTCAAATTTTGCATGTCATTCAGAAATCAAGGTGCCAGAGTCTGGAGGAAGACTAGGGAGAAGGAAATGCCAAAATGCCTGAAGTCCAGTGTCAAGTACCCACAGTCAGTGATGGTCTGGGGTGCCATGTCAGCTGCTGGTGTTGGTCCACTGTGTTTTATCAAGGGCAGGGTCAATGCAGCTAGCTATCAGGAGGTTTTGGAGCACTTCATGCTTCCATCTGCTGAAAAGCTTTATGGAGATGAAGATTTCGTTTTTCAGCAAGACCTGGCACCTGCTCACAGTGCCAAAACCACTGGTCAATGGTTTACTGACCATGGTATTACTGTGCTCAATTGGCCTGCCAACTCTCCTGACCTGAACCCCATAGAGAATCTGTGGGATATTGTGAAGAGAAAGGTGAGAGACGCAAGCACCCTGGGTCTCCATAACACCTCAGCAGTGCCACAGGCTGATTGCCTCCATGCCACGCCGCATTGAAGCAGTCATTTCTGCAAAAGGATTCCCCGCCCAAGTATTGAGTGCATAACTGAACATAATTATTTGAAGGTTGACTTTTTTGTATTAAAAACACTTTTCTTTTATTGGTCGGATGAAATATGCTAATTTTTTGATATAGGAATTTTGGGTTTTCATGAGCTGTATGCCAAAATCATCAGTATTAAAACAATAAAATACCTGAAATATTTCAGTTGGTGTGCAATGAATCTAAAATATATGAAAGTTAAATTTTTATCATTACATTATGGAAAATAATGTACAATATGCAAATTTTTTTAGAAGGACCTGTATATGTGTATATGTGTATATATATATATATATATATATATATATATATATATATATATATATATATATATATATATATATATATATATATATATATATATACCTGTCTCCATGGTGACCCCTGCTGGTCAGAACAGTGAAAATGCAACAAAAACCCAGGCCAAACATGCATAAAAACGTCTCGGTTACGTATGTAATCCTCGTTCCCTGAAGGAGGGAACGGAGACGTACGTCTGAACTGACCGACGAATTGGGATCTGCCCTCAGAGACTTATCTGCTTCGAGTGTTTCTAAACGAGCTAATTGGCATTGGCATGCGGTTCACGCTCTGCCCGCAACGCGGGTATAAATACGGAAGTGAAACACAGCATATTCGTTTTCTGCTGAGGAGCCAAACTAGTGGCGGGTCCTTCAGCGGAAGCACAGCACCTGGCGACGGGACGTACGTCTCCGTTCCCTCCTTCAGGAAACGAGGGTTAACATACGTAACCGAGACGTTCCCTCTCAGTCGGTCACGTTCGACGTACGCCACGTCTGACACCGAAGGGGTGACGGAGGAACTCACAGGGTTAGCCGTTTCCGGGGAACACAACTGGAGCAAAATACACGCACGTATCCGGCCCCGAGGGCGGGAGTGGCGTATGCAAGCCGACACTAGAACAAGCACTTAGCGCTACTGGCCACTGGGGGCGAGTACACGGGAAGATACCAGCTCTACACGGAGGCTATAGAATCTAGCGAACGTGTTAGGTGTCGCCCAGCCCGCAGCTCTACATATATCTGTCAGCGAGGCGCCTTGAGCCAACGCCCAGGAGGAGGCAACACTCCTTGTTGAGTGAGCTCGCAACCCAAACGGGCAAGGCACGTCTTGGGTCTGGTAGGCCAAGACGATAGCATCCACTATCCAGTGGGCTAACCTCTGCTTGGAGACAGCCTTTCCCTTCTGCTGGCCTCCGTAACAGATGAAGAGCTGCTGTGAGGATCTGAAGCTCTGAGTCCGGTCAACGTAAGCGCGATGAGCGCGGACGGGACATAACAAAGCTAGGGCTGGGTCTGCCGAAACTGCGTGCCCGTTGTACGTGGCCCTCCACCCCGTGGACGAGGCATCCGTGAAGACCACAGCATGCCTGGACACCTGTTCTAAGGGTACTCCCGCCCGTAGAAACGAAGGGTCCAACCACGGGCTGAAGGTTTAGCGGCAGCACGGGGTGACTGGGACCCGGTACCCGCCGCTCTGCCACGGCCATCTCGGGACTCGGCCATGAAGCCAGTGCTGAAGCGGTCTCATATGTAGCAATCCGAGCGGCGTTACAGTGGCTGCAGATGCCATATGCCCCAGGAGCCTCTGAAAAATGTTCAGTGGGACCGCCGTCCTGCCCTTGAACGTATTCAAGCAGTTCAGCACAGCCTGGACTTGCTCTTCTGTGAGGCGAGCAGTCCGGTTGACCGAATCCAACTCCGTACCGAGATAAGAGATCCTCTGTGTGGGACAGAGTTTGCTCTTCTCTCGGTTGACCCGAAGGCCCAACATGCTGAGGTGACGGAGCACCATGTCCCTGCATTCGGACAACTGCTCCCGAGACTGGACCAGTACCAGCCAGTCGTCGAGGTAGTTGAGAATCCGAACGCCGCGTTCTCTGAGCGGAACAATGGCTGCCTCTGCGACCTTCGTGAAGCCGCGGAGCGACAGGGACAGCCCGAAGGGCAGGGACTTGTACTGATATGCCTTCCTCTCTTTGAGAATGGAAACATGAAAGTAAGCGACCTTCAGGTCGATCGCTGCGGACCAATCTTGGGGACGGATGCACTCGAGGATGCGTTTTTGTGTCAACATCCTGAACAGAAGCCTGTGTAGGGCCCGATTCCGGACACGCAGGTCCAAGATTGGCCTTAACCCACCGCCTTTCTTGGGCACAATGAAGTAAGGGCTGTAAAACCCTGACTTCATACCAGCTGGAGGAACCGGCTAGACCGCGTCCTTCGCCAGTAGGACATCGGTCTCTGACCGCAAGACATGGGCACCGCTGCTCCGCACGGAGGCGGAGAGGATGCCCCTTAACTTGGGAGGCCGGAGAGCGAACTGAATCGCGTAGCCGAGTCTGATGGTACGGAAGAGCCAGCGAGACGGCCTGGGGAGACCTAGCCAGGCCCCCAGGGACCGTACAAGCGGGACCAACGGCACCACAGACGTACCAGGGTTGGGGCAGCGAGGCAGAGTGCTCCGGCCCGACTCGGGAGGCCCGAGGGAGTGTTGCCTGATCACTCCTGGTTTGGAAAGAGGGTGGGTGGGAAGGCCTGGAGGCCTGGTGGCGTCCCCAGTGCCCACTCTGCTGCCCACTGCCCAGAAATAGAGAGGTGGAATATTCAGCCCCAACTCGGGAGGCCCGTGGGCGGGGGTTGTTCTGGACATAAATTCCCCCAGAGCAGTCACTCTTCTCCCTAGGCTGCCCCTCCCAAGGCCGCTTGCCCTTGCGCTTGCCAGCGGGACCCTGAGAGGGTTGGGCGCTGCTCCTGCGCCCGGCCGCCTGCTGCCCAGGTGGAGGCTGCTGCTTGGGCTTTGCAGGGGCGGAGGCAGACGCAGGAGGGCACCCTCGGCGACAAGCTGGCGGAGGCGCTGCTACCGACGGCTGGGTGGAGGCAGCAGCGAGAAAGATGGCCGCTGCTCACAGTGGTTTAGAGGGTGCAAGCCCACTGCGAGCACACAGTGCCCAGCGAGCTGTCAGAACAGCTGTCTTCTTCAAAGACTCGCGACCGCCGCTGCACTGTGTAATAACTCCAGCCGGAAAAGAGCCCCTTCTTTTAGACTCGTAGTCAAAATACACTCTTCGCAGGAACACTGGAAAACTCAATGTTTGGCTCCGAAGTAGAAAGCGAATATGCAGTGTTTCACTTCCGTATTTATACCCACGCTTGGCGGAGCGGGCGTGAACCGCATGCCAATGTCAATTGGCTCGTTTAGAAACACTCGAAGCAGATAGGTCTCTGAGGGCAGATCCGAATTCGTCGTCAGTTCCGACGTACGTCGAACGTGACCGACTGAAAGGGAACACCATTTTCAAATCTATTGAAAATGTTTTATTGAAAGTAAAAATTTTCAAATGCTAATAACTAATCTAATATGGAATACAATTAAATATTAAGTATTTATGTTCTTTTATCAACTGTCAGTTCTCAGTGACTTCTCATGATTCGTTCACTGAGATCATCGCCCCCTATCGGTGAACCATTGACATTTCAAAGTGTTCCGAAGCGTTTTGAAACAGTGATGACGTAACCAAGCCTCAATGAATTTGAAACAGAAGATTTGAAAAGCTTCTAAGCTTCATTATGTACTGTTTTGAAATTGCTATCACTACTTGCCTGAGTTCCGGTGTCTACTTCCAGTCGACTTCCATCTCCAGTTCCTCGTTCCTCATTGATCCCATCACCTGCATCAGATATACCAGTTTTACTTCAGCTAAGTGACTGTTCACAAAGTGCTTGTTCTCTCCTTACCTGCATCTACCATCTGTCTGTGTTTGTGTCTCTGTTACAAACAAACGTATGTGTTTACCTACCCCTCTGCCTCTGTCCATGTCCTGACAGTAATAAGACAGGAGAAGATAGAAAAGGATTTATTCATACCCTGGAGGAAATTGCAACAGACATAAAGCACAGAATATACAAAATAAATGCAATACAAAAAAGTAAGGGAACATGAAATATACTCTACAACGTACAATAAATAAATGTATAATTTACAGTATATCAACTTACTGGATTTGCTGTATTTCCAGTTTACACGAATGCCTGCTATTTCACAGCTTTTGGCAATGCCGAAAAGTCAACGTGCTTACAATGTTTTATCATTTATTTATGAAAGGAGAACTCAGCAACATAAGAGAGCAGGATCCAAATGCAGATGCTCATTAAACTATACACTAACAAGAGTAACAGAAACATGGAAAACATGGAAAATAGAACTAGCTGACTTAAAAAAATAAAAATAAAAAATAGACAAGACCTGACATGGAACATGGGAAATACATGCACTGCATCTGAATATGCCTACTTCCATTCTATATAGTATGAAAAAAACAGTCCTCCAAAAGAGTAGTATATATTTTTTAAAAAGCTAGATGGCCATGTAGCCATGGAGAGGAGTTAAATGGCAGTGAAGTGATGAAACTGATGCTGGTAGGATACATGACAGTGACAACATGACATTTACATCCGCATTTCATTCATACTACCCATATTCATTCTATATAGAACAGTGCAAAGTAAGTTTCAGACCACTTTCTTTTCTTCTTTTTTTTGATGATGATGGTTATAAAGTCTTTAATCCAAATAACAAACGTAGACGGTCCAGGACACGTTCACATAAACAATGACCGATCCGAACTGAACATAACAGGGAATATAAATACACATGGCAAATGAGGACACTAAACGAGAACAGTTGACAAGACTAATTAGAACATAGTGACTATCGAGAACTAATACAGACAAGACAGAACTGAACATATATGTGACACAGAAGCACGCACCTCTGGCCACTCAAATGGTGTTGGACCTGGTTAAAATCTCAGACTTGAATAGTAGTTATAGCTCCTAACTTAATAAAACAGGTTGTGTGACTATGAGGAATGATTACCTCAAAATGTCCGTAAGTTTAAATTAAGTACATAACTCTTTAGCTATTGCAGTCACATTGTTTACTACATGGAACAAGCTGATTGTCCTCTTATTGTGCAGCCACTGAGATTGCTTGCATTTATACTGTGGTCCAGTGTCTGCTGTCCTTCAGCGCACTTTCAGAGTACCTCTGAAGCCCCCCAAACACACCCTTGTGTTGTGGCTTTTTAGTTGTGTTGTGGCTTTTTAGTTGTGTTGTGGTTTGATTCTGTTGTGTTGTGGCTTGTTTCCCTTGTGTTGTGGCTTTATTTTGTTGTGTTGTACACTTATGTATGCTTTTTAAATGTTGTTGTGTTGTGCACTACTGGGCCACCGTATATAAGACCTTTGTTCATTTTCAGAACACAAATTAAGATATTTTTGATGAAATCTGAGAGCTCGCTGACCCTTCCATAGACAGATGAATAAAGGACTTATGTGTTTGAAATGACACATTATATTAGACCCGTGGGGTAGAGTAGGTCTTATAGGCTGTCTGTTTATATATATCTGTTTATATATATCTTTCTGGTTTTGATAGGTATGGTTGCTAGTTTGTTGTTTGGGAACCTTCAGAAGACATTAAAGGGGTTTTATGTAGGATGGACACCCAGTGGCTGAACTAGGTATTGCAATTCAAATTCAAAATATTTGTAGCAGGTTTTTTTTTTACCCAGCCCCCTCCTCCTCTGAGTTGAAGCACATGCAGGTTGCCAGATTGACTGTTATGACGAAAACTTAAGCCCACTACTCTGCAAAACCACAGTTACTATTTTTTACCATTTTCCTTGCCCCGAAAACAACATTTTGCTGAAGAAAATTAATAAATAGTTTCACATTCATGTCTGAATAACAATAACAATATGCCCTTGTCAAGTGAAGCCAATGAGGGCTGATAACACAACATCAACTTATTCAGTTGCAAATGCATTTGTAAATTAAATAAAACATTTCCGTATTTTTCTCTCACGGTTGTTACCAATGTGATAAACAGCCATGACCCGTCTGCACCTCCGCACTAGTCGGCCACTCTCTCGAATACACGCTTAACAACCAGGTACCACGAAACAGTGTAAATGCAAGTACTGTATGTTGAATTTACTTAAATATTCCTACTAGTAGCCAGGATACATTAGCTAACTTACTTTGGCTAATTACTTACCTGTCAAGGAGAAAAATAGCCATCTCAGCATTCGTTTTGAAGCCTTTGTCTGCTTTAAGTTGTCTCCATCTCTCAAACACATCTCCAATATTTATACAGCTTTTATTATAATGTTTATCATACAGTTTTTTGGCTGGATGCCAAGGTTTTTTAGGACAGGAATGTTCGCTCTCTGACTCGGACCCCTTTCGTTTGGCAGCTTTCATGACTGGACTAAACTGAAATGAAATTTGCCGTATTTGCCACCAACTGGCAACCCGCGTAGCCAAAATACAATTGGATAAACTGACAGTGGACTTGTTACACAGACCAAAACAAAGACAGAAGTTTGGACACGGAACGCAAATTTTTACAGGAGAATAATTTACTATAGCATTGTTTTTCAGATAAACAATATGTTAACTTAGCATGTTTCTTAAATATCTGCAAACATATTATGGTATTTGTATGCTTTAGAAGAGTCAAAAACATACATAGAGCCGAACACACATTTTGATGGGGATATGCCGAAACGTGTTTACAAGACCAAATATTTGGGTTAGAAAAGGGGTACCCCAGGTATTATATCCCGGTTTTTAAAAACGGGTTTTTGCCGGTGTTTACATTGCCCTGCGCGACCGGGTTATTGCTAATATTCCTGTTTTGAACTGGTTATTGGCTGGATGTAAACGTAGTCACTGCTTCCTCTATCCACATGCTTGCCTACTTCTTCAGGTATAATACCTGGATAAATGCGAATATGAAGATGACTAGCGCCCCCTAATGGTGTGGAAAAAATATTACTGCTAAGGTAACAGAGTTATAGCTGTTACATCATTTCACCTTGGACAGTTTTTCTAACCTGGCTGGGACAATATAAAGCAGGCTTTGCTCAGTGTCTGATACTGGAGAAGCTTTTATCCACTTATTGATTATCTAAACAATTTCTGATTAAATTGAAAGTTTCTTAGTGAGACAACATTAACGATAATATCCCCTGCGTTGTCTAGATCCAACGCAAGATGCTAGTACAGTTATAATAGGAAACTCCAAGGAGCATACATAACAATATGACAAAACGACAAAGGTTAATATTATTTCCTACCAGTGTTGTCATATTAATCTACAAAATACAACCGTAGATACATATGGCAATCCCTTTTTTCGGGTAGAATTATAATTTAGCCTATATTTAATAAACAACACATAACTCGATCGTTCTAGCTAATGTCACCTTCTCCACCACTTAAGATGAAACGGGATAGTAAATAAAAAAAATAAAAAAAACTTTACTGTACTGAACAAACAACATATTTACGAGCTAACGTTACCCAGTCCGCTGTTTACAGTTTGTGACACAAAGTGAAGAAGCTATCATTGTAAAATCATACGGTGACGCATTACAATGATTAAAATGTTTTTACAATGCTAAAAACAAAGTTGTGACTGCTGACGTTATGAGTTAACGTGTAAAGTTAATGTGACATGCTAGTTCACATGTAGGCTGAAGTTATAGTACTGACATTACGTTTTGCAGGTTCTTACTGAAAAAAAGACTAAACTTCCCACTCAAAAGTGTCCATTTCAATCTCAAAACAATTGGTTGATCCTCAAAATCTGCATCTTCATCAGAAACAGGATTAATAATATAAGGATGGCTGCATAATCTCTCCATTGTCATGACGGACAGTATAGATGTGTTTATGTCACTAAAGCTATTGAAATTAGCCGCACAGTGAAACAGCCAATCAGAGTCGAACTCTACATTAATATTCATGACCCTTCCAAATAAGGCAAAAACAGACCATTTCATTCTAGGGTTGTAAATGGACCTGTAAAAGTAGTATCTGGACAGTTTTTGCCCTTAAATAAGTCATATACCCTCTATTTAGATATCAGAGAACAATTTAAAACATTGTTTCAACTAATTCTAGGGCAACTTTAACCAAAAAAAATAAAATAATAATAATAATAATAACTGGTGGAATTTGTTTCTGTCCTTCAAAAATAATAAGCCTGACACTTATTTTGTTATCCCTCAAATGAGTGAGTTAAAAGCTCAGAATAAGCAGAAGAAAGACAAAGAAATAGAAGAAGGACAGCAGGACATGGAAATGTAGGTAGCATGAGCATAAATAAGATTTAGGGAGGCTTGAGGCTAGTTTTTTTTTAAAAAGCGTTACTTTAAGTTTTTTTTTGTTTGTTTTTTTCGTGAGTAATTTTCAGGTTGATAAAAAAGTACTATTTACATTTAGCTAAAAAAAAGCCTATTCAATGGTTCTTGTGGTGACAACCTACTGCATATAGTGTGACAACATGTGCTGCTAAAGCTCAAGGTGTGATACCTATAGCTATATCTTTTTTTAAAATCTTTTTTTTACTGACAGTGGAAATGTTCTGTAGCTTCAACTAGCCTCATTCTCCCAATACTTCTCTTGTCTCTTCTTGTCCCCTCTCCAGCCAGGCTTGATTGTGCAGTCAAAACATCCGTCAGATGATCCACAACCAGACTTCGCCACATGTCCACCCCCACTCTAAAGCAAATGCTCTGACAGGTCTTTCCTATAAACGCGACCCAGCATCCATTATGCGACAGAATTCATCACAGCCCTCCCAAACAACATTGACACTGACACACAGAGTACGAAATGCAATAACAGCAGCCAGGTGTATCTGTGTGTGCGCATGTGTATGTGTATGTGTGCGTGTGTTTATAGAGAAAAAGAAATGTGATATTCATCCCAAAGCCTACTTAGAAACCCTACTTTACATATTCACTTTACACATGCACATCATTTCCACAGCACTCTGCATATATTCAACGCATCGTCTCTATAACAGACGCCAATATGTAATTTTGTAACCCCCTGTCTCTTTTTATTTTTTGACGGCTGTAAGTTGCACCACCAGCAGCTGTAGTAATATGTTAAGCAAATGCTTCTTTCTTCAAAATGGAGGTTTGTGGCAGACAGCTCCATTTGGCTGATAGTTTCTCCCAGCGTGGGTCCTGGTCCGCGTTTATCATTCATCCTCGCTCTCGGTGCGTAAGCGACACCATGTGCCATGTCAGTCCTCGTTTCATCATATCTTTTTCACCCCACGCAATCAATATGAGTTAAATCTCTAATTTCCTATGGTTGTTTTATATTTTAGTCCCCTCAACATGATCTGTGTTGTTCTTTGGATGACTTCTCTTTGATATGTGAGCTGATAAAAGATGACAATGGTCTTGGTAGATGCCAGTCAATATAAGATTGTCCATAATAAAGAAAATTATTATTATTATTTCATAATTTTATTTAGTTAATGTGGGATCCCCCAATAAAGAGTGTCTAAATATTATAGTATCTAAATAATAATAATGTGTTTTTCTTTTTTTTTTCTCTACCCAAAAATTCAACTAAATTAATTTGATTAAAAGCATATCTGCATGCTAATCATAATGCATCCAAGAATGTTTTTTATATTTTATATAAACTAATAGGAGTCACGCCATTAAAACCAACATGAAGCCAACATGGCCAGGTTGTGTAACATGACCTGAACCTCAAAAAGCATGCACAAAAATAAGCAAGCAAAAGACTATATGACTCATTATAATATTTCATTGTTCACCACATAAACGACACAGTGTGTCTTGTCAATCCTCATTCTCTCGCATTTGTTTTCTACCACCCCATGCAATCGATACAACTTAAAGCTCAAATTTCCTAAGCCTGGTTTATGTTTTTGCCCAGCCGACACGATCTGTTATCTATAATATAACATCCCTTTGAGTAAGAGAAACACCAAATATACCGGACCCTGCTGGAAATCGATACATTCGTGTTGGGGGCGTATGGTAACCGTACTTAAGGACTCCTAGAGGACTGTGCATTGTCCGTGAAATGTATTCATTAAGGGCTGTTACGGAACTCCCCCACCCCTCGCCCACAGATCAGTCCTTTCTGGCCTGCAGCGAGCCGCTAAGATTTAAAAATGACCTTTTGGGATTATAAACAGTGCATGTGGAATCACTTTATTTCTGCACTCCGCTAATGAGAACAAAGCGGTTGTCAGTGTTTGAGTAATGAATTTTTTTTCATAACCTGGCAGAGCAGGAGATCATAAAGAAGTCATTTTCCAACTTCCTCCCTGCCTGTTCACCATTTGCGCAAATCCCATCAGAGTGAAGGTCCGTATCATAGCAGCTAAAAGCTGCATGGCATAAAAAAATAGAAGGTCACAAGATTTCATTTTGTGGTGGAGAGAGCTGCTGGACTTACATCCACCATAACCTGTGATTAAGCTACAGAAGTGAATTGTGGAGAGACTGTAGGCTGTGATGGAGCTGTGGGTTATTCTTCTTTGGATGAATGGGGTCTCTCTCTGAGTGCTTTCTCTGAGTGTGGAGTGGATGATGGAGGAATGAGCACTGTGAAAAGGAACTGAAGGTCCCTTGAGTTTGATGGACATGGAGGAGATGGTACCAATTCCAGACAAAGAACGGCAGATTCTGAAACATGAGCTAAGAATGAGCGCAAAACCGCCCAACAATGACCTTGCAGCATAACAATTTTACCATATGTTGATTTTTACAGTTGGTTCTTTTTACGGCTTCCTTTGGTAAGATTTTTTTTGGTGTTTTTGAGAGAAGTCTCTTATGCTTTTCAAAGCTTCATTTGTTTGATTAAAAATGCAGTAAAAACAGTAATTTTGTGAGAAAAAAACAACAACAAAAAAACACACAGTCCCAAATCTTTTAAAGGGGTTCTATAATGCTCATTTTTACAAGATGTAAAACAAGTCTCTGATGTCCCAAACAGTGTGTATGTGAAGTTTTAGCTCAAAATAATATATGTATTTTTTATAGTATGTTAAAATGGTCACTTTTTGAGGCAGAGCAAAAACGCACAGTTTAGTGTGTGTGCCTTTAAATGCAAATGAGCTGCTGGCCGCTTTCAAGAAGAGGGCGGAGCTTCAAGAGCTTGACTTAACAGCTCCAATTACCTCAGGCAGACACACAATGAAAAGGTGTACAGGCTTTTATGTTCAAACCGAAGTTGGACAATGATGGAGAGACTCAAGAAGAAGTGACAACATGTAGAAAGCAACAGGACATTTCTGAATGGTTTGTTGAGAAATGTATGTAGCTGACTTGGAGTTATCTACCTTCTAGTAATTGATTAGCATATTCTGTCATGATCTATAAACACACTAAACACATTTTAAAATGTGAAATCATAATCAACCACCCCTTTAATTAATCTCAAATGCATTCAATAGTTAAATATAAATAAATGGCTAAAAAATATATGACGCGGTGTTCTGTAAAGAAAATGTCATTTGGAACTTTAAATCCCTTGAGGGTGAAGGCTGAAAAGGTTCAGCGCATGTTAATGTTTAATTAAATGGAGTTGGATCAGGGTGATGGGGACATGGAAATCTCTGCATCTATTTTTCCCCCTTTTGTAATTGCATTATTTTTAAAATGCCATTGGAGTGATTAAACACAACACAATTCATTCCTGAGGATCTGGGGAGAAGAGAAGATCAATTTTAAGTCAGTCTTGACATAATGTTCAAGTAAAAGAGACAGAGCATGCTGAACAGTCATGCATGCAAAACTCCCTGGTTCAAAGACTGTGGTAAAAGAGACATCCTGTGAAATCGTCAGTAAGCGAGAGAGAGAGAGAGAGAGAGAGAGAGAGAGAGAGAGAGAGAGAGAGAGAGAGAGAGAGAGCATTTATTAGAGCATTTCGTTTTTTTTGTTTTTTTTCATGTTCTATACAGCCTATAAATAATCTAAAAAGCCAATAAATAAATGTAAAGTATAAAAGCAATTTTTAACAATAATACCACAAAACAATAATTGTATTAATTACTTTTGTTTCTGATTTTATTGTTTTTCATAGTGTGAATATTTTCAATATTTAAATACCTTTAAATGCAACATTAATTGCTATGCGGAGGGTGCCTGTGTTGTTGTCGCATGAGCCTCAACAAATGGGTAGTTGCACCCCTGAGAGCGAGTAATGGTTGAACATTAGCATTCGAGATACATTTCATCCAGTTAGCTTCTGGATGGAAATGTTTTTATACTGAGCTGTGCATCATGATATTATTCATGGCTGTCAAACACTTTCCAGAGGCAACCCATCCCAAAATATGTTTATTCTCTTTGCTCCTGCACATGGCACAGCAAAAAGGACATCACTCTCAGAGAAAATGTTTCTGAAATCCATTACAGTGACAGGTTTTTCACTCACTGATTTGATGTCTCGGAAGAGACAGGGCTTAAGCCTTCACTTCACAAGTTACCTGACTGTCTTTACCCCACGAGTTAAAGGGGAGCTAACAGTGAGGGGAAAAAAGTGCAAAATTAAGCACCGGGGAGGGGAAAAGATTGAAATTATACTCCAGGGATGGAAATGAAAATGCGTGGCTTGCGATAATTGCTGTGAAAGAAAGTGACAGCTGGACTCTCTCTTTTCAATCTGAGGATGTGACACAGTCGAAACATACTTTTTCCTAATGGACTGCTTAGGTGGCAGCCACCATCATCCAACCCTGTGTAAAACAGATTACAACCCCTCGCGATGTGTTTTTTGATGAAACACAGAATAAATGTGTTGATATTATGAGACAGATAGATGATAATGACTTGCAGATATAAATGGCGTGTGCATAACCAAGCTGCTCGACGTCAGGGGCGGAGAAAAACATTGCTCTTCCTCATCTGGGACAATCTTACCTCTGTGGATGACAGAGTGAATTTGTCATGTTCTTGCTATCAGCACACGCAGTAGTGGATTGATGCTAACATTAGCAGCACTAGTTGATGTTTGCCTCCTTCAGTTTGTTGCTGCCGAAATGAAGGACCACCATGAAAGTGGACTTCATTAAAAATAAACTTTCAAACAGCCAAACTAAGTCTGAAAACTGCATATAAATTTGAATGTTACAAGTGCTTACTAATTATAATCCACGTTATTATACACTATATTTCAAAAAAGTATGGGAACACCCCTTCAAATCATTAAATTGGTGTTCAACAGGTGTTCAATAATAATCTCTAAATATTCCACGGTCAGCTGCTAGTGGTGTTATAACAAAGTGGAAGCAATTGGGAACAACAGCAACTCATCCACAAAGTGGTAGTTCACGTAAACTCACAGAGGATGGTCAGTGCATGATGAGGTGTTACGACCGTCCTAGGGGTCAGTAGCAACAGGAAGAGGAAGAAAAGAGTCTCACTACCAGAGAGATAAAATTGAACAAACATTTATTTGTTACTCAGGGTTTCGCTGGGGTAGACAAGGCCAAAAATAACAAACAGAAGAAACCTTTTGTTTTACCTCTACAATTCCTAAATTTTGAAAATAAAGAAAACAAAATACAGTTTAAACTTACCTACCTCCTAACCAAAACAATGTGAAAATATGTACAAAAATAAAATGGCGTCAAACCCCTACATCCCTTGATTCGCAAATATATATATAGAGAACTCTTTGCAGAGAATACATACAGAGGTGTAGCAAACACAGCAAAATAAGAATCCAAAGTCGATAGTCAAACAGGCGTAGGTCAAGTAATCATGAAATAACAACGATCAAGATACTATAGTCACACTCACAAATACAAACTAATAATCACTCATAATCAATCTCTCTGGCACGACACTCTAACAAATGATACGTAGAGCTGCGACACGATCAAAGACACAATGGCACAAAGATGGCCTCTTCAGTGTGTTAGGGGCAGTCCTTTTATCTGGATCAGGTGAGAGGAGAACCAATTGCAGCCACCAACAGGTTAACACAAGTCACTGCCCACCTGTAATACAGACATGCATGTGCACATACACAAACAGAGAAAATTCACAAGACAAACACAGGAAAACAGGATGGGATAACTTAATAAATGACTCTGCTCATAACACCCCCATCCATAAAATAAAACGTACTGTTTTACTGATTAACACGGGACAAAGAATCAGCAATTACATTGTCGATACCTTTTTTATGACAAATCTCCAGATTGTAGCTTTGACAGATTAGTGACCAACGCATCAGACGATGATTCGCATTAGACATACGCTGAAGAAATATAAGAGGGTTATGGTCGGTGTAGACAGTAACAGGTTGCGAGCTCGAACCGATATAGACCTCAAAATGTTGGAGAGCCAGGATCAAGGCAAGCGCTTCCTTTTCTATGGTACTGTAGTTAAGCTGATGTTTATGAAATTTTTTTGAAAAGAAGCTAATTGGGTGATTCAAACCAGCACTATCAGTCTGAAGCAGGACTGCACCTGCACCTATACCACTAGCATCCACTTCCAATATGAACGACTTCTCAAAGCAGGGCGCGGCAAGCACAGGGGCACTACAAAGCAAGGACTTTAATGCTTCAAAAGCGAATTGACATTCCGAAGACCACTTAAATGAGACTGCCTTACGTAGCAATCCAGTGAGTGGACTGGCCACATCAGAAAAGTTTTTGCAAAAACAGCGGTAGTAACCAGTCATCCCAAGGAATCGACGGAGCTCCTTCCTAGTCTTGGGATTTGGAAAATCAAGGATGGCTTGTATTTTTGAGTTAAGTGGACAAACCTGACCATTACCAACCTCCTTTCCTAGGTAAGTAACAGTAGCACAGCCAAATTCGCATTTTGACAAGTTTAGGGTGAGATTGGCGTCTCTTAGGTGTTTGAAGACATCCTCCAAGGTCTTGAGGTGGTCTTCCCATGTATCTGCATAGCACACAACATCATCAAGATAAGCTTCACAATTAGAAACATCAGACAATACTATGGACATTAGTCGCTGAAAGGTAGCTCCAGCATTTCGAAGGCCAAAAGCCATAACTCGATACTGTAAAAACACATCAGGGGTAGCAAAAGCAGAGACCTCAGATGCTCGCTCAGTGAGGGGCACCTGCCAATATCCTTTGAGCAGATCAAGTTTAGTCACAAATTTAGCATTACCTACTCGATCAACGCAATCTTCCATGCGAGGAAGCGGAAAGGAGTCAGCTTTTGTTAAAGCATTAACTCTTCTGTAGTCCGTACAAAACCTTGAGGTACCATCTGACTTGGGGACAAGTAGACATGGTGAACACCATGGACTAGCACTAGGAACTGCTAGATTATGCTCTAGTAAGTACTGAGTTTCTTGCTTCATTAGCTCTCTTTTAACTGGGTTAACACGATAAGCATTCTGTCTAACTGGAGTGTGCAAACCAACATCTATATCGTGTTTTATTACATGAGTGGTCGAGGAAAATCATTAAACAAGGTTGGATACCTACTAATAAGATTGGTAACATCAGCCTGGGCAGATCCTGATAAGTGGGACAGCTTTTCTGACAAGTTCGACAAAGTTTGAATTAGGTAACCGAGCAGACAAGAATGAGGCACTGTTCATCTTTAAATCATCACTTTCAGGAGAGTATTCTGACAGTGGCACCGTAACTGAAACAACAGTATTAACAGGCATGTTAGCATCTTTTGAATCAGAAGCGGGACACATATGCCTTAAGCATATTAATGTGACAGACCCCACTTCCTCTTACGATCAGGGGTATCAACAACATAGTCAGTATCTCCTAGCTTCTCCTTAATCTCGTAAGGACCAGTGAATTTAGCTTGAAGTGCTGAACCTGGCACTGGTAGCAAAATGAGAACTTTATCTCCAGTCTGAAATGAACGTTGTACTGCCTTTTGGTCATAGCGAGTTTTCATTTGTGTTTGCACTGAACCGAGGGAGCGCCTAGCCAACTCCCACAAAGTACGTAGTCGCTCACGGAACGCACTGACATAATCTAGGACACTTGTAGTCTGAGACGGATATCCAGGAGAAAGAATTTGCTCTTGCAAAATTTTCAGTGGACCACGAACGGTGTGTCCAAAGATTAATTCAGAGGGACAGAAACCAAGTGACGCTTGGGTAGTATTGCGAACTGCGAACAACAAGAGCGGGATCTCCTCGTCCCATTCTTGTTCACGCTCAACACAGAAGGTCCGAAGCATTGATTTTAATGTTTGATGAAAGCGTTCAATAGCGCCTTGTGACTGAGGATGGTATGCACTGGATACCTGATGTTTGATATTTAGCTGTTTCATTACCTTTGCAAACACTCTGGACATAAAATTGGTGCCTCGATCAGACTGAATAAATTTAGGCATTCCAAATGTAGT
The DNA here is from genome assembly GCA_023029165.1 of Gobiocypris rarus. Lineage (NCBI taxonomy): Eukaryota > Metazoa > Chordata > Actinopteri > Cypriniformes > Gobionidae > Gobiocypris > Gobiocypris rarus. The sequence continues at coordinate 29,025,189 of CM040931.1, read as the reverse complement.
ACAGAACTTAACAATGGCTTTAACAATCGTAGGGGCTTTGAGAGAACGGAGTGGTATGGCCTCAGGAAACCTGGTTGATACACACATTAGCGTTAAGAGATAAGTGTTTCCAGATTTCGTCCTGGGCAATGGTCCAACACAGTCAATCAAAATTCGTTCAAACGGTTCACAGAGGACTGGTATGGGCTTAAGCGGGGCAGGAGGAATCACTTGATTAGGCTTACCTGCCATCTGACACGCATGGCAGGATCTACAAAATTTGGCTATGTCTGATTTCATCGATGGCCAAAAGAAATGCTTCAATAAACTATCATAAGTCTTTCGAATACCAACATGACCAGAAAGTTCATGATCATGCAACACTCATTACCTGCTTCCTGTAAGGTTTTGGGATAACAACTTGAAAGACAGCGCTCCACTCATTCTCTGCGTGGCGTGGAGTCCACTTACGCATCAAGACATCATCTTCCAGGAAGTATGCAACAGGATTCTCTGACAATTCAGATGGCTCAACGGCAACTGCAATACAGTGACTCAAAGTTTCATCAGCACGTTGCGCTTCAACTAACTGTGGCTTACTAAAGGACAAATCAACATTAGGGAGAGCACACACATCTATCTCCACTACATCTGCATTATTCTCTGACTGGACAAGGTCATCAGCACACATAAAGGAATTAGACAGATCCACAGTGTCCTTAAATTTGCGAGCTTGAGCTCGGGTCACAACACATGTGCCAAACACATCAGGAAATTCTTCCTGCAACACACCCTCATCGTACACCTCTGGAACATTTATTACCTCAGGTAAACAGAAAACTTTTTTACCTGCTAAATCATTTCCCAGAATAAGTGATACACCCTTCACAGGTAGTTCAGCTTGGACCGCCAGCTTAACGTTTCCTGAAATTATTCCAGATCGCAAGAATACATTGTGCAAAGGAACTTTAACTACTGCAAGATCAATCCCCTGCACAAGCACGTCAGAATCACAACTTGACTGTTGAGAGAATGGTAACACACTTCCTAAGATAAACGACTGCGCAGCGCCAGTATCACGAAGGATGCGGATGCACTTCGTTTCAGTCTCATTTTCACTCAGTGATACAATACCATCACAGATAAATGGTTCAAAAGTAGTCTCATGTTCGGGTAACACAATCGGTCGTTCAATCAATGAAACGCACTTCGAAGGAATTACTTTTCGAGTAACTTTCCGTTTCAGGGTGGGACAAGTAGCAATGAGGTGACCAGCCTCATGACAATAAAAGCATTCACGACTTTCACTACTCTCTACACCAGAAACGTTCTTCGGTGCCGCTAGTGTATCCTTAGAACTGCGAGACCGATCAGGAAGATTACGCTTACCAAATGAAAACACTACTCTATGAGTAAGTACAAACTCATCCGAAAAAACAGCAGCCTCAGAAAGAGAAGAAACTTTCTGCTCATTTAAATAAACCACAATCTTTTCTGGCAAACAATTTTTAAACTCCTCCAACAGTATTAGCTCCTTAAGCTGCTCAAACGTTTCAACTTTGTTTGCAGCGCACCATTTTTCCAATAAATTTGCTTTGTCTCTCGCGAATTCAACAAACGCGTTTGACTAGAGGTTTTCACAAGACTACGGAACTTTTGCCGGTACGCCTCGGGAACTAATTCATAAGCGCGCAAAACAGCACTCTTCATTACATCGTAATCTAAGCTTTGCTCAAGCGTTAGTGCTGAACAGACTTCTTGGGCTTTACCGACAAGTTTGCACTGCAATAACAGTGGCCAAACATTCCGCGCCATTTCAACGCGTGGCGATTCGCTCAAACACGGTAAAATAAGTGTCAACCTCACTCTCTCGAAAGAGCGGGACTAGTGCAATTTGACGGCTAATATCAAAACCAGGTTGACTTACTTGTGGGCTTCGTCGAGGTGCAGGAATAGGACTCGGAGTAGAAGCAGTGATGGGGACGACACGGGCACACTCACTAACTTTCTGCAGAGTCAACAGCTACAGACCTCCAAACTTTGTGTGGCCTTCAGATTAGCTCAAGAACAGTGTGCAGAGAGCTTCATGAAATGGCTTTCCATCGCAGAGCAGCTGAATCCAAACCTTACATCACCAAGTGCAATGCAAAGCTTTGGATGCAGTGGTGTAAAGCACGCCGCCACTGGACTCTAGAACAGTGGAGACATATTCTCTAGAGCGACCAATCACGCTTCTCTGTCTGGCAATCTGACGGATGAGTCTGGGTTTGGCGGCTGGGCTTTGCCCCTTAGTTCCAGTGAAAGGAACTCCTAATGTTTCAGCATACCAAGACATTTTGGAAAATGTCATGCTCCCAACTTTGTTCCATCATGACTTTGTACTAGTGCACAAAGCAAGGCCCATAAAGACATGGATGAGCGAGTTTGGTGTGGAGGAACTTGACTGGCCTGCACAGAGTCCTGACCTCAACCCGATAGAACACCTTTGGGATGAATTCGAGCTGAGACTGTGAGCCAGGACTCCTCGTCCAACATCAGTGCCTGACCTCACAAATGCGCTTCTAGAAGAATGGTCAAAAATTCCCATCAGCACACTCCTAAACCTTTTGGAAAGCCTTCCCAGAAGAGCTAAAGCTGTTATAGCTGCAAAGGGTGGGTTAACTTCATATTAAACCCTATGGATTTTCTGCTTTACAAAGTTATAAATATGGATATTTTTCTTACATAAACCCATCAATTCGCTTCAGAAAGCCATTAAAAATAAAAAGTTGATGTTTATCTGCTTACCCTTAGGGCATCCAAGATATAGGGGATTTTGTTTCTTCAGTAGAACACAAATGAGGATTGGTTTGTGCGAGAAACCGAACAGTATGTATATATTTTTTTACCTCTAATACGCCACTATGTCCAACAGCTTTCAGCGCGCGATCACTTCCTTAAGTGAGGTCAATGTACACGATCTGGCGTAGTTTATGCAAGCGCCGGAAGTGTTCGGGCACTCAAGACTGTTGGACATAGTGGCGTATTATAGGTAAAAAATTAAATAAATCCTGTTCAGTTTCTTGCACAAATTGATTGTTTCGTGTCTTGAGACATCAATATGTCATCACTAGGGTTGGGTACTTAACTCGGTACTTTTAAGGGCACCGACCGAATTACGTCGGTATTACTGAGTACTGATTCACATTAATTCAATCGGTACCACATTTCGGTACCTGAGAATGCATCTGCTGATATAGACTAGTGTCTGTGAATATTAAACAGCAAAAAGACTATTTAAATACGAATCCTGCGTGTCCTGTGTGTTTGTGTGAATGAATGGCGCTGACCCGCAGTTTATTTACACACACACACACACACACACACACACACACACACACACACACACATAGAATTGCGCGTGACAATTGCGTGTTTCCTTCTCATAAGCGCATGTCCGCGCATGTCCATCATGTCCAGAGGCGCTCTGAGTCACTTCATGACCATTTTGCCGTTTAATTTCAGAAAAACTACCGTCATGTCATAAACACACAGAAACTCAAAGGTATTCATGGCAACCCATCAAAATAAAAGTTTGGTTTAACTTGAGAAATATATAACTGTTGTACAGTAGAATTTAGATACGTTCCAACAATAATGTAATAATTATAAATTATCAAAACTTTATTTTTTAAGTAATTTAATCAAACATTTTCTTCCATGTTTTAATTTTAACAGTATTAAGCTCTGGTGTGCAGCACTTTTTTTGCCAAAAAAGATAAACATAAATTAATGTTTTATGTCTTCATTTGATTACCAGAAAATACAGAATTTGTAAGGGAAATATTTTCATAGAAATTGAATTTAAAGAAAAAAATAATAGTATGGTTGTTTTTATGAATTCAATTAAGCAGCTACAGCCTAATATTTACTGGTAAATATTACAGTGAACAAACATCACAGACAATGGCAGACCAAGGCAGCTCTGGCATAATGTCAATAACACTTCTATAAATTACTTACAGTTTCTTTACAGTTATTGATGTATCTCTTAAGTACCGAAAAAAGGTACCGTTGGGTACTGGTACCGAATTGCAGGAACCGGTACCGGTACCGGTACCCAACCTTAGTCGTCACGAGCCGCAGGTTTTTTGTCTATGCATTTTTTTTTTCCTCTCCTAGATTTTGCTACCATTGACATGCATTATACGACTGGCAGGTTGGAGTTAAAAACCTTAATGTGTGTTCTACTGAAGAAACAAAGTCACCTTTATATTCTGCTCTGATAGCTGCAAGACCAGCCGAACGCTGCGAGTGTGTGCTAGAAATAAGGAATGGTGAGAGAATAATGCTTGGTAAGTTTTTCGTCTTCAAACCAAACTTGGGTTTCCAGCCAAAGTTTAAATCCCTTCTGGCTAGTGCGCCACCCATAATGTTTAATGTTAGGTCAGTAGGCGAAGGGCTCTTTCGCGGCTGTTCAAACACATTCGAACACATGAGATTTTACACTACGAAAGCAATCCAGTCAAATGTGTTTTCAGCTGCCTCTGGAAGTGGTCAAAAGTGGACAAGCTTAAGACGTTTTAGACCCACTGTCCACTTGTGATCCAATCAACCAAAATACATCTTAATACCAGGTGTAAACAGGGCCTAAATGTCGCTCTCAGCAGCATGGATGTTGGTGTCAGGATGTTTACTAACAGTATACCATGGAAAAGGTTTCAATCTTCTTTTTACCCTTTAAGCAAAGAACGAATACAACTTCCCTGTGAGTATATCTGGGCCTAACTGTATTATGACCCTTAAAATGGAAGCCAACTGAGATCTGTATAGGTATACATTTACAATAAATCATGGAGTGTAAATGAGCTCTCACCTGTAATGACAGAAAGAAGAAACACCTGGCAAATTGCCTTTATTAAGGCAGCCAAAAAAACTAAACAAAAACCTCACAGACTTGAAAGGGGTTTGTAACTCCTCCATTGCTGCCAAAATAAAGTTTACTGTGATGTCAAGGGGTTTTGTTGACAGCTCCTCCAGCAAGTGACAAAGTATGAAGACATATTGAGCTGTCACTTCAAACTTAGTTTAGAGCGTGGATAATCAGGTTGAAATTAGGATCTGAATGTGACGTTGAGCCCACATACTGTATCACTATAACTGTAGATCAGCATTAGGTGTAATGCCTTACACATGAAATGTTTATAGACAATTACTTTTTACTAGCAGTAAAGTGTTACCTGTTAGATTTACAATATATCAGATTGTGTAGATACGGTGTGTCACTGGTGTCTTCCTAATTTGAGGATAAGTATTTTGCAAAGTTCCCGTATCGCCCTTCAAAACATACTTGCTATAAGAGAAGAGATATTATATCTATAAGCCTATACCCTATATTCATTCTCTCTCTTTTGCATGTCCTCTCTATACCATATTAGACGGCAATTAGAGTCAGACCACTAACTTACTTTTGAAAAAGAGAACACATAATCATTCTTCCAATTGCTCATTACTCATCTTTTTTTATTAAAATTATATATTTTAAAATATATAAAGAGTATATATAAAATAAAGTGCCCTGGATTGAAGTGTTTAACGGGTAGGGACAAGTAATGTCCCAATAAGGCAGGATCTATGCGAATCCGATCACACAGAAATGCTTATCAATAATACGAGTGTGCAATGTCGTGGAATGTATATGGTACGCAGTTTTTCGCGTGCATATGATTTTATACCTGACTGCACTTTATGGCGTATTATGCACACAACAATTGCTGGTTCCCACCGCCTTCTTCCCTGAACACAGAACTGTATTACAATCTATTTATAATTTTGATCAATATAATCATGTACACTGAAATGGTGTTATTATTGCATACTGTTTTATAATATTATATAATACACTGATGCAATCTTTTATTAGTTTGTAATTTACTCACCCTCAAGCCATCCTAGGTCTATTATGACTTTCTTCTTTCAGCCAAACACAATTGGAGTTATATTAAAAATGATCCTGGCTCTCCCAAGCTTTATAATGGGAGTGAATAGAGTTTTTGAAGCTCCAAAAAGCTCATCCATCCATCAGAAAAGTAATCCATACGGCTCCAGGGGGTTAATAAAGGCCTTCTGAAGCGAAACGATGCATTTTTGTTAGAAAAATATCCGTATTTTTTAAATCTATGAACTATAATCACTGGCTTCCGGTATCAACCGCACGTGAGTCTAGTTCCAGCGGAAGAGTGACTTCTGACCCAACGTATGACGTAGGATGTAGGAGTATTATAAACTTTGGTTATTATAAACACCTCTCCCGGATGAAACAAATAGGGCTGGGCAACAAACTCAACATTTCTCTTTAAAAACTCTCGTTTTAGACTTCTAACTCGTGATCTGTGTTTTGTTTTGCTGAATCCTCTGCGCTCCCGCATTCGTCTATACGTCATGCGTCGGGTCAGAGGTCACGGTTTCGCCAGAACTAGACTCAAGTACGGCCGCTACCGGAAGCCAGTGATTATATTGATCACATCAAAAAAATATGAACTAACCCACTGGAGTCGTATGTATCACTTTTATGGATGGATGCACTTTATTTGGACATCAAAAACTCTACTCACTCCCATTATAAAGCTTGGAAGAGCCAAGATTATTTTTACCATAACTCTGATTGTGTTTGGCTGAAAGAATTAAGTTATATATACATAGGGCTTGAGGGTGAGTAAATTATAGGATGATTTTTGGGTGAACTAATCCTTCTGAATCTTTAATATTTGAATGAATGAATGAATGAATGAATGAATGAATGGATGATCTATTTTCTTTGACTTTGACTTAATGTCTATTAAATAGAATTTTGCTAATAGTTTGGCATTTCCTTCATCATGTGTGCCACTAATGCTGTCTTCACTTACAGTTTGTAACTTCTGCCAGTGTAATGAATGCATCTCTCAAGACAAGGGACAAGTGTCAAAATATCAGTCATATTAGTGTCCATAACTGCTGAGATGTGTCTCATTGCATGTCAAAACCTACTAGTACCTTGTCGCGATAAAGCCAGTCAGGACAGATTTAGGTCAGGGTGTCAGATGGGCGATATTTCAGGGGTCACCTAAGCCTCACCCCATGACGCCAAGCAGCTGGGAATAGAGGAGGACCGCAGCTGCACCTTCCTCATCACGTTTGACACCTCTCCATCCATCTGCTGTCCCCTTCAGCTGTTTCCTCCATCCTCCGGTTCTCTCAGTCATTAGCGTTCTCTTCTCTTTTGATGTCTGTCTGCTGTTGATGGGAAGTGAGAGAGGGAAAGCTGAGAGAAAGCGCAAATGATTGATGTCTTTAAATGATGCAAGAATGCAGAGACGAGGACAGAATTCGCATACAGACATCAGTTCAAACAATAATTTAGGGACATCAAGTCAGAACAGTGTGGAGAGTTTTGGGGAAAAGTTCTGATTTATTGCATTTTTACATTCCAGCGTTTCAAGTGACTCCGTTTAACCAGGCACTAAATGAGCTGAAATAGTGCTCCCATTCATTTAAGTAAAGTCATTGTCATCTTTTCAGTGCAAACTGTTTCAATTTCGCTATTTCAAATGATGCTAAATATAGAATAACTGCAATAAAAATCACGTAATTTAAATCAGGTGTTATGTAGATTTCAGTATTTTGCACCATTTAGAGTCGAATTATAAATTTAAAAAATTGCAGTTTAAATTGCTGAATTTTTTATTTAGCTTTCAAAGAGGATACATAATTCAAATTTAGTAGTTCATTTAAAATGAAGTAAAATTAGAAATTAATTGAAATTCAAAGAGCCAAGTTTGTCAAGGCAATATTTGAAAGTTGGGATGACACAGTTTGTTTCAAAGAAAACAAATGTTAAAAGCTGCACAAATATAATAATTTATTTTATATATTTCATATTTTTTTATAAATTCAATTTTGTGGACCAGGATATAACAACACTTAATTTTCCAGAATGATGTACTTGTGAATATCAATAGCCATGTTTGCATCCATCTTTTTTTATGCAAATTTTGTGATATCGCATTAAAAAAATGTACATAAATTAAAAAAATGTGCATAAAACATGTATGCGCTCAATTGATTGTGTTCCCAAACACCAGCTCTCTGAACACATCTAAGGCACAAGTCATTTATGCCATTCATCATGTCATTTAGTCATTGATAGGAAAAAAGAACCACTGTGTCTTCCCCAATTGCAGCGACTTTCATTTTTATTACAGAAATTTTGCGCCAATTTCCCAGGAAGAGGGAAATTGTTCTCTTGAAAACATGGGATGGAAACGCTGCTTTATTCACAAATATTTTATGCAATATTCAACTTTGCATGGAACCATAGCTATTGAATTACAATTGTGTTAAATTCATCTCCCTGTCATTCCAATTCAATTTTCTGTGGATGTGACCAATTTGATTCGAATTCCAGTGCATGAATAATGTGTGCCAGATCGTACTAGTCGCAAGATTAGTTTGTCACAGATTTTTGTGACCCTGAAAAAATGCCAAAACAGGACAGACCGAATAAATTATGCAACCAGTGTGTGAAAATCATTCTTAACAAACTAAGTGCGCCCCAAACTGTGGGGGGTTAATTCTACATTTATGCTTCCTTGTTTATTTATTTGCTTGCAGATTAATTTGCCACTATAATCGATTGAATTCAGCAAATATGCTTTTCACAGATGCTTGGGGAAAAAAAGCCTCCATCACAAAAAAAAGTAGGAATATTTGAGGTTACAAGCCTCGATTGACTCCCTATCGGTGTGACTGACAGATCCAGCTGTCATGCCTGAGGCTAACATGGAGGCAAATCAGTGTGTCCCATTCATTACTGCCTAATAATGCAAAAACTCATTATCATGGTCATGGTCCTTCTGTCACCATGCAGAGCAAAAGGCCCCTGTTTTCTCTACTTCCCTAATTACTTTATCATACTAAAAAAGGGAGAGGTGACAGTCTGTTCTGGCTTTCAGAGCGGGCAATGTTTGGCTATTTAGCGTCAGCCGCTTAACCCCTGCTGGTAGATACTGTAACTACACTATTATTCACTATTAGGGCTGTCACTTTTTATTCGATTTCGAATAAGAATTCGAATATGACGAGAAATATCCGTAATCGAACTATAAATAAACTATCCGGTTTTTAAAGTGCCATGTAGCGCATTTTTAACAGTCTATGATTAGACCGTTTGTTTTTTAGTTTATTGTTTGCCCTCTCTCATCCAATAGAGGGCGCTCTAAACGTATTGTAGCGTAGGCCCATGACCAAATCAAGCGAATAATAGCCTAGTTTGCTAATAGTCTGCTTTGAAAATGGAATGATAACTCTCATAACGGCCAGCCTGAGTGGACAATTCACCCTTCGCAGCAAGTTTGATTGACAGTAGATCTGAGCAGTCAAATTGCCGAATTTGCAGTTTTGTCCGACAAAGCAGTCAGGAGAGTTCGTAGATTAACGTTGGTGGACTTGAACTTGAAAAACGGTGTGTACTGACGTCTATCCGTGGTTGAAACAACATTTCTGTTAGTGTTCATTCATGTTTATTTGATGCTTATCAATGAACTAGAAGGAAGAGATGATCGGTTCACGAGCAGCTTTAACTGAGGGGCTACAGCGATCACGACACATTAAAGAGCCACAAAACGGTATTTATTGTTTACATTTCTTTTAAAAAAAAGACAACATTTGAAAGTTGAGACTTTGTTTCATATCAAAAGTAACTTGCTCTGTCTCGTCTGTCGGCGTGTTGTCAGCGTCCTCTTTTCTCCGCGATGTATTTTCTCCTAATGAGAACGTGTGTGTGTGTGTGTGTGGTGTTTGAGAGCACCATGGCTTGTTGGACATATAGCAAAAGTAACTAAAGGGGGCGGGTCTTTGCGATATTCTAATATTTTCGAATACATTGCTTGATATTTGATATTTGACTTTCAAAAGTAGCTATACCATATATTCTGAAAAAATTATATATATTTTTGCAAACAGCAAAAAGCCTTCTCTGCCGGCCCTGTCAAAATCAAAAATATATATTTTTCATAATTAAATTAATGTGTGTCTGAACGAGTCTAAATGCAATTACTGTCTATTTCAGTACGTTACAATTATATTTCCAGATAGAGTGTGATTATTTTTTGTGAGGCTGAACTGTATTTTCCATATGTCTTCATCTAAACGCATCACAGCTCCGTGGACCAGCACTAGTAGTATAGCTAACCTTCCGTTGAAGCTGCCATTTTCCATGGGATCATAACTGACGTGGGTCATCAGCCAATCAAATTTTGATGTGTAGTGATAGAACGCCCCAGAGGCCCAGCGATGTCGTTGCTACGTTGCTAAAAGACACGAGACCTGTTCAAGGTTTTAGACATGTTCGTTTTTATCTGTCTTGGCCCCGCCCCCATCGAAGTGCATTTGTGAGGTCAGGCACTGAAGTTGGACGAGAAGGCCTGGCTCGCAGTCTCCACTCTAATTCATCCCAAAGGTGTTCTATCGGGTTGAGGTCAGGACTCTGTATAGGCCAGTCAAGTTCCTCCACACCAAACTCGCTTATCCATGTCTTTATGGACTTTTCTTTGTGCACTGGTGCGCAGTCATGACGGAACAGGAAGGGGCCATACTCAAACTGTTCCCACAAAGTTGGGAGCATGACATTTTCCAAAATATATTGGTTTGCTGAAGCATTAAGAGTTTCTTTCACTGGAACTAAGGGGAAAAGCCCAACCCCACACCAGAATCACCCCTCCACCAAACTTTGCACTTGGCACAATGCAGTCAGGCAAGTACCGTTCTCCTGGAAACCGCCTAACCAGCCTCGTCCATCGGATTGCCAGACAGAGAAGCGTGATTCGTCATTCCAGAGAACATGTCTCGCCTGCTGTAGAGTCCAGTGGAGGCGTGCTTTACACCACTGCATCTGACGCTTTGCATTGCACTTGGTGATGTAAGGTTTGGATTCAGCTGCTCTGCCATGGAAACCCATTTCATGAAGCTCTCTACGCACTGTTCTTGAGCTAATCTGAAGGCCACACGAAGTTTGGAGGTCTGTAGCTGTTGACTCTGCAGAAAGTTGGCGACTTCTGGGCATTTTGCGCCTCAGCATGTGCTGACCCTGCTCTGTGATTTTAGTTGCTGTTGTTCCCAATTTATTCCAGTTTGTTATAATACTACTAACAGTTGAACATGAAATATTTAGTAGTGAGTAAAATTCAAGAATAGACTTATTGCACAGGTGGCAACCAATCACGTTACCACACTTGAATTCACTGAGCTCCTGAGAGCGACCCATTCCTTCACAAATGTTTGTAGAAGGAGTCTGCATGCCTAGGTGCTTGATTTTATACACCCGTGGCCATGGAAGAGATTGAATTCAATGATGTGGAGGGGTGTCCCAATACTTTTGGCAATATAGTGTAGTTGCTTGCGGTACATACATGCTGTTTATGCATTTATAATTAAGCAACAAGAAAATATAACTATTTATTTTAATTTAAAATGTTGGTAGCAGCTGCGAGTACTCATTACCTTCCCAAAAATGTTCAATACTGTCCATTTTTGGTTTGGTTTCCATGTTCCTTTGGCTCAGCTGGACGTGATGGATCATCCCCAACTCTCACTCTACAGAACACAAAGCTGGTCCATCTCTTCCCTTCTGTTAGAGATGCTGGATGGCCACGACTCTGTCCAAGTCTCCCCATTTGTTATGAATAGCCCCTACATCCTGGCGCATACATCTGCTTTCAGCCACACGCTGGGTCTTAATCAAGGTTGGCATGGGGAACATAACAGGTGAGCTCTGCTAATGATGGCGATTACAAAAGGCCGTGCAGTGGAGAGATGGGCTTGAGGCGCAACCAATAGCTGCGGACACTCATTCTGATGGGGGTTTTGCCCTTCTGAATACCAGACGTGTTTGGTTTGGCTCTTATCTTCACAGCGTCAGGGATTTTTCTGAGAGCCATGTGGTTCTGATGCACCAGTCCATGCCTTGACAGCTGGGAAAGCAGATTTTAGCAAGGGGAATTTAGCTGGAGTTAATGGTTAGGAGATAACACTTACAAGACATCATAATAGCTTCATTCTGATTTCTGTATTGCTGACTGAGCTGCAGTATGAAATTGAACACCAAACAGAATTACCACTGTGGGTTGGTATGGCAAAATGGTTAAAGCTCAGGGGCAGTAATCAAAAGATTTCTGGCACAATACCATAAAAAACAACAACAACAAAAAACACCATCATTGTGCCCTTGAGCAAGGCATGAAATGGCATTCTCAACCCATTTTAGTTCTGTAATGTGATGTTTTTCTAAGTGAAAGAGAATGTTCAACAAGAACAAATAGTTATTTTTTCGTGAGTTTGGATTCAGATGTCTAGAAAGGTGGTGATGGTTCTCAGGGCCCCCACGATTTCACCCGAGGGGGACAACCTCGCCCAGCAACACCCCCGCCCCAGTGCGGTGCATTTTTGGAAGTGCACTGATGAATCGTGAGAAGTGAGATGTGTATTAAGAGTGCATATAGATTTCACATTGACTTTAACCCTAGGATTCTCCATGAGGCTGTCTTTTTTAAAGCTTATCTAACTGAATTTTGAACATTTAAATTTGGTTTCTCAGAAAAGCTAGTATTAAGATGTAGGCATATAAATTCATGGCAGCCTGGGCCAAATGTTCATCTGTGCCTGGTGGTGATACCAGGTTGCTGTATCACTATCTGTCAGAGTGGTAATCCAGCCTTTTAGTCGCTTCAGAGTCCTTATTAGCATTCAGCTCTAGCTCATGTAACCAGTCGCTCTAAACGGCTTTGCCGGGTTTTGATAGAGATTAGTTTCCTGCGCCTTAATGACCCCTCAAATTAGTACCCAGAATTAGACTAATTAGAAGTGTGTGCTTTCCTTTAATTAAGAGCTGAAATGCATCGTTGACTTCAGTGAGTTTTTGAAAGTTCATCTGGGGCTCGCAGAGCAGGACTCTCGGCAGCTCTCCAGAACACTGCGTCACCCCGGACTTCCAAATGACATTATTCACAGTTGACTTGGCTGTGCTCACGGTGAAATCGCTACGGCGTCCGCGCCAGGTCTCTCCTCGTCCCCCCTGCCAGCGCCCCCTCGCGCACCAGGCCCTTTTCAAGCATGCTATTTCAAAAGCCCTCTGTCCCCCCACGTTCCAGTGAGATTTGAAATTGCATGAATGTTGCCCTTCAGAGTAAAGTGTTTGGGCACCCTTGGTTTTAAACCAATCTAATCCTTGTAATCACGGATTGTGCTCAAACCTCCATGCTCCGAGGAAAAAAGAAATACGAGTTTGGAAGGGTTGAACAGAATCCCTACCGGCGTCGAGCCATGACCCGAATAGCAGCCAATATAGCGCCTTATTTCTCTATACTTTAAGAGATATGTGCTAGCAAAGCGAAAGTGACAGATAGTGTTTTGTGGCCGGCTGGGAGATACGTGTGTCCCCTATATGAAATGACAAGTGCATTTTCCGAAAAGAAAGACTATAATGTTTTTCTATTTAGCAGTTGACAGTTTGCCTTCGTCATAACATGAGCTTAAGGGCTTTGGAACAAGCATGATTATTTTAGGCCCCCGGCGTCTCCCTCTCCACAAATTGAAATCTTTTATGGGGAAGGTACTGTTAAGGCACCGTGGCGAGGGAGCCACCTAAATCAGCATGCAAAGTGAATCTGCTATATTCACTTCCATTGACCTCCATCTTTGCACTGAGCTCAACAGCAATAAAAAGAAAAAATGTGCCTCTTTTCCAGCAGTGTCCCAAGAGTCTATTGCATTTTTTCCTGGGATGGAGTTTCATGAATTTGCAAAGCGCCGGAGCATTATGCCCATTAAGCTGGACTGCAGTCGTCTATTTGCTGCTCTTGGAATCAAAATGGCAGCTGACACAGGGAGATTATTATACTTTTTGCTCATACATTGAAGGCCTCTCGAAAACAAACGGTCCCATATAAATTGGACCCCTTTCTGTAAGTGGTAGCATCTGAGGTGTGGGGATAACTAATGTAAATGTATCATTTCAATCTGTCTTTTGTAACATTGCTGGGGTGGGGAAGGGTTGTAGGGAGTTGAGTCTTACAAACAAATATTGGTTACGCTTTATTTCGATATTCCACTTGAGACATTCTACTAACTATAAGTAAGTTTGCAACTACATGTCAACTAACTCTCATTAGAGTATTAATAGTCTGTTAGGGTTAGGTTTTGGGTTTTTAGAATTTGTTGACAAAGTTGCAAATAATTTGGTAAAGTTACTTACAGTTAGTGGAACGTCTAAAATGGAATGTCGAAATAAAGTATTACCCAAATATTTGCTCATGAAGGAATACGTAAACTTACAAAGTAAAAAATAAAAGCATCAGTTTACAAGGCCTTTTATAGTTTAGCTTCATATACATAGATGTATGTGTAAATGTCTTAATCATGTAATTGAATACCAAGTTCTGGCATGAAACTCTGGATGGCGCTGTCCGAAATGTCCTTAACTAAATTTTGGTAGTGATCACATGGTTATCTACATAGCACAGCTGATTGGTTGCTGTTGCATCAGCACCCAATGAACTGCGGCTCAACATTAAAATACAGGTTGTGTTGCTGTTAGCAGTCTGCAACGCGCTTTCAGAAACCTGCCACCTTCCCCAGCTTCACCTGTATAGATCTTCTATGGGTGCAGCAGCAGCTGAATGTATGGGCAGTAGCAAGTCTTGGTACTTGATCTGCAGCAGCAGCATAGCAGATCTATTCTGCCAAGACCAAATACATTAACTCTTTACCCACCATTGATTTGTCATTTGTGAGACAACGCTTCCCCACTATTGACAGAATTTCCATGTTTTCACTGTCTAACGGTAAGTGGCGCTATGTCTTCTGATTAAAAACACATGCGAAGAAGATGCAGAAACAAGTGACATCATATGTAATCATATGCATATGTAAAATAACACGATCATCAACATTAAACTAGCCTGGATGCCAGCCGAGCTTAGCCCCGCCCACAACATTTAAGGTCGCAAAGTTTGTTCTGGACTTGATCCGTTGTGGAGCAAATATGCTCAAACCTGTTTGGAGCTGTTTAGACCAATAAAATTGTCAGAACGGGCTTTATACAATCAGATGATCAACAGTAACGTATGTTTTAATCCTAAATTCAGAACTTGTTCATAAATGCATTCAGCTTTACTATTTCTCTCAAAAATGTTGATTACGTTGGTAAGTACTCTTGTGTATCCTTACATTCTTTACAACACTGTCAAGATCAGTTACACTCTTCTGCTTCTTTCAGCGTGCGTGCAGTTGAGTTCTGTTGACAGCTATACATCGCTCAAGTCAATGTACGGCACTTACTCAGTTGCTCTGATTGGTTGCAGGTCTATCCAATTGAGTGCAGAGGCATTTTCTTTCCTGGTTTGGTTGAAACATGCAACATAATCACAGCACATTGGAGCAGTATCAGACTCATATTCTGACTAGAAACTGTCTGACAATGTCAGGCTAACATTAAACAGCATATAAATCAACATTTCCATATCCATTACCATGCCATTCTCTTTAAGAGTTATCAGAAATGTCTTAAATGAACTTGAATTTTCATACTTTAAAATATATTAGATTTTAACAAATTGGTCAATATAATTCTCATTGTTAAATTAACATGTCATGGAGAAAACTATTGATAAATGTGAACATGAACACTCATTAAGCAGAAGAAGAAAAAAACTCATGAAACACTTTAAAACCCACACCTCAACATTTGGAATATGAAACAAAACGGTACTTGTTAATCATCCAGAGAACACGAGTTACTGAATGTGACAACAAAATCATCAACAACAGTGTAAAAGAAAACAGACAAATGACAATGCAATCATTTTGATTTTTCATGCCTCAGTGGCAATATGGTGAGACTGAACCATGAAAGCATTTTCAACTATGTGTAGCCAAAAATAGGTCTTAACAGCAATAGCATCAAACATAAAAGTGTAGGATAATAATAATAATAAAAACTGCATTACTTACACAGTTAGAAAGTTGTAAATTGTTAGAAATTTGAAAAACTACATCTTACAGCTGGTTATATTTTCAGCCTTATTGACTTAATCCAAAAGTAAAATTCTACATTAACAAGCTCTTTTGCAAGCTGAAAAAGCTGTTTACATAATTATTGTATATTAAACTCTATGCATGAATAACTGTACAATCTCTAGATGTTGAAGCTCTCAGCTGCTGTAGCTTTATGCATTTGCATACAAATTGTCTGGCCTATCCTGACCTCTGGGGAGACCAATACTCTCAACATCTGCATTTTATGCAAAATACATATATACAAAAAAAAAAAGTTTTTATGGTGTGTACCAAAAGCCCATACACCAGTAGCCTAGTTGTGTTAAATTAGCCTGTAATTTACTGATAACAAACGCTGAATCTCTGATGTTGACAGGCACATGCTAATAAATTAGGATTAAGAGATTTCAACTGTGAACTTTGCATCCTGGGTAAAACCATTGCTGGACCCTGATATCCTTCTGAGTTAGACAGCCATTTTGCTGTTGTCTTTATATAGCTATTAAAGATAATCGCCCTTTTAAAGTTTGGGTTGAATTGTTGTGTTCTCCCAGACTCCATCAAGTGGAATAGAAAACAGCACATGGAGATGCACCAGTAAACTACTTCAGACAGATTGCCACTTTACAACACTGTGCACACACTCCATTCCAGGGGCTGAAAGTTTAATCCTTTTAAGCTTTGAGAAAGTACCAAATAAAATGAGTAAAACTGATGGCACTCTCATTGCTGGGTGTTGGTATTTGCCCATCAGAGCTACTGTGGGGGTGGGGGTGGGGGCTACTGTGCATCAGTCATAAAGGCCAAATGAAATGTAGAAGGGAGTTTTGAAAAATAATGAGAAAACATTTATTGTTTTGCTTGTGGCTTGACTGAACGTCAACCTCAACTGCACTTTAGTTTACAGATCTTTTGAATTCAGAACTTTCTGGTATTAAATTTAGAAATCGGTTGCCCACTTTTAAATACCACCAATAAATTCTAAGAAAACTTCTCTACCTTCTCTTTCTCTAACAACAGTAATTCTAAATACACTAAATGTTATACTGTTTTGTTAAATTATAATATTATGTTTTGGTTACTCTTTATTTGGTAACACTTAATTTCACAGTGTCCTTGTTACATATGTTACATAAACTTGCCATAGTAATAACAATAAATTGGGCATAATTACATGCAACTAACCCTAACCCTATAGTAAGTACATGTAGTAAGTTAATATTACTCAGTACTTAATTACACTGTAACAATGACACCTTAAAATAAAGTGTAACCCTTTATTTTAAAGGTGACTTACTTACATTGTACTTACTAAAATAAGTAATATCAATTAATATTAATTAACTACATTACTTTAACTACATGCTTACAATACAGTTAGGGTTGGGGTTTGGTTTAGGTTTAGTTACTTGCAAATATGCATAATTCACAGTTATTAGTAAAGTAATCAGCTTAAAATACAGATAATGTTCCTATATCACTGTAAAAAAAGAAAAAAAAAAGAAACACGTCTATGCAAGGGCTCAAATGAATCTTTGATTTTTGATGTCGTTGTTTATTTTTCATTTAAAATTTTCCGAGCTGTCTGAACGAACTGATTCACTAAAATGATTCAGACTTCTCTAATTGTTCATTTAATGGCTCTGTACTGTACAAAATGTAGTGTAGGAAATATAAACTAACTATGCCACCTCCTTATTTAAGGCAAGAGGAGCCCTGCGTAAATAATTTGATTATAAACAGCAAATGTAGTTTGTCAATAATCAAAATTTTATTCTTACAACACAAGCCATCAAAGGTTAAAACCAATTAAAATATGTGTCTGTAATAAAATCCATAGAATCTGGAAATAGCTCTCCTCCAGAATGCCTGCGCTTATGCATCGCCTGCCACCAGTAAGAGACAGAAGAAAACAGCATGCACCGCAAATAAGTAACCTTTAAATCACCATTACAGTGCCAACCTTCTAATGCACACCACATAGCAGTGCCACCCAAATCACCTACACCAATGGAGGTTAGGTGTCAGTGCAGGCCAAAAAATAAATAAAAATAAAAATATAACAAAAACAATAATTAAAAGTGTCATGAACTGGCTTTTAAAAAATTGTATACTGTTGTCTGAAATCAACTTATGACGTTCGAGTGGTTTTTACATTTAAAAACATAATGAATAAGTATTAGTCTATTTTCTACACTGGTTTTGAGGTTCTCTCCTGAACGCTCAGATTTTATGGGTGTGCCGCACTGTAGACTTGGAAGTAAACACCCACGGCTAGGATTGGATAATATTTGCATATTTAATGAGCTTCAGCTCCCCAGTCAGTTCACATGAGAGATTGTTTTGAAAGCGGCAACTGGAATGATTCTCTGACAGGGCTCTCAAAACATATTTATCAAACAAACACAATGATTTATCACTCATCCACCCACGATTGATTTATTTTGTTATTACTTGGCCGGCAAGATCAGTAGATATTTTGTTATTACTAAAATGATTCAGACTTCTCTAAACCGCACACACACACACACACACACACACACACACACACACACACACGCGCGGGCGCGCGCCCTTCAAATATCAAGTCGAGAGAGTGAACAACGCAGATCAAAAGAGGAATGTTATTTCACTATTAAAAATTCACCGGCCTGACGACGGGCTTCCTTTTTGATAGCCCGTCTGTAAAACACAAACCCCCGGGACGTTAGACTTTGCGAGCCCTGGCCCTTACATATCAGAGTCTGATCCCGAATCGCAATGAACCAACAAATAAAGGATTCTCCAGCCTGTGACAGCATGCTAAGTTACACATGATCAAAACGATGCAATACTATCACATATAAAAACCATTCCTGTCGGCAAGGGTGCCGCTAAGGGGGAAGTTAGGGCGATCTAAGGGCCCATGCACTTTTGGGGGCCCCAGAGATTGGTTTTATTATTAGTAACAGTACTAGCAGTAATGTAATATAAATTATAAATGTATAATCTACCAGAGTAACAAATAAAAAAAGTATGTCTTATTTCTGCATTTCTGGCAAAATTACCCCCTAAATGGTACTATAGGGGCCCAACTTCATATTCTTTCATACGCCCAAAATTGCTAGCAGCGCCCTGCCTGTCGGATCCAAAAGGCACAGCATTGTGTTTTAATCTCAATATGTCTGCAAATCCAGTCTCGTCCAGTGTCTTGTTTCCAAACGATTATCTTGCTATCTTCGGCATGTTTATTGCTCATATCCCTTTAGTTCCACGAGTCGGTGGGCGGGGCTACAGAAGTAGGCGTACACATGTATCTGTAGGGGCGGCGTTTCCCCGTTCTATTACGTCATTGATCAATAAATATTTGAGAGCTGTCATTTTCTGGGCCTGGTGTCAATAAAAGATTTTCTTTGACTAACAAGGAAACTTACAGGATATTCTTATATTACCATGACCTTTAATATATCAAAGGCTAAAGGAAAAGTTGATTTCTCAATTCATCATCCCTTTAATATAATCAAATTAAACATCAATATTGAATCGAGATAAAAAATAACCCACAAAAGAAAACTTAAATACACAAGAAACACCGGCTGGTCTGCCCCTGTAACAGAATTTTTTTTTTTGATGAGAACGGGGATGGTTGTCAGAATTTTTGCTTGAGCATTAGTAACTCAGTGGTTGTTTATGATAGATGTCTCAAATTTTGATACACTGTAGCCACATTTGTCTGCTATATAACTCACCAAATTATTATTATTATTCCATTGTTACAACCTACCCCACATGAGTTGCAACACTAGCTGGGGATTGATGTAACACTGAGAGATCATTTGCTGAAATAACACCCACCTTATCCAATTTTTGTATAAACATCATTGAAATGTTTTGAACAATGTGAACAATTTAAACTGACAAAAAAAATTATATTGTATTTTTTTGTATAACTTTAAATGTAATGCGAAACAGTTTCTGTGTGTTTATGTGAGTGCGTGTCCTGTCACATAAGGGTTCAATTACTAGCTATTATTGTTATGAATTTTGATTTATTACATAAAAAACGCTGGATGGAAACATCAAGATGCGCATAAATTCTAATAATGTGCACAAAAAAAACGTGTGAGTTCATTTGAGGCAGATCATTTTTATCTGGTAAGATGACATGCACTTAAACTATGATAGAAACACATTTGCTGAATAAATCCCTCAATACACAACAAAAAACTCACATGATTTTGCCACAACAAAGGATGTGATTGATAACTGGACTCATTGGAATCATCATAGGGGTTGGTTGTAACATTTTTAATAAACTGTTACAACTATCCCCACCCCTAACAGCTATAGCTTAGCTAACTGTTTTAGCATGTGGGTTTGAAGTTAGCATAAATACAAAGCATCAAGTTAAACTAGAAAAATATAGCTACTTCAGGTCATGTAGGCTGAGTAATTGTACCTACAATTCAATGATTGCTAAGCAAAAAATAATCTTGATGGAAATGTTTCCTTTCCGGACATGATACAAAGAAGATACTATAAACAAAGCACACAGATATTAACATCAGCAAAGAAAATCTTATGTATTAATGGCTTCAATAAAACATACTGCATTTACCAGTTTTTCAACAATCAATACGGCCATCAGCCCATTGAATGTTCTGCAACAATAAATGTATGTTTGACCCGCTTCCCAGACAGAGTAAAACTTCTAAAGTCTAAAAGAATAAAGGGATCATTTAAGGATTAATGGTCAATCAAAACGAAAGCATTCAATGCAAGCAGATCACATAACTCAACATACCTCTATGAAAGTGTACAGAGGTTGTACACCGAGCACAACTTCAGAAACATCCCAATCTCACCATCTGTTGCTGCAACAACTATTTATGCTTTCTTAGTGATATGACTAGCCACCCGCAACATAAACTCATTGCTCCCACATTAATGGTGATGTAATGCTGTTACTGTAAAAAAAAAAAAAAAAAAAAAAAAAAAAAGAAAAAGCTACACAGTTTTGAAAACAGCTGAACGGCTGTCATGCTTCTGACAAATGTAGTTAAACTAATAGCATCACTCCTTTTAGTTTCTCCTCAACATTGTTAATGACATCATGCTATTTGTAATGAAGGGTCAACAGGAAGAGGATCCATTTGCAGCTTTATTTTGAGAGCAGAGAAACAGACAGGGACAAAGCA
The DNA here is from genome assembly GCA_023029165.1 of Gobiocypris rarus. Lineage (NCBI taxonomy): Eukaryota > Metazoa > Chordata > Actinopteri > Cypriniformes > Gobionidae > Gobiocypris > Gobiocypris rarus. The sequence goes on along the minus strand of CM040931.1, from coordinate 29,003,965 downwards.
GTACCGTAAAGGAACAGGCAATGGTCGAGGCAGGCAGCAAGGATCAGAGACGGGTCACAGGCAAGGGTCAAGACAGGCGGCAAACAATTACAATCCAAAGTACAGGCAAGGTTCAGGGCAGGCAGCAGAGGGTCACAGATGATAAACAGTCCAGGTCACAACAAGATATCAGTACACAGAGAAACGCTCAGAAATGACAACCGTAGCAAATCAAGACTTCGCAATGGTGTGATGCATGTGTGTGTCTTAAATAGGGTGTGTGATGCAGTGCAGGTGTGAGTGTAATCAGTCCTAGGAATGAGGGCCCATGGGAGTTGGAGTCCGAATAATCGTGCCTCAGTATTCGGTGATGGCTCCCTCCGGTCCGGAGGATGAACCGGAAGCGTTATTCATGACAGAGCCCCCACCCTGCGAGCGGCTCCTGACGCGAGGAGACAGACGCCGGGTCTACCACGTGGTCGAGGCCGGTCTCTCCGGGTGCATCCGATGGAATTCCTCCATGAGTGTAGGGTCCAGGATATCATCCCTGTTGACCCAGGATCGCTCCTCTGGACCTCTCCCAATCGACCAGATACTGTAGTCTCCGACCCCGACGCCTGGAGTCGAGCAGTTCTCGGACTTGATAGGCCTCCTCGCCCTCAATCGTCAGTGGTGGGGGATATCGGCCCTCGGTTCCCTCCGGTTCCCCTCTCGGACCCCCGGAGGGTTTCAGCAGCGAAACATGAAAAGTGGGAGATACACGATAATTAGCAGGCAGATTCAACCGAAAGAGACAGGTGTAATTTGTTTTATGATTTGAAAAGGCCCTACAAACCTGGGACTGAGTTTCTTGCATGGAAGTCGTAGACGTAGGTCCCTGGTGGATAGCCAGACCCACTGACCCTCAGTGTACTGGGGATTCGTCGCCGGCGTCGGTTGGCCTGAACCTCTTGTCTTCTGACCGCGTTGGAGATGATGATGAGCCAGCTCCCAAGTCTCCTCGCTCCTGCGCAGCCATTCGTTTACCGCTGGTAGTTCCGAGGGTTCGCCTGACCACGGGAACAGAGGGGGTTGATAGCCTAAAACACACTGGAAAGGTGTCATCCCTGTGGCTGGTTTTCTGAGGGAGTTTTGAGCGTATTCGGCCCACATCAGATATCGACCCCATTCAGTCTGGTTTCTTTGGCAGTATGTGCGGAGGAAGCGTGTGAGTTCTTGGTTCATCCGCTCTGTCTGTCCGTTGGACTCTGGGTGATGTTCAATTTCTTGAAGAACGCTGACCAGACTCGAGAAGTGAATTGTGGACCTCTGTCCGACACTATGTCCTCAGGTAATCCATAAAACCTGAATACAAAATTGCAGAGTAACTCAGCAGTCTCAAATGCAGTGGGGAGCTTGGGCAGCGGAATGAGACGACAGGCTTTTGAGAAGCGGTCTATGACAGTGAGAATGGTGGTGTTGCCCTGTGATACCGGGAGATCGGTGACAAAGTCTATAGCGATGTGTGACCAGGGCGTTGTGGAATGGGTAATGGATGTAGTAGACCTGCCGGAGACAGATGAGGGGTCTTGGAGGTTTGGCAGGCGTTGCAGTTGTGGATAAATTGGGTTACATCCGTGAACATGGAGTTCCACCAGAACCGGTTCTGTAGGAGGTTATGAGTGGCGGTGATGCCTGGATGACCGGAACTGGGTAAGTCGTGGGCGTGATGTAACAGTTTCTCCCTTAGAGGAGCTGGTACAAACGCGTTCGATTCGATGGGCATGCTGCTGGTGGAGCGGACTGTTCGTTGGCCTGCGTAATCTCGGACATCACATCCCATTGAACTGGTGCTAGGAGGAGTGAATTAGGGATTATAGGTTCCTCTGTGTCTGATCTTTCTACCTGGTCAGTCTGTCGGGATAACGTCGGCCTTGATGTTCTTAGACCCAGGTCTGTAAGTCACTTTGAACTGAAAGCGAGTAAAGAACATAGCCCATCGGGCCTGTCGAGGATTCAAGCGTTTGGCAGAGCGGAGATATTCTAAGTTCTTGTGATCTGTGAGTACGGTGAAGGGATGTTGGGCTCCCTCCAGCCAATGGCGCCATTCCTCCAGCGCTGCCTTCATCGCCAGTAATTCTCGATCGCCCACATCATAATTTAGTTCTGCTGCAGATAACTTCCTGGAATAGAAGGCGCAGGGAAACATTTTCTCAGGGGTACCTTGGCGCTGAGATAGAATGGCTCCGATGCCCGTGCTAGAGGCATCTACCTCCACTATGAAGGGTCTCTCAGGGTCTGGGTGATGGAGAATTGGTGCCGTGGTGAACCGTTCCTTAAGCTCCTTGAAGGCCTCCTCGGCCTCCGGGGACCAGTGAAGACGAGAGGTTTGGCGTTTTGTCATGGAAGTTAGCGGAGCTGCCACACTGCTGAAGCTGCGTATAAACCGCCTGTAGAAGTTCGCAAAGCCCAAAAACCTCTGTAGTTCCTTGAGCGTGCGCGGTCTGGGCCAGTCCAGGACTGCTTTAACTTTGTTATCATCCATAGCGACCCCTTCTCGACTGATCACGTACCCCAGGAAGGAAGTAGAGGTTTGGTGAAACTCACATTTCTCAGCTTTTGCATATAACTGATGCTGAATAAGTCTCTGCAGAACAGCCCGGACATGCTGGATGTGTTCCTCCAATGACCTGGAGTATATGAGAATATCGTCGATATATATTATGACCCAGCGATTCAGCATTTCTCTGAACACGTCGTTGATGTAGGATTGAAGACGGATGGACTGTTGGAGAGCCCGAATGGCATGGACGAGGGTCTCGTAGTGGCCAGTGGTGGTGGAGAACGCAGTCTTCCACTCGTCCCCCTTATGCGGATGAGATTATATGCACAGCGGAGATCTAGTTTGGTGAAATATTCAGCCTCTCTTAACTGTTCGAGGGCAGCGGGTACCAGAGGCAGAGGGTAACGGAACTTGACGGTAATGTCATTCAAGCCCGATAGTCGATACAGGGTCGTAGTCCCCATCTTTTTTCTTTACAAAGAAAAACCCTGATGCGGCAGGTGATGTGGATGGTCGGATGAACCCCTTGGCTAACTCCTCTTCAATGTAATTCTTCATAGCGGATTCTGGCTGTGACAGTGGAAAGATTCTGCCCTTGGGGGTGTGGTACCTGGAAGTAATTCAATGGCACAATCACCTGGGCGATGAGGGGTAATTCAGTCGACCCTTGTTTGCTGAAGGCCACCGCTAAATCAGCATATTCGGCCGGGATATTAGATTTCTCTGGACCGACCTGGTCCAGCTTGACTGTTTGGATAGGCAGGGAATTACTTGTTGTAGGCAGTTCTTATGGCAGGAGGCATCCCACTGCAGAATCTGTCCCTTCCTCCAGGAGATATGTGGATTATGGATACGGAACCATGGCAGACCAAGGATGATGGGGTTGTTGGGTGAGTGAATGACATAAAATTGAATGCGTTCATGGTGAAGAATTCCTATTTGTAGTCCGAGTTCCTTGGTGATGTGGACCACTCTTCCTCCTCCAATAGGTTTTCCATCTAACGCCTCCACTGTTAGTGGAAAATGACAGTCTGTTAGGGAATGTTATGTTCATTAATAAAAGTGTCAGAAATGAAATTCCCAGCCGCACCAGAGTCTAGAAGAGCCTGTGTGGTGACCATTTGTTTATTAAGAGTAATTAGAACGGGAATCTTGAGACAGGAGGGTGAGTAATCCGAGTGAGTGAAGGAACTCACCGTTTTGGAGCTGGTGGGTGTAGGACGAACAGGACATTGATTTCTGAAGTGACCAGCCTGACCGCAGTATAGACACAGGTGCATTCGACGTCTCCTTTCTCTCTCTTCTGGCTGGAGAGGATGTAACCCAGCTGCATGGGTTCGGAACTTGAGCTGGGGGAATTGGTAACGCGGGTGAAGCGTCTAGAGCGGATGAGATTGTCAAGGTGAATGGAAAGTTCGATGAATGAGTTCAGTGAGCTACCTTCGTCCCGGCAGGCGAGTTCTGCTTGCAATTCCATGTTTAAACCTCGAAACAGTAGTTTCAACGTATCCTCCACCCAGTTGGTTTGTGCTGCCAACGTGCGAAACTGTAGAGCATATTCAGCTGCTGTTGATTTGCCCTGAGTGAGAGAGAGCAGCTGATCGCCTGGACTTTGGCCCCCGGCGGGGTGTTCAAATACCTCTCGGAATCGTTGTAGAAACACGCGAACGAGGGAAATATTGAGTTATCATCTCTCCAGACAGCAGTGGCCCAATCCAGCGCTTTGCCGGTAAGCAGTGAGCAGACAAAGGAAATGCGACTAGTCTCAGTGGGGTACAGAGAGGGCTGTTGATTAACATACAGGGAACATTGAAGGAGAAATCCCTTACACTTGGTTGGAGTGCCATCGAACTTCTCTGGCAGGGCCAGGGGATTCACCACTGGTGAGGCAGAAGATGCAGGCATGGCAGGTGCAGTGGGCGGTGGCATGGCGGCTTCAGCAGGTTGGACGCGTAGGTCTTGTAGCGTCTTCATCAGTTCTTCTGTGAGAGATGTTAGGCGGTTCAGTTGGTGGTGATGCATCGCTAGCTGATTGGCCTGTGCGGACAACTCGTTGGAAATCTGCGACCAAGCTGCTGGATCACTGGATGGCGAAGTCTTCTGTAATGAAGGGTCAACAGGAAGAGGATCCATTTGCAGCTTTATTTTGAGAGCAGAGAAACAGACAGGGACAAAGCAGTACCGTAAACCGGAACAGGCAATGGTCGAGGCAGGCAGCAAGGATCAGAGACGGGTCACAGGCAAGGGTCAAGACAGGCGGCAAACAATTACAATCCAAAGTACAGGCAAGGTTCAGGGCAGGCAGCAGAGGGTCACAGATGATAAACAGTCCAGGTCACAACAAGATATCAGTACACAGAGAAACGCTCAGAAATGACAACCGTAGCAAATCAAGACTTCGCAATGGTGTGATGCATGTGTGTGTCTTAAATAGGGTGTGTGATGCAGTGCAGGTGTGAGTGTAATCAGTCCTAGGAATGAGGGCCCATGGGAGTTGGAGTCCGAATAATCGTGCCTCAGTATTCCGGTGATGGCTCCCTCCGGTCCGGAGGATGAACCGGAGAAGCGTTATTCATGACACTATTTATCTGGAGTTCATGCAAGCATTGTGAATCATTTATTTTCCATCTGTCTACATGGCTTAATGTCAGCAGGAACAGTCTAAATACAGTTTACTTTTCAAACACAATCCCCTATTTAACATATTGCCAAGGGAAATCATTGTCAGTCGAAATCTAACACTTATTTCTTTTATTTATCTATTTTAAAGCTTACTGTCTTATTTGAGTCATTTAAAAAAAATGTCTTTGTTCTTTAATTCCCTTTTAGTGCTTGTCTTCTGTCTTTAATGTCAGAGGCCAACTCAATCTATCCGTGGGTCTGGCCGTCTTATTCCCGGGTGAATTTCCGCCTTTGACGTGTTTGAGCGAAGCTGTCAGGGAGGTCTCTTGCCGTTAAGTCATCTGTCATGTCTAGACAGAAGCTTGCTCGTCACTTGTCATTTGTATCTCCTCACTTTTCTACAGAGACTTTATCTCTGTCATACATGCCAGAATTGATTTTGACCACAAGGCTGCTTGGAGTCAGGTGTTCATGTGTTGTGCGGTTCCCATTTCAAGTGCCTGTTCTGATCTATGTTGGAGCATCTTGAGATATGCCCGAGCATGTAGCTCGCTGTGTGTGCGCCCTCGTTCAAGCATGTGTTCTGACAACAGGATGAAAACAAGCCACCAACTAAAAATATTGTTTCTTTTTTTTTTACATTCTAATCAATCTCTTGCTATGCACACTTCACACCTCCAATTAAGATGCAAGTTGACATTCCAGGTTAGATTCATTGCAAATGTGTGCCTCTGCTTTACATAAATCAAATCAAAAATGAACTCATTACATTCTTAAAATCACAGTTTATGTTGCCACCAACTCGGAGGTGCTCTTACAAGATGTATTTATGTAAGTGAAAATTACAATATCTGTCATTCCAAGTAAATAAAAATATCAGTTTTTCAGTTTGTCAAACAGCTTGACTTAAAACGAAACAGCTAAAAAACATGGGGAAACACAGTCTCTCTCTATCTTTCACATTTATTAATATACACATATGCAATTTCAATTATAATTTAATAATTCTGTTTATCATCTAGTTGTGTGCAGTAAAGTTTATTCAGTCATCACCAAACACACATTGCAAAATGAACAAAACCACTGGTCTAAAGGGTAGATGCATTAAATACTATTTGTAGAGACTGCATGTTTCCTGGACATTTGGCACCCTGTTCTGCCCCTAAAAAGAGCTCTTGACAGGTTGGGCTCCACTCCAGGTGTGAAATTGGTTGATTGGAAGAAATGGTCCTCTCTTCTGCCATCAGCACTGGTGGCCTCTTCTGGGCTGTTCAGCAAATGAGACCTCCCCCGCTGACTATAATGCACAACTCCGAATCCCTTTTCCATTGCCCTGCCTTTCAATGTGATCAATCTTCCAGGAGTCCATTTGTGGTATTATTAACATTATTATTTATTTTTAAGGTCTCAGTCCATCATACCTCAATAAAATTATTATTCAAAATGTGTTGGCAGTGCTTTTGTCAGTACCATTTTTAGCAAAGAGGTAGGAGATAATATTGCTTTCATGGAGTATTCATGACTGTAGTATTAGAAGTAGTTAGTGTGTGTGTGTGTGTGTGTGTGTGTGTGTGTGTGTGTGTGTGTGTGTGTGTGTGTGTGTTTGTTTTGTGGTTTATGAGGACTTTTGACCTGAATACGCACCAGCATTACGGGACATTTGGGTTTATGAGGACAGGGACCATGTCCTTGTAATTCCGACAGTGTAGATGTCATCTACTAAGTCCTAGAAGCACTCTCTCCAATTTTGGCGCAATGTCCTAATATACCACAAAAACCTGAAATTATACTATACACAGTGTATTCCTGATTTCGAGAGTGTGCCCCTGGAGCCAGGTCCCGGTATAACACCTGCGTCATAAAATATTTGCATAATACACACAAGTGTAAGTTTCCAGGCTTCTGATTGGACAGATCGCTACCGGTAGGCGGAGATCGCGAAAACAAGATGGCGCCGGTGGGCGGAGCTTCATTCAGCCACAGCATGAGCATAAGTCTGTATAATAAACTTAATGCAAAATACTCATTATTTAAGTATTTTTGCAGATAATTTATTATTTGTGAATTAAAAATATGATAAAATCGCATTTATATTATGATAAGTGAGGTGAGGTGTAGTAAGTGAGGTGTAGTCATTTGTCAAGTTATTTCCTGTTTGGACCGGAGAAGACACCTGTGGACCTAATGAAGGCAACTGTTATTTGAAAGGTAAGTTATAATGCTGTTTATTCATGTTATAATGCTTCTCTAATAGCTGGTGGGTCTGTTTGGCTTGTTTGTGCATGTCCTGTAAGCTCATCGCGGCTCGTTTACAGTTAGAAAGCAGCTAGCGCGATGCTAACGGCGCTAGCTCAGTAGCTCGATCTGTTTACAGAGAATCAGCGAGGCTCGTCATTTAAACTCGTTTAAGATCGCGCTATAGTTGTTACTGCTACCATTTCTGATCAGATACAACAGTCATTATCATAATAATGCGTTATCATGGCTCCATAACGCCAGTACAGTATATCCTGACATGCTACTGGTAAATATTACTACAGTTCTGCTTGCTTTAAAGACATTAAGAAACAAAGATGTGCTCTTATTACTCCTGGCTATAATAAAATACACTCTGAATACCAATACAACTGTCAGCCTTAATCAGCATTTTAATACTGTCACTATTGTCTATAATTCATCAATTGTGAATTAAATGTGTGAATGAATAGTTATCCTTAACATATTCCTAATATCAATAAATCTGTTAATAAAGCTGTGTCTGGTACATTGTTATTTACGTGATGATTTTTTCTTATTGTATTATTATTAAAGGTAATATTAAAGGTTAAATGTTACCCAGATTATTAGAGCTGCACAATAAAACTGATATTGCAATATATATATATATATATATATATATATATATATATATATATATATATATATATATATATATATATATATATATATATATATATATATATATATTTTATATACATATATATACATATATATATATATTATTTGTTTTATCTTCTTTTCTTTTTCTCAATATATAATGCACTATGAAAAACAATTTAACCAGATGACTTAAATAGCTATATTTGGAAGAATGAATCATTCTAGAATGATTGCTGTAATTTTGTTTATTAATAATAATAATAATAATAATACATTGCGAGCATAGATATAAAGATTAACAAAAATATTAAATAAACACTGCCTCATGTTTTCCAAGTAAGTTTAACAGCATTTAGGACCAGAAATTGAGTAATCAACTGTAAAATAACACTGCATAGTCTTTACTGTATACATCAAATATAATTAATCCTGTTTAAAGCTACAAAACTTTAATGCTTCACATCACATTGCATGTGTGTTGTATGTCAGCCAGGCTGTGTGTAGCTTTACACCGGCTCTATGAGGACATCATAAGCACATGTTCCTGATGTTGGACTGATGAATCTCAGTGTGTTGTGTTAGTTTGGCAGAAGTCTGGTCTATGAGAACACTGGTTTTACAGAGACACTGTGGTGCTCATATATGGAATATTAGGATCTAAACTGATAACCCATAATTCACAGCTCATTTCTAATACCAAAGTCTAAAAAAATTTATGCTTGTTAGTATAAATATAATCATTGAATAAGTTGGTCAAAAAAAATGTCAGTCTTGGTTGAAATTGGCTTTTAATAAGTAATACTAAAATGAGTATTTATTTGTCTTTATTTTGTTTTGATTTTTATTCGCTCTTCTTCTTTTCAGATTTTAACTGAGAATAATCAGATTAAACCAACAAGAAACAGCAACTCTAAAGGTATCCAAGAAGTTCATGTAATAATTGAGTTCTTCCTTAAAGTATAGATTTAAGTGTTCCTCAGAAACAGATCGCCACAGTTATCAGTAGGGCCGTAACGATACACTCGTGTCACGATTCGATATCTCAATATTTTAAGCCAAAATAAAGTTGTTGTGTTTTTTGCTAATATATATATATATATATATATATATATATATATATATATATATATATATATATATATATATATATATATATATATATATATATATATATATATATATATATATATATATATATTATTTTGTATTATGATTAAAATAATAATTTTATTATTTGTGCATTATTATCAGATCCAGCAAATATTCTCCTATGCATTTTTATATTATATTCAACATTATGTATAGTCGTTGTATGATTCTATGTAATAAGATTATTAATGTAATAATGTCACTGAAACTCCATGAACTTAATTTTTTCCCTCACGCATTACTCGCTTTCAATAGAGATCGCTAAGACATGTGACCAACTGGGCGGGAACGTCATCAGAGCGTAAAGAGAAGTCACACTCATACATACAATACTGGAACTCAGGAGCCATCCTAATGGATCTAGTTACCAGTGTCCCGGTAAAACCAGTGTCCTCATAGATCAGACTTCTGTCAAATTAACACAACACACTTAGTCAAAGTCAAACATCAGGAGCATGTGCTTATGATGTCCTTATAAACCGGTGTCCTCATAGACCAGACTTCTGTCAAACTAATACAACACACTGAGATTCTTCAGTCCAGTTAAACATCATGAAGCGTGTTCTTATGATGTCCTCATAAACCAGTGTCCTCATAAAACCGATTGTAAAACACACAACATGACATACTATAATGAACACGCATGTAATGTGATGCATAAAATCCATTAACATTACCTTGAAATTATTATGAAACTATTTTGTAATCTTGTATATTATCTCAAATCAATATTTAATGTGCAAATATTTATTGATGGGTAGTTTTGCATGATTATCCTGTCCATGTTTATTCTGTATTACTGGCTGACTGTACACTATCCCTCTTATATATTCCATACATTATGTTTTTAGGTGAAGTGTTTCTGTATGTAATGCTTTATTTTATATGTTCAGAGAAGCCGTCAGACCCAGCTGGCATCAGGCAGGGATGATTGAGCGGCTCTTACTGTAAGTTAGGTAAGTGAGAGTTGTGCTGTAAGAGAAGGAACACACGCAGCAAACACGCGTGTGAGACCTAGGCTGTTCACATGTTTAGACCAGTGTTTCATGTCTGATTTGATGTTTTGTAGACTCTCCGTGAGGTCAATCCTTCCACTCGTGAAATGAACACTGTCCCAGTCAGAAGTCAGAGATGGACAGAAGGTATTGTTTTGTTTTTTCTTTTTGGAAATCAAATTATGGATGCACCAATATGAAAATGTGGGCAGAGTTTGATAACTGATTGTTCTTTATATTTGAAAGACAATAACTGATATACTGGCTGATATATATAAATCCAAATATTGATATACTTTGAGCTTGTTTACAAAAACAAAAGGCTCATCATTAAAAGCCATGACTCAAACACTTGAGCATAAATCAAACATATACTGTACAGTATAAATTCATTCCAATGGCTGCCTTATGACTGTGACATTTGAATTAGCTTTCTTTATAATAAATGGCAACACTTTACAATAAGGTTTGATGTTGTTAGTGTTAGTTAACATGATGAACAATACTTATATAGGAGATATTCATCTTAGTTTAGGTTAATCTCAGCATGTTTAGGATCCAGTGCTGTATCTGTTGATTTAGTGCACTGTGAACGAACATGAACTCATATTTTATTACTCACATTAACACAAGTTTGGCTCTCTGTTAGTTCATGTTAGTTAATGCAATAACAAATGAATTGTAAGGTTTTACCCAAAACATCTACTGCCTTACAAATGTATAATTATAAATCAAATAAAAATGCAAACAAGTCATGGGCAACATTACTGAGGCTACATATAAAGAATCATAATGCATGTAGCATGGGTAAATCAAATGAAATGGACAATAAGAGAATTATATTACTCAAACCATATTGTTGATGAAAATAATACAAGAACAATAAAAGTACTAGTTCTGATAAATAATGCATCAATGTTTTTGAAAACATATCAACATTTTTATATGATAGTAATATTAAGCATCTTTAATATGAGGGTTTCAGATAACATGGTGTTTGAGCTGCACACTAAAGAGCTGAATGAACACACATAAACCCAAGCGCTTTGTTAAAGAGCTTTAGCTCAATGGAACTCAACCTATATATGATAAATTACATATTTATAGAAAATAAACACAAAATTTCAACTAATACTTGCACAAAATCATGCATAGATGAACTTGAACTAAGTTCCAAAGAGAAACTGTTGTGGATGCAATGAAGTGCTTTGCTTGAATGTTATTTAACGATGAAATGCATCCTATTTGAGAGAAATCTAATGTTTATACTATTTAACTTTACTATCACGTCGTATATCAGCACAAACTGATGCAAATGCACTAGTGAACTTGACTGTGTTTGTCGAAATGTGGAACTCCTGTTGTGCACGTGCTCTTCCCACAACAGTGCGCTGAAACACGGCAACCAAAGAATTCTAGCGTCATATTACAATAGTTTCCTCATTATAATGTTATGTACATTATAGTCATATGAGCGTGTGCGGAAGAGATGATCACCGGTTGGCCTACAGTGAAGAACTTTACTGCAGCGTTCAGAAACTCATACTATCTCAGATAAATCAGATATACACACGCAATTCAAAAATATTACAACTTACAATTCCACAAAATGCTGCGACTACCCAAGCAAACTCTCCCTGTAACACCGCACTGATTTCACAGATGAACATCGCACATCTGAAGCTGAAGGAAATAATACATTATTATTATACCGGTCTCATGTTCATTATCAGATGGGCAACGGTAAAATTAAAAATGAGCTTTTATTTTTCAATTCCGATATGGTGTCCGATATTATGCATACCTGATTGGTTATGACCATACATTTATTACTATATACGGGACTTATGTCACCCTGTTTTAAATCTTAAATCACTATTAATCTCATTAATTTGATCAAAATGAATACTGAGTGGTTTGAAATGTACCACCATACCTGAATGTGTCTTGGCATCATCAGTCTTCTTTTGCTCAAGTATTTGATGTTCAGTTGAGAGTTGACAGTGGTTAATCTGTGTTAATGGAGTCTAGTATCTGTGCTGCTTCATTTGGATCATCTCTGAATCCTTTGTCTGTATGTTTATCTCTTCTTTCTTTACCTTTTTCCAGGTGAGCCCTGAGGAGGACCAATCATCATTGGATGATCAAGACTGTGTTGAGATGGTAATACAAAGAGCATTGCATCATTTTAGAAAATGCTAGTCTAGGAAGAACTCATCATCTTTAGGCCTGTTTACACCTGGTCATTGTCTTCTGATTTATCAGAACGATTCCATTACACTTGGCCACATAAATGAGTCTTTGCAAAATGGATATAAAGCCGATCTTTAATTTGCACGCTATACGCTGATTTAACAGTGTTCACATCATCCAAAGCTACTGCTATGAGCACCATTTGATTTATCATCAGCTAATTTCAGATCAACAGGAGAGAGAGTAGCATCAGCACTGGTAAAATCATTTATTTTCACTACATTTAAAGATGACTGTGTTGACCGCTGTCATATCTGACTTTAACATGACATATTAGCCTAAAACACGCTCTCACTTATTTCTTATTTGACATTTTTGTGAGGAATAAAGTTTACATATGTGGTTTCATCAACCGTATGCATTTACACATGTCCAGTTTGATCTGGAAGTCCCCTTAGACCACCTCCTGAAGTGGTTTGAGTGACTTGAGTCAAATCCGTCTCCAGCTGCGTTGTGTAATAACATAAATTGTCTTTGTATTTTGTGCCATACGCTTCTCTGAAACAAACTAAATTCAAAAGCACGATATGGCTTAGTGCCCTTATCAAATCACAAAAGACGATAATGAAGTACTGTAATTCCTCAAATAAAAGCCTGTATTCAATTAAACACGGGGCCTCTGATAGTGGCTGGAGGCGTGGTCAGCACGAACAAATAAAGGCCGGTCTCAAATTGAGGCCAGGGAAAAATGTGTGGTGTCATGATCACTTATGGCGCTTTTCCATTACCAGTACCAGTTTCGACTCGGCTCAGCTCGGCTCGCATTTCACTCCGTTTTCCATTGCAGATAGTACCTCCACAATAGTACCTGGTCGTCATAGAGACGCCGCAGGAAACTGCCATGATGTAATTTTCTCTCACTGGATCCTCTTCGGCAACCAAACAAAGGAAAGTCTGCACCTCCTCGTTTGACCAAGGCATATTCTTCAGAGTTGCCATAATAGTAAATAATACGCAATCTCTGGACAAACTATTTAAAAATGGCACGGTTATATGCAATGATGACGCAACGAACAGTGACGATTCTCTCTGACCAATCAGCAGTCTGCTGTGTTTTCACCTCACATTTTAGTATCGCCTCAGCTCACCTCAGCTCGCTCAGAACCTCGCCGGAGGTGGTACGTAAAAAAGTACCTGGAAGCAGGTACAGGTACAACTTTTACACAGTGGAAAACCAAACAAAGTCGAGTCGAGTCGAGCCGAGCCGGGCTGGTACTGTGTACTGGAAAAGCGCCATTACTGTACAACTAGCACAGACCTAAGGTCTCATCACACTCATACATACAATACTGGAACTCAGGAGCCATCCTAATGGATCTAGTTACCAGTGTCCCGGTAAAACCAGTGTCCTCATAGATCAGACTTCTGTCAAATTAACACAACACACTTAGTCAAAGTCAAACATCAGGAGCATGTGCTTATGATGTCCTTATAAACCGGTGTCCTCATAGACCAGACTTCTGTCAAACTAACACAACACACTGAGATTCTTCAGTCCAGTTAAACATCATGAGCGTGTTCTTATGATGTCCTCATAAACCAGTGTCCTCATAAAACCGATTGTAAAACACACAACATGACATACTATAATGAACACGCATGTAATGTGATGCATAAAATCCATTAACATTACCTTGAAATTATTATGAAACTATTTTGTAATCTTGTATATTATCTCAAATCAATATTTAATGTGCAAATATTTATTGATGGGTAGTTATGCATGATTATCCTGTCCATGTTTATTCTGTATTACTGGCTGACTGTACACTATCCCTCTTATATATTCCATACATTATGTTTTTAGGTGAAGTGTTTCTGTATGTAATGCTTTATTTTATATGTTCAGAGAAGCCGTCAGACCCAGCTGGCATCAGGCAGGGATGATTGAGCGGCTCTTACTGTAAGTTAGGTAAGTGAGAGTTGTGCTGTAAGAGAAGGAACACGCAGCAAACACGCGTGTGAGACCTAGGCTGTTCACATGTTTAGACCAGTGTTTCATGTCTGATTTGATGTTTTGTAGACTCTCCGTGAGGTCAATCCTTCCACTCGTGAAATGAACACTGTCCCAGTCAGAAGTCAGAGATGGACAGAAGGTATTGTTTTGTTTTTTCTTTTTGGAAATCAAATTATGGATGCACCAATATGAAAATGTGGGCAGAGTTTGATAACTGATTGTTCTTTATATTTGAAAGACTGGCTGATATATATAAATCCAAATATTGATATACTTTGAGCTTGTTTACAAAAACAAAAGGCTCATCATTAAAAGCCATGACTCAAACACTTGAGCATAAATCAAACATATACTGTACAGTATAAATTCATTCCAATGGCTGCCTTATGACTGTGACATTTGAATTAGCTTTCTTTATAATAAATGGCAACACTTTACAATAAGGTTTGATGTTGTTAGTGTTAGTTAACATGATGAACAATACTTATATAGGAGATATTCATCTTAGTTTAGGTTAATCTCAGCATGTTTAGGATCCAGTGCTGTATCTGTTGATTTAGTGCACTGTGAACGAACATGAACTCATATTTTATTACTCACATTAACACAAGTTTGGCTCTCTGTTAGTTCATGTTAGTTAATGCAATAACAAATGAATTGTAAGGTTTTACCCAAAACATCTACTGCCTTACAAATGTATAATTATAAATCAAATAAAAATGCAAACAAGTCATGGGCAACATTACTGAGGCTACATATAAAGAATCATAATGCATGTAGCATGGGTAAATCAAATGAAATGGACAATAAGAGAATTATATTACTCAAACCATATTGTTGATGAAAATAATACAAGAACAATAAAAGTACTAGTTCTGATAAATAATGCATCAATGTTTTTGAAAACATATCAACATTTTTTATATGATAGTAATATTAAGCATCTTTAATATGAGGGTTTCAGATAACATGGTGTTTGAGCTGCACTAAAGAGCTGAATGAACACACATAAACCCAAGCGCTTTGTTAAAGAGCTTTAGCTCAATGGAACTCAACCTATATATGATAAATTACATATTTATAGAAAATAAACACAAAATTTCAACTAATACTTGCACAAAATCATGCATAGATGAACTTGAACTAAGTTCCAAAGAGAAACTGTTGTGGATGCAATGAAGTGCTTTGCTTGAATGTTATTTAACGAAATGAAATGCATCCTATTTGAGAGAAATCTAATGTTTATACTATTTAACTTTACTATCACGTCGTATATCAGCACAAACTGATGCAAATGCACTAGTGAACTTGACTGTGTTTGTCGAAATGTGGAACTCCTGTTGTGCACGTGCTCTTCCCACAACAGTGCGCTGAAACACGGCAACCAAAGAATTCACAACGTCATATTACAATAGTTTCCTCATTATAATGTTATGTACATTATAGTCATATGAGCGCGTGTGCGGAAGAGATGATCACCGGTTGGCCTACAGTGAAGAACTTTACTGCAGCGTTCAGAAACTCATACTATCTCAGATAAATCAGATATACACGCAATTCAAAAATATTACAACTTACAATTCCACAAAATGCTGCGACTACCCAAGCAAACTCTCCCTGTAACACGCACTGATTTCACAGATGAACATCGCACATCTGAAGCTGAAGGAAATAATCCATTATTATTATACCGGTCTCATGTTCATTATCAGATGGGCAGCGGTAAAATTAAAAATGAGCTTTTATTTTTCAATTCCGATATGGTGTCCGATATTATGCATACCTGATTGGTTATGACCATACATTTATTACTATATACGGGACTTATGTCACCCTGTTTTAAATCTTAAATCACTATTAATCTCATTAATTTGATCAAAATGAATACTGAGTGGTTTGAAATGTACCACCATACCTGAATGTGTCTTGGCATCATCAGTCTTCTTTTGCTCAAGTATTTGATGTTCAGTTGAGAGTTGACAGTGGTTAATCTGTGTTAATGGAGTCTAGTATCTGTGCTGCTTCATTTGGATCATCTCTGAATCCTTTGTCTGTATGTTTATCTCTTCTTTCTTTACCTTTTTTCCAGGTGAGCCCTGAGGAGGACCAATCATCATTGGATGATCAAGACTGTGTTGAGATGGTAATACAAAGAGCATTGCATCATTTTAGAAAATGCTAGTCTAGGAAGAACTCATCATCTTTAGGCCTGTTTACACCTGGTCATTGTCTTCTGATTTATCAGAACGATTCCATTTTCACTTGGCCACATAAATGAGTCTTTGCAAAATGGATATAAAGCCGATCTTTAATTCGCACGCTATACGCTGATTTAACAGTGTTCACATCATCCAAAGCTACTGCTATGAGCAGCATTTGATTTATCATCAGCTAATTTCAGATCAACAGGAGAGAGAGTAGCATCAGCACTGGTAAAATCATTTATTTTCACTACATTTAAAGATGACTGTGTTGACGCTGTCATATCTGACTTTAACATGACATATTAGCCTAAAACATGCTCTCACTTATTTCTTATTTGACATTTTTGTGAGGAATAAAGTTTACATATGTGGTTTCATCAACCGTATGCATTTACACATGTCCAGTTTGATCTGGAAGTCCCCTTAGACCACCTCCTGAAGTGGTTTGAGTGACTTGAGTCAAATCCGTCTCCAGCTGCGTTGTGTAATAACATAAATTGTCTTTGTATTTTGTGCCATACGCTTCTCTGAAACAAACTAAATTCAAAAGCACGATATGGCTTAGTGCCCTTATCAAATCACAAAAGACGATAATGAAGTACTGTAATTCCTCAAATAAAAGCCTGTATTCAATTAAACACGGGGCCTCTGATAGTGGCTGGAGGCGTGGTCAGCACGAACAAATAAAGGCCGGTCTCAAATTGAGGCCAGGGAAAAATGTGTGGATAATCTCCTAAATGCCTTTAATTTAATGTGCATTGAAGTATGGTAACGTACAGTAGGGCTGTGCCGTGACGGCTGACCGACATCATGATAGAGCGCAACCATCCTGATGCCACGCGCCCGTTGTGAGTCTAGCGAGTCGACACACTCCTGGTCTCTTCTATAGTTAACATAAAGACTTTGCAGGGATTGCTCTGTAAGTTAAATTGATAATATAACTGATGCATATATGCCATTTTAAATAGGCTACTGTAGTCCATGAGAGATGTGACGTCTGTGAAAATACTGTGTCAGGCAGGCTACACAGATATTGATCTTCACAATATTAGCCTCTCGTCTCTTTTATGTCTTACTCTGCATTTAACTTAAAATATTTTATTTTGTACAAGAAAACAGCATAGGCTTCAAAATAAATGTTGTTGAAATATTGTAACTTGGTCATTATGAACTACACCTAATATCTCCTTATTGAGAGAAGTGCGTGCAACCTAGAAGCACAGATGCCTAATTAGTTGGGTCAGAAAAATAACAAAATTATAGTTTTTAAGTATAAAAAAAATATGTCAAGAGACATAGGCTATTAAAATAAAAAGTGCTTAAAAGTACACAATTCTTCTCAAGTGGAAGGAAGCTTTTTCCCTCACGTTACCGATATAGAAAGCGGATCATTAGTTGGCTTAGTAAATTAACGAAATTATATATTTTTAAAGTAGAAAATAATATTTATGTAAAGAGATATATTAAAATAAAAAGTGCTTAAAAGTACACAACTCTACTTAAGTGGAAGGAAGCTTATTAGAAGAGTTATAAGCTGGGTTAGCAAGCTTAAATAACCTCACATGCAACCTATATAGAAATTAAGCGGAATAAACATTTCATATTTTTCAAATGGACAATGGTGGCTACCGTAATTCTGACCCAAATTGCTTGCCATTCTGGCTGTTGTTGTAAATGGGGATATATTTGCAAATGTAAAAAAAATACGATGTATCTGTCGACTGGAACGCTGTCGCTTTTAATTTAAAACAGTTTATTTAAAGCAATTATTTTTCAAACAGATGGAATTAGAAATACAGGCCTGCGCCTAATAAAAGCCTTCTTCAAATAAATGCCTGGTCCCTTCTGCAGTTCAGGTAAATAAAGGCAAATTTATTTGAAGAAGGCTTTATTTGAAGAAGTACGGTAAGTCTACAGTCTGTTGTGCTGTTGTTTCAAACTGAACCGCACACTTTTCTCACTCGATCGGCTCATGATCTGGCATCTTCCACAGGGAATGAATGCATGGACTCCATCTCTGCATGTGCCTTGAGTTTAACACGCAACCAGCACCAGTTACACTCTATTTTCACATTTGCATTATAAATAAATTTAGCAACAATTCTTATAATATTGATATAAAAGTATTACACCCATAATGGCAACACTTTACAATAAGGTTGTATTAGTTCACATTAGTTAACATAAACTAACCATGAACAACACCTCTGATCAGCATTAATCTTAACTCACATTTATTAATGCATCATTTCAGTGCAATTAGTTAATATTGTTAATGCATTAGTTAACATGAACATATCTTTACTGTTTTTGTGAGGTTATCTTACTGTACATATTAGTTTGCGTAGCAGTTGACACACACACACTAAACATTTCTAACTCACCATCTCACTAAAAATGCTGCTGTGTACCTTATCAACATTATTACACAAAGTATGTTTTAATGGTTTTGAGAACCTTATCACATGTACACTATTTCAACATTAACTGATGTGTTAACATTTGTAGGTTCATTACAAAGCAGTAAATAATAATAAATGCTTCGTTAATGGTAAGTCATGTTGATAAAGAGTTCAAATAACACATCAGGTAATGTTGAAATAGTGTACACTTAACAATAAGAGTCATACAATCCATGAATAAATGATCTGTTGAATGTCAGTAATGATAGTAAAGTGCATATAAACATGAACAGCCTATCCGCTGATGTTCAGATGCTTTCCACTGTAGAATTATGTTTACCAACAGCTCAAATCAAGGACTTATTAAATAATGTTGATAAGGTACACAACAGCACTTTTACCTTTAGAGTATGTTCATCCTTAGTTTGTGTCACCTGCTGCGTAAACTAATGTAAATATGTACAGTAAGATAACCTTATTAAAAACAGTAAAGCTACAGGCACTGTTGACTAATGCATTAACTATATTAACTCACTGTTAACGTGGATAAATGCATTAATATATGTGAATTCAACAGAGGTGCTGTTCATGGTTTGTTCATGTTAACTAATGTTAACTAATACAAGCTTATTGTAAAGTGTTAGCGTTATTATTATACAGCGTAATTTGCCATGTTTGATAAGTGCCATCTGAATACAGGTTCTTGTTTTAAATGTGTCTCTTTCTTTAAGATGAGATCAGCCTGACGGATCTGAAGGGGATGTTCCTGCTGGAGCTGCAGTAATGTTGGTATGTGTTTATGGACATGTTTATCATTATTTTAGCCCATTATTATATTAAATAATTTATACTATATTAGATAATTTCCATAAAATATTGTAGTGCAATTTTACTTTAGTATTTTCACCAAAGAAAAATGGGTTTAAGCCTTTTATATATAATGCTGTAGTGTGTAATTATGTATATAATGTGTATCAGTTTACATTTCTAAACATTCATTTTGCCATTAATTGTAATAATCAGTTATCAATAATCAGATTTTTGCACTTATAGTGAAGCTTTTCTAGAAGAGCATTAATGGAATCAGTGTTGCACCAACATTGCATTTCTGGCAGATAGCAATAAGCTGATCATGTTCAGTTGGTCAAACACTTAAAAAGGAGGTGTTTAATATAACATTTCATCTCCAGAATAATATTTTGAATGTCATTTGAAATTTATTTTTTTAGATATCAGGCACATAACCAGTTGTATGTTGTAGATAGAGGTTTGAGTTATGTCTGATCTCTGATTTCTTCCAGGTGTTCAGAAGATGCCCACTGAAGTTTCTCAAGGTACCTGAGGTTTAAATCAGAGCACCACCATCACTGTGGGCACGTGAGCGGTCATATAGTTAGAGCTTACTAAAGCATGTGTTCTTCTGTACAGACAATGCCAGCGAGGCAGAGATTGAAATCCTTACGGAAAGGACAAAAGTGTGCTTGTCAAATGCTTTAAAACTTCTGTAGGGCAGCAGCACATACGAAGACCTCACTCTACATCTAGTTGTTTAACTGTTCTTTAAAGAACTAGTTTGTCTTAATTTGTCTTAACCTAATATTCAAAGTTATTATTGATCTGACTGCATTGACACTGTTATATGAGAAGTGAACTGAGCTGGGCGATGCCATGAGCGTTGCCCCAGAGCTGCTGTAGAGATGATCTGATGATCTTTACACTGTAACTGAACCAACACTATACTCTTATCTGCTCTACAGCCCAAACTCACTTCATAATAAAATATCATTTTAATAAATATAATAAACAATTTCCTGTTATCACTGTAAAGCTGCTTTGAAACTTGACTTTGTATTTTTGGTTAAAGTGTCCCTTATATGTCGGTATCTCTACATTTATTGCATATTGAGGAGTTCATTTTATACATCTCAAAGCCTGTTTAATGCCTTATTTAAACTGGGCCTGTTTCCAAACGGGCTGTTTTGTCAATTTCTTGAAGCTGTGAATGTTTCATCCGCTTGACAAACAGTAATGATGCTTTCTGAAACATATTTTTAAGTTTGTGGATGTCACTTTCCTCTTAAAATGGCATGACATGAGGCTTCTTATGTTCATATTTTAAGTCATAATTAAAGCACTGCTAAAACACTTTGGTCCCATGTAATCTTCTAAGTTTTTTTTGTGTGTGTAATGTACTGGAGATCCGGTACTCTTTAATCACCTTAGTCTTGGTAGTTAACCATATCGTCAGGTGTGTGTGTGTGTGTATGGGCATGTACCATTAAACACACTGGTCCCTGTAATGTTGGATTGTGCAGTTGTGTGTTGTGTTTAAGATCCAGTCCTCTTAAATCACCATAGTCTTGGTAATACACCCTGTTGTCATGTTTGTGTGTGTGTGTGTGTGTGTGTGGTTATGTGCCTGTAAGACACACTGGTCCCTGTAATGTTGGATTGTGCAGTTGTGTGTTGTGTTTAAGATCCAGTCCTCTTAAATCACCTTAGTCTTGGTAATACACCCTGTTGTCATGTTTGTGTGTTGTGTGTGTGTGTGGTTATGTGCCTGTAAGACACACTGGTCCCTGTAATGTTGGATTGTGCAGTTGTGTGTTGTGTTTAAGATCCAGTCCTCTTAAATCACCATAGTCTTGGTAATACACCCTGTTGTCATGTTTGTGTGTGTGTGTGTGTGGTTATGTGCCTGTAAGACACACTGGTCCCTGTAATGTTGGATTGTGCAGTTGTGTGTTGTGTTTAAGATCCAGTCCTCTTAAATCACCTTAGTCTTGGTAATACACCCTGTTGTCACGTTTGTGTGTTGTGTGTGGTTATGTGCCTGTAAGACACAATGGTCCCTGTAATCCACTAAAATGACATATATTGTGTATTGTAAAATCAGAGTCCTCATAATCCGGTCGGGCCCCAAAAATCACAATTATGTCATAGGCGGGAACATTTCAGAATGGGCGGAATGTCCTTGTGTACCACCAAAATATCATATTGTCATATTTTCTGTTATGTTGAGTGTATAGACTATTTGAAGTCAGATGTGTGATCTGCAGAGTAAAAAAAAAATTTTGATAGTTTTATCATCACTGTAGGACATTGGGAAAGGGTGTCCCCTTATACCACCACCCTACTGGTTTGGCCATCAAAGTCCTTCTATACCACAAAAACAAGTATAGGTGTGTGTGTGTGTGTGTGTGTGTGTGTGGGGACTGGTAATCCCTACGGTATGGGGACAAAATGTCCCCACAAAGATGGCAATATCCAAATTTTTGTCCTTGTGGGGACATTTTTTTGGTCCCCATGAGGAAAACATCTTATAAATCACACTAAGTGATGTTTTTTGAAAAAGTAAAAATGCAGCATGTCTCCTGTGATGGGTAGGTTTAGGGGCAGGGGCAGTGTAGGGGGATAGAAAATACGGTTTGTACAGTATAAAATGCATTACGCCTATGGAATGTCCCCATAAAACATGGAAACACAACATGTGTGTGTGTGTGTGTGTGTGCGTGCGTGCGTGCGTGCGTGCGTGCGTGCGTGCGTGCGTGCGTGTAATATATGTGTGTGGGGGGAATATAATATAGCCTACAGTTTGTACAGTATAAAAATCATTACGTCTAATGTCCGCATAAAACATGAAATCCCAAGCATTCTAGCACTCTAGTTAAAAGAAGTTCAACTTTTTTCTTCTTTCTTTTTAAAGTGAGACCTTGAGCTTCTTTCCTATTCCACTTTTTTTTCAACACAATAACATGCTCTGTGTGAATGGCCCCTAAGGAATATTTCCTCACTGTTGTGGCAAGCCCAGAATTCCTGAGCGCAAAAAAAAATTGTTGTACTATGTACTATTTTACCCAATATTTGTGTGTGTGTCGATTGTGCTCATTTCTTTGTGAAACATCTGCAGTCATCAGTGCAATTTAAGTAAATTTTTTGCATGGCTGTCGTCTACTGGCAGTAGTACACCACAAGCCCATTGCGAAACCTGTGTGGGAAATTGTTCACCTCTTGTAGTGGTTTGGGACACTTTTGGCAAACCAGCTGACCAGCCGCCATCTTGGCCAAGCTGAGATTATATCCATACTATATATTACCAGCTAAGATCAGAAAACTATCTTACTGTAAGTATTTTAAGCTGCTTTGTTCATCAGTTAACAGTCATTGATGTTTTCTTAACATCACCACACACCATAGTATTTATGGGCCATGTGAATTGCTTCCATGTTGTACAGAGCACATTTTCTAGACCTCTCTGTTAAGTCATTATAATTCCCCTTTCCTCCTCAAGGGCTTTTTTTTTTTTAGCAGTGCATATTCATCT
This sequence comes from Gobiocypris rarus, assembly GCA_023029165.1. Lineage (NCBI taxonomy): Eukaryota > Metazoa > Chordata > Actinopteri > Cypriniformes > Gobionidae > Gobiocypris > Gobiocypris rarus. The sequence goes on along the minus strand of CM040931.1, from coordinate 28,980,658 downwards.
GTTCTGACAGCTGTCGGAGTGGCTATGTATTTACTCAGCCTTGTCCACGGCAATCTCCAGTTATAGCTGCATGGGAGAGAATTTTCATGGAAATGAGCCAGTTTAATTGGTCCCTGTGTTATTTGCATAACAAACCTAATAATAATGAATGGGGACTGATCATCAACAGGGTCTTAAATTTCATAATATTAATAAGCAGGTTGCAAATTGCTATTATTGCAGTACATTTGTTTGGCCAGTGCATTTCATTATCACAGACGGGCTGAGATTTCAGGTCATTTGCCTGTCAGAACAAGGTTGGGCCCCTGTCATTGTCATTTACCAATTATATGTTGGCAGTTGGCTGGAGCACACGCAGCAATGCGACGGAAACTGAACTCTGATATCTGTCATAAGCAGTAATGAGGAAATGAGGCAGGTCATATAGTGAAGGACAGTTAGCTTCGATTAAAAAAGTAAATCATCAGTTTCCTGGATTTATTTGTGTGTGGCTGTTTAACAAAAGACAGGCATCTCACCAAACAGATGAGTAATTTATTGATTATTAATTAATTAATTAGTTAATTAATTAATGAGATGCCCAGGAAAATAAAGAGATATAGACATCGCTCAGGTATTAATCAGTTAACACATGGTGTCAAATATATCAAAGATGGTTTAACTTTACGTTTTGAGGCACATGACTATTAATTAATTCAAAATAGCAAAATGATACCTTTGCAAATCGTTAGCTAATGATTACTTAAAGCAGACAACTGGAAGTTGAAATGCATGGCTTTGACCCATTGTGGTAATTAATACATTCATTTACATTATTAGTAAATATAATATATTATTAGGGAATTAATACATGATGTCATATTTAATTAATAGCAATTCATATATAATCTATTCATCATATAGTATCTTCATTAGTTGCTGATGCATTAATCATTAATAAATGGTTTAGTTTAGTAAGGTATGATTCATGAATCATACCTTAACTCATCTGTGCATTATTTAAAGAGGAGGTGAAATGCTGTTTCATTCAACCCTAGTTTTTTACACTGTTAAAGACTTGGATTCCCATGCTAAACATGGACAAAGTTTCAAAACATACGTTGGACGTTTGATGGAGTATTTCTGTGTCAAAAATACACCTTCCATTTTCAAAAAGTTTTTTTCGAGTATGGGTTTGTGTGACGTCAAATGGGGCGGAATTTCCTTGTAAGGGCCGTATGGGCTCTTCTCCCAGAAGAGCGAGATAGCACATGCACGCCCATAAACGTGCTTTGCACGGAAAGGCCGACTGCACTGCAGTCACAGGAAATCAACAATGTCACCAAAGAAGTGTGTTTTTAATGGAGCGGTCCCAATGATAAAGGTTCACGGTCATGCATTGGAAGCAGGCAGTGAGTAAAACACAACATGATCGTGTATAGTTAATTTATCAATGGAGCATGCGATGTATGATGTGTGTTTAAATACATTTGTTTAACTGTCCTCTATAGGTGTTGAACTAAATGAATTATTTCATATTAAACATCCCATGCAGCTATAACTGGAGAATTCTATGTTCACACAAAAGTGTGCTTATTCTTTCAAATGCACTACTATTCCATTGTTTTTCTATGTAAACACTAGTCTGACGTGCAAAACCGTTCCTCTTGCTACTGCTAACGTTTAGACGCATACAATATCCATCAACCAAATCATGTCCTCATAAACCATGAGTAACACACACATGTTGACAAGCCGCTAAGCAAACACAGTCACAGTTCATACCACACAGAGACGTCCTGCTGTTGCTGCTGCTCCTGTTCAGATCATATATTCTGGATCATATACAGTATGTATAGTTGAATCTGATTGATAGCCATGGTTTATTGAGGATAATATTTTCTTTACCAGTGTAAGGATGTCACAGCTTTCAGACGCTCTCAACGCAATAGCTGCACATGCTCGTGATTCTTAGCCTCCAGCCACTCGGTTTTATTCTGAAAGACTCGCCACAGTGTATCTTTCTTTAATAATATAATAAAACTAAAGACTTTTTGGAGATATGAAGGATGCAGTACTAATCTATAGGTACTCAAGAGTGACATGAGATTGACTGAAATTAATGGATATTAGTTCACCCGAGCTACAGGACTGTGAAGCATTAGGGGTGTTGATGGACTCGATCTACACCAGGTGGCAACCTCCCGCGGTCTCTCTTGAAGTCAAAATGGAAAGGAACTTAAAATGCTGTTCATCGACAGACTCCAGAAGAGAGCAGAATCTCATTGAGCCTCTTGTTAAAATGCCCAGCTTTACAGGAGAAAAAAAAACATGTTTACAGCCTGGTACAAATTCAAGTTTTAGTCTAAATGGCTAATTTTGCCCTTCATGACAATTATGAGGGGGGTGAACTCATTTGTTTACATTATATAAAGCCTTAAAGTTCATCTGCTGTCTGTTAGTCATCACATCACCTCAGCTCCGCCAACATCCCACCTCTTTGCCCATTTTCTGTTTTCCGGGAGTGAAGCGCGATGACACGCTGCTAAGATGGCAACAGCCAGCTCAACGCTTCGAAACTGCTCTTCAGAATCCTATGGGTGACGTCACGGACACTACGTCCATATTTTTTTTACAGTCTATGGTCTACACCATCTGTGTTTAATGATAGTTCTGAATCTGATCAGAATGCATTTTTTTCTCAGCTTTTTTTTCAAAATGTTGCTTTTTTATGAAATATTTCCAATATTTAAGTGTTGATAAAAAAGGAATGCATGAATGAAGCTAGAATAAAATGTGTTTTGTTTGTTTGTTTGTTTAAAAGAAGAGGGTCAGCTCTTTCTTTTGATGTATTGAATGCTTGCTCAGATATTCATAAAACAAAATATTATATAGGCTATTACATTTTTGTGAAAATGGTCAAAAACCCTAGAGGATGCTGCTGGTAAGCTTTTTTTTTTAAATGCTGGTGGGGAAAGAGTTAATGGGAATATACTTCAAAGATATTTTACTCATAAAAAATTATAGGTATGTCAATACCAATAATTATGGCCAACATGTTTTGGAGAAAAGCATTGATTTCATAATGTGATTTTCTCCCTACGTTCAATTATTTTATTTAAATAAAAAGTTATAATTTAGCAATTTTTGTAATGAACGCTCTAAAGGATAAACAATCCAGGTTTATTTTTACAGCCATCTTTGATCATATTTACTAGGGGTTTTAAAAGTATGTACATGGTAAAAAATGATTTAGACATGACAAATATTATTCAAAGTTCTCCCCAATTCACTTAATTGCAAATGCTACTGCACAGCAGGGATGAATGTGTGTAGTTTGAGATTGTCCAGCCAGTGTTTCTCATTGTGAATGCAGCTGACAGTTTGCTAATGACTGCTGGTGCTGAGGATGAATGCCAGTGCGGCATTATGGAAGACATCCTGTTTGCGGTCAAACAGAACTTCCAAGTCATTTGTAGCTGATGGCAACATCACTTTACCATCTGACTGCAAATCCTGAAAGATGGAACAGCAGTATCCGGATGCTTGGCCATGTTTAAGATTAAAAAAAAATTACGAGAATGCTGATTTGTCCTCATTTTATTTCAATGCAAGTCACATTTTGTACAAAACCAGCCATTTAGGAATGATCTGCGTTCCAGTGAATTCACAGTGTCACACATTCTGCTTGAGGTTTGAACATTGTGAATTGTGTTCATCAATTAGTTCTGTCTGGCAGACGCCGCTATTCTCCTGGAATCTTCATGGTGGGAAACATGGTTGTGGTGAAGAGCTCAAATCTGAACCTTTAATTAATCTGCTTTTTTTCCCCGGAGTCATGGAATCCATTAGAGATGTTATCCGAGATTACAGGCTTATTAAAAAGGCCACGCAATTCCTCGCCTTTTGTGATTGTGAAATTGGCATAAATGAACGTTGGCAGTCTCGCTGCGGGTAGCGGAGGAGATCGGTGAATGAACTCATTTATCCGGCCAAATCAAGCTTTTCAATTTCCAATTGAAAGGATGTATTCTGCATCTAGCTGGATTTTTTACACATTTGCATCTCTGATTTTAGCTTTTTAGATATTAATCATCTGCAGATAGCAGATGAGTCTATCAGCGTTGCTGCTGAATGAATTGTGCATTTATATCCGGCCAAATCACATTCTATCAGATTATAAATTTCACGGCTCTCAGATGTTCAGCCTCCGAAAATTCACTAGAAATGCATCTACGTCCTCAAATGTAGATTTCGAAGTATTAATCAAGTCACGAAAGTGTGGAGAGACTCAAAATTCTACCTTTGTGATCAACACTAGCGCCTGGCAGCTGGTTTTTCAAAGCCTTCCGACTTCAATCCCTTGAAAAATCATCTGGCCACGGCGCGCCACGCTGATCCGCACTGACTTAAATTCCATTAATATAACTTTCAGTCTGATTACACAAAGCAAATGAGGACCCAGTGAGTGGTAAATTGATAGTTTAGAAAAAGGATGAAAAATATGCGGGGGGAAAGAAATCAAAACACTTCAAAAACCCTCCTGCAGCAGCCCTACTCATCTACATGAGAGACACGCGGCCGGTCGCTTTCTCTGTGCAGACACAAAATCACCTGCTGTGAGATGTGAATAATGTCTCCAGCTCGCCAACCCCACCGAGGGCCCAGCCCCCGTACTCCATTACGTTTATGAAGATATGTATCTGAAAGTTGTGTAGGAATATGAGGCTGAGCTGGAGGGGCTTTAGGGTAGAGGTGATACATTTCAATAAATCCATAAAGTGGGAAGCGCTTCCGATTTCCTTCCCCGCTAAGTTTCTTGTGTATTTTAGTCCTCTCTCGCTTCGTTTGAAATAAAAAAGCGCTTTCATCTGACGCAGTTTGGTTGGAGCTTGAATAAAAAGCAGAAGACATGCAGTAACACTGACATTTAGCCATATTTGGAGCTTGGGAAGCTGAAATGTTATCTCCGTCAAACAGCGCACCCTGATCTCACTGTTCTCTGGAAACACTGCCGGTGCTCTTTTTGACTGCTTCCAACCTAGTCTGTTTTCAGCCATGTTAAACGTCTCTTCTCGGTGCAGGAACGCCCTCTCAATGCGCAACTTGCACTGACTCAGGCGCTAATACCCTGATTCCTCAACCCATGTCATGGCACCTGTTTCTTTCAAATTATTTCTGATCTTCGCTTTGTTCTGCTCGAAGCTCTCGTTTGGCACCGAGCTACTGCACCTTTCTAGTCGGCTCTTGTTTCCAGCCACTTGACATTTACGCTAAATACTGGCATGCCACGGTGCATCGAAAACAAGTTTGAAAGGCTAGCCATTAAAGCCAAAAACTCCTGCCTTTGGCTGTTCCATTTTATTAGCCTCTCTGTTGTGATTAGAGGGGGCAAACACAGCTCTCTTGCAGAAACGGCACGGTTTTACATATTTCTCTGTGACTCTTTTGCTCTAAACCAAGCAGTCCTTGCATCTGCACCTTGGCGGGCCGATATGACTATTATGAGATGAAAAAAACAGCCACATGCTGTCTAAAGCCACATAACCACAATTGAAAAGGACTAAGCCTTTTCACCTGGGGCTAGGAGTGAACTGAAACCGATCTTTTCCCTGCAACTGTCTGCAGAGATTAGTATTGATTCACCCCTTTTAGATGACTTTGTCGCACCTTGCTGGGCAGTTTTAATCTGGCAATGTACCAACAGCGCTGGGGAGCCACTCTCTCTCCCTCTGAGTGTATAATCTCCATCTTCATGATGGTTCCATCATGGCGTCCGCTCGGCAGGAGGACGTACGAACTGACCTATTTTTCATGGTATTAGCCATTGAGCTGCACAGTCACTGGGGTGCTAGACCAAACATCGAAAAAGGTTGCTGGTATATGTTAGCTTCGGGCACGCCTTAAATCTGTTTGTTTTGTTTGCTCTGATTGGTGAAGTAGCATTAATAATAATAAGAAATATACTATATATATATATATATATATATATATATATATATATATATATATATATATATATATATATATATATATATATATATATATATATATATATATATATATATATATATATATATATATATATATATATATATATATATATATATATATATATATATATATATATATATATATATATATATCAGCTGTGACGCAGGTGTAGGTGGTGGTATGCACTTGCCAAGTGCCATTAAACGTAAAAGAAGTGCAAATGCACTTGCGTGATTGAGGTCTGTTGTAGCATGTCACAATCAAGCTTCCATGTTTAGTGTATTTGATGCACATTTTTGTAACAAATCACTCAGAAGTAATTTATTTACTTACTGTTGATTTTCCTGATGATCTGCCGTCAGACTATCTAAGGACGTTGTTGCCATAACGTATTGCTATGGGTTGCGTCTTGCTTCTGAATTGACTAGCAGACTAGCATTCTGACACAGCAAACTTCATGGTTTCTAACCTTATCGCCACTTTTTTTGTTGTTGCAATTATTCTGCTTATTGTACATATGAAATACAAATATCAGTAGCCCCATCAGTACTTCATATCGGTAGGCCCATTTTCATTTGTGACCAAACAGTCTGTTTAAAATGTCTACCATTGTGAGAGATATTTACAGCTATCAATGTCTGCATATATAGGGCCTATATAGGCCTATAAATATATTTACTTAACAATACATTTTAATGCTATGGCGTGCTTACTGTCGTCTTGCTATGTCGTCTTTAGTGTCGTCTTTCTGTCGTCCTCACTGTCGTATTGCTATGTCGTGCTTACTGTCGTCTTGCTATGTCGCTTTACTGTCGTCTTGCTATGTCGTCTTTACTGTCGTCTTGCTATGTCATCCTTACTGTTGTCCTTACTGTCGTCTTGCAATGTCGTCCTTATTGTTGTCTTATGTCTTCTTGCTATGTTGTGCTTACTGATGTCTTGCTATGCCGTCTTAACTGTTGTCTTGCTTTGTGGTCCTGACTGTCATCTTTAATGTTGTCTTGCTATGTCATCCTCACTGCAGTCTTGCTATGTCATCCTAACTGTCGTCTTGTTATGTCGTCTTTGTTGTTGTCTTGCTGTGTCATCCTCCCTGGTTGAGGTAAAGTTAGTTGAAGGTTTGATATTTACCGCATGTCCGTTTAGGCTGCTTTAGGGACCGTCTGCAAATTCATCACACAGTTCAAAAAGAAACCCAGTAATCCATCAAATTAATGTTTACAGGGCTATGGAAAATGCCTAGTGGGCAGACTAATTATATTTTGCTATATCTTGCTCTAGACAATACCTCCCCTAATGTACATACAGTACACACATATCTTTAGAACAAAATTCACCAAAAGGGTTTATGTTACAAAAGTTGTAATCAGGTCCATATGCAAAATAAATTGTACGTGCCCCCCTAACCTTGCCCCCCCAAATACATTGAGGCATTTATAGACGTTCACTGTAGTGTATCAAGAAAATACCATACCAAACAATACCACAAAAACACACTCTACCCAGCAATTTTTCACAACAAGAACGGAAAAAAACAAGTCTAAAACAAGCTCAGCCACTAGCCGCGTTTTCATTACAGATTTGCGAAAAACTTTTGAGATATTTTCTAAATGTTGATAAAACCTATTGCGAAATGACAGCGTTTCCATTAACCAATGTTGGTTCCATTAACCAATTAACTTTTTTTCTCTCGTGATAAGTCATTCCATAAATTATGCCATGTATGTTGGGATTATGTATAACCCAGCCACCGCCTAGCCATTATTTTTAATGGAAGGAAACGGCATGTTATTCAAGCATTGATCAAAATTAATGTTTGCATTTGCATGGTGGTTACTCAGAGTTGTTGTTGTTGTTGTTTAAAAATTTCGTTATTTTGGCTTGGAATTTCGTTTGTTAGAAATATGAACTGAATTTAGAAATGCTTTTGAAATGAAAAACTTTGCATTTAATAACACCTAGGTTACGACACGAGCGTTGCATCGAATGCCGCTATGGGAACGCTTGCGTGATGATGTCATGAAGCACATGTGAAATCAGTCCAATATGGTGCGCGAAGTCAGAGGCGGTGACGTCACAGACCAGGAAGTATACACCCTGCCCAAAACAAAGCCGCGCTAGCTACGCAAGTCTGAATTAGCCGCTCTGACAGGCACATAGGAGGTATGGCAGGGTGCTGCAACACTCGTTCCCTCTTCAGGGAACCGAGGTTACAGTCGTAACCTAGGCATTCCCTTTCAAGGGAACTCCTGTTGCATCGAATGACGCTATGGGAACGTCTATACCAACGCCACCATAACGAGAAGTGTCTGTCCCATGTGAAAGAAGCACACTAGGACGAAAGCACCGGCGACCCTGGGGTAGACCCTACGTCCAAAGAGTAGAATCTCATAAATGTGTGTGGTGAGGACCACCCTGCCGCATCACAAATATCTTGAAGAGCCACCCCTGACATAAAGGCCTTAGATGCCGCCATACTCCTGGTAGAGTGTGACCAGACAGCCAAAGGTGAGAGCTGACCGACCGGCTCATAAGTAGATGAAATGGTCTCGACCACCCACTTGCTCATCCTTTGCTTTGAAGCCGATGCCCCTCTGCTAGGGGCCCCAAAGCACACAAACATTTGCTCGGACTTACGCCACAGGGCAGCTCTATGGACATAAGCATCTAGTGCCCTGACTGGGCACAGCAAATTACTTATCTCCTGATCCCCATTGATGAATGGTGGAGGATAGAAGGCCTGCAGCACAATGGATCTAGCTACATTAGTAGGCACCTTGGGAATGTAACCTGGCCTAGTGTGAAGGAAGGCCTTAACCATACCCGGTGCAAATTCCAAGCACGAGGGAGCAACAGAAAGAGCTTGAAGATCTTCAGTTCTCTTCAAAGATGAGATAGCAAGAAGGAACAAAGCTTTAAAAGTTAAGAACTTGGCAGGAACCTCCTCCGGAGGTTTGAAGGGAGCCTGGCACAGGCCCTGCAGGACCGTGGCCAAGTACCACGTTGGCACCGTCGTGCGAGCTACAGGCCTCAGCCTCAAAGTACCACGAAGGAAACGAGACACCAAGGGGTCTTTACCCACAGTCACTCCACCCAACAGGCTGTGGTAATCACCAATGGCCGCCACATAAACCTTTAAGGTGGACAGGGATAACCCTGCAGTGAACCGCTCCTGCAGAAAGTCCAGTACTGTACCCACTGAGCAGTTGAGAATTGGATCCTGCCGGCAACTAATACACCATGATGTGAAAAGCTTCCACTTCAAATTGTAAAGTTTCCTAGTGGATGGAGCCCTGGATTGTAGAATGGTCTCCACCACCTCAGTCGAGAGACCTGAACTCATGAGCTGGGCCCCCTCAGTGGCCAGGCCCACAGGTTCTACAGCTCGGGCCGGGGTGCATAATGGAACCCCCCGCTTCCGACAGAAGGTCCCTCCTGACGGGTAACTGTAGTGGCGACCCGTCGAGAAGAGACACAATGTCTGGGAACCACACTCTGCCCGGCCAATGCGGGGCTATCAGAATGAGTTGAACTTAGTCACTGCAAACTATATCCAGCACTCCTGGGAGCAGAGCAACTGGGGGAAACGCGTACAGATGTAGCCTCGGCCACATCTGTACCATAGCATCCAGCCCTAATGGGGCTGGATGTGTGAGGGAGAACAAGAGTGGACTGTGAGATATCTCTCGAGACGCAAACAGATCCACTTGTGCCTGGCCAAATTTCCTCCATATCTGCTCCACCACCTCAGGGTGGAGCCTCCATTCCCCTGGCCTCAGCCCCTGTCTCTACAGAGTGTCTGCTCCTATGTTCTGGGTCTCAGGGATATAAGCTGCTCTGAGAAAAAGAAACTTCCCCTGGTACCACAAGAGGATCTGTTGTGCCAGTTTGCAGAGCTGACGTGAGCGCAGACACCCTTGGTGATTTATATAGGCGACCACCGATGTGGTCTCTGACCGAACTAACACATGATGGCCCCTGAGGTCTGTGAGGAAGTTCTTGAGGGCCAAGAACACTGCCATCATCTCCAGGCGGTTGACATGCCATGAGAGATGATGGTCTCTCCACAGACCTGGTTGCTGCTGCCATCAAGTCCAATATTCTTTGAAAATGTTTCACAGTGAGTGACTGGCCTAGCTTTATTCTCTTGACTGTAGAAAAGATAAATTCTATGCACGCCGGAGACAGGTCGCTTAGAAAAGTCGTTCTCTGTAAGGGAGAGAGAACACTCTTTTTGGCATTCAGCCGTAACCCCAACTCCTTCATGTGCGCGAGAACGATGTTCAAGATGCAAATCCCTTGTAGGCGCATGGGCGCTAGAGCTGCATCCACGCATTTCGTAAAGGTGCGGGGCGATAAAGCTAGACCGAATGGAAGAACTCTGTATTGGTATGCTTCTCCCCCGAAAGCAAACCTCAGGAATTTCCTGTGATATGGAAGGATGGATATTTGGAAGTATGCGTCTTTGAGGTCTACCGTGACAAACCAGTCCTCCGACCTGATTTGTGGCATCGATCTGTCTCAATGTCAACATTTTGAACTTCAACTGCATGACCGCCTCGTTCAGCAGCCGAAGATCCAAAATGGGACGCAACCCCCCATCCTTCTTCGGAACTATGAAATACCGGCTGTAAAATCCGATCTCCCTGTCTGAGTGAGGTACAAGTTCTATGGCCCCTTTCTCTAACCCTCCTTGGAGGGAGCGAGCATCCCAGGACCACTACGTTTCCGGGTGGACCCCGAGATTTTTGCTCGCTGGAGACCACTGAGCCCTGTAACACCTGAGGTGGCAGGGTTGGCAGAACGGTCCCCTGAGGGCACCGAAGGGAGGCAGGCACCATATAATGAGGTGTGTACTGCTTCTCTTCGGAGGGGACTGCCCTCAAAGGCCTGACCCCTCGTGCATCAGGACCTCTTCCCGCAGCCTTCTTGGAAATAATAACGGTCCTCAGATCCGTTTTACCCCTCGAAGGCTGCGGCAGATTGTGCTTCCCCTGTCCCCAGCCCCTCTGCGGGGGAGCACGGGAAGCCACACTCTGTTTTTGAGTGGCACGGTGCGATGAACTGGCTTTACTGGATGTTTGGGGCTGCTCTCGGACAGCAGCCCCGGAGATATGTGAGCGGTGGGGGAGGAGCTTTTGGAACGCAACCGCCTGCTTAGATGCCTCCTGGTATCGATCGACGACCGAATTAACGGCGTCGCCGAACAGACCCGAGGATGAAAGCGGTGCATCCATAAGGAAATTCTTCTCCTTCTCCTTAATAGAACTCAATGAGATGTCTCTCAGTAGTTACCAAGGCTGTCATAGAGCGGCCGATGGATTTACCTGTCTCCTTGGCAGCCCTGAGAGACAAATCTGTGGCCCTATGCAGTTTGCATACTACATCGGGTCCAATCCCCCCACCCTCATCAAAATCTCCCAACAGCTCAGCCTGGTATGAACTCACTTGAACTTCCTGTACTCATAGAGGGCAGACGTGTTTTCTCTCTGCTCCCGCTCTTGCTCTTGCGCTTTGTCCTTTGGTCTTTTTTTTCCAAACTCCTGCTTGGCTGGGCTCCTGAGAATACTGAAATGGAATTGATTAACTGGTCCCTCAGCGCGATTGACAAGATTTTTTCACTAAGAAAGGGTGCTCGGGAGAACCCACCTGCCCGGACGGGACCTTCGCCATGGCTACACGATGGACGCCTGGAACACCTGGCAAACCGTGTGTCTAGAAGCTCTGTCCGTGGAGGACGTGGATTTATTCATAATTGGAATTGTGATAGTGGGGTCCCTATTCCTCGGCCTTGGGATTGCCCTGACCTATCGGAAGATTGGTAAGACAGCTGCCAGTAAATTCACCCAGCCGCTGTCTGCGGAAATTAACGGGCACTTCGGGATGTGTGTGACCGACTGAAGGTATTAGATCAGAGAGTGATAATGATTGATGAACTGAACCGTAACATCTCAGTCAGGACTGCGGATGCGCAGGCAAGAGTGGGCTCCATCGGGGGTCAGGCTGGTGAACTTTACGGACTCTGACCGGTCTGACTGCGAAGCTGGATGAAATGTCTAAGTCACTGCATGAACCGGTTCGCCAAGAACGCTGAGGATCAGAATGGTTTGATTAATTATGATCCGGACAAATTACCGAAGATCAGAAAAATGGATTAATACAAATTAAAAAGTAACTTCTCCTTCTAGCTCTCTCGGTTGGGAGGTCAGCCTGTCAGACGGTTTCTTGCTATCACTCCTGTGCACTGCCTTATCTCTCTTCAAGGACAAGCCATTGAACTGAACTCTGAAAACATCTGAAGTTTTGGCTGACATTCTCACACTCACACCACACATCACTGACTCTTCACACCATACATAACCCTCCCCATCCCAGCCCCCCTCCATCCGTCTGCCTCTCACAATCTCTCTCTCTTCTCTCCCCTTGCCTTCATACTCCCACACAAATCCCAGCACGTGACCACGTGTACTGTTTCATGCTATGTTATGTTTTGTTGCATATGTATGCTTGTGAATCTGCTTTCTATATTCTGGTTCAAAGATGGCGCCGCAATTGAAGGCTGCCTTGGTGTGAACCCCTTAGCTGATTATGTTGTCTTGGTCATCGATGTCCCATGTCTTGTCACTTTGCTGTTGGAACGGAGTAAGAATACCTACTGTTGCACTTGTGTATACAGTTGTGTTTTTGTTGTCATATGTCTTGTGTCATGTTACTATGTTGCTTGGAATAGCACCTAAGAAAGCATTGCACCTACTGTTGCACTTGTGTATCTGGTTGTGTGCCAAATAAAGTAAATCTGAATCTGATCTGCTTGTAACAGCGACATGGTGTGGAGACATGCCGCAGCCTGACCAGCCGCTGAGTAAGCCTTACCCACTAGCATTGATGTGGTTCTAACCGGCTTAGTGGGTAACGCAGGGGCTTTTAGGGAAGATGCTGATTCGGGGGAAAGATAACTGGCTAGTGTATCTTCAAACTTAGGCATCTCCCCATCACCATGGTCCTTATAATTCATAATAGAGGAATACTGTGATGTTTGTGCATTGTAAACTCTATATGAAACCGGATCTCCCACGATCTCGCCACCTCAGTGTGGAGATCGGGGAAAAATGCTAAGCCCCTGCGCTTTATATGTTATGGTATATAGGTATATAGGTTATGATCGGGACGGCAGAAAACGTTTGTCTAATTTGCTCTTAGAGCGAACGTCCTGCTGATCTACTGGCCACTCAATGTTTAAATGCTCAACAGCCTGCGTCACAACCTCAACCAGTTCATCATATGCATGTGACAGAGGTGGAGAATCCTCACTTTCTCTGATACTGACACTCTCCAGCTCCTCAGAACTAGAGAGCCGCATCAGAGGTACAAAAGTAACCGCATCGCGTGCTTCATAGCCCAGAGAGAAAGCACTAGACCTATCAGGTGAAGGCAGAGATAGGGCTGGGCCCGTATCTAACCCCGCTGATAGATCCATTTGTGAACCCCAAGACTGCGATCGCCGCTGTGCCTCGGCAGCAGCGGGACCGGAGCCCTGAGGAACACAAGTCTGAGTGTCCTCGCGAAAGAACACCAGGCGGGATCGGAGCGTCCGCATGGGAAGCACTTCACAGTGCTCGCAGCCAGCGCCCTCGAGTGCTGACTGTGCATGCTCCTCTCCCAAGCATGCCAAACAAAGAACATGTGTGTCCCCTCCCATGATAAACCGAGGACAGGGGTGCACACATCTTCTAAACTGTTGCTGAGTCGCCATAGTGTTTGTTTTTAGAGTTACTTTACTGAACTAGGAAAAATACTGAAAACCGCTTTGAACAGACCACACAAAGAGCGCTACTGAAGACACAGAAGCTAGCCCGGCTTTGTTTTGGGCAGGCTTTATACTTCCTGGTCCGTGACGTCACCGCCTCTGACGTCGCCGTACCCTATTGGACTGATTTCACATGTGCTTCATGACATCATCACGCAAGCGTTCCCATAGCGTCATTCGATGAAACGGGAGTTCCCTTGAAAGGGAAACAAAATATTTTTTTTAAAATTAAGACGTTTGGAGTGGAGTGCAAAATAATCTAACCTAATCTCACAGAATTCCGTGAAATGAACACAGACCCTTAACTCAAAATCTGTGGTAGTTTCACGGAATTGATGAAAATTCTGTGATGGGTCAATGTATTGCTATTGTAATGCCAATGTATGTCAATGACAGGCAGCATCCGTGGTCCACACACGGATTCCCTGTTCCAACACCATTAAGGTATGACCTTTTCGTCAGTTTGATTCAGTCAGCATGATTTTATTTACATTTATTTTCTTTTTATTCAGACACGTTTTGAATGCGTAACTCAAACCCTACCCTAAATCTAACGTTACCCATTTTTGTATTATAAAAAAAACAGGATATAACAGGAAGATACGACTGCAGGCACAATTTATTCAGAAAGTATCCTGAGGCCAAACGATTGATTTGTGTGAAGAAAATCCCCAAAAATCAGCAGCGTCGAGACCATCTGCCAAAGATTAATACATTTCAAATATTGCCGCCGGAAGAAACATCACGTCAGCTTTGACAGCATTGGCTGTCGAATGTCTCGTGACCAATTGCGTCATTACGTCAGCTTTGATTGTAAAATGCCATTGGCTCTCGTGTGTCTCGTGACCGATCGTGTCATGCTTAAGAGTCTAGTGTATAATTTGAATGAGAAATATGAATGAGTGCGTGTGTGTGTTCCGTTCACAAAGAGGCGCGATCTTCATTTCAATGACTAAAACATTAAGATCAACTCTGTTCTTCACATGAATATCATATGACTTCAGAAGACTTGGAATGCAACATGAGTTAATATTTGTATTGTGTTTTTGGTCCGTTTTTGCAATAAATACTGCAATAAATGTACATTTATTTGCCTGTTACGTGCTTTATTTTGTTGGGAGTGGGTAGGTTTAGGGTAGGAGTGGAGTTAGTTGCTCCAATATATAAAAGTAAGCTATACATATTCATAAAATCATGTCTACTTTTACAAATGCAAAGAATTAAAAGTGTGTTGGGAATCTATGTGTGGACCACGGATGCTGCCTGTCATTGACTTACATATAGGCATCACTTCCGTGGACCCATCACAGAATTTTCGTCGATTCCATGAAACTACCACAGATTTTGAGTTAAGGGTCCGTGTTCATTTCATGGAATTCTAGTAAATAGAAAAATAGTTGCAGCACAACTCCATGATCACCTCAAACACAATAAACTGTATGAAAAGCACAGAAACAGCCTTGGTCAGAGTCACCAACGACCTCCTGATGGCAGCAGATACTGGTTCCCCATCACTACTCATCCTCCTGGACCTCACACCTGCTTTTGATACGGTAGACCACAACATCCTTCTCCACCGTCTGCAATACACCACTGGACTCTCAGAAAACGCTCACAACTGGTTCACCTCCTACCTGACTGACAGAACTGAGCATGTTGCCCTGGGCAAAGCCAAGTCACACACCCACAATGTCACCTGCGGTGTTCCTCAGGGCTCTGTGCTGGGCCCCACCCTCTTTTCCCTCTACATGCTCCCCCTTGGCAATATCATTAGCAGACGTGGCATAGCATTTCACTGCTATGCGGATGACACCTCATCAGCTCCACTCTTCCACCATCACCAATATCACTTTCTCTGGCCAAACCATCTCCCTCTCCACATCTGTCACCAACTTGGGTGTTAAAATGGACCACCAAACTCACTTTTGACACCCACATCAAACACCTCTGTAAGACATCATTTTACCACCTCAAGAACATCGCCAAACTCCGTCCAACACTCACCCTACCAGATGCAGAGAAGCTCGTTCATGCCTTTGTCTCCTCCAGGCTGGACTACTGTAATGCACTCCTCATCGGAATCTCTGGCAGGAGAATCCAGAGACTCAAGTACATACAGAACAGCGCTGCCAGGATCCTGATGAGGGTGCACAAGCATGACCACATCACCCCCATTCTGAAATCCCTACACTGGCTTCCTGTCCCACTCAGAATTGAGTACAAGGTCTCCCTCCTCACTCACCAGTGCATTCATGGACATGCCCCCCTATACCTACAGGAACTCCTCACCCCTCAGATCTCCTCACGCACCCGGTCTGCAACCTCACACACCCTCAAAACCCCCAGAACCAAGCTCTGCAGTATGGGTGATAGGGCTTTTGCTTCTGCTGCCCCCAGGCTGTGGAACGCCCTCCCTGACCACCTGAGGGCCCCACAGACTACAGATGTTTTTAAAAAAGACTTAAAAACATATCTCATCTAAAAAAGCATACAACTGACATGTATAGTTTACTTTTAATTTCTTAAACTTAATTTTAACTCTTGACTCTGTAGTACTTTGAGATTGTTCTAAATGTAAAGTGCAATATAAATAAAATTGATTATTATTATTGTTATTAATTCTGTGAGACCAGGTTGAATAATCTGTTCCCTGAGTGCATGGCCTTTGTTATATTGTGAGTGTTCACAAATAAAAGTAGACAGTTTATAAATCATAATTATGTCTTGAACTTAACTTTATGGCTAAAAATGAAGGAGTACTGTGAGTTATATCCGCTGTCATAAAGGAAAATGTCCTCGTCGGCCATGGGTTAAAGAAATCGTGGCGTGGCCTATTAAGTTTAATAGTCAGGCTATGTTTAAATATTTGCCTATGATATAATTATTATATATTTTTTTATTTCATACGTTGATTATGAATAGTGAGCAGCATGAGCAAGATAGGCTATAATATGCGTATAAGTCTGGAGACATGGAGTGGTTGACTTTTTTGTATTAAAAACACTTTTCTTTTATTGGTCGGATGAAATATGCAAATTAGATAGGAATTTTGGGTTTTCATGAGCTGTATGCCAAAATCATCAGTATTAAAACAATAAAAGACCTGAAATATTTCAGTTGGTGTGCAATGAATCTAAAATATATGAAAGTTTAATTTTTATCATTACATAATGGAAAATAATGAACTTTTATCACAATATGCTAATTTTTTGAGAAGGACCT
Source organism: Gobiocypris rarus (assembly GCA_023029165.1). Classification (NCBI taxonomy): domain Eukaryota; kingdom Metazoa; phylum Chordata; class Actinopteri; order Cypriniformes; family Gobionidae; genus Gobiocypris; species Gobiocypris rarus. The sequence goes on along the minus strand of CM040931.1, from coordinate 28,963,656 downwards.
GTAGTTCAAAGCACAAATCAGTCAACTTATTTTTGGCACAGAGGGAACCCCATACAAAAAACTTGATTGGAAAATGCCTAATGTCCTCACACGTGTATTCAACATTGTGGCATGACAGGCAAGATAGGCATGACTTGAATGGTTAGGACGGGCATTTTAACTTCATCGATTGGTGTCTGTCAATTAAAGCCACTGGTGTATATGTACCTAAGTAGGTGGCACTTCCAAGATGTGGTTTGACTTCAATTATTTCGACTTAACGCGACTGTGGGTCGGGTAAGGAGAGCAGCTGTGTTTACAGTCGCTTCCGTGTTTTGTTTTGCTGTGGTTGCTCTGCACGGCTAATGCATGTGCATCTGTCCTCCTTCAGTTAATGTTTTGTGTGCAGGCGGCGGCTGTTGCTTATAGGCTGAGAGTTTAAACATCTGTCTACATCGCGGTTCCTGCATCGGTTGTTTGGGTGGATAACATTCTTGCAGTGGCATCACCGCTGCCTCGTCCTATGTCAGTGTGCGTGTTTTGAGTCACAATTGCGTTGTTGGACCAATCCCAAGGGATTTTGTCTTTTTTGTGTACATGTTTCATCTCTAAAAGCTTTGTGTGTCTTTATTTTGTGATGTATTTAGTCTTCCGTAAAATTGTTGTCTTTTCAAATCTGTTTGGATTATTTAGTGTATCAGCTATTTTAAATTATTATTTTCTTTTGGTTGTGTTTTTGTGAACCTTTTTTACACTGTCAGAAATTAAGTACAGTGCTGTCACTAGGGCGGTACCTACAAACAGTACCTTAGGGTACTGCCCCAGTGACAGCACTGTACCTTTTTTTCTGAGCGTGTACTGATTTAGTTTGTTTCCTTTGTACTGTAAATTCAGTTTTGTATTGATGTGATTGATTTTCATTTCTGTTGAAAATACTTTTGTTGTTAATCTACCTGATTTAGTTTCTCTTTCTTTAATGTCCCAATTCTAGCCTGGATGCCAGACGAATTTAGCCCCACCCACAACATTTTTTGCTCGGGCAATTCGATCTGGTCTCGATCCATAGAGGAGTTATTATGCCCGAACAGAAACAGTTCGGACCAATAAAAATTGTCAGGGCGGGCTTTAGACGATGATGGACAGATGATCAACAGTAACGTAATCATCCACGTCATCAAAGGCGCTTTGGGTTGAATTAGCTCTTATCCTAAACGGAGAACTTGTACGTATATGCATTCACCGTCACTGTTTCTCTCAGAAACGATGATCGTGTTGGTAAGTACTCTGTGTATTCTTAAATTCTTTTATTATAATACTGGCAAAGATCGTTTACACTCATCTTTTTCTTGTAACCTTACTTAATCCAGCGCGCGTGCAGACAGAGTTGCTATGTTTTTTTGCAAAGTCGCGCACAATTGCTACTCAAAACTATAGCCCAAAACAATAACTTTCCGGCGTTTGGCGTTTGGTTGGCAAAATATGTTAACGCCGCTCCATTGCTCTGATTGGTTGTGGGTCTATCCAATCGAGGCCTTTCCTGGCTCGGTTGAAAGACGCCCCATAATCAAAGCTCAATGGAGCGGTACCAGACTCATATTCTGACTAGAATTGAGTATGGCCACGCCAGGCTATCCCAATTCTATTCTCTTGAGTTTTTTAATCAATTTTCTTTTTTGTTAACATTGTGAAATATTAAATTGTGTATTATTTTGAGTTAAGCATATTGTTTAAGACTTTTTTAGCCGGTTTTATTGGTACATGATTGACCAGGGAGACGATTTCCTCCTTTTAGGTGGTGGTGGTGTTGCTTCATTGATTGTGTGGTCTGCCGTGTACACTGGGGTTCTTCTTTTTGGCATGAGTATGTGCCATGTAGATTAGATCAATTATTACTGAAGAGTCTTCACTGTAATTTAGGCCGCAGCTCCATGATGATGTTTGAGTGATTTATGTTCATGCTAGTTTTTAAAGTCTTTTTTTTTAGAAATTTTTAAAGTCGATGTGTTTGGGTTTTTGCTTCATTTTGAATTTTTACATTGTTTTTATGCTGTTCTAATAAAGGGTTTTGTATTGTTTGAGTGATACCTGTGATATGTAGTTTCTTTGGGCGAAATTCCCAAGGTGGTGTAGTGAGGCATTATTTCTCAATTTAATATTTTGATTAAATTAATTTTGCCGGATTCACCTATAGGCCACCCTGGGCCCCGGCCACAACATGAGCACATTTATAATAGTACATGTATAAGACTTTTTCCTTTTTTTTATCATGAGCACTCTTATTTGTCATTGACCCTCATAACACGCTGATGCCTGTTGCACAACTCTCAGAGAACAGAAATGGACTTCCATTTAATTCTGCTTGTTATCGACACTAGGTTCTCTCTTTTGTTGTGGTGTTAACACCCACATAGCCCTGACCTCTGCAGGACAGAAAGGAGCAAAGGAGCGTGGGAGATGTAGTTTAGGTCAGAGGCACCGCTTAATGGCTTATGCTACAGCAGAAGAGTTTCCTCATTAGGCGGGAAAGCATGTCTCCAGTATTGACAATGTGGCTGGTTTAGGGGTTTAAATGACACCAAAAGTTTTAAGAGAGTGCAAAGGTCATGGTAAGCTCGTCCAGCTATCCATTAGCGCTTAAGGGTGACACTCAGTTTTTCAGTGTAGTATGTATACAAACTTACAAAACAGACCAATGTGATCTCATGAGAATACATGTATTTTTGTATAAAGTGTAGTTCTACCACATATACATTTAAGTTTTCATACACACTGAAATGTATGATATAGATGTATTAACAGCACTAAAACATAAAATATTTATGTATTAACAGCACTAAAGCAAACCTTTACCAACGTACAAATTTGTACATATTCCTATTTCTGAATATTAAAATCATGGCATTAATGTTTATTATTGTATTCAATTGTCGTATAAATTACATGTTGTCAGTCCCATTTATCCAATGGGAACTTATTATGCTCCTTTTAAAAAGATGTAATGTAAATCTTTGGTGTCACCAGAATGTGTCTGAAGTTTCAGCTCAAAATACCCCTCAGATCATTTATTATAGCTTTTCAAATTTGCCCCTACACTCTTAAAAATAATGGTTATTTGTCAGGGTGTATGGTTCCATGAAGAACCCTTAATATCCAAAGAACCCTTCCATTGTACAAAAGGTTCTTAATAGCGTAGAAAGTTTCTTTAGACTAAAAAATGGCTAGAAAAAGAAAAAAAATGGTTCTTTAAAGAACCTTTCACAACACCCAGTTTTTCAGGGAACCAAAAATGATTATTCTATGGCATCGCTGTGAAAACCCCTTTTTGGTTCTTCCTGGCACCTTTATTTTTAAGAGTGTATTTGGGTGTGAGCAAAAACAAGCCGTTTTTATTTTGATTTTATTTTATTTTATTATATTTTAAAGCTGTGTCCCTTTAAATGCAAATGAGCTGCTGCTCCCCGCCCCCTTTCAGCTGATCCTTTACATGAGCTTCAGATAACACATCAACAACCAGTTGTGGAGTGAGGGAGTGGAGAATCAATTAACGTTACATAAATGTATCCACTGACCATTTAAAGTGCAGTAATCATTAATACATGTTCTTCATAAGTTATATATTAATTTGTGATTATCATGTAATTTCCCTGCAGCCACATATATTTATATTTTGGATACAGGTTTGAATTGAATCCTTACTACATATACACATAATCAATCGCATAGCAGAACAAGAATTAACAGTGATAATGAACAGTAATTTCATCTTTAAAACGAAATGGCACACACTCTCATGTGTGCTGTAAAAGCTAAAGTCACAGCTTAATTTTTTCTGTGCATAAAGTTGATTAAAATGTATTTAAAATGTGTTCTAAAGTCTACCAAACTTCAAGGTTCCACAGAAACATTAAGGAACTGTGCCATGCCGTCTGCTGCATTCTCCCGTATTCTCACATCATCCCCTTCTTCTTGAAGGCTATAATTCAGACAGTTAGCAGAGCCTCAGATGGGCAGTGTGTCTGCTGGCAGATAAGCACATGTTCCGGATGAACTGGTGTGAGCTGCAGGGTTGGAGGTGGAGGCGATTTCACAGTATGCTCTGTCTCTCTGTTAACGGCAGGTTCATTAGCTCTAATGGGACATTAGATAAAAGTCAGGGTGAATTCTCCCAGGCCCCAGGGTCTTCAGCACAAGGGCAATTAAAAACACAGATTGAAGCATAAAAGCCATTTCAACGTGCAGCAAATGCTCACTCATCCCTCATGCGTTGGGTCGTCCCCTCAGGCGACATGAAGCTGAGACACCGTTGGGAGGAGGATCTCCATTTTTTAAAACATTTTACAGAAATATCAGAGGAATTATCTATTTTCCTGCCTCCAAATGCCGCTGTGTGAGAAAATTCATAAGCTAAAAGGGTATTTTAGATTAGTAGACTAGACACAAATTGTCGAGCAATATTGTGTGATTCTTCTTGTTTTTCAAAATATGGAAGATTAGCTTTCAGGCTTTCTTTTAGAATGTGTATTTTAAATGAATAGTTCAATAGTTTCCAAATTAATATTATCATATTTTTATTATATTTGACCAACAGTATGAAATCAAACCAAATGTGTAATTTTCATATATAATATGTAGTAGGCTTTATATATATATAGATATATATAATGCTCGTCACCTGTCTCTTCACTCCTGTAGCTGACCTCGCTGAACCATGCCACCCTTGCCACATATATGGGTGGCGTGGTTTAACAAAGTCGGCAACAGGAGAGAAGAGACAGGTGACGAGCAGTACGTAAGTGGATCAAGTACAGGATGACATACACCTGTGTCTCGTTGCAGTAATTAGCGTAGGGGAGACCGGATGAAGCCAGATGTGGGTGTGTGCTGAATGCTCTGGAGAGCTGCATCATTGATTGTGTATTTGGACTGAGCGTGACTTTTGTTTTGAACTTTGAAAGTGAATAAAGCAAGAGTCTCATTTAAGCGGACACTGTCTCCTTCCTTCACTATACTTTGAACATTGTTACAGTGGTGCCGAAACCCGGGAAGGAAGAGATTGCCGCCGCCATAATGCAGATCCTGTGAGCATCACCCTTTCCGAACATCATACAGTTGTTCGCGGGTCTCCACCAGGAACACCATCAGGTGCTGCAGGATAGATGATTCCATGGCCTCGTCCAGGTGCAGCAAGAGGACCCAGAGCTTGCTGGACCTGGAAGTTCGGACGAGAGGGACTTCACCAAGCCCGGCCACTGCCACTTACATGGCCCTCAACAAGATGGGTCCACAGGAATTTCTTCTTAAATTGTTCGAGAGGCCATGTGAGTGGCCAAAAAGAAACTGGCCAGTGCACCTTATCCCTCGGGGGAGGCACAGAAGGCTGCCCAACAGTTGCCAGTCTCAAACCCTGCTGGTGTATGAAGAGCTCAAGAAAGCCATACTCCAGAGGGTCAGCCTTAGCCCGGAGCAGTAGAGACAGCGCTTCTGGTCCCTGTAACTGAGCGAAAGTGCTCGACCCTTTTTAACGGTGCAGCAGCTCTGGGACGCGTGCTGCAAATGGCTGTTGGATGGCGAAAGCGACGTTGAGGCTGCCATTGATAAGGTGATTCTGAAACAGTTAATTGCACGCCTTCCCAAGAAAACTGTGCAGTGGGTCCAGTTGTGCTCCGCAGCATATCAGCAAAGAATGTAGCGGACACACTATTTTGGTATCTCCCGAGTGGGAATCCTGAAAGAGATTCTCACTAATCAAGGCATAGCATTTATGCCACAGACATTTCACGAACTGTACAAACAAATTATTGGGCATTAAATCAATTCGCACCAGCATCCACCACCCACAAACAAGTGGTCTGGTAGAACAATTTAATTGCACTTTGAAAACCATGATTCGTAAGTTCGTTCATGAGGTCCCACAAGCCTCCACTGGGTTTCCTCCCTTTGAGCTTTGTAATGACGTTCTTTGTTGAGGGCAGGAAGAAGACACAGGGGTCGGCTTGACTGGGACTTACACACTTTTATTTTCTCACGCACACACAGACGCTCTCTGGCGTATACACTCAAAATCCACGATATGGGTCGCCCCGTTTCACACCGGCACACCGTAGTGGCTCGTACACTCAAGTTCCACGATATGGGTCGCCCCGTTCAGTTCTCAGCAATAGCCGTTTCTCTTGTTCACTCTCAGCAGCGTGCGTGTAGTCCCAGTCCAATTCTCTCTCTCTCACTCTCTCCCGGCCGCGGCTTATCAGCGCTCTCTCCACGCCAATTACTGTAATCAGAGACAGGTGTTATCATCTGCTTGACCTACTTACCAACCGCTCTGCTCTGCTCTCTTTCTCCCGCTGCAGCTTTCGCGGAACCACGCCCCCTCCGCCACAAGCTTCTTTACCGACGACTTAGATTTTTACTTAGATGACCTCACCAGCCCGCTGACTGATCTCACTAAAAAAGAAGCACCAGACCCGGTTCAGTGGACCGAACTGTGCCAGCAGGCTTTCACCCAGGTAAAGGCTGCTCTGTGTGGCAGGCAGCTATAACACTACTCTGACTTTTCTCTCCCCTTCTTGTTGCAGCCTGACACGCCGGATCGGGGGTCTTGGGGCGGTCTAGAGGGTCCAGTGCCATGGAGAAGGAGTGTCTGGTGATCAGGTGGGTCATTCTCACCCTCTGCTATTATCTCCTATCCTACCCTCTGTTCGGACCACGCGCCTCTACAGTTGCTCCACTGCATGATACCTTATATACAGTTGGTACGGAAAGCCCCTTAAATGTTTCACTCTTTGTTATATTGCAGCTATTTGTTAAAATCATTTAAGTTCATTTTTTTCTCATTAATGTACACACAGCACCCCATATTGACAGAAAAACACAGAATTGTTGACATGTTTGCCGATGTATTAAAAAAGAAAAACTGAAATATCACATGGTCCTAAGTATTCCGACCCTTTGCTTAGTATTTAATAGAAACACCCTTGTGATCTAATACATCTATGAGTCTTTTTGGGAAAGATGCAACAAGTCTTTAACACAACCTCTGCCATTCCTCCTTGCAGATCCTCTCCAGTTCTGTCAGTTTGGATGGTAAACGTTGGTGGACAGCAATTTTCAGGTCTCTCCAGAGATGCTCAATTGGGTTTAAGTCAGGGTTCTGTCTGGGCCATTCAAGAACAGTCGCGGAGTTGTTGTGAAGCCATGGATGTCTTGAGCACTCTGGAGAAGGTTTTCGTCCAGGATATCCCTGTACTTGGCCGCATTCATCTTTCCCTCAATTGCAACCAGTCATCCTGTCCCTGCAGCTGAAAAACACCCCCACAGCATGATGCTGCCACCAACATGCTTCACTGTTGGGACTGTATTGGACAGGTGATAAGCAGTACCTGGTTTTCTCCACAAATAACGCTTAGAATTAAGGGCAAAAAGATACAGAACAGGAGCACACGGAGACGGCAAAAAAACCTCCTAATTCATCCACTTTGACTTGATCGCATAAACCTGCGATTACTAAACACAACAATGTACATATGACAAATCAAACATTATCCTTCCTTAGTGTGTATGGAAACAACGCAAATGTACTGAGATGTATCTGTTTTTTTTCAGGATTCTGGTGTGATCGACTGCACTATTTGTTTGTTTACCTTTTGTTTTCCACATGTGCACTCTCTGTCTCCTCCCTCCTCGTTATCCCTGATTGTTTTACACTGTTGTCTCGTGTTTGTCTCTCTATTTAATGTCCTGATGTTCTGTTCTCGTTGCGCGTTTGTTGTTTACTTCTGGGTGGTTGCTGCCATGTGTTGTCTGGCTCTAGTTGGTCTTTGATCGTGTTTTTGTTTATTCACCATCTGTTTTGCCTCCAGGACTCTGCTGAGACTGTGATTTTCCTTGGTCCGTTCTCCTCTCACTTGTTTTGTTTGGATCTCTCTCTGGGTCTCTCTCTCTCCAGTGGATTTCCTCCGTGGATCTTTGGACAAATCTTCTGTCACAGATTACGCTATTGAGTTTCGGACCCTCGGCGTGTCCAGCGGGTGGAATGAGAGGTCTCAACGAGAACATACAAGATGAGATCGTGTTTCATGATCTTCTCGTTTCTCTGGGAGCATCAATCGATCTGGCTCTCAGAGTCGAGGCCCGTCACAGGCAGCGGAGGGTTTCGTTGCTCATTTCAACATCTTTCTTTGACCCATCGCTGCATGCGAGTGACAACACCCCTACACCATCTTCCTCCTCGGGAGAGCCTATGCAACTGGGTCAGCTCCGGCTTACCGCTAAGGAGAGACAACACCGATTCGTCAACAGCCTTTGTCTTTACTGTGGTAAACCGGGGCATAAGGCTCTAAACTGCCCGGTAAAAGGGTCCGCCCGCCGGTAGCTCCGGGAGTATCGGTGGGCGTTTTTCAGATCAGCTCTTCTCTTGGATCTCGTACCTTGCTGGCTGTCTCCATCTACTTCGATAATCATGTGTTTTACTCACAGGCTCTGCTGGATTGCGGTGCCGAGGAGAGTTTTATGGACGTGTCTTTAGCCGAGTCTTGGGGCATTCCTGCTGTGCCCCTTACTGATAAATTATCTGCTTTTACGTTAAAGGGTCAACACATGGCAGAAATCAGTCACTACACTCCCTCTGTAAGTCTTTTTGTTTCTGGCAATCATCGTGAGGATGTAAAATTTTTCTTGTTACATTCTTCCCAGTCACCCATCATTTTAGGGCATGAATGGTTGACTAGATATAATCCTCACGTTGATTGGCAGAATAGTGTTGTCTTGTCATGGTCACAGTCTTCTCATGTTTCTTGTCTTGGTCCTGCTCCTCCTTGTCCCATTTGTCCTGTTTTACAGGTTCCTGCGGTCGATATCTCAGGGGTTCCGGCGGAGTATTCTGATATACATCGGGTGTTCAATAAGGCTCGAGCTACGTCCCTGCCTCCTCACCGGTCATATGATTGTGCTATCGATCTCCTCTCAGGTACTTTTCCGCCAAAGGGTCGCATTTTTTCCCTTTCTGGTCCTGAAAGAGAGGCTATGGATAAATATTTTAATGAAGCTCTTGCCGCCGGTCTCATTTGCCACTCCACCTCCCCCGCTGGGGCAGATTTTTCTGTATTGATTACAGAGGGTTAAATGACATTACTGTTAAAAATAAGTACCCCTTACCATTAATGTCAACCGCCTTCAAATTATTACATGGAGCTTGTGTCTTCACCAAGTTAGATCTGCGCAACGCTTATCACTTGGTTCGCATAAGGGAGGGCGATGAGTGGAAGACAGCATTTACCTATGTCGTAATCACTGGGAATACTCCGTTTTACCGTTCGGTCTCGCGAACGCACCAGCTATCTTCCAGACTATGGTAAATGAAGTGTTGGGAGACATTATTAACAAGTTTGTCTTTGTGTATCTAGATGACATTCTTATCTTCTCCCCCTCTATGCAGACACATACCCAGCAGGTTCGCCTAGTCTTGCAACGGTTATTGGAGAATCAGTTATTTGTCAAGGCGGAGAAGTGCTAGTTCCACAAGGAGTCGGTTTCGTTCTTGGGTTTTGTTATCGCCGCTGGGGAGATTCGTCCCGATCCCGCTAAGATCAAAGCAGTCGCTGATTGGCCAGTACCCGACACAGATAAGGATTTACAGCGATTTCTGGGTTTCACCAATTTTTACCTGCGTTTTACCAGAAATTTCAGTCAGATCGCTAGACCCCTTACTACTCTTACTTCCACTAAAGTAAGTTTCCGTTGGAATAACGAAGCTCAGAAAGCCGTTGATGAATTAAAGTCCCGTTTCATCTCTGCTCCTGTTCTTTCTTTTCCTGATCCGGCTTATCAATTTATAGTGGAGGTAGATGCCTCTGATGTCGGGGTAGGCGCCGTTTTGTCTCAGCGGTCACCCATTGACGGGAAAGTGCATCTGTGCGCTTTTTTTTCTCACCGGTTAAACCCAGCAGAGCATAATTACGACATAGGTAACCGGGAGCTGCTGGCGATTAGACTCGCCTTGGGTGAATGGCGCCACTGGTTAGAAGGAGCCTCGGAGCCCTTTCTGGTCTGGACGGACCACAAGAATTTAGAATACATCCGTAACATCCAGACAGGCTCGCTGGGCGCTCTTCTTTGATCGTTTTAACTTCACCCTCTCGGGAGGGTGGTTGGGGCTCTTTCCCAGAGTTTAAGGGCTTTAAATGGCCTGATCTCAAACAGAGAAGCAGAATCGGGTTAAAGAGTTAGAATGGAAATTCCTCCTGCCAACTTCTATATATGTTATATGATTATAACATATATAAATATATGATATATATGTTATATGATTCTGCCAAATCATATAACTGCCTGACGAAAATTACGGAGATTGCCGGTAAGAATCGCGTTCCGGACGGGATTCTGTTCCGGCAGGGATCGCATTTGCAGGGGCACCTCTGCACGATCGAAAAGGGCACTTTCACTTTCAAAGGGACAGGGGCTCAAGCCCCTCCGGCCCCACCCTCGTGCTCGCCACTAACCAGTATAACAGGTACGGCAATGAGAGTTAAAACAGTATAATTATTAACAAAAAAATCACAAATTAAATAAGAGATGAAACAATGAACAGGTGATGCTGATCAATTAAGAAATGAGCAACTAGGGCAAAAGTACCAAAACAGCACAAACCATACATGATACACATGAAAACATAGAGTGGCCTTTACTTTATGAGGGTTCTTTGCCATGGATTGATCATCATATTTGGAGGTCCCCGGGTGTGTCATATTCCAACTCTTCTTTATCAATATGATAACTGTACTTAGAAGAAATGTCTACTCTTAGGTCAGTATTCAAAACCCATCACGGCAGGTTTGATATGTAAACCACTGACATTTAATGTAATTGAAGTAAAACAATGTAGCTCCATGCACTGTATTTGAAAGTACACGGATGTTTGCTTTCCTCAACTTGATTTCATGAAGTTAGTTACTTAAATTAACATTTGTTTTTGCCATTCACACAGAAAAAAAAAACATCGGGCAGATGTTGAAAGTTTACTTTGTTTTTTACTTTTTTCAGGCTGAAGTTCTCTGATGAAGCCTATAATAGTTTTGTGTGTGTGTGTGTGTGTGTGTGTGTGTGTGTGTGTGTGTGTGTGTGTGTGTGTGTGTGTGTGTGTGTGTGTGTTTTCACCAGCATCAGCCAAAATCTTGTCCCAAGATAATTTCCCATGAACATTTGGTGCGTAATGGGTGCAGTTCGTCTTATGTGAGTTACAGCAAAACATTAAAAGGTTCCTCATCTAGTTTAACGACACAATGTCTATAACAGCGGGAGTTTTCGACAAGCTTCTATGTGGACTAAATGATTGTGAGACCAGTGAAAGAGAATAAATTAATATTGTTCCTTCTTTTGTCAGGATTTATTTATTCATTGTTGAGACACTCATTAAAACGCTCGGCAGCAATTAAAACAGCAAGCATAAATCTATCTCTGAGCGGATGGTAATTAGTTGCCTTGGTGATCATTCTTGGAGTTATCTTCATGTGCAATATTGAGATCATGTAGCAGTTTGCATTTTTCCTGCTTATTCTCTTCAGTGAGTTTTTCAAATGCTGCTGCTCGTGACGGAGAAACTGTATGTCCTCTGAGATTAGAGGCTTTATCTGCAAACTTTCCACTTAGCGAAAACATTTTAATGATGTTTCCACAGTCCATATCTGCAAACATTTATCTTTTTCATTATGATCGCAGGTGATTCTTTAAAAAAAGAATGCTGAATGCTAATAAAAAAGGCATTACTATTGCAAAATAAATAATCCTACAGAATATGTCTTGCCATCTATTCATACAAAAAAAGTAAAGACATAATTTTCACGTCACTGCAAACCGTAAAGTTTTGCCCGTGTTTGCTTTCAAGGTGAAATTCTACAGATCTGAAATGAACAAATCAAAGTTGATAGGAGATGCCTGCAGCTAGATAGAGGCACATAATGCAGCTGTGACTTTGATAGAACCATTTTTGTTTTTTTCCCCCCAGTCCATACTGTCGCACAGATTCAGATCTGTCTATTATGAAATCCCAGGAGGCGTGTGTGGTCTTTTCAAACATCTAATGCCTTTGTGTTTGTGTCCTTCAGTCATCAAACAAAGATTTTTTTTTTTGTATTTTTTTTTTTTTGTATTGATATTGGTACTTGCTAGGCATTGATACTTTTGTAGATAAAAGAGAGAAAGGGAGGGAGGAGATAGAGATAGAAACTGAGATAGTTAATGACCAACATCTACTCCAGATATGCCACATAAAAAGCCAGCTGTCTTTTAATCAGAGCTTTATCACTTTAATTAAGACCTTGTGAGGGTAAACACACGTGGTGTATTATGCCTGTCATATGCAGTTTGGATCTTCCATACATCAGACCTGTCCATCTTCCTTTGATTTGCCTCATCACTTTTGTGTCAATTTTTTTTTTTTCATTGTTACTTGAAATGTTGTAATTTGCAAGTCTTAGCACCCTAGTGACCATATTTCCCCTGCACTGTACTGGCATTCCCTAAAGGTACACTAAAAAAAATATTTGGTCACACTTTAGTCTCACTATATTAACTACGACTTTGGCCTCAGTAAATTACTTTAGTAAGGTAGGTATTGGGTAGGATTAAGGGATGTAGAACATGGTCATGCAGAATAAGGCATTAATATGTGTGTTATAAGTATTAATAAACAGCCAACATCTTATTAATTTGCATGCTTATTAATAACTACTTAATAGTGAGAATTGGACCCTACACTAAAGTGTAAAGCAAATATTTCTTTTGAAAACAGTTTTTAAATAAATTTCCAATTATACATTTGTGATGATGAAGTTAAAATTTAGTGCATTTAAAATATATTAACTTTAAATGTAATATCGATTCATTTTCAGAGTTGTGTTTGTGTGTAGCACACTGTCTCACCTGTTGGCTAGTGTTTCTGAGTTTATAATAAATCCTATGTTACCTTTCAATCATCTCCTTTGTCTTCTTTGGATCTTCCAGAGGGGACTCCAGCCCATGAGCTCACTCCAGAGTCCATAGCTCCTCCCAAGAATGGTTGGGGTTACTTGTCCCCGAAGGCCATCCATGAACTTCCAGCGCCGCCCTAGCCTCCTGAACAGCCGGCTCCATCCTGGTCTCCTGAGCTGCCGTCTTCACCGTGCTCACCTGCCCGTGACCTCCAGGACTCCAGGGTGCCCGTCCCGCCTTCCCGGTGTTGTGGCAAAAACAATGACTTCGCTGATTAAGAGGCAAAACCTTTACCAATCATCTTTATAAAGATTTATTTCTTGCAAGAAAGTGTCACAGTCGACACAACCATACAATATCTGCCCCGAGTGTGAACTGAAGTCATACCAGAAGTCACAATCTCTTATACCCTTGTTGTCCAAACAATCCTTCCAGTAAGTTTCCACATATGGCAAGGGTGTCAACCACTGCATGCGATGGTTCCATAAATCCTGTCTTTGCTTATACCTGGTCTAGTCACTCCCTGAGACCTTTGACCTGGGGCCAGATAGTTTATTATTTGAGCTGTAAGGTTGATTAAATCACCATTTTACAGTTGTGTTTAGGGCTTATGCTCTCACGTTGTCAAAGCAGTTGAGTTATAAAACTGGTTATAACTTTACAGAGAAAAGGTTAGTAAACATTCTTTTTCACACTAGAAACATGTTAACACACTTGTGGCTATACTGTTAAAACAGTGTATAATTTAACATATAGAAATTGGTCTCATTCACTTCCATACTGTAAGTGCTTCATGTAACCTAGATTTTTGCTTTTGTTATATATATTTTTGTGTAAATAAGGGACAAGTCAAAATAAAATTGCGTGGTAATCAACATTATTCTACAAATGCTGTCAATCAAGCTTAACTTGTACTAAAACATGAATATTCCCTTAAGATGTCAGTTATATCCGCTTCACATCCTGAGACTTAAAAATGTTGTACTCTATGTTCTTCTATATAAAGTTACATCCACCAAACTCAGTCCATCATTCTTTCAACATGACTTGAAGTGTTCTCGTACAGCTGATGATTAGCTGACGCAAGTCTATGAAATCTCATAGACTTCCACTGAAAATCTTTCTGAATAGTCAACACCAAGCAACATTGCAGCACCACCTAATACCAGAGATCAGATATCAACCTCTGTGGCTCTACCATTAGAGACAACTTGGATTACATGTGCCTCGTAAATTAAGCATGTTATAGCCTTGATGGTAATTGCTGTTATGATTATCAGTCACTGTGTGCGAATATCAGAGATGAATATGAAAATGTTGTATAAAATGTGACTCCTCTTACAAAACAGCATTTTTTTTCATTGTAAACACCAAGCATAGCTCACTCCAAAAAAAAATATTTGATGGCCAACAAACTGAAAATTAGCAGACTGTCAATTCACTGAGCAAGAAGTTGTTTCTTCCCGAAAGTAGTTTATTCAGCATACTGAAGCTTCTTCTCCTTTGACAACCATTCAAAAAGTAGCCCTTTGTTGCCAGTGTACCGCTGTGTTAATTTTTCTGCTAACCTTGGATGCTAACCACTTAAAGCTTAAAGTTGTTGTACACAAAACACTTAAAACATCAAATTTATTTGATGCTATTTGCAGTTCCCTTTCGTTCAGTCACTACGACGTAACGTTAGTGACTAACGAATGGGGGGGTTTCGCTTAGAAGCCTATCATCTTCGAGCTTAGAGAAAACGCCCAATGGCGTGCCAATGCCATGGGCATGCGGAATTTGCATACGTAACTCCGCCTCACCGTGTGAGTATATAAGGAGGTACGTAGCAACATCGCATTATGTTTCTGCTTTCGGAGCCAAGAGGACCTACCTCTTCACTCCTACAGCCTTCTGAGACTCTGTCAGCTTCTTCGAGACGAGCAGCTTTCCGGTCGGTGTTGGTGTAACGGCGCGTTCCAGTGATCGCATACTTCCTGCCTGCTGATCTCTGCAGTGGTCTGTTGACAGCTGGTGTGTGTTTCCCTGGGCGCCGGCATCGACTGCGAGGCTTCCTCTCACAAAAAGAGCTTGCGTGGCACGTCTTTTTCAAGACGGTTCGCCGTGCACTTCCGCAGCGATCGATATCCATTGCTGTCTATGGGCACTTTCACTGCTCGATGTGTTTGGGCTTCAGCACGTTCGGGCAGTGTTTGTGGATGTGTCATGTTCCCACTGCGGGAATGTGACCATCGCGATGTTGTGGTCGAGACTCAGTGATCTCCGTGAGGAGAGAGTCCCCTCTGCCACACCCCAATCTACCGTCTCCGAGAGAGGTGGTACTTTGGCTGGTGGCCAGGGTGACCTGAGGGCTGTGCTGTGGTTTAAGACCCCGGCGTTCATTCCTCGGGCCACACCCCCCTCTAGCACATCGCTTCCCGTGAGTGCTGGACTGAAACAGCGGCCCGTCTCTGACGCCTCGTTCGTTCAGTTCACACTCCAGATAGCAGTGAGATTTAGATCGCCGCATCCCAAGGTGGGCTGGAGTCCTTTGGGGATGACGATTAGGCAGTGCTCCGCCTCCGGGTGTGTCAGCGCAGCCTGATCTGACCCAGAGTTGACAGCCATGTTATCTCGGGCAGCCGCGAGCCTCGGGCTGGTGTGGAACTCCGCCCTGTCACGAGTGCTCGTGGTTGCGCGATTGGTTTTTGGGGACGGCACCCGACAGCTGTTGGGCCCCGCCCCAATGCCTTCGCCCCGAGGTGCATGAGGAGGTCACGCGGTCCGGGGAGTCCCCGTGCTTCCCGTGGCCGCTCGGCCTCCTCCGCCTTCTCTGCCCTCGATGGGGCCGTGGCCTAGGGTACACTGGGGTCCCCCCCACTGTTGGGCACTCTGTTGCGCACTCACGGTGTCCACAGAGTGCTTCGACGTGGCGTGGCTATCCTAAGCACCCTCCCAGAGCCTCAGGGCCCGTCTCGCCCGGTGGCGTGGTCCTGCAGAGCTACGGGCAGGCCGCCGCCCCTTTGCACATGCATCGAGGTGGAGCCGACCCAGGGCTCTTCAATGAGCTGCGTGCGCCACTGATCCCGCCCTCTGGGCGTGAAGGTGGCCACACGCTCCTGGGCCGGGCGATGTCCACAGTTGTGGCCGGGAGAAACACCTGGCCTTACCTGGTGATGTGGAGGTAGTTGAGTGAGCCACCTCCTCAACTCGCCCATATCCCAGGCTGGCCTCTTCGGCGGCGCGGCTGAGAACTGCGCCCAACGGTTCTCGGCCGCCCGAGAGCAGACTGAGGCTGTAACACGTACTGCCCCGCGGCCAGCTGCTGCACCAGCCGCCGGCTCAGTCGCCCCAGTCCGCTCGCCGCCGAGGGCGCCCTCCCCCCTCCCGTCCGGCCCCAGCAGCAGCCTTCACCGGGGCCGTGTCATGGAGGAGGTTGCAGGATGACGCCCAGTCCGCTGCACAGCCTGACTAAACGCCAGGCTGGAGGTGGACAACTCAGAGATGGGTTCCAGTTCTTTCCAGGAGATGGTAGCAGGGCCTCTCCTTCCCCCGGTGGAGGGCCGGGGGAAAATCCTTCGCTGCTGGCCTCCAGGCTGGCGGCGCTTGAGAGAACTGGTGTCCCCATCCTGAGGACACAGAGACTGGTGATGGCAGTGTGCACCGCCCTCGGGCCGCGCCGCTCTCGTCCCTCTCTCTCGCCAGCCTCTCAGAGCAGACCCCAGTGGGGCAGCGTCCTTCCCTGGTCTCCTCTGTCAGGAAGCAGCTGCTGGCTGTGCCCCCACACCGGGGCGCCACGCCTCCACGTCTGGGCCAGTCACGCTGCCTCGCTGCCCCACCCGGGCGTCTGTGGTTCGAGTGACCCCCGTGGTCAGTTCCTGGGAGTCTGACTACAGCTTCCAGGACTGTCCGCAGGGCCGCAAAAACCATCAGGCTCGGCTACGCGATTCAATTCGCGCAGGCTCCTCCTCGCTGGGAGTCCGCTCACCATGGTGGGGCCCAATGTCCCAGTCATGCGCGCGGAGGTTGCCACCCTACTGGCGAAGGGTGCGATCGAGCCTGTCCCTCCAGCCGAAATGAAGTCCGGGCCTCGGCCTTTACTTCATTGTACCCTAGAGAACCGGTGGGTTATGGCCAATCCTGGATCTGCCCGTCCTGAGCCGATCCTTACAGGCTTCCGTTCAGGATGTTGGCAGCGAACGCCTTCTCGAATGCATTCGTCCAGTTGATTGGTTGCAGCGATTGACCTGAAGAACGCCTACTTCTTTGTCTCCTACCTCGACGCGGACCGTTCCTACAGGTCTGCTTCGAGGCGGACATTCAGTACGCGTCCCTCCCATTCGGGCTAGCTCTGTCCCCTCGTGACTTCACGAAGTCTGTCGAGGCAGCCCTTGCGCCACTCAGGCAGCACGGGGTTCGCATCCTGAACTGCCTCGGCGACTGGCTCAGACTGAGTCACTCGAGAACAGGGTGCGAACACAGAGTTCTAGTGCTCCAGCACGTAGCCTGTCTGGGCCTTCAGGTCAACTGGGAGAAGAGCAACTCTGCTCCGTGCAGGGGATCTCTTTTCGGTATGGTTTTCAACTCGGTCGCCATGTGCGTGCAGCTTACCAGCGAGCACGCGCAGTCAATGCTGACTTGCCTCCGTTAATTCGAAGCAAGAGTGCGGTTCCACTGAAGTGTTTCAGAGGCTCCTGGGGCATATGGGCATCTGCGGCCGCGGTGACGCCGCTCGGATTGCTTCATATGAGACCGCTTCAGCATTGGCTTCGCGATCGGGTCCCGAGATGGGCATGGCAGTCTGGCGCCCGGGTCCAAGTGACTCAGGCATGCTTACAGAGCGCTCACCCGTGGTCGAACCTCAGTTTCTACGGGCCGGTGCCCGAACGAAGTTTCCAGGCATGTTGTCGTTCGACGGATGCCTCTGCCACGGGTTGGGGTGCCATGTGCAATGGACAAGCAGCCGCGGGCTCCTGGACAGGACCCCACCGCCTCCTGCATGTCAATTGCCTTGAGTTGCTGGCAGTGCAGTTCGCCCTGCACCGCTTCCGAGCGTTGCTGAAGGGTCAACATGTGCTTGTCCGGACAGACAACACGGCCGTAGTAGCGTACATCAACCACCAGGGCGGTCTACGCTCCCGCCGTATGTCTCAACTCGCCCGCCATCTCGGTTTATGGAGTCAGAAGCGCCTGAGGTCCCTTCGTGCTGTCCATATTCTGGGAGTCCTGAACCTCGCAGCCGACGAGCTCTCGCGGTTTCAGCCTCTCCCGGGAGAATGGAGACTCCATCCCCAGTCGGTCCAGCTGATTTGGGAACAGTTCGGGGACGCGCAGGTAGATCTGTTGCCTCCACGACTCTTCCCACTGCAGCCTGTTCTTTCCTGTCCGAGGGCACGCTCGCACGGATGCACTGGCGCACAGCTGGCCGCGGGGCCTACGCGAGGTATGCGTTTCCCCAGTGAGCCTACTCGCACAACTTTTGTGTAAGATCAGGAGGACAAGGAGCAGGTCCTTGGTCGCCCCGTACTGGCACGGCCGGACCTGGGTCCCGAACTCGTACTCCTTGCGACAGCCCCTCCCTGGCCTATTCCTCTGGGACCTCCTCACTCAGAGACGGGGCACCCTTTGGCACCTGCGTCCCGATCGGTGGAGCCTCCACGTGTGGCTCCTGGATGAGACGCGGCAGGTTTGAGTGGCCTGCCACCTTCGGTGGTCGCCACCATCACTTCCGCTAGGGCAGAGTCCACTCGGCATGCCTATGCGTTGAAGTGGAACCTCTTCGTCACCTGGTGCTCTTCCCGCCAAGAAGACCCTGGAAATGCCCGATCGGGTCCGTGCTCGTTCCTCCAAGAAGGGTTGGAGCGAAGGCTGTCTCCCTCCACCCTCAAAGTTTATGTGGCCGCTATATCTGCCCACCACGATCTCTTGGAGAACAGAAAGGTAAGTCAGCACGACCTGATCATCAGGTTCCTGAGGGGGGCGAGGAGACTGAATCCTCCTCGCTCTCCTCTCGTTCCCTCTTGGGACCTCTCAGTAGTTTTAAGATGCTCTGCAGAGGCCTCCCTTTGAGCCTTTGCGGTCGGCTGATATTAAGTTCCTGTCGATGAAGACGGCTCTGCTGACCGCATTGGCCTCCGTCAAGAGGGTCGGGGACCTGCAGGCATTTTCGGTTGACGAAGCGTGCCTGGAGTTCGGGCCGGCTAACTCTCACGTGATCCTGAGACCCGGCCTGGATATGTGCCCAAGGTTCCCACCACTCCGTTCAGAGACCAGGTGGTGAACCTGCAAGCGCTGCCCGTGGAGGGGGCAGACCCAGCCTTGGCACTGCTCTGTCCAGTACGTGCGCTCCGCGCCTCGTGAAGCGTGACGCAGTGTTTCAGGACCTCAGACCAGCTCTTTGTCTGTTATGGTGGAGAGCGGAAGGGAAGTGCTCTCTCAAAGCAAAGGCTGTCTCACTGGATAGTGGACACCATTGTTTTGGCTTACCAGCAGCAAGGTCGACCATGTCCCCTTGGGGTGCGGGCTCACTCCACTCGGAGTGTCGCCTCCTCTTGGGCTTTAGCGCATGGCGCCTCGCTAACAGACATCTGCAGAGCTGCAGGCTGGGCGACACCTAACACATTCGCCAGATTCTACAATCTCCGAGTGGAGCCAGTGTCCGACTATGTACTCGCCCCCCCGAGGGGCCGGTAATGGGCCAGGCTCAGGTGTCTTCGCTTGCTTGCCATTCCACTCCTCGGACTGGATACGTGCGATATTCCTCAGGTGAGCTCCCCGAGAGCCCTGAGTTCCTCCAGCACTGCTTACGCCGATGCCTGTGTGTCTGCCCTCTAGCGAGCCCAGACCCTCGTGTCCGGCCAGGTGCCCGTGTGCATGGTTCCCCTCCGGCGACCCCCACGCGTGTATTTCACGTAAGCCTCCGCAGTGGCGGGTTTCTTCCCTTTGCATGTCCCGGCCATCCCTAGGGTTAAAAATCCACCTTCGGCTGGTACCTAGAGTTTTCCATATGCAACCCTTGCGGGTCATATGTGTACTCTTAAGTCCTCCCTACGGGTAGGCATCTTGGCATTTCCTCACTGGGATATGCTTCCCAGTGTACCTTGGTATTCCTGTGATAAGTGGGAGTCCTTCGTCCGTACTAGTCTTACGACAGGGAACTCGCACTTACGCAGGGCACTGGAAGACAGCTGAGTGGCGGGATTAGATTGGACCCCCATTCGTTAGTCACTAACGTTACGTCGTAGTGACTGAACGAAAGGGAACGTCTCGGTTACGGATGTAACCCTCGTTCCCTGAGGAGGGAACGGAGACGTAACGTCCCGTTGCCACATCAGCTGTGCTACCTGGAACGCAGGAGTTCAGTCTTGGCTCCTCAAGCAGGTAACATAATGCGATGTTGCTACGTACCTCCTTATATACTCACACGGTGAGGCGGAGTTACGTATGCAAATTCCGCATGCCATGTACAAATCCTGAAAGAAAAATCACTTCCTCCTGCTCTGACAATGTTCCCCAACTCGAAGGATTGATTTTCATGCAAGACAAGGCTCCAATCCACACAGCCAGGCCAATCAAGGTGTGGATCGAGGACCACCAGATCAAGACCCTATCATTGACATCATAATCTCCAGACCTGAACCCCACTGAAAACCTCTACAATGTCATAAAAAAAAACTTTAAAAAACGGAGTGTCTATTCACACTAAGTGCAAATAGCGTGTCTTGTTGGCAAGTGCTGTTTGCACTAGCTCCGCCTAACAATGCCTGGTTGGGCCAAACAAGATTTTAAAAAGCGCTCATATTTCAACATCTGCAGTGGTGCAATCAGTAAAGAGCAGTAAGCATCTTGATTTTGACGTGATTGACTGGGTCCGAATCCGCCTTGGGAAGAGTTTGTTCTTATCTCTTTTTTTCATCACAAATCGCACCATAAATGCATTTACTTTCAATAAAAATTAAGAAAATGTTCTAAATGTGGAAATAAAGTGCCTACTGAAATGTTTAATAATAATAATAATAAAAGCCTTTATTGGGTAGGGTTAGGGGTAGGTGAAGGGAGGGCTTTTATTGTCCCATTCAGGCAGAATCCATTTAATAAATTAATGAATATAATCATTTACACTCAATGTTATTATTGCGTCCTTTTAATATACAACAACACTGAGGTGTAAATAGTGTGTATCTATCAAAAAGTATAAATTACATGTAATTTTTTAATTACTATTTACACATATTGCAAATAACTGCTACTTTTATATGGTGTTTAATATAACAACTTATATCGAATATATAAACTTAGTATGCTATTTAACTTAGTAAATAGCATCTACAGCTATTTGCACTTAGTGTAAATATATCGCTAAGAAAATATGTTATTTTCACTTAGTGCAAATAGCCGCTGCTTTAATTTTTTTTTGCCAGGAGTGGCATACAGTCGCCCAACAGCAATGTGACTGACTGATAGGGAGCATGCCAGGATACATGAAAGCTGTGATTCGAATTCAGGGTTATTCCAACAAATATTGAATTCTGAACTTCCTAAGTTAAAAAATAAATATTACTGTGTTGTTTAAAACAGAATATAAACTTGCTTAAACTCTTGGTTTTCTTTCTTTTTTTTCTTTTTTTTTGCATTTTTTAAGGTCTGAAAACAGGTATTTTTATTTTAATTTTGACCAGTTATCATTTTGTCACACAAATACATGCTTTCATTTGTTTTGAGTTTTTTTTTTGTTTTTTTTTTTTTGGAAGAAATATTGTCAGTAGTTTGTAGAATAAAACAAAAAGGTTCATTTTACTCAAAAAGATACATATAAATAATAAATTCAGAGAAACTGTAAATTTTGCTAATTTAGCTAGAACTGCTAATTAAAATGACCACTGACCGGTGAAGTGAATAACACTGATTATCTCTTCATCACAGCTCATGCTACTGGGTGGGATATATTAAGCAGCAAGTGAACATTTTGTCCTCAAAGTTGATGTGTTAGAAGCAGGAAAAGTGGGCAAGCGAAAGGATTTGAGTGAGTTTGACAAGAGACAAATTGTGATGCTAGACGACTGGGTCAGAGCGTCTCCAAAACTGAAGCTCTTGTGGGGTGTTCCCGGACTGCAGTGGTCAGTATCTACCAAAAATGGTCCAAGGAAGGAACAGTGGTGAACCGGCGATGGGGTCATGGGTGGCCAAGTCTCATTAATGTCGTTCTGGCCCACATTCGGTGCTTGGGGTTGAGACTCAACACAAGGAAGAGAGTGTTGATGCCTTTCCAGAGAATGTTCCTGGGGATCCTATGGGACTCGACTACAATGCGGGCACAAATGTCCCCCGCACGTATTGAGCCCATACGGGCGATGGTCTCCAAGGTGAATCTAGGCCGCAGCATCACTATAAAGCAGTTCCCAAGGGCCAGTGCAGGGATTGTCATATTGCTAGAGAACCGTTTCATCAGACGCCTCTCTCACTAGCTGGGGAGTGGTCATGGAAGGCTGGCCCATATGTGGCCCGATCAAACAGGCGAGCTACTGTAGCTCTATATGCTCAAGAAGTTGACGCTGGTTCTGATAGAAAGATGTCAGAATACACAGTGCATCACAGTTTGTTGTGTATGGGCATAGCCGCAGACCATTCAGGATACCCATGCTGACCAAGCACCAACAGTGGGCACGTGAGCTTCAGAACTGGATCACTGAGCAATGGAAGAAGGTGGCCTGGTCTGATGAATCACATTTTCTTTTGCATCACGTGGATGGCAGTGTGCGTTGCTTACATGGGGAGCACATGGCACCACGGTGTACAATGAGAAGACAGGTATTCCCTGGTGCCTGTGGCCTCTTTCAGCAGAATAATGCACCCTGCCACAAAGGAAAAATGGTTTAAGGAGCATTAGTTTGAGGTGTTGACTTGGCCTACAAATTCCCCAGATCTCAATCCAATCGAAGCATCTGTGGGATGTGCTGAACAAACAAGTCCGATCCATGGAGGCCCCACCTTGCAGCTTACAGGACTTAAAGGATCTGCTGCTAGCATCTTGGTGCCAGATAACACAGCACTCCTTCAGGTGTCGGAGTCCATGCCACAACAGATCAGGGCTGTTTTGGCAGCAAAAGAGGGACCAACACAATATTAGTATCAATGTATATATGCTGTCAAAATTAGCATGTTAACTCATGTGATTATTTTTTCCCCTTTAATGCGTTAAGAATATTTATCAGAATTAACACATTATATTATCACACTCTTATTCATGCAAATGCTTTTAAATCATTCAAGCGCGACATGACAAAAGTGAACACGCTGCCTGCGAATGTTCTGACACACACACAATGCACAGAAAGTCATGAACATTTTGCAACAAGCTGGGCAGATGGAATATTGTTAACTGAATAACTGGAGAAAAAAAAATGTATGTCAGTTTTTCTGGTTTCCTTAGATTGCTGCTGTAAAGAGTGGTCTTCAGGTGGTTGTATCATGGTATTTAATGATCATAAGTCTTCTAAGCACACTGAGCATTCCACAGGAGGAATTATTTATCCTTGCACCTCTTCTCAAGTCTGAAAATAAAGTGATGATGTCCTTGAGCAAACTTGGCAGAAGTTTCATTCTTACATTTTGTTTAAAGGGTAGTACACCTAAAAATGAAAATTCTGCCTTTATGTGCTCTCCCTCATGTGTTTCCAAGACTTTTTGAAGAATGAAAGTGAATGAGAACTGGGCAGGACTGGGCTGGGTGACTTTAGCCTTTACAAGAAAGGTAAGTCGACGTGGCCACGTTCTCATAACGTGAACATGGAGCATCCACGAACGCCATCTCAGCATGCTTATTGGCCTAGACATGTAAGACAGTCATCGTGGCCAGGAAACGACTGCAACCAGGAATGCACAGACAGAGGTGTCTTTAAAGGGTCATGAATTGAGAAATCAACTTTTCCTTTTGATATATAAAAGGTCATCGTAAAATAACAATATCCTATAAGTTTCAGAGCTGAAAACGTCCTTTTTAGTCAAATAAAAGCTTTTATTGACAGCTGGCACATCAAACGAGGGATCTGCGAATTTGCCTCCCTGTGACGTCAGAGAGCAGCAAAACACCGCCTCAACAGAAGACCGACACCTAATTCTGTAGCCCGCCCACCAATTTGCACATGACATGTAATACATGGGCCTACGTGGCTCAAGCTACCAAGCAATAAACATGCTGTTGAAGATTACAAAATATTGTGCAGTGCCTGGTTGTGGAAGAACATAGTCGCTGCATAAACTTCCTTCGGATTCCAATTTTAGGAATGCGGTTGAACTTTATTTTTAATGAATATCCAGATCACGTGGGTAAGACATTGCACGTTTGTTCGTTTCATTTTACCGTGGAAGTCAAGACAGGATTTGCAGACAGAATGAGATTAAAAAACCATGCTGTGCCTTCTATATTGTGATGGTGCAACAAGCTTATGAGAGTAATTTTTTTTGTATATATATGATAGCATTGCATTGTTACAGATCATTTGATATCTACCTATTATGTGCACGTGTCTAACTAAACATAATTAACGATAACTTACAACGCTGTCACAGACTGAAGTATCCTTTGTATTAGAGGTGTTGTTGGTTCATTTGGGATCAGACTCTGGGTCAAACATGTTTGAGCAAATCATTCCGGTTCCCATTTTTCCACATTGGAAGTTTTCAAAATAATTCCCCACATGTATTAACAGAGGAGTCTAAACTCATTATAATATGCATAACTGTTATCCAATCATAGCAGTGGGTGTTTAATTCCAAGTCTTCAATGTGGCACGCCCATAAAAACCGAGCGTTTCTGGAGCTAGGAGCTAAACCAGGGTAAAAAATAACCTATTACTTATTCATTATGATGTTTTTTAATTTAAAAAACCACACAGATGTCACAAGTTGACCTCAGACAACAATATAACAATTTTTTTAAAAGCCAGTTCATCACCCCTTTAAAAATATGATTGCTGTCCGCTTGCACAGGGAAACTGTTCTTATAACTTTTGATGTGCCCAGGGGTGTGATTGCTGCACTTAACTGTGCACATTTGTTTGTCTGTCTGTGAAAACACATCGCTGAATGCACCATCTCTTTAACACAGTCTCCTCTTGTCAATGAAGGCAGAGTGCTGATAAACAACCGCAAGTCTCTGAAGCAAAAAGCTGAAGGAGTGAGTTGCATGCAAACATATATACCCGTATGTACGGGGAGTTGCTTGCCATGCAAATCTCACTTGCCATTGGCTTGTTTTATTACCATTTAAGGGTGATTGGGCTCCCAAGTGAGATCACACTACATCTGTCTGTCAACATAACATCAAATATTACGACAAAAAAAATTTAATGAAACAGAATGGGATAGCCCAGATTCCTAAACTCTTATTGGGGTTTTTTGGGCCTCAGTTTTCTGAATTTTGCTTAATCTTACATCTGCTTTGAGTCTGTGATGGTGGTAAGATATGAACAATGATATTTGGTGTATTTACTGCAGAAGTATGGCCATGTTATGTTTAAGAAACCATCAGACTGAGACGAGCCAAAGAGTGTTTGTGAAATTAAAAAGCACTGATGCAAAATGCTGGGCAATAAGGGCAAGCAACTGAGGGGGGTTTACTTTGTGCTAAGCACCACTGACACAAGAAAGAACTGATGAGAACTTTCTCGGTGATGGAGACAATGTCAAACCACAGCGTATTTGACACAAACAGATGAAGGAAGGACACCAGAGTGATGACGTGTCACAAGTGAATTTGCACCCTTGACTGCACTGTTTGGAAAATGTGTTTGTCTAGTTAGGAACAGAATGTGTCATTTCCTCTGTTGCATGTTCAAAAAGAGAGAAAGACAGAGGACAAGGACATTAGAAAAATATTTAAATACTGCCAAAAATGTGACGATCCTCAGCCTCTGGTTAATTAACAATTACACATGCAAATGATATTAGTGAGACCACCCATACATTTAACATTAATTAAATGAAGTTTACACGACAGAGGCCCCTTGTTTTTCCAAAATGCCTTTTTACAAGATAAAAGGGGATATTACTTAAAGCTCATTAAGAATCGATTAACAGCCACCGAATGAAATTATAAAGATAAGATCACAGGAGAGCTCAGGACTCTCTGATTAATTAAAAATAAAGTAAACTACTGAAACTAGATTTATCCACTGGCCTTAAATTTGAAGCAGGGAATCAATTATTCAGATGTCAAACTTTCTTTACTTCCCCTGTAGAAGGCAGTCACTGAACCTTACAATGATTTTTCCTCAGTCTCTCCCAGACAAATTATTAACTCATTTTGTGGAGTTCACATTAGACATTCCAGACCCAGACAAGACATATCTTCCATATTAGTAGAGCTTCTTTCCAAAGCAAATGAAAATACTATCATTATTGACTCACTACCATGACGATCAAAACTGTATGAATTTCTTTCTTCTGTAGAGCACAAAATTAGGTATTTTGCTATTTTAGCAGGTATTTTATTTCCAGAGATGTTTAAAAAAGGGAAAAAACATGACAGTTCGTTCCTTGCACAAACATTTCTTGACTTCTGAAGACGTGAAATATTAAGCATGTTACACAGACTAATTTATTTATTCCACGTCTTCAGAAGTCATTATATGTTTGTGCGAGGAACAGACCAAGTTATTAATCTCTTTCTGACATAAATCACAGAACTCACTTTCAATCCAAGCAGCTTTCTGTGGATCAATTCTGTGAATTTGCATGGCCAATTTGTACCCGTTGAGCAAACCTTTTGCGCACACACAAAATTCCCAACCTTGTGGATTCCAGTTAAAATGATTTGCCCATCAAATTTTGTCGAACAAAGGTTAAAGTAACCCACTTTAAACTTGAGTCCCATCTAAACTCTAGAATCTGACTCTATAGTGTATTTGTGAAGATCTGTTACAGGTGGTTGCAGGAAGGCAAACAAAGACAAAGTTCCATCAAAAAGTGTAATACCAGGACATGGTGACTGCGGAGGTCTGGGAAAAAGCTCCTCAGAGCTTTGTAGACCGCCGGCATCTCCAGGAAATGTATGTGCCAGGAGGAATACCGGTCCTCCCACAGACCTCTCACAAAGCAGCCTTCCATGACCACTCCCCAGCTAGTGAGAGAGGCGTCTGATGAAACGGTTCTCTAGCAATATGACACTCCCTGCACTGGCCCTTGGGAACTGCTTTATAGTGATGCTGCGGCCTAGCTTCACCTTGGAGACCATCGCCCGTATGGGCTCAATACGTGCGGGGGACATTTGTGCCCGCATTGTAGTCGAGTCCCATAGGATCCCCAGGAACATCGTTCTCTGGAAAGGCATCAACACTCTCTTCCTTGTGTTGAGTCTCAACCCCAAGCACCGAATGTGGGCCAGAACGACATCTCAATGCCAAACTGCCATTTCTCATGACTGGTCAATATAAATGAGTACAGTTGTCAATATAATTGAGTACATGGATGCCCTGGAGTCTTAGTGGAACCAGCGCTGCATCCAGCACTTGGTAAAGGTGCGAGGGGAATAGAGCTTGGCCGAAGGGAAGAACCCGATATTGGTACACTTCGCCCCCAAAAGCGAATCTAAGGAACTTCCTGTGACATGGAAGCATGGATACATGGAAGTACGCGTCCTTTAGATCTATCGTACTGAACCAGTCCTCGGACTGGATCTGAGTCACGATGGTGGGAATTGTGAGCATCTTGAACCTGAATCTCCCCAGAGAACGATTAAAGACCCTCAGATCTAAAATTGGACACATCCCCCATCCTTCTTGGGAACTATGAAATACCGTCTGTATAACCCGGACTCCCTGCCTGGTGGAGTTACACGTTCCATAGCCTCCTTTACCAACAGAGAGCGAACTTCCTGTTCCATAACCCAAACCTGCTCTGGCACCACTGCAGTCCAAACCACTCCATTGAACTTTGGGGTAGGGTGACCAAAATGCAGTCTGTAACCTTTCTCTACAGTGCGCAGGACCCACTGTCACGGTTCATCAATCCATCGTCTCGTTCTCTCTGTGTTTGTGTTGGAGGCATGGTCACTATTGCTGCTCTGATCACCACCACCTGCTGCACTCATTATTTCTGCCTATATATATATACGTGTCACTTACATCCCTTGTTGTCAGATTGTTACAGGCTGTACTGTGGTTCCTGGTGTCCACTCCTCTTGTCTCCCGGGATATTCGCCTCTGTTCCAGTTCCTGCATTCCTTCTGTTCTGTTTGCCTGCTGCTTCCTTGCGTCACGACCCCGCTCGGATCTTCCACCTGCCTGTTCTCCTGTGCACCTGGACTTCCTGCACGCTCTGCCTTTTGAACCAGGAAGTATGAACACATTAGCCCGGTTCTGTCAACACTGCACTGGCTCCCTATTAAACATTGCATACATTTTAAAATCTTGCTTATTATTTACAAAGCACTAAATGGTTTATCTCCCCAGTACTTGAGTGAGCTCTTAACACATTATAGGTCTACTGCGGTCTCTAAACTCTGACCAGTTGATAATACCTAGAATATCAAAATCAACTGCAGGCGGTCAATCCTTTTCCTATTTAGCACCTAAACTCTGGAACAGTCTTCCTAGCATTGTTCTGTCAGTTTAAATCTAGACTAAAAACAAATCTCTTTTCTATGGCATACACATAAAACACTTTTTCAATTTAATGATTATTAGGCTGCATTATCTGCATTACCGAACTATTCCCATAACACCTGATGTACTCGTTACATCATCAGAAGAATGGCATATATGCTAATGTTAGTCTCTCTGCAGAGGTCTACTGCAGTCAACCGAATCCAGGCTGTATCCAGATCAGATGGTGGACCTGCACCCAGATGTGACCAACACATAACCTTGAAGTGTCTGCAGAGACCGAGTTATTTAGACTCCCCCTTAAGCTGTCTCATCGACACGACATCCTCAATAAACCTGTCTCCGGCGTGATGCACTAGCTCACAAAAACTGGACAGTTGAAGATTGTAAAAATGTTGCCTGGTCTGATGAGTCTGGATTTCTGCTGAGACATTCAGATGGTAGAGTCAGAATTTGGCGTAAACAGAATGAGAACATGGATCCATCATGCCTTGTTACCACTGTGCAGGCTGGTGGTGGTGGTGTAATGGTGTGGGGGATGTTTTCTTGGCACACTTTAGGCCCCTTAGTGCCAATTGGGCATTGTTTAAATACCACGGCCTACCTGAGCATTGTTTCTGACCATATCCATCCCTTTATGTACCCATCCTCTGATGGCTACTTCCAGCAGGATAATACATGATGTCACAAAGCTCGAATCATTTCAAATTGGTTTCTTGAACATGACAATGAGTTCACTGTACTAAAATGGCCCCCACAGTCACCGGATCTCAACACAATAGAGCATCTTTAGGATGTGGTGGAACGGGAGCTTCGTGCCCTGGATGTGCATCCCACAAATCTCCATCAACTGCAAGATGCTATCCTATCAATATGGGCCAACATTTCTAAAGAATGCTGTCAGCACCTTGTTGAGGCGAAAGGGTGTCAAACACAATATTAGTATGGTGTTCTAATAATATATATATATATATATATATATATATATATATATATATATATATATATATATATATATATATATATATATATATATATATATAGCCATAACCAGAACAACACAATGAGATGTATTCATTCAAAGCAAAAATACAAAGTAACTAAAATAAAATAAAAAAAGGACAAGAACAAAATTATAACAAACAAAAGGACAAGGGTGCTATTTACAACATCATACCCGTTTACAATGTTATCATCTCTAATTGCCTTCTTACTAATGCAATTACACAAAACTGAACAACAAAGCTTAAAAAAGCAAGAAAAGTTAGGTTTGGAGTCTGACCATTTTTTTATGCACGTGAAACTTTCCCATTAATATCAATAATTATATGAAGTATGCCTTATCTTTCTCAAACCGATAATCATTTAAGTATATTATTATGTCAGATCCACTCGGCTGTAAATCAATGTTTATCTTTTTCTTAATTAAACTCTCCACATCTACCCAAAATATTTATGTATGTATGCAATGGAAAAATAAATAAAAAATAGTTTCCTTTTCACCATTCCAGAAAAGTAATCAATATCTAAAAGAGACTAAAAGAGACTACTTTTTACTTTGTTAATAATATAGAATTCATCCACTGTTCGCCAAGCTTTACGCCAATACACATCTCCAAACACAGAACAACAAGCTGAAGAAAAAAAATATTTCATTAAGTATATTTTAAATGTAGTAATTTGAGACTCTACCTTGTAAAATATTTGTATTACCCATAAATATTTTACCTATGATATCTGTAAAAATGTTATCTTCTTCCTGTGACATATTCCTTAGAAGGAACAATGTTTTTCGGAAAGGAAAATTCCTTAGGTCTAACTTAGATAATTTTTTAATACATTTAAAATACCTATGTTAATACATTCCCATTATTGTTTAAAATCTGTACATACAGAGATA
Organism: Gobiocypris rarus; assembly: GCA_023029165.1. Lineage (NCBI taxonomy): Eukaryota > Metazoa > Chordata > Actinopteri > Cypriniformes > Gobionidae > Gobiocypris > Gobiocypris rarus. The sequence goes on along the minus strand of CM040931.1, from coordinate 28,933,236 downwards.
AGCGGAGTGAGAGAGATCTGAGTGACATTATCAAGAACGCTTCTGTTCCGTTTGCAGAATAACCTGACTTGTGTCCTCCTGTCCTCTGTAGTTCGTTCAGCAGTCGAACTTGGCAAGGGCTCAAGTCCGAAGTTCGCATACTTGGTTTTGAGAAACGGCCTTGGTATTCCTTACTTTTATTTAGCAAATGTAAAGGCCCCTTCAAACCAAAAGTTATATAAATAAGCCTCAGGCTGAAGAAAATACAAATTCACTCCTGTACAGAAGAGGGCACTGCTCAAACAAACTTTCAGCTCTGCTGTTATTCTGGATTCTGCTATTCTGCAGAAGAATAGGACGCAGGACATTCTTACTTTAGCAATAAAAATTGTTTTGACTACAGTCATTGGTTTACGTATTCATATGGTTGAATTGGATCATTGAATGTCAGCAGCAAAGGCATTGGTTAATCAAGTGAGATTAACTAGATAAAGTGTATTTCTCTCAATATGAGTTCAGGAGAGGCGTCAGTCAATTTACATATTTATTTATTGTTTGTTTGAGATTTTGTGTAATTACTGGTTCATATGTAGTGAGATATAGACTGAGTTTTATCAGCAGATTTTTTTTACTTAAAAAAAAAACAATAAAAAATTTCCATTTTGTTTAAGTTTTGTTGTGCTCTGTGTTTTGTCAAATATTTCTAAAATAATTATTAAAGGAGCCTTTAAGAAAGTGAAATTGTGAAGATGACTCAAAACCATTATGATCGACATCATAATAAACTGTCAATGTATAAAACAGACATGTGTGAATTTTTTTTTTAAATGTCTAATTTCACTCATTTTATTGAGAATGTAAAAAAGTCAAACATTTCTTGTGTCAGATATGTGGTGACGATACCGGCCATCCGTGTGTTGTATGCTTGCGCTATAATGGAATGTGACTTTGTCCAGTAGTGTTAGCTCTGAAAGAAATTACTCTTGGCTTAAGAGGCTCGAGGAATGATGGCTGGCAAACACATCACCTGCTGTTGTGCTTGTTTTCCTCCCATCTGAAAATGGCAGTTATTCAGTATTTGGAAGGTTGCCAAAGTGAGGACATGTGTGGTTATTGTTGGTGAGGAATTTATCACAGATATGACTGTGTTTTGCACATTTGTGAGGTGAGGCTCTGAGATTATTGTGTCTTCCCCACTGCTGGCACAATAATTCTTCATGCAGCATCAATGAATCTGTGCCTATCAGGCCCTGTAGCCATATGGTGCTTGCTAAGTACATCTCATCAAGGTGGCTCTCAGCTTTGCGTCGCAGGCTGTGGCCAAGCCATTTCGCTCACTATACAGCAATGTGTCTGTGTTAACTGTTTTATCTGAGAAGACTGAAAGTGTCACAGTTTTGTTTGTTAACTAGGTAGTGGGCAGCATGTGTAATGGTGCATAAATATATTCTAGTAACTAAAAACAAATGGATTAAACCAGGGTTTTTTAACTTTTTAATGACCCACAGATATGTAGGGTATTTAGGGAACTTAGGGAAATAAATAGAAATATTTGGTCATTTAGTTGTCAAAGATGAGATGTTAAACCAAGGTCCTGACTCTCTATGGTCATTAAAAATCCCATGATGTCCTTCGGAAAAGAGTAGGGGTGCAACCCCGGCATCCCGGCCATATTTGCCCATTGGTCTCTGTCCATCATGGCGTCCTAATAATCCCCACATATTGATTGGCTTCATCACTCTGTCTCCTCTCCACAAATCAGCTGGTATGTCATCCAGGTGGATGCTGCACATTGGAGGTGGTTGAGAAGATTCCCCCCTTCCGTGTAAAGCGCTTTGAGTACTCAGAAGTGCTATATAAATGTAACAAATTATTATTATTTTTATTAAACATATACAATTGTAAAAAGAAAGAAGGCCCAAATTATATAACATTTGTGTATTTTCTTTAAACTAAGCAGTAAGCAGAAAGTGCTTCATTAAAATAAACTTGTAAAGTGTCTTAAAACTAAGAAAAAAATAAATAAAGTAAAGTTATAAAGTAAAATATCTAGCTTCTGGCGGACGGCCTTCTATATTCAACTTACAGAAAAAGAGTAACTAGTGCGACGATGCCATGTGGATCTATTTTATAATGGATGGATTCGTTTGAAAGAAGATTTTCATAAACACCTAGGATGGATTGAGGGTGAGTAAATTATGGGTTATTTTTCAAGTGTGGGTGAACTATCCCTTTAACAGCCCATATTTTAATTGAAAATATATCATAAAAGAAACACTGTCGAATTCAAATAGAATTAGTTCTCTCAATTAGCCTAAAATGAACATGTCTGAAATGGAATAATTGAATAATAGGCAAATCTAAAAACATTAATGTGTCCAGAAAACCCTTATGAACAAATAGACACAAAAAAAACTTTGATTTCTGCATAATGCAATACCAAAGATCACTATTCTTTTTCAAAGACATTCATAATGATTTTATACTGTACAAACTGTATATTCTATTCCCTAAGCCAATTATCACAGAAAACTGTATATATATATATATATATATATATATATATATATATATATATATATATATATATATATATATATATATATATACAGTCCCTGACAAAAGTCTTGTCGCTTGTGTACAAATTGAACTGAAGTGCCGCTGAAATATATTTCTTATCAAGATTTTTACAAGAAATGGCTCATTTTAATCCCAACAGCTTTTGTAATAATGTTTCAGTGCAAAATTAAACTGTCAAAAATATTCTAATATTCACAGCTTGGTAAAGCCCATTGAGTCATTTTTTTCAGAGCTCCACAAGACCTGGTCACCTGAAGTCCCTGTGTCAACCAGAACAGTTTGTCGGATTCTGTCTCGAAATGGCCTCCATGGTCGAATCAGTGCCCAGAAGCCAGCACTAAACAAAAGTCAATTGAAAAACCGTGTGGCATTTGCCAAAGTCCACAGCCTGTTAAAAGGATGGACGCTGGAAAAGTGGCAGAAGGATTTTTTCAGATGAATCTTCTGTTGAATTACAACACAGTCGCCGCAAATATTGCAGGAGACCAACTGGAACCCGCATGGATCCGAGATTCACCCAGAAAACAGTGAAGTTTGGTGGGGGAAAATCGTGGTCTGGGGTTACATCCAGTATGGTGTCGAGAGATCTGCAGGGTGGAAGGCAACTTCAATAGTCTAAAATACCAAGACATCTTAGCTACCTCTTATATTCCCAAACATAAAAGACGCCAAATTCTGCAGCAGGATGGTGCTCCATCGCATTCTTCCATCTCAACATCAAAGTTCCTCAAGGCGAAGAAGATCAAGATGCTCCAGGATTGGCCAGCCCAGTCTCCAGACATGAAAATCATTGAGCATAATGGGGTAGAATGAAAGAGGAAGCATGGAAGACGAAACCAAAGAATATTGATGAACTCTGGGAGGCATGCAAGACTGCTTTCTTTGCTATTCCTGATGACTTCATCAATAAATTGTATGAGTCCTTGCCAAACCGCATGGATGCAGTCCTTCAAGCTCATGGAAGTCATACAAGATATTAAATTTGGATCTCACAGCACCACTACTTAATTTGCTGACAAATTTTTGTATTTGCAGTAAATTTGTTCAATTTCTGTATAGGCGACAAAACTTTTGTCTTGCCAAAATTTGACCTTTCTGTCTTGATTAAATGATAAATCTTTTTTCAGTGAAGCTAATTTATTTCAGTGCATTAAACGTAATTTGGGAGGGTTTTAGCTTTTCATATGGGCTATTTCTAACACCAATTGATGAATTAAAAGTCAGGTTAATAGCAGGTGTTTCTACAAAATACATAAGCGACACGACTTTTGTCAGGGACTGTATATATATATAAACTTTATGTATGATTTATGAGCTTTTTTCCTCATGGGGACCAAAACATGTCCCCACAAGGACAAGGATATTGCTGTCTGTTTGGGGACATTTTAGCCTCATAGCGTATGGTTTACCTGAACCACATGTGCACACACCCCTTTCAAGTATGTGTGTGTGTGTGTGTGTGTGTGTGTGTGTGTGTGTGTGTGTGTGTGTGTGTGTGTGTGTGTGTGTGTGTGTGTGTGTGTGTGCGTGCGTATGTGTGTGTGCGCGCGCTATTAGTCTGGATTGGTCTCAGGAACAGCTAACTAGGAGTTGGTATTTTTTCATCTTGGCACTGCTTATGGGTGTCCCTTTTCTCTCTCTCTCTCTCTCTCTCTCTCTCTCTCTCTCTCTCTCTCTCTCTCTCTCTCTCTCTCTCTCTCTCTCTCTCTCTCTCTCTCTCTCTCTCTCTCTCTCTCTCTCTCTCTCTCTCTCTCTCTCTCTCTCAAATCTCAAAGTCACCCTGGTGGTATATTCCAGGTGTGCCACTGGCAGGTCTGACGGAGTCACAAGGTGTCCCTCAGCCCCCACGACCACGCCAGCTGCTCCAATCACTCTGATTAGCCAGAGATTGTGTCTCAGAGCCACTGGAGAGAACAGGGCACCTCTGGGTCTGAGGTGCTCTTTACAGACACACTGAATCTACAGAGATAATTCAAACTGTCTATCTTCAAATAGCTTATGACAAAATTCACATTTGGCAGTGTATTTGGGGGATTTCAGTCCATCAGATTGCTTATTGAATTCAGAACCCACATTATCTTGTTATATTTTTTTCATTGAGGCTTGAAATGCATGAAATAAGGTATCTAACTAAATCAAATGTGAAACTATTTCATAAATATTTAAATACAATTCCTTCTTCACATCAGACTTATGCTGAAATACCAGTAATCCTTGAGGCAATCATTACAAGCCTAACAGACAAAAAACAAAGATGAAACAACACTCTTGTTTTATCCACCACTTTAAATGCATGCTTTTCCTCTTTTTCCTTTCGACAGAGTGCATGCAGATTGGATCTGTTCCTGGGTCAGCTTGCCACCTGAATGGGTAATCTGTTCTTGCATCGAGGGAAGTCGCTGCTCTCTCTTCTAGCTGGCCTCATATCAGCCGGGATGACAGTAAGTTGTGATAAGTTCTAAAACTCTCACCAAGGTCTCAGACTTGATGAGCGATTCCCCCAAGAACAGCAGAACGTATGACATCCCACTAAGGTTTCTTACAGGTTTGAAGATACATTTTGTCATTGATTTAAAAAGTTCTTCTCATTGTCCTCACCTCTCATGGGATGTCCTTGTAATTTTCTGCAAACCATGATGCAATAAAGGACAATCCAAGAGATTATAATAACGGAACCTTCAAACTGATGCCCAAGAAAAACAAACCACATTGGGATAAAAGAACTGCATGCAAGAGGTTTTTTAATAAATGACCTATATAAACCCAATGAATTCATCTTTTTAAAGTGAACAAAAACCTCACATTATTCATACAATATTCTATGAAGTGGCAACCCTAACAGATCATGCCATATATTAAATTATATCAAATAATTTATTGTTTTCACATTAATTAAAAATAATAACAAAGTCCCTGAAACATAGCATGACATTAAACACAACATTTATATATTTATTTATTTTTAATGATTTATTTTTATTTATTTTGCTTGCCCATTTTTTCCTTAAAATGAACATCAGTGCAAGGTGTGAAAAATAAAAAGCTAAATAAGCAATTATTATTATTAGCAACAGTAATAATAAACATACTTAAATGCTTGAAATTAGTTTTGTAATAGGTCATTCGTACGAAAATTGGCCACCTCGTAAAATACATACAAATTGCTGTGAGATCAGGTTGGAATTTCCTTACAATGCTTTCAAGCCAAATTGTGAAAAAGTTTTTATTGCTTCATAATTCATATACTTTAATTTGTCATTTTATAGTTTTGATGGCTTTTCTGTAATTCTCAAATGTGGAAAATATAATAATGAAAAACAATTAAGTGTGTTCAAACTTTTGACGCATACTGAATATGTGATCCATGATACAGATGATGCCTCTGACAGCTCGCCAACAACAGGCCTCACCCCAGTATGCGAACCCCGGCATAGGTGGTGCTGCGCGGGCGTGTGCACGTCTTCATAGATGAGAACTGAGTATAAATGAGGCAGAAAAAGAAGCAGATAGAATATAATGAAGCACATCTTTGAATAATGTGATCATCATAATGACCGATTCCTCTCCACGAAGCGGCGCTTCATACTGACCTAACAAACAGCACTGATACAGTAATTAACGTCAGATTGGGAGAGAAGCACTTGAAAAGGGGCTTTTAACGAGTCTTGCCGTGCAGGCAGCCACAAGGTCCTCTTGACAAAGAGCAAAGCTGACAGTAATTAAGTGTGCATTGCTGGCAAAGACAGGGCCACCGCTCTCTGAACATTTCATCTAAAAACAACAGTGAGCTATCCTTTAGCGTTAAAGATGTGTATGCGTGTGTGCTGGTTTAAACTGCCAGATTGTCTGTTTGTAATTCAGCTGTACAAACAGTAGATGACTTCACGGAACTCCAGGTGATGTCTATGGGAAGGACGCACAGGCTATGCCTAAAACATATATAACTATCATTCAGCCAGTTGTCCTCTACAATCAGCCATTCTTTTGCTCTGAAAACATGTAATCTCCACTTGATTTCCTTCTTGTGGGGCTAGAGCTAGATCAAATGTGTAATCGCTGCTGGATAGCCTCTGCCTCCTTTGTTCCTGATTACAGCCTCATTGTTTTTGAATGTATAAAATATTTATCTACTCTTCACATTTTTTAGCATTTTGGCACATTTGGTGTGATTTAAATAGATTCTTGTTATCTGTTTATATGCATAAAAGAATTTATACATTATGCAGCAACACTGCATTTAGTCCTTTTGAGTTAAAGTCCTCTCCCATTCTCTCCACGGATGATGCTTCGGAAATACTGCCTACAGCACATCTGGTGGGTCGATGTTCACCTTGACTGGTGGAATATGAAATAGTCAGTAACTATCCATGCAGCGATGATATCATTCATTTATTTATATGTATGTTCTTGGCATAAACACAAACCAAGGCAAGATTTATTGGCCTTGTGACATTATCTAAAAACCACATAGCAACACTAGCAACCAACCAAAGCACTCAAGCTACACTCAAGTGTGTAAACATATTTAGTGCTCTAAAGGCCCAAACAAACCAAACGTACATCAAAGAACTAGCAGCGACAAAAATCATCACTTGCCTACTATTTTAACATTACATTTACTCTGTATTCTCAGATAAGATGTAGAAGGAAAACGAGATGAGCTGTCTGCGACTGCCCTCTTCACTTTCCGCTTCTCTTCCTCCGTCACTTCCATTTTTCTTCTTGTGCAATGGTTAGCTAAGCTAGCTAGATTTCTCTCACTGACAGGCTCCACCGCTTACTCAACATTCTCAGTTATCCAAAAAGCCACCAACAGGGGTCCGACTATTGCCAAAAATTAACACAGATGCTCAAGATGCTCAGATGCTCATTAAACCAATGAAACATAGAAGGACAAGACCACACAAAGTACACTGGGAACACAATAGCTGAATCTGAAATCACACTCTCTGAATGAGTCTTTTGAATAACTTACGTCAAGACCATTTAAAAAACGTTATTTTTATTATGAATGTGTGTACTATGAATTTAATCCAGATGTACTATAGTCGGCATGTTCCCATTGTCATGTGACATACCAGCATCAGTTGTGTCACTTCACTGCCATTCTTAAATTCTCTCACACGGCCTCATGGGACAGTAAAGTATCTATTGCATGTGCATTTCAGTATCTCGCCTACTGTCGGGGACATAGCTGCAGGGTGGCCATGGGTGACCAGTGCCAGCCCTGATTGAAGCTTGGCCATCCCTCTTTTTCCGGCTTTAACAGCTGATTTTTCTCAGTTAAAAACAACTGACACTGGCACAAAGGCCATGTAAACACTCTACTAACACTCTAAAACTCTACTAACTAAGTTGTTATTTAACAAGCCCAAAGATGCCTTTAATAAGTGGACATGGCAACGCTGCAAATGTGCACTTGGCAAAGCAGCTTTACGAGCTATATTCTTTTTATTCAGAAGAATAAAATTATCACAATGGAATGGAAAAAAAAAACGTAAGGTTAAGCAAACAAAACTAACAAATATTATACCTGGTTATACACACTCACTACACAGCCTACATTACTCAAATAACCTGTGATAGCACAAAACACAGACATTTGCACTTTGCAATGGAAATATAAATGAACACGCCTTTGCATTTTTTTAAAAACTTTTTAAAAAAAAGGGTTAATGTTTTTGCAGTGTTTACTGACAACTAGAAGCTTTTTGATCAGTTATAGGCATATTAGTTACAGTATACGGAGACTCATATGGAAGAGAATTTATGCCAGGCAAAAATGCTGTCATCCAGTGGTGTAAAGTATTTGAGTAAATGTAATTAGTTACTGTACTTAAGTATCTTTTTTGGCTACTTTGTAGTTTTACTGAGTATCAAATATATTAGCAACTACATTTATGAACAAGTAAATGTACTTTTTACTCCAATACATTTGTGTTGAGTAATGTAATTACACATTACATTTTGCATGGCACCTAACTTTTTCTGCAGCAGTTTGTTTCTACTATAAAAAAGCGTTATCGCCATCTAAGGGCATTGAAGGTACTATATCTACTGTGTTTTCCCTTTACTCACCCAAACATGTCAACAAGGCTACTTTACGTGAATGTAAGTGCATTAGCAGGCAGTTTCACAGGCAGTGAATCACAGGTGTTTGATTTATAAGATGGGTTTAGGACTGCAGCCGGTGATGAGGCTGAATCCAGCACATCCAGTGCAAGTAGACTTTGGCTAATTTTACTTAATATTATTTTATTTATCGGCTATATTGAAAATTTTGATTTTAGAAATTAAACATGATTTCTCATCTTACAAATCAATAGTTTCTTATTTTCACTGATATGTGTCTCAGGTGTCGAGGATTAGTGCATCTTTGAGCCTATATTTAGTACAAGTAAAGCTGGGTAATGATCCCTGTTTGTCAAAATGATCCCTGTTCACACAAATCTGCGAAAAAAAAAAAAAAAAAAAAACTGTATTCTTCTGCCAGGCCTGTATTTGGTGATGTCACTTTATAAAGAAAAACTATGTGCCTATATACTGAACATGTAATGCACATGCGCATAATGTCACTTTTTTTTGTTGTTTACACATAGACGATAACATTATCCTTTTCAAAAAATTGCAGTTTGAAACCTGTTTCCAAAAGTTTGTGTTCCCTTTCAGTCAATCATGTTCGATGTAACGTCGACGTCACCAACATATTGGGATCACTTCTGGGAGCCCTATCAGCTTTAAGTGTATATGGAACGAGCCATTGCACATCCTCATATATATGACACCAGTTGATGGTCACAATCATGCTGAGGCAGTGTTTGTGGATAGTTCATGTACCCACTGCGGGAACATGACTATCTCTGTGTTGAGGTCTACTCTCACCTACCTTTGGGAAGGCGGAGTCCCCTTACCTTTGCCCCAATCTAGTGTTATTTCTGCTGGCCAGCATAATAGGGCTACTTCGGCGAATAGCCAGGGTGACCTGAGGATCAAGGTTAGGGCTACCCTGCCGAGGCAAACTCCGTGGGCCCCTAATCCCTCTGTAGTGCTGCAGCCGGTGGAATTACCGAGAGAGCTCACTTGCCACTCCCAAGGATGTCCAGCAGTGTCTTTCGGGGCTCCGGCTGATAACAGGATGCCGATTGCTGCATCGGAGGGGGAGCTTCAGTCTTCTGGGGATGAAGACTCGGCTGCAGAGTTGCCTGAGACAGACCCTGGGTTGACGGCTATGCTTTCCCAGGCCGCCAAATAGGTGGCATGAGGAGATTACTAGAATTGCAAATTTTTCTGCATGAAACTGGTCTGGTAGCTCCTCCCTCTTCACTACCCTTGATGGCGGGCCAGCCAAAGGCTATGTGGAGATCCCACTGGTGGAACGGGCCTTTGCAATGTGTCCGGTGTCCACTTCCTCCTGGCGTGGTAATTGGCGTCTCCCATCCAAGGCCTGTAAACTTCCCGGCAGGTGTTCCCTTAGAACAAGTGTCCAGGCATGCTGTGATCTCCACCGATCCCTCTTCCACCAGCTGGGGGCCATGTACAATGGGCATGCAGTGTTGGCACATCAACTGCTTCAAGTTGTTAGCAGTATGGACAGCATACCGACCATTGCGAAACATCAACCGGCAGGGTGGTCTACACTCCCGTCGCCTGTAACAACTCGCTCACCATCTCCTCCTCTGAAGTTAGAAGTATATGTGGTCGCTTCGCACCACTCACATTCCAGGCCTGCGCAATAGTGCAGCTGACGAGCTCTCATGTCAGCAAGTGGAGACTCCATCTCCAGGCAATCCAGCTGATTTGGAGATGCTTCCGGATAGGTAGACCTGTTTGCTGCCCTGGACGTGTTCCAGACAACGAGGTTCAGGATTTTTTAAGCTTATATGCAGAGGATGAAATCCAGCGAGAACTGGAAATCTGCGTGCATTTCTACGCTACCAGACTGCGTAATCTTCATGGTACTTTAGACAGTGATGGAAATGCAGACAGCAACAGGTCTGGGGGGAAAAAGTTCCTGGGACAAATTGTTCCAGGTAATTTCGGTGGAAACACAGCTAATAATAAACACTGTCTGTGTGAATGTAGCTTTTGACATTCTGGTTATGTTTCAAGTCTCTCTTCAATTTAAGTCTATGGGAATGTTTATGTGTTTTATCATCTACCAATTGAAAATAATAATCCAAGCACACTGAGTATTTAAGAAAGTTATTTCAAAGATTTTTCAGTTTGCAATTAAAAGAACGAAATAAAACATATCAAAACACAGTAAACCAAGTCCCTCTCAGTAAACTCAGTCCTTCTCAGAACCATATGACAATTTCCAGTAGGCTATCACTCTTGTAATCTGTAGACTTAACTGCCAGAAGCCTCAGTAAAGTTATTAGAGGCTGGGTGTGTCTTGGTTATCACTACTGTGTTCTGGGTCCCAGACCTCTATGGCTTTTAAACTGCACCAGAGCTTTTACGAGTGTCTCACTAAGGACAGTCAGAATCTCATCAGCTCAGACAGAGTACCCGAGATGGAATCCGCTGATAAGTTTTATAGCCTTTCCCTAAGGATATGGCCCCAGAAAATCCGACAAGAGGGGGGAAGAGAAAAGCGTGGGGTGACAATTTATTTTTTTATTTTTTTTCCAGAAATGGACTTAAAATAGACCTCATCCGAAAGTTTTTCTGTGGCGCAACAAGACTTCACCAAATTGTGAGGTGATTTACGTATTCAAAAGGATAAATTCTACTTGCCGAACGAGAAAATAGACCCATTGTGCTCAAAATTTGGGCCCAGATTGTCGTATTCAGTCCCTTTAGAATTTGCTTTTGGGAAATGGTGAATGGACTATGCTTTATTTGGCAATCATTATTTGGCATTTGGTATATCTGAATTAAAAACAAGGACAAAATGGGCTACAGCATAATAGAACAGCTAAATCAGTTCTTGGTTTTGCCAGTTTGCATTCAACATTTTCTATTCAGCTCATTTTTATGGAACTATTCAGAGGCATTTAACCATGCTTTTATATTGGGGAAAAAAAGTCATGTTTGCAGTCATGGTTTGAGCTCTTACAGCTTTAGATTTTTACCAGCTATAAGCCTTCACTATAATGGGCATATTATATTTTTTGCTGTGCACTTTGTTGCTGTGGTAACAGTGATTGTTCTGTCTCATAGCCTTATAATAAAATACAAGGACAACTACATATTATTCTTCATCTCGTTGTTTTACTTTTTATATATAAATGGAACATTTCAGTACATCAGTGTATATATGTTTAATATTTTTAAAATGCTTTGAATTGGTTGGTCTGTATGTAAAAAAAAAAAAAAGTCACAATCTGGGAATCCAACCCTGTCTAAAACATGACAACAGTGACACCACTGGATGAGAGATGGCTATGAATTTATAACATATCACTTTGAAATGTAATCCACGGGGCCCTGTATGTACATGTACTCTAATATAGTGTATTAATATCTCCTCGGATGACATGCAGTGCACATGAGTAATAAATATGATCCTTAAATCCATAAATGTATGGATATATTAAAGCCCTTGAAAACCAGAATGGACACTCTGCCATGGAAATTGACATATACATTCACTATTGTGTTGATTTCTAATGAGCTCATGTAGGGGAGACTGGGGACATATTTTGCTTCATAACTCACAGGCTATTACAGATATACCTGGCATATTTTGAAATAAGACTGACTAAAATTACTGTACCTCTACTAGATTTACAACCAGAAAGACAATATGATTATATTGAATTTAATACAAAAACCAAGAGTGTTTCAAGCAATGTCATGGCTGGAGGCAATTTTGGGTGTCAAAAATACATTTTATAAAACCATTTTATAAAACTTATATCTCAAATAAAAGTAACTGCTTCATATGTATTATTGCTTTTATACTTATTAATATTGCAGTTTCATTTGTATGAATTATTTAGCTTTTAGGACTAGCAACTGAAGAAAGCATAATGAACATTTATTTAATTAAATTATCTAGTTTTCAATTATTTTTATTTTTAATTTTTTTAAGTCTTAAAACTGCATTTAAACCTTTCCAAACATTAAATGAGCCTCTTGTGCACAGCAACATTTTCTACAGCAGGATTGGTCAGCTGCCTTCATACAACTGTTCTCCACTTATATTTAAATGGAAATGTTTTTAAAACCAGCCACGATGTGACAATCAGTTGTTAATTTTAGTTGTGAACATATTGACACACTTTAACAGGATGTTCTCATTTTCCTCTTTGGTGAACGTATCAGCAGGTCTCGCATCTGCTGGTAAGCTCCATGTTACAGCTGTCTCATCATCCAAAAAGATTTCCTGACAGTTTCTGAATACACATCCAAATGCAAATACGAGATAAGATTTGCATAAGACATAAGACCTGTTTCCAACAGGTGGCCTTTGCTATCTCTGTCTTTCTCTTCTTAAATGTGGTGTCTGGCCAAGATTTAAAGAGCTATCTGAAGGAACTGCGAAAGGTAGATTAGGTTTGTTACTCAGCTAGAGTCTGTGAGCAATCATTCTCCTTTCCCTTTCTCTCATAGACAGCTAATCAGCACCTTCAATTACCCAAATAAATGAATCTGCTCTCTTTCCAGCCGGCATGAATTAAAGTTCACCATCCAGTCTCAGCAAAATAAAGACTGCTCTAATTAGCTTCTGCACTCATTTTAACTGTCAGAGCGGTTGAAGATTCAGGTCTATCTGTTTATCCAAATCGTGTGATGCAGCATGACAGTTTAAGAGGAAATGCAGTGTTTCAATTGCCCACAGGCATCATGTCATTATGCAATAGTGTTTAAATTAGATTTGTTGTACTTTTTTCAAATTAAAGTTTTGGTCTGAATGAATAAATTATACTGTACATGTGAAGACTAATTAAAACATGTAAACAACTCAATAATGATGTGCTAAACACTTAAAACGTTTTTCCTTTGCGTTTAACGCCTAATGACAGCAATGTTGTCAAAACTGTCCGTGTTCACATGGATCCAAGAAAATGACTAAAACACTGTATTACACTGCAAGGCCAGTAGTTGGCGATGTCACTTGGTAAAGAAACACTACACGACTATAACGGTGTCACTTTCAAAAATGTGCAACAAGGCTGTTATTGTTAAATAAACGACAAAAACACATTAAAAGTTTTCCAGTTTTAGTTGAAAATGGTGTTGCGTAAACGGCCCCTAAAGTTGCATTTCTGTCTCTGTGTGCATCATGATACCTGCAGTGTTTACTGAGCTTTGATGACTGAGGACACAAAAACAAGTTGACTATTAAAAAGAACAGCTGAACATTAATTTTATAGTTGATAGTGTAAATACTTTTTTAACCTGAACTTTTCAACATTTAGTGTAACTGGAACATGAATGTATATATATTTTTAAATTAATATAATTTTGCCTCCTCATTAACACCACTTCAGTAGATATAACATCTCCTTTAATATGTAAAATATTAAACTAAACTGTTTAAATTCCATATTATTAATGTGCTCTTTAATTTTTGGATTTCTGTCCACAAAACGAAATAGAATTAAATAAGCATTTCATTGTTGTTTATTTGTTGGTAGTCTGGCACCGTGGGAGTGTCACTGAAATGGGAACAAATGCAGTACATCAAATTCAGGGACTGTATGGTGTAATCTCTCTCCCCTGATGCAATGCGAAAATCGAACTCCTGCCACAACTGGGGATTAGCCAAGGCCAAGAGAAAATAATGATTATAATTACAATTATTGATCTCCTGTACCATGCGTACAACCGGAGTAAACCAGGATCTATGCTGCTCATTCTCCTTCCTCCAGTGAGAGTTTGGAGGTTTGGTGGGATAGATAATACACTACTTAGATTAGATGACACACTCAAAAATATTTGATAAACACTTAAAAGGAGAAAGAGAGAGGAAGGAAAGAGAGTAGTGACTTGGTTAGCCAGACTTTGCACTGTTGGCATAAAGTCTGGTCCACTTGATGTTGATTCTGGCAATGAACCGACAAGAAAAGACAAGAAAGAAAAATCGGCTCGGGTTACTTGAATGTAAACCTGTTCTCTGAAAAACGGGAACGAGATGCTGCGTCATACGCTATGGAAAAACATCTTTGATCGATTGTGAAGCATGTGTGCAAACACACAAGAACTTGGCTTTAAATAACCACTGATGATGATGTTATTGAAATTTGCACTCGTAAAAAGGCTATGAATAGACATGAAACAGGTGTGCCTTCAGGTTTATTTTTTCTGAAGAGACGTCTTGATGCCCCCGTAAGGCATTGAGGCGCAGCATCTCTATCCCTGCTTTTTCAGGAAACAGAGTTACAGTTAAGAAACCTACGATGTTCCCTATCGAAAGCTATTCTAGGTACTGTGTCATACGCTATGGGAATGAGAATACCAATGCCGCAGCATGCCTGCAATTTCAAATACCCATCCTGAGCCAAAGGCAGAATCTGCTGCGCTAGCCTGTTCAGACAGCGTGAATACAACTCACCCTGGCAATTTATGTAGGCGACTACCTTATTGTTGTTCACCCACACTAGGACATAGTTGCCTCTTAACTGATGGAGAAAGTACTACTGGGCCAGAAATACAGGCATCAAATTGAGGCAATTAATGTGCCAATCAAGGTGATGACCTCTTCAGATCCCTTGGGCTGTGTCTGTCATTAGTATCTTGCGATGACAACAGGCACCTAGTGTTGGGACCCAAGGTGAGGAACTGGGGTCTGAGCCACATAGAAAGGGAACAAAGCCTGCAGCGCGTATCCCTTATTTGCCTTTGGGGATTGAGTCATTTGAGTCACCACTGAAATGGTGTAGAAGGCCCATAGGTATCACCGTGGATGCAGTAGACCTAGAATTCTTTGAAAGTGATGGAAAGTAATTTCATGACCTAGCCTGATAATGCAGGGTGTTTAAGATGAACTCGATACGTGCGGGAGACAGCTGAGCCTGCATTTTGAACAAGTCCTATTCAACACCTAAATACATTGTCCTCTGGGCAGGAGAGCCCTGAGAACATCCCAGAATTGGATGCGAGGACATCACGATCTGGAGAGAGAACGAGAAAAGGAAGGACCCGTTTCCCGCTCATCAGTCAGTGACTTGTGAGTCCTACAATCTTAATGTGGGAGCTTGCCCTTGAAAATATGCAAGATGAGCGCATAGCACTTAAATAGAGAACAACTCACAGTGCTCGCAATCGCCATGCTCAAACACAAGGGCAGCATGCTCTTCCCTCAAACATTCAAAGGAGAACTCATGCATATCATAATCAGGGATGGGTCATTAACACTTAAGCCCCGGATATACTTTGGCTGTCTGCGTTCGTGCACCGTCCGCATGACATAATTTTCGTCATGCGGAGGGCTCGCGGCTGGCCACAAACCCCATCCGCGCGCAGCCCAAATTTTGAGACCACGAGGACCGTCCGCATGCAACAGCGCATGCGCCAGCAGTACAGAAGAGTCCACTAGATGGCAATACGCACAGTATTAAGCATAGTGTTCAGCCGTCAAAGAAGAGTGTGAAAAGACCAGTTTAAATACAACAGAAGCATATCCTTCCCCATAATTTTTGATTCTTCAGTGTTTCTTCCAAACTATGTTGCAATGGTGGATGCACTACAGTTTTTCTCCGATCATGCCCAGCGAATGTCCTGTTGATGACAGGACTCAGTGCTGCCCTCCGATGTCTGGTAGAGCATAGGAAAAAAATGTACTGAGCATGTGTCGAACGTGATCATCCGCGCGCATCCGTGGTGTAGTATACTTTGAAAGACGCGCGGACAGGGTTGTGCGCGTGATGCGTCCAGGCGCGGAAAGTGAACTTTAGGCACACATCTCCTGATAGTTTGCAACATGATGTTCTCTGTTTCTCATGAGGAAATTCTGCACACTGATAACTTGAACTCTAACTCCTAACAAATTGGACAGCACACAATGCAGTCTCTGAAGACAAAGAAACCTGAAAGTGCACCTATTTCACATGTATTTATATGTAACAATATCGACTATGAGTCTGATATCTCGGGGAATAATTAACTCAAAAGGGATTTAATATTCATGAGTTTATGAATATAATTTGCTAGTCGTTCATTACGTTTATTACAATTTTCCGATAAGGATAATGTTTAATTAAATAGTAACCTTTAAGGAATTGCTTGAAGTTATCTTACTAAGTTTGTCCTGCAAATTAGTTATAGACTTTCAAATCAATTCTCAATAAGGGATTACTGCTTTACGAGCATAAGAAGCATTAACTTTACTGATCAGGACAAATTAATATTTCGTATGTTCGTACAGTTATGTTACTAAAATCGTAGCACTAGGCAGCATTAGGTAACGTTCAAGATTTGTAAGTTTCATTGACTTCGTGTATGTAGAAGAATAACAGCTTCAACTCAAAAATATCTTTTGGAAGTTTAATTACACAGACTAAAGATAACACTACAATTAACACAGAAAGTACACACTAAATATGCATCAAGAGAGTAGAAATATAGATAGGAAATGAAACTAAAATGGTACTTAAACGAAAAGAATGAAAGAAAACAGACACAAAGAGAGAGAGAGAGAAGATTAAGAGAGAGAGAGAGAGAGAGAGAGAGAGAGAGGATAACAGCGTAACAGCGTTCACTTCAGTTCGTTACAAAGAGCCCTCAAAGAGTTAATCTCATCCCCAAAACGGATATAACACGACTTTTCAACAGCAGCTTGGATTGTAGAAATAAGAATACTTGCTTTGGTCTTGGTTTCTCGCTGGTACGTGTATTCTGAGTTCAAATGTCCCGCGCTTTCCGTGGTTCCTTTTGAAGTCGGTTGGTATTGGCTCTCGGTTTGCGAAGAAGTTTAGCTGGATGCGGCCAGTTCTCTTGGAAGTGCTGAAGCGTGCTGTATCCTCCTCTCTGAAGAAGGCTGGAAAGAAGGTGGCGGATTGCAAATGCAATGCACTCGCAAAGGCAAAGGAATGCGGGTTGCATTGGCACTTATCGATAAGAGAGCGACACCCATTTTCTGGATGGTCCAATCGATCTGATCGTTTTCGGCGCGAAACTAAGTTCTTTGTTCGGCGGAGTTCCTCCCCCCTGGCTACTATCCGGGGCAGACAGATTCATGCATTTTTCTTTACAAAGCTGGCATCTTTGTAATAATGCATGTCCTTTAAATTATTTTACCAGATTTGGTACGATGGAGTTCTCTCGGTTCTATAGACACCATGAACCACTTGTCTGCGAGTCCAGGTTTTCCACTGTCCATTGTCCTAAACAGTTGAGTTAACATTCATATAACCCTCCTAATTATTACAGACACCTATACAAACATTCAGACAGCAAAGTATACATTTATTACGTTTTTAGGGGGCTTTTAACCATCTATTCTTCCATGAGCTTGGTGAACATTTCATTTGTGTCTTGCTAGGTGTGTGTGTGAGGTGTGAGAGTTCGCGATAGGGCCATTTGGTAATAAAAGTCACTCCGGAGCCTGGCTGTCATCTCCCCAGGGTGATCAAAAGAGTGTTCTTCCAGACATTGCGGTGCCGTTAATAGCATCAATCGCCTTATCGTGATCTGATAACGCGCTTCACGAGAGGTGCAAGACATCTGGCCGTCTGCCAGATGAACAGACATCCTCATTGTGGCTACATATAGCCTCTTACAACAAGCCTGCATTCCAATTATGTCATCATCAGAGGTTATTTAAAGCTCTTGGCATGTTTTCACACATGGTTCACAACCATGTTTTTGGTTTTCCCATAGTGTCCCATACTGACATTTATCGCAACCTGAGTTTGATTTGTTGTAATGTGTTTTTTGTATGTTTGGATGAAAACATAAGTAGAATGAAGCAGAGAACAAAATGAAACAATAATGTCAGTCTATACACTATATTGCAAAAGGTTTTGGGACATCTGCCTTTACATGCACATGCACTTTAATGACATCCCATTCTTAATCCGTAGGGTTTAGTATGGAGTTGGCCCATCCTTTTCCGCTTTAACAGCTCTTCTGGGAAGGCTTTGTGAGGTCAGGTATTGATGTTGGACGAGAAGGCCTGGCTCGCAGTCTCCACTCTAATTCATCCCAAAGGTGTTCTATCGGGTTTAGGTCAAGAGTCTGTGCAGGCCAGTCAAGTTCCTTCACACCAAACTCGCTCATCCATGTCTTTATGGACCTTACTTTGTGCACTGTTGCACAGTCAAACTGTTCCCACAAAGTTGGAAGCATGAAATTGTCCAAAATGTCGTGGTATGCTGAAGCATTAAGAGTTCCTTTCAATGGAACTAACGGGCCAAGTCAAACCCCTGAAAAACACCTCCACACCATAATCCCCCCTCCACCAAACTTTACACTTGGCACAATGCAGTCAGGAAAGTACCATTCTTCTGTCAACCGCCAAACCCAGACTCATCTATCCAGACAGAGAATTGTGATTCGTCACTCCAGAGAACATGTCTCCACTGCTCTAGAGTTCAGTGGTGGCGTGATTTACATGTAAGTCTTGGATGCAGCTGCTCGGTCATGGAAACCCATTACATGAGCCTTTCTACTCACTGTTCTTAAGATAATCTAAAGGCCACACGAAGTTTGGAGGTTTGTAGCTGTTGACTCTGCAAGAAGTTGGTGACTTCTGTGCACTGTGCTCCTCAGAATGCATTGACCCCGCTTTGTAAGTTTACGTGGCCTACCACTTCGTGGCTGAGTTTCTGTTGTTCCCAATTGCTTCCATTTACATCTACATTTACATTTATGCATTTAGCAGACGCTTTTATCCAAAGCAACTTGAGGAGTACCAGAAGCGATCAGGCATGAATAGGCGAAGAAATGCAAAAAGTGCCTTAAATACCAAGTTTTGGACATTACTCAGAGTGGCCTAAGCTAGAATAGGGAGGGAATAAAAGTGAAATAGAGGAAAATACGATTTTTTTTTTATGATAAGATTAAGTGCTCACGGAAGACATGAGTTTTTAGCATTCTTTTGAATAATGACAGTGATTCTGCCATCCGGATGGAGGCGGGAAGATTGTTCCACCAGCCAGGAACGGTGAATGAAAAAGTTCTGGAGAGGGATTTCACGCCTCTCTGTGATGGTACCATAAGCCTACGCTCTTTACCTGAGCGAAGGTTTCTGGTGGGGGTGTAGAATCGTAGCAGCAAGTCAAAGTATTGCTGTGCCGAGCTTGTGGTGGATCCATAAGCGAGCGTCAAGGCCTTGAACTTGATGCAGGCAGCAAGTGGCAGCCAGTGCAGAGAGATGAAGAGAGGTTATTCCACTTTGTTATAATACCACTAACAGTTAACCATGGAATATTTAGTAGTGAGGAAATATTACAAATGTGTGGCGGCATTAAACATTTAATTAAGCTAATTTATTAAAAAAGATACAATCATCAAGATTCTGTGACACTAAAATGATCCAAATTTACATCCATCTAAAAGTAAAATGCATGTAATTCTTAATTCTGCAGTGATATTTTAGTAGTCATTATTTCTTCATCAGAATACAGTGGGGCAAAAAAGTATTTAGCCAGCCACCAATTGTGCAAGTCCTCCCACTTAAAAAGATGAGAGATGCCTGTATCACATCATAGGTACACTTCAACTATGAGAGATAGAATGAGAGAAACAAAAATCCAGAAAATCACATTGTCT
Organism: Gobiocypris rarus; assembly: GCA_023029165.1. Classification (NCBI taxonomy): domain Eukaryota; kingdom Metazoa; phylum Chordata; class Actinopteri; order Cypriniformes; family Gobionidae; genus Gobiocypris; species Gobiocypris rarus. Next base: position 28,913,013 of record CM040931.1, on the reverse strand, counting down.
TATTTTTTTAAGAATTTATTTGCAAATTATGGTGGAAAATAAGTATTTGGTCAATAACAAAAGTTAATCTCAGTACTTTGTTACATACCCTTTGGTGGCAATTACAGAGGTCAAACGTCTCCATAAGGTTTTTACACACTGTTGCTGGTAGTTTGGCCCATTCCTCCATGCAGATCTCCTCTAGTGCAGTTATGATTTGGGGCTGTCGCTGGGCAACAAGCCACGTTGCCCAGGCAGTGTGTTTGGGATCATTGTTATGCTGAAAGTTTAGTTTTTAACAAAAAGGTCTATTTTAGTTTCATCTGACCATATGACATTCTCCCAATCCTCTTCTGGATCATGGACGGTATGGATTTTTTTCTTACCGCGGTTGAAAAGCAAGAAATCCCTGCGGTTCAACCGCTTTAAACCCCCAACATTTTGATCTAATACAGCATTGAGTCTCTTTGGGAAAGATGCAACAAGTTTTTAACACCTGGATTTGGGAATTCCTCTGCCACTCCTCCTTTTCAGATCCTCTCCAGTTCTGTCAGGTTGGATGGTAAACGTTGGTGGACAGCCATTTTCAGGTCTCTCCAGAGATGCTCAATTTGGATTAAGTCAGGGCTCTGGCTGGGCAATTCAAGAACAGTCACAGAGTTGTTGTGAAGCCACTCCTTCGTTATTTTAGCTGTGTGCTTAGGCTCCTTGTCTTGTTGGAAGGTGAACTTTCGGCCCAATCTGAGGTCTTGACCACTCTGGAGTGCTCAAGACCTCATCTTTCCCTCGAATGCAACCAGTCATCCTGTCCCTGCAGCTGAAAAACACCCCCACAGCATGATGCTGCCACCACCATGGTTCACTGTTGGGACTGTATTGGACAGGTGATGAGCAGTACCTGGTTTCTTACACAAATACCGCTTAGAATTAAGGCCAAAAAGTTTTATCTTGGTCTCATCAGACCAGTGAATCTTATTTCTCACCATCTTGGTGTTTTTTTTAGCAAACTCCATGTATGCTTTTATGTGTCTTGCACTGAGAAGAGGCTTCCGTCGGGACACTCTGCCATAAAGCCCCGACTGGTGGAGGGTTGCAGTGATGGTTGACTTTCTACAACTTTCTCCCATCTCCCGACTGCATCTCTGGAGCTCAGTCACAGTGATCTTTGGGTTCTTCTTTACCTCTCTCACTAATTTTCTTCTCCCCCGATAGCTCAGTTTGGCCGGACGGCCAGCTCTAGGAAGGGTTCTGGTCGTCCCAAACGTCTTCCATTTAAGGATTATGGAGGCCACTGTGCTCTTAGGAACCTTAAGTGCAGCAGACATTTTTTTGTAACCTTGGCCAGATCTGTGCCTTGCCACAATTCTGTCTCTGAGCTCTTCAGGCAGTTATTTTGACCTCATGATTCTCAATTGCTCTGACATGCACTGTGAGCAGTAAGGTCTTATATAGACAGGTGTGTGGCTTTTCTAATCAAGTCCAATCAGTATAATCAAACACAGCTTGACTCAAATGAAGGTGTAGAACCATAAAGAAATGGACAGCACCTGAGTTAAATATATGAGTGTCACAGCAAAGGGTCTGAATACTTAGGACCATGTGATATTTCAGTTTGTCTTTTTAATAAATCTGCAAAAATGTCAACACTTCTGTGTTTTTCTGTCAATATGGGGTGCTGTGTGTACATTAATGTGGAAAAAAATGAACTTAAATGATTTTATCAAATGGCTGCAATATAACAAAGAGTGAAAAATGTAAGGGGGTCTGAATACTTTCCTGTATATTTACCATAAGGTAATTGAACATAAGGAACACATTTATTTAACATTTATTATTTCACATTTAGAACAGGAACATTTAGAAAAGATTTGTAATGATGTTTGGAAAAAAAAAGGTGCTATATACGAAATAAAGGCTAGGCTATATGCTTTAAATTCCAGCCTTCATATTTTTTGAAAAAACTAGCATGTTTACTTTATCAGGTTTAAGGGAGGCCCTGAAAGACGTAATGACGTTACCTGCAGCACTGAACACACGTTCTGAGGGAATGCTTGTAGCGCAAGTGGTCATATATCTTCAGGCTACTTATGAAAGCAGAGGGAATCGGACATGAGGCTTCAGGGCTCCCCTCTGCAAATACCTTCTGATCTCTGTGTCCACGAATTCTCATGGGGGTCGGAGTAATGTTTTTTTTTTTCCCAAGTAAGTCTGCCAGATTCAGTTTTTTGGGAGGGTTGGGTGCACTTGCTCCCTCCATCACAGTTATCACGCTACTCTTCGGGCACATCCAACCATGAGCTCATCCTTCACCTCGTCAGAAATGTCAATGTCCTTATACCTAGGGTCTACAAACGCGGTCTGTTGAGTTGAGGGTGCACTGTATTTTTCCAATAAAACGGCAGACATTTTTTCTTTCAAGTTGCGCGTCAATTAGGTGTCCTCCTCAGCTAGGAGCAGCAGATCCTCAGTGACTAGCTGCAGCACTGGTTTCAAAGAGGATGCAGTCACTGCTCGCTCAGAAGACGTGTTGCCCATGAAATCGGCAACACTTTTCAGGGCTGGATTCACCGATTTCATAACCTCCATGTCCTGCCACGTTGGAATTAGGTGTTGAGTGCACCGGTCATCCAAAACCCTCCGAATGGCAGAGCCTTGCTCAAGAATCATTTTTTGCTTCGTTCCCCACCTGGTGGGGCAATCCTGTGAACAAATTAAAACACATTTAGGATAGACTATGCTTTCATATAATAACACGATTTAAATGTACATATTTTTATATTACTTATAGCCCATATAATATAATATAATATTTATATTTATAGTATTTATATTTTTTATTACTTGTATATAATTATTATTTATATTTACTTTATTTATATTACATATGTTTACATATTTATATTCATTTATATATCTTGTGTTCGCTTTTGTCTCAGTGGTTCAAATATTTAACAAAGGCTATTTAATTTAACAAAGTGTCGCACACTACTGTGATTTTTTTTGTGTCAATCTTTAACAAACAGAGTTGGCAGAGAATTAAAACTTACCAGTACTAAGGAGTGATGAGGCAGGTCCAGCACAGTTTGTACTATGGGACAAAACGGTCACCAGCGTTCGAGACAAACCCATGGTCTGGGCGGTGCATTCTTTTTCTGCTTTCATGGAGTTTGTGATGGTTAAATGGAGGTTGTGCCCGAAGCATGGTAGCCATCCCCATCCAAGTTTCCTCACCACAGCCACAATGTTGGCTCTGTTATCACTAGTGACACAAGCCAACCTCTTCTCATCCAGAGACCATTCTTCAAAAGTGGATCGCAGAGCCTCCGACAGGTTATCACTTGTGTGACTGGCATGAAGAAGGTTTCCAAACACCTTGACTTCAGCTCCCATTTGGTGTTCAGGTAATGAATTGTCACGCTCATATAGGGCATCTTATTAACCTTCTTATTAACCTTCTTATTTAACAATCTTATTAAACTTGACCACATATCTGTTGTGAGATAAAAATGGACAGCGGGCGACATCAGGGGCGACATTTGTTTGTTGAAGGCCTGGAGCTTAAAGGCTGGCTTCTCAACTAAGTTAAATGGCAACTTTTCCTCCACCAGAAGGCGGGTCACGCTAACCATCAGGGTTCGCCACTGATGGCTGTTGTGTTGGTACTTAGTCCCTTTAGAAAACGAGTCTGCGATCCTCAGCTCCCGTCCCTGGCCTGAGGTTGTAGGCCGATCTTCAGACAAAGCACTTGTGGTGCTGCCAAGGGCAGCAAATGTTGCCGGATGATGGATTCGAAGATGCGTACTCAGATTGGAAGTATTTGAGCGTGATACCGGTATCTTTTTGTGGCATATTCTATAAATGGGCTCATCCAAATTAGCTGGAAGTCTTTTTTCGTCCGGTTTAACACCAAAATGTGCCCATATTAGTGAAGTGACATTTGGCTTTGCCACTGTAACGGAGGCCAGCTAGTAGTTTCTGTGTGAGTAAACCTCACTCCTCTAATCTCAAGAGATGCTCTAGTGACTGACGCAAGAGGTTGCAGCCTTTAGCCTCCTTGTTAGAGCGTCTGACTCTCATGCCGGCGTACCAGGTTTCGAGTCCCGCTTGGAGCGGGGTGGTTCGAACAGGAGGGGTTACACCACCAAGTTAGCCCTCTCTGCCATGTTTCAGTTGAATAGTGGCCTATCTACCTTCCTGTTATTGTCGGCTGCGCAACCACTTGAGAGAATTGTGTTAAGCACGTGCAATTAAAAACTGAGGTCCTGCTTTTGCGCCTGTAATTTATGCTTTAGTAAAATGAAATTAAAATTATAGGCTAAAAGACATTACACAGGTACTCTCACATATAGGGCTAATAGTCAATACAAATTGAATGTTATAATGGAACATTGCGCTCCCCAACTCGCGAAAGGTTGGATTTCCTCAATCTTTTGGTGAAGTTTTGTTTAGAAAACCTTGAATCCATATAAGACACATGTCGTTAGACACAATTCATGTCATTAGAAACAATGAATCTATGGAATTAGACACAACGTGCAGTAATGCGGTATCCGTCCCAACAGTTTCCCAGTGGACTGATGAAAGTCTGTGTATGCTGTGTTATGGATAACATAAACATACAGTTGCTATAGAGAACATATAGATACCGATGTGGGGATAACTGCATCATAAATAATTTCAAACTATTTGACTGATCATAAGCAGCAAAGCATAGCAATTCTGGTATTGAATTCTCAAGTAAAACAATACACAGATTCTTCACAGATATTCACACAAAAACACTGCATGCATGTCAAGCCCAAAATAATAAGCTGATTAATAACAATAGTGTGGTAATTTTGTCAGGCCAGCATAACAAGTGCGTCAGGTTAGATTTGGTGTAAAACAGTGATCCAATAACAGAAACCGTAGTAAAGAATGAGAAAACCGGTGGTTTCAAGCCTGGAAAGAGCTTCACATTAAAGAACACGTTCATTCAGTCAGTCATGAAGAGACTGTTTGATAGACAGCAAATGCCCATCTTCCTCTGTATTTCTCTTTCTTTGTCGCCAGTGACTTAGAGTTGCTGAAATTTAAATGTCACAGTGCTACAAACTGAAAAATTGAGTCCTGTCTGTGTAAGTCTGGTTTGGTTCAATAGACTGAAAAATCAGTAGATCAAAGAAGTGAAAGAATGGATGGATGAAGGAATAGTTGAACGACATCAAATAGAAGCAAACGTGTTAATGAACAGATGAAATGACAGTCCCAAAGAAAACTGAAAAACGTATCGACCAATGTGTTATTTAAAAAAAGATTCACAAGTTTGTTTAGCCATATACTCTTTAGCTAATAAGGTTTAAGCATATTTGGCTTGCTGTCCGTGGTGGAGGGACTCAAGGAAGCAGCTATAACATGCGCTTAGATGCACCCAGGGACTACTAGTGCTAGGAAGAGGAGTATGGTAAACGAGATGTCTAAATTTATGTTGGTGGAGTTGGGGAGGTGAAGGGATGCCAAAACAGATGATGCCAGAAGGAGGTAGGTGGTTGCTTATATGCTTTGGCAGTTAATTAAAATATTATATGGGTTCACTCATCCCAAATTTGTGTTTGTGAACTTCAATAATTGAAAGATTAGATGGGTTCACTCCTCCCAAAATTACATTGTGAACTTCACTAAATATCAGTCAACCTTTTTTCTATCAGTTTTAATTGACGCTAAAATTGGACATGAAAATATCTAAACGGTTTGCTAGAATATTATCACATTTGGGGGTCCTAGGCATCAAAGGCAAAATTGAAATATGTTGGGTGTCACATATCTTGGTTTCATGTTTACCCTTTCAGTTTAGTCTTCCCAATTTTGTGCCTTAGTTAGTCTCCTTGGTTACTGATTACACTTACCTGTGTTTCCTTGTTTGTTTATTTTTTATTTTTGTATCCCCATTAGCTATGCCCAAGACCACCACTAGTCTTCCTGGGGTCCACACAACACTTAAAAACATACAATATTTATTATCATATACACAAAAACATTAAAAATACTCTCAATAACAAGTCATGGTCCAATAACAACACACTTAGCATATTTAGGCCTTGTTAAAAACAGTATGTGACAGACAAACAGACCACAATTATTAAAGTGAACTGTTACTTCCAAAGCTAGATGCTGGAGGAATATGTGGAGGGCTATTTGGATCTGTACAACCAGGCACGCTGGGATGATGAAATGCTCAAACATCTCTTCTGAAGTGGGATGGATGACATCCTCGGCCATATGCTGCTGTTTGGGGAGGATCACCATCCATTTGCCGAATTTGTGGACTACACATTATGTGTGGTTATTACTATTCATGCATGCATAGTGTTCATTAAAGTTTCCTGTGTTTGTTAATCTTAGTATCATATCTTATTAAAAGTATGTAACAAACTTACTGTATTAGACGATTCAAATAATAGCGATTAATGTCTTTTCAAGCACCAGTAATAGTTGAATGAGACATAGAAACAAATGAGAGATAGCTGAGACTTAATGAATATCCGTTTGCCTTTTTGCAGGAGGATTTCTTTCAAATCGTTTTTTTTCCTGCTCAAATTAATGTGGTTGAAGAAATCTGTGCCTTCCAAACGCGCCTGACCTTTCTCTGATGAGCTAGCTGTGGTAGCCCACTGTTTTCCGGTGCTTCCGACGAGGCGAGAGGAACGCGCACTGATCCATAATTTAGAGAGCAAGCCAAAATCAGACGAGAGGGACTGCTTTGAAAACAAAAAGACAGACAAACAAGAGTTCGCTGAACCGCAGGAAGGAAAACCACACCAAATGCCAGACACTGGCTCAAACGCTCAGAGCCTCATCCAGCTCTGAGAGGCCCAGAGCTGGAGGCATTGCACAACAACACCATATGAGGTCACATAGTTTTGAAGCTAAAAGACACTCACTCATATCTGGAGGACGCCACTCAGATATCGGACAGCAGACCTCTTCACCCTTTCTGCCTTTATCTCGCTCAGATATGAATAACAGTCGCTTGCCTTCGGAGTTGTAATACGAGGCATTCGCCTCTCGCATCCCAAGTGGCTTTGCTCAAGATATCAAGGGATATGACTGTTAAAGCACTTGTTTAGATTCAACTCCAGCCGAGCATTCATCTACTCAACTGGAGCTGATCTACTGCGTTCCAAGCATGCAATGCTTGGGTAACCCTGCATTCACTTCAGGCTCTGAAGGACTGCAGCCGAAACCATATCATTCTTAGGAGCATCTACCCACCTTCTCTATCTTAAGTAACCAGTTCTGTCAAAGTGCCTCTACTGAAGTCTTTAGCCTTGCTAATTACCCACCATTCACCATGTTTGATGAATAAACCGTAGCCAACGACCTTCCCAGCATCATGGCTGATCTGTTAGTGACCTTTACTTGATTATCTGAGTCCAGCGCCCTGAAAGGCAATGAGTGTTCACCTAATGTTCTCAAAAATTAATTGGAAAATATATATAATTTCTGGTTTACCTTACGTCTATTTACATGTCAACATATATTAATTAACATCATTAAAGGAATAGTTAACGCAAAATGAAAATTCAAATGGAAGTCAATGGTAACCAAAACTGTTACCATATCCAAAATATTTGTGTACATTAAGATGTGTCATGCAGGGAATTCTGGGAATGTCAATTTATGTTTTTTTCACTGCAAATTACACAACTACTTCCACTTCCCAAAACGTAATGGTATTTTACTGTCAAATTAAATTAAATGTAAAGTTAGATCTATTACAGTTATTCACCGTATCCGGAAGCTTTCTGTTAACTGTTTTTAACTGTAGCATTTTTAGTCTTTTACTGCTAAAATCACGATAATTTTTTACACTGTGTGTATTTATATATATATATATATATATATATATATATATATATATATATATATATATATATATATATATATATATATAATATAAATACACACTCACATAAAGGATTATTAGGAACACCATACTAATACTGTGTATGATCCCCTTTCGCATTCAGGACTGCCTTAATTCTACGTGGCATTGATTCAACAAGGTGCTGAAAGCATTTTTTTGAAATGTTGGCCCATATTGCTAGGATAGCATCTTGCAGTTGATTGAGATTTGTGGGATGCACATCCAGGGCACGAAGCTCCTATTCCATCACATCCCAAAGATGCTCTATTGGGTTGAGATCTGGTGACTGTGGGGGCCATTTTAGTACAGTGAACTCATTGTCATGTTCAAGAAACCAATTTGAAATGATTCAAGCTTTGTGACATGGTGCATTATCCTGCTGGAAGTAGCCATCAGAGGATGGGTAAATGGTGGTCATAAAGGGATGAATATGGTCAGAAACAAAGCTCAGGTAGGCCGTGGTATTTAAACAATGCCCAATTGGCACTAAGGGGCCAAAAGTGTGCCAAGTAAACATCCCCCACACCATTACACCACCACCACCAGCCTGCACAGTGGTAACAAGGCATGATGGATCCATTCTCATTCTGTTTACGCCAAATTCTGACTCTACCATCTGAATGTCTCAACAGAAATCGAGACTCATCAGACCAGGCAACATTTTTCCAGTCTTCAACTGTCCAATTTTGGTGAGCTTGTGCAAATTGTAGCCTCTTTTTCCTATTTGTAGTGGAGATGAGTAGTACCCGGTGGGGTCTTCTGCTGTTGTAGCCCATCCCGCCTCAAGGTTGTGCGTGTTGTGGCTTCACAAATGCTTTGCTGCATACCTCAGTTGTAACGAGTGGTTATTTCAGTCAAAGTTTCTCTTCTATGAGCGTGAATCAGTCGGCCCATTCTCCTCTGACCTCTAGCATCAACAAGGCATTTTCGCCCACAGGACTACCGCATACTGGATGTTTTTCCCTTTTCACACCATTCTTTGTATATATATATATATAGAAGAAAATAATATATTAAGATATTTTTCTATCAAGATATTTTTCAAGATACTTTTGTGTTACACAGAAGTCATTCAGGTTTGAAAACTGAGGCTCACCTCATGTCCTTCCAAACCTGAATAATTTTCTTGAAATGTTGACAGAATTTTCTTTTCTTTTGTTTTTTTCTTTTTTCTTCTCCTTCTTCTTTTTGTTTACCTTTAAATCTAACATTCAATTGTCAAGGTAATAAATTATATTTTTTTACATAATGGAAATTCGCTATATTATTAATTATTATTGCATTGTTTCAGTGGTAATTCTCATTAGATTCACATTCATGTCATACAGTTTTTTTACTGTAAATTACTTAACTGATTGGATAATTAATTGTAATAAATAAATAAATTAAGTAAAATGTGAATATGGGAGAAAATAGGCTTAATTTACTTACTAAGTAAATGTAATTTGTTTGTTTATTTTGTTTGTTTAAATTATTATATGAACTATGACGCGGACATATCTTGACAGTTTTTGTGAGACAAACCTGTTCACCACATTAACCATTCAATGGCTGTTGCTTTATCTACAGCGATTAATATATTCAATAGATGTTGCTACAGTAGGTTCATTTCTTGAGCTTTTGCTGGTGTTGTTTGTCACGCCGATGGGACATAAAAGATCCTCATGCCTGTATCTGTGTTGCTATCTTAATAACCTTACCCTGTCCATTCTCCCAGCACCACCCAGCCTCATTACTCCCTACCAAGTACATTGCTGATCTGATGAGAATAACCACTTAACCGTCATCTTTGTGCTAGTATGTGTAGATGTTGTTCTACAGTTGTCCTGATCATAAATTACAAGTTATTAGTAATGAATCACCAGTCAAAAGAAAGGCTACAATATATTTATTAAAAAAAAGGAAGAATTGTGATGTAAACATTGCTTTTTAAGTTATCTCAAATAAGTAAGTCACATACAAAAGGGAGACAAAATAAAAGATCATTAAAGAAAACATTGTGATTTCTGGAACGATCAAATGACTCTTCAATCATTGTGAATCTTCATTTGTTTGGAGTTGCGGCTGGTTTTAATGGCATAATGCATCACTGTTTTGTGCAGTCTTGCCACAAAGTCCATTAAGTTGTTTCTATTCCTTTTAAAGTAGGCAAACAGACTGGCAACAGCGCTGGCAGAGGAGCAGAATAACTGTTATCTGTAAGAAAAAACTGACAAAGATAGAGCAGGCAGATACAGAAAAAGGGCAATGGTAGACGCTATATGAAACTTTATAGAAGAGTGTAAGAAAGAAAAAAAAATATATATATATATATATATATATATATATATATATATATATATATATATATATATATATATATATATATATATTCCTAATTCTGAGAGCCAAGCACGTGCTGAGAGCCAAGGAGGAGGCTGGGAAGTGACAGGTGACTGAGCTGTTGACCATGACAGTACTCTCCTTTCACCGGAGGTGTGTCCTCGCGCCATAAACTGGAGAAGGAGGGCGGTCGGCCTGGAGGCTGACTAGGAGACTAGGACGAAGCTGGTAGCTCAGAAGACCAGGGTGGTGCTGGCAGCTCAAGAGACCAGAGTGGAGCCGGCAGATCAGGAGACCAGGGGGCTGCGAGCTCATGAGCTGAAGCCATCGCTGGATGCTGGACAGGAATTGGAGCCATCACTGGACAGGGACAGGAGTCATTTTGGAACTCTGGACAGGCACAGGAGTCATCTCGGGACTCTGGACAGGAGACAGAGTCCTTCCGGGACTCTGGAAGGGAGACAAAGCCCTCTTGGGACTCTGGACGAGAGACAAAGCCCTCTTGGGACTCTTGACGGGAGTCAAAGCCCTCTTTGGACTCTGGAAGAGAGACAAAGACCTCTCTGGATGGGAGACAAAGCCCTCTCTGGACTCTGGACGGGAAACAAAGCCCTCTACTATTTACTAAAGACATGCAGATAAAAATTAGCCCTGAAAAGGCATAGACAGAGTTATTTTTGTGGCTGACCCTATTTCATATGCATTTGTAGAAGATTCTCTTTCAGACTCAAAATGTATGGGAGGAGAGTATTTAAACGAATAAGGCAAGGTGATTTACTAAGGTTTGTGTAGATCAATGTACTGGTATTTGCACCATTATCTACCACCCAAAATATGTCGTCTTAAACCAGACACTAATTTTCACTGCTCTTGGTAGATTGGGTTGGTCATTATGGAAATGATCCGGCTGTGTCTGTATTCTTTAATTTGCACATCGTCAATAGATCAAGCGCAGAACTACATAAAGTATTCATACTACATAAAGTATACTTAAAATATACCTGAAATTTACTTAAGTATACTTAATAAAGTGAACTTGAAGTTACTTATTTTTGTAAACAGTTTACATTGCATCCACATCCACCTTTTCATTCGAGGTATACTTTTTCATGCATTCCTAGTGCTACAAGAATCCTGAAACAAGCAACTTAGGCCCTGTTTACACCAGAATTAAGATGTGTTTTGGTTGATCGGATCACAAGTATGTTTAATGTTAGGTCAGTATGCAGAGATCTGTCTTTTTTGGCTGTTCAAACACATTCGACCACATGAGCATCTACACTACGAAAGCCATTCGGTCAAATGTGTTTTTGACTACCTCTGGAAGTGGTCAAAAGTGGACCATCTCAAAACATTTTAGACCCCATTTACACCTGTATTTAGTGCCGCTCACTTGTGATCTGAATGACCAAAACACATATTAATACCAGGTGTAAACAAGGCCTTAATGAACACTAACAAAACATGTATCTAAACGGTTCACTTGAAATTGCCAGACGAATCCAGTCACTAAGATTAGTTTTATCAAAAGCATCCATGTTTATAGTTTACAGAGTCTAAATGATGTTACTATGGTTTTCAGTAGGTCAATGATTGCAATTATTGCAAAAATAATTTCCAATAAATGCAGTGTCAAGGCCTGTTCTCACCAAGACAAATGTTTTTGGGTGAACATTTGTGCAATAAACATTTTCATTTGAATGAACAGCTGTTAATGTGTCTGTTCAGAACGCTTATATTTGAATGCCATCCATGCAACAGAAATATTTCACAGAGAGGTGTACATGATAAACAGTTTTGGCTTGCTGTCTGCTATGGAAGGTCCTGGATAGGATTTTCTCCTCAAGCTTCGATTTGCTCTCCGGACTACTACTGATGATTACATAATAAATAAAAGAGGAAAGGGAAGGAGGAGGGATGTCGAATGAACTGACGAAAGAAGAGGCTGCTTTTATATCCTGGTAAAAATTAGAAGATTATATGGACAAACTCCTCCTGAACTTACGCTTAATAACTAAAATTCACGTGTTTGTGTGCCCATATAATAAATAAATAGCTTAGGGTCAGGGAGGATATTTGATTTGCCCCCCAAAATTGCAAAGTAAAATTTGGACAGCATACTGAATTTACTGGATCGATATGCTCAATTCTTTTTAAGTAAAATTGGCAAGTGTAATTAGGCTCTGAAGACCTCCCAAAACACTTTGGGCCTACAAATGGCTCGATGTGATGCCAGACGCAACGCAAGTTGAAAGAGCACAAAAAAAAAAGTTTTTTTTGTGCTAGTTTCAGCCCGACGCAGTTATCATTTTTACCTCCAGCGCCACATTGTTTAAATAGCAAATGCACTGACGCCCGTGAGTTCGCCCATGGGCATGCTGGTCGGAAAACGAGGTGTGTTCAGGCGCATTGTTGGCACATTGCCAACAAAAACCTGGTCTAACGTCAATAGTGCAGTATTTTTTGTGTTATTTAAAGGGTTACTTCAGCGATTAGCATTAAGCTTTGTATCAGTAGAAACCCGGGAGTATATTCAAATTATCATACTTTCCCCCCTCATATGACCCGAGGCAGAGAATTATGTATTTTATTTCTGGAAAAATTCCTCCGATGATGCAAATATCGTCATTTTGCGTCATCGAAGGAGTTTTTGGCCAGTGGCTGAAGACTACAGCCAGCAGAGGGCGCTGTTTCCTCATGTTTTCAACATCACACTCACAGCACTCACAACACTGCTCGAGCTGCGGAGATTCATGTAAACGGAGCGGTGGAGACCAAAGTGAGTGTTTTAACTTTTAAAATGAACTTCCTATGAAAGTTAAGCCTCCAAAGACATGAACTGAACACGCGCCAGACTGAACACGCGCTGTGAATGCAGCCGCAGCCGCGAATCCCGCGATTACCTCAGCCAATGTGATGAATGTAATCCGATCCTGCTGCGTTTGTGCCGTGACGCTCAATCGGCTCACTCGCATTATATCGAAACAGACATGTTCAGTTTTTAATTGTATTGTCTCTAACTGAACTGATTTTCTGAAAATTAACGTGGTAGGCAAGTGATCCAGTAATCCAGTAGCCGACTAGCCGCGCCTAGAGTAGGGCAGTGAAGCAGTGCGTTCTGGGAATTGTTGTCTTTCATCCCCATGAGACAAAACGTCCCCGGTTACGTATGTAACCTTAGTTCCCTGAGAACAGGGAACGAGACGCTGCGTCAGCTGACGCTACGGGGAACGCCTCCAGCGTGACTGGTGCCTGATATCACAATCGAACAACGTCAATCCTATTGACCGGCGACAGCCTATGATGTCATCAAGGTTCGACCAGGAAGTATATAAGGGCGCCTTGCCAACATGACAGCATCCTATCGTCTGAAGGGACTGTTTGGCAGGCAGGCCCTGAGGCATGGCAAACTGACGCAGCGTCTCGTTCCCTGTTCTCAGGGAACTAAGGTTATCACGTAACCGGGGCGTTCCCTTCGAAAGGAACTCGCTGCGTCAGCTGACGCCACTGAGGAACGATATACCCACGCCTCCATGCCGAGAGAGTGCCTGCCCATTGGCAGTGACAACTGTCGGACAAGCAACAAACTGAGATGCCTGAACCACTCCCCTTCTGGTCACATTAGGCTGCCAGTGACAGCGCTCCCTACGGTCAAAGCCCAAGCTATAAACCTGAGAAGGAACCTTCCATATGAAGTCCTGCCCTGGACACTCAAAGGCCTGGAACCAACCCATTCAACAGAAGGGGTTCCTTTAAGGGAGCGTGGCTAGGGGACCCGAGGGAACCTGCCAGTCACTATTCGGGAGGAATTCACCGAATGCCACCAGGGAGGCTCGACCTGGTGACCTCTATGTGGGACACATCAGTTAGCCAACCCTGTCTGTAAGTACAGAGCCTCTGGTACTCGCCTCCGCAGAGACATCCCGCTAGGGTACTGCCAAATGGCAGTGTCCTCCACCAGCCGGACCTCAGAGACGGGTTATCCTGGAGAGCAGCACTCGGCGAAGTGCCTCTTAACCCTTGCTAGCGAGGGGAGATTAGCCGCTCGATCCTAGGATCTACCAAGCACTTATTTTAAAACGTGCTTAGGAGGCCTAACAGGCCTACGGGCTGATCCTAGCTGGGAGGCCTCGAAGGGCCTTCGACCAATCGATCAGAGCCAAGCGGCTGTAAGCTCATAGAAGACTCTCACTTGAGAGGAGCTCCTAAGCCTGCCTGGTAGGTAACCATGCTGTAGGCGATCTATGAAAGTCCCTTACTGTAGGGACCGCATAGCAGCAGTAAGGCCTACTCCCTACTAGCAACTCGTGCTATCCATCCAGTGACTGGGACCCGGGGCCGCCCCCTCAGGGGAGGTCAAGTGAGCCTGCTTACCCCACAGCAGGCCCTTAGGGAGGCCTAGTAGAGCCTACCACCTACTAGCAGCTCGTTTTGCCAGCCGACGAGGGACTAATGCACCGGAATACCCCCTCGGGGGAAGACCGGGCAAAGCCTGCTGCTCACGGCAGGCTCTTCAGAGAGGCCTGGCTACTACCTTAGCCAGCTATCCCAAAAAATGGGAGCCTACCCCTCAGGGAGGCCTGGCAGGGCCCACCGCAAAATAGGAGGTCTGCAGATACTATGAGCCTTGCCATAGTTAGAAGAAAGCTGGCTGCTGCACCCGGGGCTGACGGTGGCTGTCCGCTGCTGACGAAGAACTGGAAATATCCAGTTATCACCTGGGGACTCATCCCCAAGGAGGACAAAGCCTACTAGTTGACGAGGTTCTGCTGAAGTCGACAAAACAGTCCCTGAAGACGAAAGGATGCTGTCATGTTGGCAAGGCGCCCTTATATACTTCCTGGTCGCACCTTGATGACATCATAGGCTGTCGCCGGTCAATAGGATTGACGTTGTTCGATTGTGATATCAGGCACCAGTCACGCTGGAGGCGTTCCCCGTAGCGTCAGCTGACGCAGCGCGAGTTCCCTTTCGAAAGGGAAATACATTTTCTGTGTTTTCTCAGTCTAGAAGGCACCAAATTCAAAAATAATTTCACATTTCTACTACATTAATGACCCAGTTTAAATACAGATTTATCTTCCCAGCGCTGAAGTACCCCTTTAAAGGGCATGTTAGTAATGTGCGCCTATAGGTGGGTGCACAACGTACGTACACTCTGCACAGGGACGCACAGCAGTGCATTATTAAATATATATTTTTTAAAACATACATCGCCATGTAAATAACGAATTTGCCATGATGCAAGTCCCACTGGCTTTTAAAGAGAATGGGAGATGAGACTCTGATTTGTTTATTGCATGTTATGCCTAAAACACAACCATGACTCGTTTAGAGACTATAGGTACAACCCTTTTGGACCATGAGCCAGGCGCGCAAACCGTTTTTTTTCCATTGTTAAACTTGCAAAAGTGGATTCGGACACGCCCTAAGTGCACCTGGGCCATGCACTTCACACCATGCACTCAGATCGTTAAATTAAGGCTCTTGGAGAGAAAGTGGAATTAGAAGGAATAATGTTAGTGTAACTCCTGTGGGAGCCATGGCACTGCAGGGGCAGTATCGAGCTCTTGCAGGACCTGTTTGCTGCTGAGGTTGGAGAATTCCCCAACCGCTGCATCCACAACATGGAGCCTACAAATGACTGAACATGAGGCTTACCAATGTCATAGAAGGGGCAGGATCTTCTAACCCAAGAAAGACAGGCCCAACGATCCTCAGAGCGGGCCCCCATAAATGGCGGAAAATGGTATCATAAAATGACTCACATGGCCTATGAGGGCCTGAACTATGAGGGGATGCAAGGGTATGACCCTTCCAGGTGGGGAGACCCTCCTCCAGTCATAAAGCGATTGGACGGAAGGTCTCACAATGCAATCCGAATGGGAGCACCCCCATGATTAGAAACATGAGGTATTATACTGCAATTTGAATGGGAAGAATCCCTACTGCATCCAAAAGGCATAGGCTCTCACTGCAATTCGAACGGGAGGCCAGCGTGGCATCTGGTTGGGAGAGCTCACACTGCGATTTGAATGGGGGAGCACACGACTGGATTGTGAAAGCTAACACACTGCATTTGAATGGGAGAGCCCACACTGCATCCAGATGAGTTTAAAGGGGGGGCTGGGAAAGGGGTGAAAGTCATGGTCGGGGCGGCCGCGATAGACTGCCGGCTGGGATGAATGGTGAACAAGGAAGTAGCAGTTGTAGGCTGGGGCTGTGGAGGGTTGTGGGGTGAAACATCTAGTCTGTGTGACGGATCGCTTTGGTGCTTCAGTGGGGCTGTTTTAGGGAGGAAGAGTATCTCGAATGTTAGAGAGTTAGTCATTGGAAGGGGAAAAAGCTAAATTTACAAATGCAAAAAGAACTGAAGCTGAGAAGAAATAAGAGGCTGCTTTTATTTCCTGGCAATAATTTGTTGATTAGATGGGCATCTCAAACTTATGTTTAATAACTTCAATAAGATTCACATGTTTGGTCACATGCCCAGAGCTGCTGCTGTTACATAAACCCACGACTTTGTGGTGCTCACAAACAGTATTTTGTTAAGCAATAATGAATAGCAGGTGTATTTCTGCTTTTCTATAAGCAGAACCTACTCTTAGTGAATATGCATTTTCATTCAGCCTGACATTAATTTGTAATTGCATGCAAAAATCTAGCCAAATTTTGTGCCTAAACATTTGTGTTGGTATACTCTTCAAACTTTGAAGCAACCTAAATATTTTAGAACCAAACAGGGTAGCAACCATCATATAAAAAAAATTACAATTACACAAGTAAAATCCTCAAAATGTAAAATAGTTTACATGGGCTACCATTTTGTTGGATTAGAGATTCTGTGATTTAAAAAAAATTCAACTGACAGCTGCGACATTAACAACAAAAAAGCTTTATATCACAGAATATATAAATATAGATTATATTTTCTATTTAATAAAAATATATATTTTAAGACCTTACATTTTGGTTGTACAGATTAACATTAGTGAAACATTGCTTCACCTAATTAATATTCATGCCCAAGGCTGATAAAATATGCTTTTGACGCTGGAACATCAAATCACTGTAGGCCTATATAATCTCCACAGCTATGTGGAACGAACCGAAATGACAAAATGTGACAAATTTCCCTCAGCCTAATTCACCATTATGAGTTACTAAATACGAAACATATTTATTTATTCTATGCAACTATTCAAAGAAGATCCCAAAATGGCACAACTGAACGCTTTACAAACTATATGACGCTTGCTGAGTGTTTCAACCAGTGTAGTGAACATTTCAACTCATTTTATCATTAGAGGTCTGCTTTGCTTCCATGTTAGTCTACCATGAAAAACCCAATACCTGCCTCTTTCAGCGCTTCACTGGAGGCTTCAGTTGCTACGTGATATAAATACCCCATTTGCAGCTTTATGAGGAGCCTACTTTTACTTGTGTCTACGAGGCAGAAACAACTCTCAGGTGCTTTCAGTCTGCCATGAATTAGAATCTGCCTCTGGCTGATACATAAGGGTTCAAATGTCCCAAAAATGCTGTGGCACGAACTCTGTTATCTGAGGCGGGAGCTCTGTTATCACCTTATGATGCCTAATGCTGAGAGAAGCCCTCCTCTGAAGTCTTGAGCGTGTTCATGGGGGACGTGTATCAGTGTAAACTCACACTAGCACTTCCACTTACTGTTACCTTGTTTAATAAACTTGTCACAGAGGATAGGCCTAAAAAAACTCAAACGCTCTGAATTTGTTTCTCTTATTGCTATTCATTCTACCTCTCTTCAGCCTATTGTTGTTTAGCATAGTGTTTGTGCATAGGAACAGGAGTGTGGGTGTCTCCACAAGGGCTGCCGAGTTGTGAAAGCACTCTTTGCATCTTAATGTCCTTGCTTTCAATAAATGACCGGAGAGAGCAGCACAGCGGTGCGACTAAAACAAAAAGCATCATTTTGTATTGTGCCAAAGCTTGTTCTCATTCCAGCTGTGCATTGAGAATTAAGGCTCACTGGTTCCCCCTGTTGAATGGAGAGAGACATACAGGCAGAAAAGTTTGCTCTTTGTTACATGTCTCCTAGGCACAATAAATCTCTCAAGTCTTTGCATTGCAAATCAATCCTTTATATATACACCGATCAGGCATAACATTATGACCAGGTGACGTGAATAACACTGATTCTCTCTTCATCACAGCACCTGTTAGTGCTCCAAGGAAGGAACAGTGGTGAACCGACGACAGGGTCATGGGCGGCCAAGGCTCATTGATGCACGTAGGGGGCGAAGGCTGGCCTGTGTGGTCCGATCAAATATCCTGGTCCTGTGTGGTTCTGATAGAAAGGTGTCAGAATACACAGTGCATCTCAGTTTGTTACATGTGGGGCTGCATAGCCGCAGACCAGTCAGTGTGTCCATGCTGACCCCTGTCCATCACTGAAAGCGCCAACAGTGCACTGTAAAATCCAACAGTTGTTTTTATTAAGACTTTTCAGTACACTTTACTTAATGTCCAATAATTTGATGAACTTACTTAAAACTATTTAGTAATCTGAGCTATTTGCATGCTATGCCTTCGTTACTTAGAAAACCAAAGTAAACATTACTTGAATGGTTTAAGTACCATTTTGCAAAAAAACTTTAAAAAAAACAAGTGGGCGGGCAAAGTGTTTTTGAGGCGGGGCAATTTCTTAATAGATTTTTCAATCATGTCCTCCTCTCCTCTCACCATAATTGTGATTAGTGTTGCTTGGGCACTTGGAACTTCATTCATATTATTGTAATTATTATAATGCAGTGATGGAACCAGAAATCACTGTTATCTGATTTCAAAAGAAGGGAAGTAATATATATATATATATATATATATATATATATATATATATATATATATATATATATATATATATATATAGTATGTGTGTAATATTAGTGAATTAATAATATTAATATAATATATAACAACTATATTTCATGTCAAATAATGATCTTTTAACATTTTTGTTAATATTTTTGGCATAACCTTTTAATAATAGACAATATGGGCGTATCGGTATGTGAGCATCGGAAAGTATCGATACTCAAATAAAAATATTGATACTAAGGTGTTTTTTTTTTTTTACCAGTAATTTTGTTTATTTAATAAGATTATTTAATGCATAAAATAACCTATGTTTCTGAATAGTTGTGTAGTATAGGACTGTTTTCCTGCTCATCTGAACCATGATCTGAATGCACGCAAATGCTGTAAGACAAAATCAATCAATCACAGAGAGAGCGTTCGCTCAGTGCTGACACTGTATTCAAACAGAGCTGTGTTTCCCAAAACTATCATAAGAAACCATTGATGCTTTTGGAAACGCAGCCCAGAACAATGCTTATCAGAACACAGAAAAACATGTTTGAATTATTTCACAATAAACAAATAGAAATTGTAGCCTATAGTTAAATTATACTCCTTAAATTTAATGTTAAAAGTTTATATTGATCATGTTCTATTCTGTAACTAATGTTAATATAAATCATGTCAGAATAAAAAGGTTGCATTTTATCACTGGCAGTCCATTATGAAAATGAACCATGTTTACTAGTATTTGTATATTTTAATATTTTAACCATGCGTGTAAACAAAAATATGATCTAATAAGTTGTGATTAAGTTGATAATAAACGTATAAATTGTTATAAATTGATAATATTCTATGTGTATGTCACAGTAAAGAGATGCGTTTTTAGTATAGATTTAAACTGATAGAGTGTGTCTGGTTCCCGAACAATGCTAGGAAGTTCCAGAGTTTAGGTGCTAAATAGGAAAAGGATTGACCGCCTGCAGTTGATTTTGATATTATAGGTATTATCAACTGGCCAGAATTTTGAGACCGCAATAGACATGATGGAGTTTAATGCGTTAAGAGTTTGCACAAGTACTGGGGAGCTAAACCATTTAGTGCTTTGTAAGTAATAAGCAAGATTTTAAAATTCATACAATGTTTAATAGGGAGCCAATGAAGTGTTAACAGAACTGGGCTAATATGATCATACTTCCTGGTTCAAGTAAGAGCTCAAGCTGCTGCGTTTTGGAACAGCTGGAGTTTGTTTATTAAGCAAGCAGGGCAACCACCCAGTAGAGCATTACAATAATCTAGCCTTGAGCTCATGAACGCATGTACTAACTGTTCAGCATTTTGCATTGAAAGCATGTGCTGTAATTTAGATATATTTTTAAGATGGTAGAAGGCCGTTTTACAGACGCTAGAAACATGGCTTTCAAACGAAAGATTGGAATCAAAGAGCACACCCAGATTCGTAACTGACGACGAGGGCTTGACAGAGCAGCCATCGAGTGTTAGACAGTATTCTAGGTCACTACTTGCAGAGTTTTTTTGTCCAATAATTAAAAATTCAGTTTTTTTCAGTATTAAGTTGTAGGAAATTACTATACATCTAATTTTTTTTATATCAGCTATGAATTCTGTTAATCTTGTGAATTGGTAAGTTTCGTCAGGGCGTGAAGAAATATAGAGCTGAGTATCATCAGCGTAACAATGAAAACTAATGGCATGCTTCCTAATGATATCTCCCAGTGGTAGCACGTACAGGGTGAAGAGCAACGGTCCTAGCACTGATCCTTGCGGTACTGCATACTGAACTTGTGATCAGTGTGAAATCTCTTTATTTACTGCTACAAACTGATAACTGTTACATTTACATTTACATTTAGTCATTTAGCAGACGCTTTTATCCAAAGCGACTTACAAATGAGAGTAATAGAAGCAGCCAAGACCAGTCAAGGGCAACAATATGCAAGCGCTGTAACAAGTCTCACGAAACAAAACACAAAAGACAGTTTTTTGTTTTGTTTTTTTTAAATTAAATAACAAACAGAAACGAATAGAGTGATAAGTGCTATTCTTTATTGGTCAAGTGCTGCTGGAAAAGAAGTGTCTTGAGATATTTTTTGAAAATGGGTACAGACTCGGCTGCTCGAACTGAGACAGGCAGGTCATTCCACCAGGTGGGAATGGTCCAAGAAAAGGTCCTAGTGAGGGATTTCATGCCTCTTTGAGATGGCACCACTAGGCGTCGTTCACTTGCAGAATGCAAGCTTCTGGAGGGTGTGTAAGTCTGAGCAAGCGAGTTTAGGTATACTGGTGCAGAGCCTGCGGTTGCTTTGTAGGCGAGCACCAGAGCCTTGAATTTGATTCGCGCGGCTATCGGCAGCCAGTGAAGACTGATGAAGAGAGGCGTGACGTGTGCTCTCTACAGCTCGTTGAAGACCACTCGCCGCTGCAGATTACTGTTAGATAAGTATAATTTAAACCATGCCAATGCAGTTCCACTAATGCAACATAATTTTCAAGTCTATTCAAAAGAACGTTGTGGTCGATCGTATTGAATGCAGCGCTAAGATCGAGTAACACTAATAGAGAGATACAACCACGATCGATCAACATCAACTCTGATGAGAGCAGTCTCAGTACTATGATACAGTCTAAATCCTGACTGGAAATCCTCACAGATACCATTTCTTTCTAAAAAGGAGCACAATTGTGAAGACACTGTCTTTTCCAGTATTTTTGACCGAACGGCTAGATTTGATGTTGGCCTGTAATTGACTAATTCTGTAGGATCAAGTTGAGGTTTTTTAATAAGTGGTTTAATAATAGCCAACTTAAAAGTTTTCAGTACATTTCCTAATGACAAAGATGAGTTAATGATATTAAGAAGAGGATCCATGACCATAGCCTCTCTTTAAATAGCCTAGTCGGTATAGGGTCAATCATACATGTTGTTGATTTTGATGATTTCATGAGTTTAGCCAATTCTTCCTCTCCTATAGCAGTGAATGAATGTGATTTTTCCTCAGTGACACTACAATGTTCTGTCTGATGTGATACCGTAGTAGACAGCTGCATGGTAATAATTTCCTTCCTAATAGTGTCAATCTTACACGTAAAGAAGTTCATAAAGTCATTACTGCTGTGCTGTTTACAACCTTCATAATGTGAAGCTTTATTTTTGGTTAGTTTAGCCACTGTATCGAATAAATACCTAGGGTTGTGTTTGTTTTCTTCTAAGAGAGTCGAGAAATAAGCAGATCTAGCAATTTTTACAGCCTTTCTGTGTGCGATCATGCTCTCTTTCCACGAATAACGAAAAACCTCTAGTTTTGTTTTCTCCCAGCTGCGCTCCATTTTTCTGGCTGCTGTTTTATGGGCTCGAATGTGCTCGTTGTACCACGGCGTTGGACTATTTTTCTTTAATCTTCTTTAAGTGCTGGGGAGCAACAGTGTCTAAAGTACTAGAAAAAAGAGAGTCAATAGTTTCTGTTGCGAAATCGAGTTCCTCTAGGCTATCTGGGATGCTGAGGAGATGAAACTGATGAGGAAGATTAGCAATCTTTAGTGGCGGCAGTGATAGTCCTGCCATATTTGAACCGGGCGGGTGGCTTTGCAGCCTTAGCTAAATCAAGTATACATGATACTAGGTAATGATCTGAGATGTCATTACTCTGCTGCAGAATTTCAACGGTATCAACATTTATTCCATGTGACAATATTAGGTCTGGAGTATGATTATAGTGATGTGTGGGTCCTGACACATGTTGACTAACTCCAATAGAGTTTAGAATGTCTCTAAATGCCAATCCCAATGCGTCTTTTTCATTGTCTACATGGATTACTAACTCTGAGAAAATCAGCAAATTCTTTGATAAAGTCTGTATTGTGCCCTGGTGGCCTGTATACAGTAGCCAGCACAAATGTCAAACAGGATTTATACATAACATTACATAAAGCACCAAAACTTCAAAATAATTATATTTGAAACTAGACTTCTAAGTAATAATGAAGATATTACTATAAATTACTGCAACCCCTCCCCCTTTACCTTTCAGACCATGTTTATAACAATAATCTTGTGGGGTGGACTCATTTACAGTAATGTAGTCGTCCGGTTTTAGCCAGGTTTCTGTCAAACACAGCACATCTAGATTATTATCTGTAATCATATCTTTAACAATAAGCAATTTTGGGGAAAGGGATTGAATATTCAGCAACCCGTTCTTTATCATTTGATCATCTGTATTATATCTATTGTTTATTTGTTCGACATCAATTAAGTTTTTACTGTTGAATGGTTTTGATGGTTTTGTGTATTTACTAATTCGTGGAACAGACACAGTCTCCATGTGATAATATCTAGGTGAAAGAGTCTCTATGTGTTGGGATTTACCTGACTTCTGTAACGGGAGACAGCTAGCAGGTGGTCGGGTTGGGCCCTAGTAAGTCAAGGTTTAGCTCTAAGACTATGTGCCAAATTACTAGAGAGAAGAGCGGCACCACTCCAAGAAGGATGGATGTTGTCTGTCTTCAACAGGTCAGGTCTGTCCCAAAAGCTTTTCCAATTGTCTATGAAACTTTTACTGAAACTTTACACACACACACACACACACACACACACACACACACACACACACACACACACACACACACACACACACACATGTTGTGTTTCCATGTTTTGTGGGGACATTCCATAGGCGTAATGCATTTTATACTGTACAAACCATATTTTCTATCCCCCTACACTGCCCCTGCCCCTAAACCTACCCATCACAGGAGACATGCTGCATTTTTACATTTTCAAAAAACATCACTTAGTGTAATTTATAAGATGTTTTCCTCATGGGGACCAAAAAAATGTCCCCACAAGGACAAAAATTTGGATATTGCCATCTTTGTGCCATCTTGTATTTTGTCCCCATAACGTAGGGATTACCAGTCCACACACACACACACACACACACACACACACGAACCAATAAATAAATAAACCAAATAAAAATGTTGTCGGAAACTAATAAAGCCAGACAGCCATGTATAAAACAATATTCAGGCCTATTTATTTATTACAATCAATGGGCTTAACCAAATAATAATTAAAATGGAACATTATTAATAGAAATATTAATAATATAATATATAATATTACATTATATTATATTTCATTATATACAATTAAATAAATACATATAAAATACTTTTTGATTGATTGATTGATTGCAATTTTAATTATATTAATAATGTTATTTAATCACATTTAAGCTGATTAAACAAACATTAATTTAAAAAGTGTAAATTTTTTAGTGTCCTTACCACTTTGGGCAATGTAGTGTACTGTACATTGCAGAACCATCCCCAGAACACTTTTTTATGATCTGAGGAACTCACAAATAATTCACCAAAACAATAACGACCTTAATTTACTATTACTGAAATAGACTATATTCTATATTAAAACAACACCAAAACATAAGATAGTACATCCTATAACTACAGCATTTGCATTTGCAACCGATGTCTATACGCTCTGTAATCAACACCATAATAATATAACCAATACATACCAAATAGCAATAAAAATATGTTGCCTATGTCTGTAGCATATTGAAGTGTACGTAAGCAAAGACTTTGAGCATACTCACCATTGAAATAACTGAATAAAATTCCAGTTTTGTATAATATTGTGTTAAATATGATTTTTCTGAATCTGATTGATATTTAAGATAA
Organism: Gobiocypris rarus; assembly: GCA_023029165.1. Classification (NCBI taxonomy): domain Eukaryota; kingdom Metazoa; phylum Chordata; class Actinopteri; order Cypriniformes; family Gobionidae; genus Gobiocypris; species Gobiocypris rarus. Next base: position 28,888,244 of record CM040931.1, on the reverse strand, counting down.
TTTGTTATTTAAGGTGACCATTGTAGAAATTAGCATTCCTGTGAGGTACATGCTGCTGAAGGCGTTTCGTTATGGAATACATGAATGTGGCAAAATCCACAGAAATAATGTTTTTTGCTCTCAATAATAAGTTTGCTAAATGACCATACAATTAGGGGGCACATTTTGTCATTGCCCCCTCAATGCACCCCCTTGGTGACAGGCCTGGGTAATATATTTGAACACTTCTTTAACTGCATTTTAACTTACAACATCTTAATATGTCTATGCATATCTCAAATTATAAGCTTGTGGTATATTTTTAAAAAAAAAGGTTTCTATCAACATTCAGTGCATAACATTAATTTTGAACGACGAGCCAAACCTTCATTTGTATGATGTGAGTTTCCATATGAGAATTTTCAATGTCTGACTGTGTGAATGATTCTCTTTGACAGAGTGCATGATGGGAAGGAGACAGTGAGAATTTACACATCATCAAAGCGATGTTTGCCAGGAGAAATGTGTTTGCCTTTCAAGCAAGAGATATATTATAAAATGCTGAGGCATATCAAAAGTGCCAGCACTCTCTCAGTTTAATGCACAGAACCAAATTGCTGATTCAAAATTGCAACTTTTGTAATTACATCTCCACAAATACCTCCTCAACCCATTGCATTACAGAAGGAGGTGAGAAATGAGATTTTATATTTATCTTATTAGTTTTATCTTTTAATTACACATTTGATCACAATTGCGAGACTAATCTAAGCGATTTCCATTTGGATCATTCAAATCGTTGGCCCATTTCCGAGCGAGTTGTAAAGCCCATAGGCATGCACGTATTCAACATGTTTTCAGATGTTGGAAACAGGGACTGAAATGCATACTGAGGAGATGGAGAAAGAACAACCTTCACATCAAAGCATAGAGAATATTGCTGGGAGCCGCCGCTCTGAGCTTCAGGCAAATGAGAAATATCTGATAATCACTATCTCTGAAAGCAAGTGAACTTCAGCCAGCTTCAGAAAACTGAAATCGGCGCAATTACACAGACCGTGCAGTGCCAAACTTCCCACACAATGTGCTTTTGAAAACAAAAGGTTAGTTCTTTCTGTATTTATCTGAAGGTCTATCTAAAGATTCAACTTAGGAGCGTGAGAGGCTATGTCATTTCTTTTTTCATGTGTTGGACGCTAGAACAGTCTTTCAGCGGCAACAAAGAGCCATGATACAACAACATAGGAAAAATGTGGCAGTCTGTCTCTACAGAATTCTGTTTTCATTCTGCTTTGTCTATTTTATTTATTACTTCACTCTATACTCATCATCTGAAGGTAGGACTAAACTTTTACAATTCAACAGATTAAACTCAGCATAGTTCTGGCTTTTTTTCAATGCAGAAAGAACACATTTTTAATCTATTGAATCTTACTTGCTGAATAGTCTGTCATGTTTTCAAAAAGTATGTTATCATTTCTATTAAAGAAAGGGTCAAGATTTGTAGTTGCATCCAAACTAATGTGAGTCTCTCTGTTTATCCCGAGGTTTACTGCAGTCGGCCAGATCCTGGAGTGTCTGCTGAGACCGTGTCCATTAGCGTCTCCTCTGAATTTGCCTCACCGGAACGTCATCCTCAATTAACCCGTCTCCGGCGCAATAACTCCGATCTTTCAAGTATTCATATTCTTGTGTAATCGACGCGCCATCCTAAATGAACCCGTCTCTTGCGTGATACCCAAAATTTTGAATATTCCTATCTAATATGATTTATGACCTGCAAGGTTGCCAGAGTAATAATTATACACTGTTAATAATAGGCCAGAGGAGAACTGGCACCCCGACTGAGTCTGGTTTCTCCCAAGGTTTATTTTTCTCCATCATGCCCTGATGGAGTTTTGGTTCCTTGCCACTGTCGCCTTTGGCTTGGCTTGCTCAGTTGGGGACACTAAAATTATGATCCAAGTTACTCAACTAAATATACAAATAGAATGTATTAATTTGGTCATATATAATTCTATAAACTATCCAAATTAAACTAGGCAAATCAAATTTTGTTGCAATGTTGTCCTGTTTAACACTGTGAAGATAACGCATCATCATTGTAAAAGCGCTATATAAATAAAGTTGATTGATTGATTGATCTTTCTTTAATTTTATCTTTCTCTATCTTGGCCAATGAAAATTAATTTATTCCTATCAAATGGTTTGCATGTAGCATATATTTAACATGCAACGGGCCCTATTTTAACGATCTGAGTGCATGGTCTGGTACACTGGTTGGCACGCCAGACGCATGGTCCAAAAGGGTTGTTCCTAGTCTCTCAATGAGTCATGGGTGTGTTTTGGGCATTACATTCAATAAACCAATCAGAGTACCCCCCTTTATGTGAGTGGTTAGAACTAAAAGTGTGGAGAAGGGGTGGTGGAGAGATGCTGATAAACTGTCAGTAAACAGAGGGACGACTGCTGAATATATATATACCTCTTACTGTGTGGCTGATTGTCAATTATCTGTACGTGCTCCTCCCGAACTTTGTGAATAAAACATTATTATGTATTTGTTCATACACTGCTCAAAATAATTAAGGTAACACTTAATCATCACAGTATAGCACCAAGTCAATTAAACTTAAGGCATCATCAATCTGTCCAATTAGTAAGAATAAGTGATTGTGAATCAGTTCCACGGTTTTGGTGCAAATAAAAATGAGAACTGGTGCACTGGAGAGGCAACAGCAAGACAACCCCCCAAAAGGGAATGATTTTGCAGGTGATGGCCATAGACAATTGTTCTCTCCCTATTCTTCATTACTGATTTGTCTTTAGTTTTCTGTTTTGTTAGGGTCCTTGTCACTGTCTGAAGCATTTGGCAGTGCCTGCAACTCAATCAGGTTGCACAGGCAGTCCTTCTCCTCCAGGATTACACATCGATCTTCTGAGATGGTTTGGTGTGTCTCCCAGCACAGTTTCAAGAGCATGAGGGAGCTACTGGGAAGCAGGCCATTACACAAGGAAAGCTGGACAGGGACATAGAAGGGCAACAACCTAGAAACAGGACTGGTGTCTGCTCCTTTGTGTGAGGAGGAACAGGAGGACCTGCAAGAGCCCAACAAAATTACTTCCAGCAGGCTAGTGGTGTGCATGTTTCTGACCAAACTGTCATAAACAGACTTCATGAGAGTGGCATGAGGACCCGACGTCCTCTACTGGGACCTGGCTCACAGCTCGGTGTAGCTCGATTGGCATTTGCCAGAGTTTATTGACAAGACCAGAATGAACGTGGCAAATCAGGTTGTGCACAGGATGATACTTGTCTTGTATTTTGCAGATGACGAGGAAGACGCTGACGAAGGAGACACTGGAGACTAGGAAGGTGCTGGACATGAGGGAGACACTGGAGACTGGACGAGGAAACACAGGAGAGTTGGAAATCCAACAGAGAAGCAGGTAGGTATTGCAGGTGAGTCCTTAAGGTAAGCATAAGTGATCAGAGCAATGTGTGATCATAAGTACGGAGATGGAGTGCACTGGTATTGTGAGAGGGTGGAGCCTGGCATGCTTGTAACATTACCAAGCCCCTAAGTTGAGAAGTTATAAATGCTACCTTAGCACGGTCATCCAAGTACAATTGCGGTTGTATCTCCAGGACCAGCAAGCACTGAAAGAGAAATCCTCTGCCGAATCAGAGAAGGTTTGGCCATGGGACTGGCGTATGCTGGCTGTGAAGAAGCTGTGGTGTGGTTTACGGAAGTGCTCGCTGGTGAAGATGCAGAGATGGAGTGCGCTGGTATTGTGAGAGGGTGGAGCGTGGCGTGCTAGTAACAACAGTGAGACACGAGCCATATATGGAAAGTGTTCAGTAGGCATACTATAAGGTTTTGCGAGAAAGAAACCGTAGTATTCAGTCAAAATACTGAGCGCGGCCGTTACTCTGTGCGCGCTCCTGTGAGAGTGTGTGCTAGCCGTCAGTAGCCACGGTGCTCATGCTTAATATAACTCACACTGTTGTCATGGTACCCAGGATAAGCACACACACGCACCATTTTGAGAAATCAGGCTCAATAGTAACAAACACGATTCTCGTCTTTTCCAAAAGGTTTATGATAAGATTTTTTTTTTTAAATACAATATTACTAATAATAAAACCTCCTCAAGTGAATGTTGTGTACCGGTTGTCATAACAACATTGTGTGAGGCTGTTTCTTTCTCGCAAAACCTTATAGTATGCCTCCTAAACACTTTCTATATATGGCGCACGTCTCACTGTATCATTGCATGATACTTTTGTGTCATTTTTTTAATGTTTTAGCCTGGTCGCTATTCACTGCTATTATAGGAAGGAGCGTGTGCAGGACTATTTTTTTTATTTCTGCTTTTGTGGTCCGAAAAAGATAGAAGGACATAGGGCATTGGAACAACTGCAGGGTGAGTAAAAGATTGTTTTATTTTCATTTCAGGGTGAACTGTCCCTTTAACAATTTATGGAATGTATATAAATAACGAATTTCAAGTAAAATTATTTCATTAACCCTTAAATGCATTCCTTAGGTCTTTAGCAACCCAGGATGTCATTCCCTACTCTCATACTCTCTAATTTTTAAAAGTTAGACATCAACCTTTATAGTTTTCCTCAATCAATTCATTATAAACAATATAACAAAACATTTTTTTATAAAAGATTGTAATTATAAAGATTGTATAGGTATGCTAACAACTCAAGGTGTGTATTTTTTTTCTGCATAAGAATAATTTAATCTTTAATATAGGAATAAGTGCAATTAACCTTTATTTCACAAGATGGCAATGTCTGATACACAATGATGAAGTGACGTTTCACTCATAGTCACTGTAAAACAAAAGTATCATCAGCAAAACTTAAAATGGCTCAGCGATTTATTGTTGAACGCAAACAAATATTAGTGTCACTTTCACTTGATGGTGGATCTTGTGAAGAAGCTGTCAGTGATGAAAATATTGATTTAAAGATGTTGAAAATTATTATTTAGTTTAGTTTGAGATGGCAAATATGAGCCAGATGCATTTAAGGGTTAATTGAGGTCCAATGTGTGATATGTATTTGGGTAAAGAAATGTATATTTAGCAAGGATGCATACAATTTATCAAAAGCGACAGCAAAGAATGCTACAAATTAATGCTGTTCTTTCTATTCATTAAAGAATTCTGAAATAAATCCACAAAAATATTAAGCAGCACAACAGTTGTCAACATTGCTCATTATAAGAAATGTTTCTTGATCACCAAATCAGCATATTATGATGTCTTAAAAATCATGTGACACTGAAAACTGAATAATGGCTAATGGCTTTGCCATCACAGCAATACACTCTATTTTAAAATATATTATGCATGTGTGTGATGAAAAAAGTAGCTAGGAATGTGTTCATTCTTGCATTGCTGTCATCCAATCACACTACCTCCTGGGTAATTTGTACTGCTTATTTATTATTATTAATGTTATTATTATTGGAATATCTTATCGGTGGCCATAAAAAAAGGCATGACAGTCCTGAAAATATTCTCTGTTCATGTCAAATGAAGTGAGAGTGCATCAATTCTCAGTTTCTGAGGGGCTGACCTCAAAACATATGTTAACTCCAAGAAGAAGGAAGTGGTAAAGTAACCTTTGGGAGCCTGCTGTCCTCATATCAGTTTATGTCACTTTAGGTTAATATCAGGACGCTTCTGGACCTTGCCTGTTAAAGGAGAGTATTGATTCAATGAGATTTGCACAGAAAAGTGCCAGACTTGTCAAAATATTCCTGTTCTAGGAACTATAATGCACATTTAGCAAACACTGACATACACTTTTTTTTTCTTTTTTCTATCTCTGCGAAGAGAATGAGAGTGTTAGGGTTCTAATTTACCCACACTGCCTGTGTGATGAGGGTCCATCCATTATACCAGCACACACACACGCATGAGTCCTAAGAGGATCTTCACGTAATTACTGTGGGTAAGCTAGATTAAATTGGGCCCGTGTCCAGCTCTGAACAAAAATACTGAGAACCATTTTCAGGAAAAACATTTTCAAGCCAGTGTCACGGTTTGGTTGGGGTTTTATTTCTTGTTCTTATTTTAGGTGTGTTCAACATCAGCTGAAGCTGGATACAACCGATCGGCGAGAGTAGCTGCGTGCAGGCGGAGAGTAGCTGCAAACGGAGACGTGAAGTCAGACATTTTCTGCTTCCCGTAGTGACTCACTCAGTTCAGTTTGTTTTTCTGCACCTCTTCCTAGGTGATCACATGAGCCCACCGAAACAACATCCTTAAAGGGGCAGCACCCAACATAAGTGAACTATCAATGAAGTGGGGTCAATGTTTTTTATCAGGTTTATTTTGATAAACATAACACAATATAACATTGCAACTACATGTCGTCTGCTTTCGAATCGCTCTCGCAGTGCTTTGATGGCACACGTCACAGTCACGTGGCATTGGCACTGCCTCAGCCGCCGATCGGTCTGCACATCAATGTCATGTTTCCTGTCGTCATGTGATTCCATTGTGCCCTCATGCGATTATGGCATGTGCTTCCCTAGTCTGTCCCTAGAATTGTCATGTTGTCATTGGTTCATTGTCTTGATTGTTCACAGGTGTGTCTTGTTTAGTCATTAGACCTGGTTAGTTCACCCAAAAATGAAAATTTTTATTTATAATTTTTTTTGCTATAAAATAACACACTCCTGTACAGTAGGTGGCGGTATGCACCTTAAAGTTGTTTGCAATCCGCCATTAATCGAGAGAAGAAAAAGAAGAAGAAAATTAAAATGTACTCACCCTCAAGCCATCCTAGGTGTATGATATTCTTCTTTCAGACGAACACAATCAGAGTTATATTTTAAAAAGTTTTGGCTCTTTTTTAATGGCAATGAAAAATATCCGTATTTAAAACTTTATAAAGTAAATGATTTAGCTTCCGGCCGATCGACTTCCGCAAAAAGTGCAGTGCCTCTCGCGGTTCAAAATGCTTAGCCTACACTACGTGTGACGATATTGCACACCAGTTACACTCGTCGGACATAGCGTAAGCATTGGATTTCACGTTGAACCCAGTAACCCTGATTTCATCTTAATTTTGATTATCTGTAAAGCTACAAAAATGTGTGAAGATCACATTGTTCTCGTGTGTGTATATCTGTCTCTCACATTAGCTGTGGCAAAGAGCCTTTGTTAGTTGAATTACACATCATAATGGTTCTCATTACTTTATTTCCTCTCAAGATTGGATGTTTTCCATTACATCTGGAGAGCATCCATCAAAACATTCAAGTTTGTCAGGCTATTAATGGCTTGTTGTTCTCAAAAACTTTCCCTATCCTATTCTCCTGCAAATAATAACATCTTTTGACATTAACTGATCTCTATTCTTTGCTATTATTTGGGTTTAATGGGGTGTATTGGGGGTCCAGAGTTGAGGTTGTATTGAGCAAAGAAGAAAAGCTAATACAGTAATGTAATGTTTTTTTTGTTTTTTTACAGGTTTGAAAGGAAGCGTTCACCCTTTTATTCCATATACTTGGTGCTGGTCATATTGTGTACGATTCATCAGCATACATTATACCACAGAAAGAAAGGTTGTGTTTCTAATATTTCATTAAAATATAATAACTTGCTCCACTTTTATAATAATTTTCACTTTCAATTGATGTCATTTACAGTAGCTACTTACCCACTGTAACAAACCTGACTTACTCACTGGTATTTTTGTCATATCAAAAGCATCACAGCTGGTTTAACATCAAACATCTTTGAATGATCTCTAACATCAAATCTTGTGATGCACCATGATTTTAATTTCACACAAACATGAATTAGAATTGAAAATAAATGCAATTGTTTGTAAATGTAAATGCAAAACTATTGTATGGCTTCAGAAGACTTAAAGCGTAATAGACACGTTTTAGGCAAGAGTTTTCTTTTATATTAATTTAATTAAATATATACTAGGGGCGGAATATATGTGACACATGTTTGGCCGGTTTTGGTTGTGTTTCGATCCATGTTCTTCCTGTTTTTCATTTGTCAAATGTTCCTTTGTCTTACTTTCCGTTCAGCTGTGTTTAGTTAATCATCATCACGTGTATCAGCTGTGCCCTTCACTCATTCACTCATCTGTGTTTGTATTTAACTTGCTCTTGTTCATTCACTCCTTTTCTGGTCACCGTTATGTCTGACAGTTACGTACGTTATGTTAAGCTGTTCTGATTGTATTAAGACCTTATTCAGTAAACTTCTTTTGAGCAATGTATTTACCTGTCCTTGTCTTCCTTCCTGAGCTGTTTGTAACAATATGTTTGTTCTGCACTGCAGCACACACACACACACATCTTTCCACAAAGCACCATTATTATGAATGTGTCTGAAAAAAATAGCAAGGAGAAAATGTAATTGTTGATTAATAAATTAGTGCCAGATCTGCTAACAGCTTCCGCCAGCACAAACCCGCTACTGTCAGGATTTACTAAAGACACGCAGTGATAAATTAGCACTGAAAAGGTGTGGACAGGGTACATTTTTTGCAGCAGAACTTATTGCATATGCATTTGTAGGAGTATTTAAATGAATTATGCAATGTGATTTACAAAAGTTTGCGCTCGTCAATTTACTGGTGTTTGCGCCATTATTTACCCCCCAAAAAGTGCGTCTTACACCAGATGCTAACTGGTAGATTGTGTTGGTCATTATGGAAATGATCCATCTGTGTTCATTCATTTGCGCATCCTCAGTAGATCACGCGCAGAACTGTCATCTCTCATCTGCGCTTTCATGGAATTGCGCTCTTACGCTAATTTGCCCTGTTTAGTAAATCTGAGCCTTAGTGTTTTCTGTGTCAGTGTTGACTGCAAAGATGAAGCTGACAATAGTGAACACATATACCGTAGAAAGAAACAAACCTTTCATATTTAAAAGTAAACATTTTAAGCTTCATATAGTTGTTGGGTTTTTTTTGTCTGTTGGGCAAGTAGCCTATACGCTGAGTTTCAACTTATTAATGTGATGCACTGTAGTTCAGGGAAATAGTGATGACATCCTATGGACTCTTTACAGTTTGGAATGATGTATTACTCTTGTCTGTATGACAAAAAATGACAGAGTATTTTAAATTGAAAAAATGCAGGATCGTGCCAGCACCTGCATGTCATTAAGTGTAATAGGCCTACTTTAGCTTACAAACGGCGCACAAACACTTGAATATGCGCCAAATAATAGCGCACATTTATCGTGGGTTAATGTTAGAGCGAGGAGCCATGTAAAGTTTCTACTATTTACATTTTTCAAATGATACTTACATGTTTTAAATTGAACCTTATTTGATGGTGATGAATGATAGGATTCCGTGCATACTGTAATTACCACGCAGAACCACCCTGAACGGTCTGTCCCACACAGACTGCGTGTCGTAAATGAATTCGGCACTTCCTGGAGTTTTTTTCTTTTCTACAACTGACTAAGAAAATCTTGGTTGACTAAGCCCCTTCTCATCGACTAACGTTGACTATTAGGGGGCATCCCTACATTTTATAATGCATTTTGCCTCTTGACATATCCAATCCCCATTCATTTACAATGCATGGAAATTAGCAGCTCCGATTATCTTTAAAATAACTACTTTTCTATTTTATGGAAGAAAGTAAGTCTTATAGGATTTGCTGAGTGTAAATAAAAGAATTATCATTTTTAGGTGAACTAACCCGTTTACTTTTTGATGTCTGTTCCGAAAGACCAAAAAGAATGTTCTAGTTGTTTCATCAGTCCCTTGTCTTTGTTCAAAGCAATGCACATGTGAGACCTGCCAAGTACATTCATTTTTACTGAGATCTGACTTACTGTTTACTGTGATGGACCTGAGGCACTGGCCTGATCTGCAGTATACCATGTTAACTCTAGAGATCTTCCAAACATGAATTTAATCAGTCATATTTGGATGCTTTACACAAGAACCTGATTTATTCACCTCTGCTTTTGAAATGTGGTGATTTTACTTTTGTCCATCCAAGGATGCTAATTAAGGTAGTGATTGGTACTCACGTCACCACTGACGTTGTGATTTTTGGATCACCCGTCACTTAAGGTGTGGTTATGTGTAGGGGAGCGCGGGGCACAAACTTATGGAGGACCAAACCTGCATAAATTAAAAATAAATAAATAAATAAATAAATAAATAAATATACAAATATATAAAAAATAAACAGATAAATAGACAAATAAATGTGATAATAGGAAAATAAATAACAGAATAAACGACTTGATAAAATAAATGATTCATTTTTAATCAAATAAAATGTTGTATATTTCCCTTAATTTATTATGTTCTGCTTTTATACATTTAAAAAAATATTTACTTTTATTTGTTAATACATTTTATATATATTATATATTATATATGTATTTATATTTATATATTTATTTTTACATTTATTTATTTATGCGTTCATTTAATTTTACATTTATTTATTCCCACATGTATTTATTTTTACATTTATTTATTTATCAGTTCATTTATTTTTACTTGTGCAACATGGAAATGAGGAGGGCGGTCCTTGTGTAGCTTCAGCGCATCATTGGTTGAGAGCTCAAGCATTGATAAAGCGATAGAGGAGAGTTTCAAACTAATTGCGGCCAGATGGTTCTTTCACAGACACCAAACAACATATCAATGTTTCCAGCAGTTTGACCCATTGAGAGATAAGTTTCAGGGGTACTTATCGGAAGTACGATAGACGTCACTACAACCGTAGTGCCTTCTGAATTGCACAGATTTTGAACTTGACAGGTTGTAGCTTTTGCATGTACACTAAGGCGGACGTTTCACAAATAGCTAACGTTAGAGAGTTGCGCAATTTAGCGAATGAAGTCGAAAACAACGCATCAAATGACTGTTGTTTATATTAGATGTACTAGGAGTCAGATGGCACTAAGGTGGGATGTGACATCCATCATACTAACTTCCGATAAGTACCATTGAAACGTATCTCTCAATGGGTCAAACTGCTGGAAACATTTGCTAAGTTGTTTGGTGTCTGTGACTGTATAAGAACTATCCGGCCGCCATTAACTTTGAAAACTCTACTCTATCGCTTACCTGGTCTGGCGGTTATGAGCTCTCAATCAATGATGCGGTGAAGCTATACAAGGACCGCCCTCCTCATTTCCATTGATTCCAGTGATTCCATTTCCATGCACAAGGAAAAGTAAAAATGAATGAATCAATCAATAAATAAATGTAAAAATAAATACATGTGGGAATAAATAAATGTAAAAATAAATGAATGAAAAATATAAAAATACAAAAATATTAAAATAAATATTAAAATTAATTAACAAATAAATAAAAGTTAAAAAATATTTTTATAAAATGTATAAAAGCAGAAAATAATAAATTAAGGGAAACATACAAAATTTTATTTGATTAAAAATGAATCATATATATTTTATCAAGTCGTTTATTTTATTTATTTTCCTATTATAACATTTATGTATCTATGTATCTGCTTATTTACATATTTGTATATTTATTCATTTATTTACTTATTCATTTATTTATTTTTAATTTATGCAGGTTTGGTCCTCCATACAACCTAACGCGGGGCAGGATGACAAAACTTTGTGTATTTACTAGTTGCCATATCAACATTATTTAGAGAAAATTTGGGAGAAAAATAAAAAAATTAAAAAAATAAAATTACTGATCTTAATTTTACACATATTTTGGGAAAATGCTTTGAAAATTTTCGCAAACTCAATGATACACTGTGGGCAAATTCACTTTTGTTACCCTTGTGGCTAAAAACAGTCACTAAATTAAACAGCTGTAAAAATGTATCAGATACATTTTTTTTAAATATTTGCATAAATCTATTAATCAACCTCAGTCCTGATCAAAACTACTAAATGTTTTTTTTTTTTTTAAATCAGGATTTTAACTCTTTAATTGCCAATTTCATAAATGATGTCACTGATTTGGGGACAAAACACACAAAATGACTTATTTTCAATATAAAATGTAATTGTGGACTGGATTTTTTTAACCTTTTATCACAGTATTGGACATGTCAATGATCAGAAACAACATTGGCATTGATACATTGTTAGTTTTTGTGCAGCATCAGATTTAAATTGTTTCTCCCTCATTTACTCCTGTGGGATGCTGATCTCCTGGGGCACCAAAGGGTCCTAAAATCTGACGAAGGAACCTCGAAGTGAAGGTTTGATCTTCTTAGACTAACCTTGTTGCAAATGTCTCTGTGTGTCTTCTGCCTCTCTGGGCCAGACACTCAGAACTTGGTCAATCCGCTTTGGTCTCTCTGGCATGGAGACTCTGAACATGCTGTAGTCGTAACGCTGGACTAAAACTCTGAAGGTAGTGTTTGTTAATTTCTCTGTCCTCACAGGCTGGAGGCTCAGAACGTGGTCGGTATCCATGCTGCTTCCTCAAAAGCTGTAGACTCAAATCCTTAGATCTTTTGTTGTCGCTCTGGATTAACCAGAGGCTCAGAATGTTATGGTGTATCAGTTATGTCTCATCTTTGGTGGACAGACTCGGAACCTGGTGATCTGTTTGTCTCTCTCGAGAACAGATTCAGAACTTGGTTGCTCTGTCACAGTCTCATCCACGCAAGACAGACTCAGAACAAGGAGTGTCTGTTGAAAGGTTACCTTTATCCCTTTCTGACGAGGAGAAGATTGCACTTTGCGCTTCTTCAGGAACAGCTCCCGATGTTCTCCTGTGTTGTTTATGGCGGTGGAACTCCCTGATGATCCCTTAGCTGGCACCTAAGACTGCTCCTCCGGGCCATAACCCTCCCAATCCACACTGGGTCTTTCCACAGACCTGTTGAGAGACCAGCAGTTGGTGAACTGTGTAGGCTGGCTGACCACCAATGATGCGAGGTACTGAAGGGGGTTTCCTGGAAAGTGTTTTCTAGAGACAAAGGAGAAAAGACAACAGGCTTCAAACGGGAGACATGAAATGTGGAATGAATCCGCATGGACCTGATTAGAAGACAGAAGTAATCTGGGTTGATCCTTTTGAGGACTTTGAAGGGCCAGATGAAGCGAGGTGCTAGTTTCCGTGACTCAGCATGTAGTGGGAGATCCCAGCAGACAGCCATACTCTCTGTCCTGGTCTAAGTGATGGTCCAGTTCTACGGTGCTGGTTTGCATACCTCTACTGCTGTTGATGGGCTCTGCTCGTGCTCTCCGCCATGTCCTTCAACACCTCTGGACAACACGGACCTCTGGATTCTGTTATGGGAAAAGAGGGTGAGGAAACCCAAACTGGCACTTAAAAGGGGACATGCCTAAAGATGAGTGCCCAATTCAGCCCAGATCAAATTGGAGCTCCAAGCAGTCTGATTGTTAAATACCAGGCATCTAAAAAGTATTTTCAATCTCCTGGTTAACCTTGTCATTCTGTCCATTTGATTGGGGGTGAAATCCAGATGGTGAAATCCAATTAGGCGTCCAAAAGACTTCCAGAACTGGGAGGTGAACTGTGATCCACGGTCGGACACCATATCTTGGGGGAAGCCATGGATTCTGAAGACATGCTGCATCAATAATTCTGCTCTCCGACCTTCTGTGGGAATCATGGGTAATGGTATATATGATGACATTCTTTAGAAAATTGGTCTACCCCCACCAGAATTACTGTGTTACCTTGAGATTTTGGTAGACCTGTAACAAAGTCCAATAAAATGTGAGACCAGGAGCATGTAGGGATAGGTAGTGAGTGCAGTAGCCATTAGGGTGGGTTCTGGGTTCCTTTGTCTGGGCACACACAGCACAGGCAGCAACAAAAGCCTGAATGTATCATTGCATGTTAGGCCACCAAAATCTTCTCTGGATGAGTTTCAATGTTCTTGTGCTCCCAGGATGGCCCAAGGGAAGGGAAGCATGGCCCCACTGTAACACATCAGACTGCAAGGAGTTAAAGGAGGCACAAAAAGGAGACCCAGAAGACCGTTACCTGGGGCGGGATGTTGTCTTTGGCCCCTCTTCACAGCTGTTTCGATTCACCACTGGACTGATGCCCCCATTTTGGAGCTGGGTAGGATTGATTTGGGTTTAGCCTTCACTTCTGGTGAATCAAACTGCCTTGAGAGGCCATCAGGCTTTGAGTTCCTTGAACCTGGACGGTATGAGAGGGTAAAGTCAAAACGGTTAAAGAAGAGGGCCCAAGGAGTCTGATGTTAGTTCAATCTCTTGGCCTCCCGGATGTAGGTGAGGTTCATGTGGTCAGTCCAGATAAGCAATGAGAGTTTGGCCCCTTTCAGCCACTGTCTTCTGAAGTGCCAACTTCACCTCCAACAGCTCCCAGCTACCAACGTCTTAATTTATCTTGGCTGGGGTCAATGTGAGAAGTAAGCACAAGGATGAAGTTTGTGGTCATTCCTTGGGTAACGCTTTAGATTAGTTACAATCCCAATTCCGGAAAAGTGTGGATGTTTTGTTTTTTATTTGAATAAAATGAAAACTAAAAGACTTTCAAATCACATGAGCTAATATTTTATTCACAATAGAACATAGTTAACATAATGTTTAAACAGAGAAATTGTACACTTTTATCCGCTAATTGAGCTAATTTCAAACTTGATGCCTGCTACAGGTCTCATAAAAGTTGGGACGGGGGCATGTGTAGCATCTCCTCTTCTTTTCAAAACAGTTTGGAGACGTCTGGGCATCAAGGTTATGAGTTACTGGAGTGGTGGTGCTGGAATTTGGTCCCATTCTTGCCTGATATACGTTTCCAGCTACTGAAGACTTTGTGGTCGTCTTTGACATACTTTTTTTTGTTTAATTATGCACCAAACGTTCTCTATAGGCAAAAGATCAGACCAGTTCAGCACCTGGACTCTTCTACGATGAAGCCATGCTGTTGTAATAGCTGCAGTATGTGGTTTTGCATTGTCCTGCTGAAATACTCAAGGCCTTCCTTGAAATAGATGTCCTCTGGAGGGGATTATATGTGTCACGGTTCATAGATGCACTGTTTCCTTCTTGTCGCGTGCTCTGTGTTGTGACTGTGGTATGTGTGTCCAGGTCACATGGCTCATCAGCGGATCCAGCTGCCAATCATCATCTCACCACCTGCTGCTCATTCACTCAGCTCATATATACTCACTCCATTCTCATCTCCCTTGTCAGATCATTGTTTGCTGTCCTGTGTTGTGGTTGTGTCGTCTGTTCCTGACCGGAGATCCAGTGTGTTCGTCTGCAGTTCTTGTTTAGGTGTCTTCGTGTTCTCGTTTGTGTTCAGAGACCTGGATTCTACACACACCACTTCACCTCTCTTCACCACCTCGCACCAGCACCGATCACCTCAGTCCCTGCGCCAGCTAAGACCTGCTATCCTTGGACTGTTCATTATTCTCTGCTTGTGGTACATTAAAGAGTGTTAACTTGCATTTGCTTCCTGTGATCAATCATGACAGAACGATCTGACCATGGAACGGAAGCAGCAAGCTCTCAGCAAACTGCCTTAGAAGGATTCATCAACACCAGCATTCATCGAATGGAGACTCAAAAGAGAAACTTGAGCGAAACGGGACGAGCCGTGCAGGTTTTAGTGGCGCAGGTGTCCGAGCTCACCCAGCAGTTCCAGCTTCTTTGTGGTCCCGCTGCGCCACCCACACCGTCCGTCCTCCCATCCACACCAGAGAGCGTCACCAGCCCCAAACCGCATCTTCCGGTGCCCGAGGCCTATTCAGGTGAACCAAAGGAGGAAGCACGGTCCGGCAGAGGAGACACGGTCAGCCCCAGTCAAGATCATGAGGCCATGCAGGTGGGTCGAGCTCGAATTTCCCGGGAGGAGCTGTGGAGCTGTGTATGTACTGTGGAGGAGCCGGTCATTTCGCTTACAACTGTCCGGTAAAAGGGCAAGCCCGGCAGTAAGTTTGAGGCTACTGTCGGGTGGGATCTCCGCTGGGAAGTCCTCAACCACATCCACCCTCCTCCCGGTAAGACTGAGGTGGTCGAATCACCTTGACGACTGCAGGGCACTTCTGGATTCCGGGGCCGAAGGTAATTTTCTGGACAGATCTCTTGCATAGAACTTCACATTCCCTTCAAACCACTCCCCAATAGAATCGCAGTGCATGCACTCAATGGACAAAGCCTCCCTTCCATATCTTACAGCACTGAAGACGTCACCCTCATCACCGCCGGAAACCACATTGAACAGACCTCATTTCTCATCTTTGACTCCCCACACACACCCATCGTCCTTGGTCACCCCTGGCTCACCAAACACAACCCCCAGATAGACTGGATCCAGAATTCCATTGTGGCCTGGAGTGAGAGGTGTCATAAGACTTGTCTTGTCTCTGCCTGTTTGTCAGTCTCTGTTTCTGTGTTACAGGAGGAAACAGTGGATCTGTCTAACGTGGCCGTCGAGTACCATGACCTGAAGGAGGTGTTCAGTAAGTCTAGGGCTGCTTCTCGTCCTCCGCATCGTCCCTGTGACTGTGCTATAGACCTATTGCCAGGGAAATCTCCGCCTAAGGGCAAGCTGTATTCACTTTCGGTTCCTGAAAGGGAGGCTAAGGAGAAATATATTTCTGATTCATTAGCAGCCGGCTTCATTCGCCCTTCCTCTTCACCAGCGGGGGCAGGGTTCTTTTTTGTGGGTAAGAAGGATGGTTCCCTGCGACCTTATATTGACTACCGAGGGTTGAACAACATAACGGTAAAGAATACCTATCCTTTGCCGTTAATGTCTTCAGCTTTCGAGAGGTTGCAGGGAGCATCCGTCTTCAAAAAATTGGATTTAAGAAATGCCTATCATTTGGTTCGCATCAGGAAGGGGGATGAATGGAAGACCGCTTTTAACACCCCTAGGGGTCACTTTGAATACTTGGTCATGCCATTCAGGCTTTCCAACTCCCCAGCGGTCTTCCAGGCACTCGTCAATGACGTGCTGAGAGACATGGTCGATCAGTTCATATATGTCTACCTGGACGACATATTGATTTTTTCCTCGTCTCTCCAGGAACACGTACAGCACGTTCGACGAGTGCTTCAGAGGCTGCTAGCGAATGGGCTTTTTGTCAAGGCGGAGAAATGCGTTTTTCATGCACAGTCTGTTCCTTTCCTAGGGTACATCGTGTCGACTGAGGGAGTGCGCATGGATCCTGAGAAAGTTAAGGCTGTGGTGAATTTGCTAAACCCAGATTCCCGTAAGGCCCTACAGAGGTTTCTGGAGTTCGCCAATTTTTACTGGCGGATCATTCGCAACTTCAGCCAACTAGCCTCACCTCTGATTGCCTTGACCTCTCCCAAAACTACGTTCAGGTGGTCAGACGCAGCCGAGGCTGCGTTTGCCAAACTGAAGGCTCGCTTCGTTTCAGCCCCTATTCTCGTTGCCCCTGATCCATCACGGCAGTTTGTGGTGGAGGTCGACGCATCAGAGGTGGGGGTAGGCGCAGTGTTATCCCAGCATTCTGCCGCAGACAATAAGATGCACCCGTGCGCGTTTTTGTCCCACCGATTATCCCCCGCCGAATGTAATTACGACATTGGTAATAGGGAGTTGCTGGCAGTCAAGATGGCCTTGGAGGAATGGCGCCACTGGTTGGAGGGTTCAGGGGTGCCTTTTATTGTATGGACCGACCATAAGAATTAAGAATATATCAGGACTGCTAAAAGGTTGAACTCCAGGCAGACTCGGTGGGCACTTTTTTTTGGATGTTTTGATTTTACTCTCTCGTACCGCCCGGGTTCAAAAAACATCAAACCCGATTCTTTGTCACGTATTTTTGATCGCTCCGAACGCCGGTCTACTCCCGAGTGCATTTTACCGGAGACATTAGTGGTCTCCACACTCACATGGGAGGTCGAATCGAGAGTCAAGTCGGCTCTAGAAGGGGTAACGCCTCCGCCCGAGTGTCCACCGAACCGCTTATTTGTGCCGGAAGGAATTACGGTCCATGGTCATCCAGTGGGGTCATAGTTCCAACGTAGCGTGCCACCCAGGAGTCAGTCGAACTAAGTTTTTAGTCAAGCAACGATTCTGGTGGCCTCTCATGGCTCGGGACGTCCGCGATTTTGTGTTGGCTTGTTCAGACTGTGCCGTTGGTAAAACTTCCAATCGTTCCCCGGATGGGTTGCTTCAACCACTGTCAGTCCCTTCGAGACCCTGGTCCCACATTTCGCTAGATTTTATTACCACCCTCCCAAGGGTACACGGTCGTTTTGACTGTAGTGGACCGGTTCTCGAAGGCGGCTCACTTCATCCCCTTGCCCAAATTACCTTCAGCCAAGTAGACAGCGGTTACGGTTTCTGACAGAGGTCCCCAATTTGTGTCCAGATTTTGGCAAGAGTTTTGTAGATTGCTGGGGGCGACTGTTAGTTTATCCTCAGGGTTCCACCCCCAGAGCAATGGCCAGACTGAGAGAGCCAATCAGGATCTTGAGCGAACGTTGCGATGTTTAGTCTCTAAGAATCCTTCCTCCTGGAGTCAGCAACTTTCGATGGTGGAGTACGCACACAATACATTTATTAGTGCCGTCCACGGGCCTATCGCCGTTTGAGTGTAGCGTAGGTTACCAGCCACCTATTTTTCCTAGCCTGGAATCCGAAGTCGCGGTCCCCTCTGCTCACGCCTTTGTCCAGAGGTGTCACCGCACCAAGGCCGATCGCCACCATTAAAGGCCTCCTGTATACGTTGTTGGTCAAAAAGTGTGGCTTTCTACCAAGAACATTCCTCTCCGATCCGTCTCTAATAAGCTCGCACCCAAATTTATTGGTCCGTTAACTGTCACCAAGATCATTAGTCCGGTGGCAGTCCACCTCAAACTTCCTCCAGCGTACAGGAGAATTAATCCCGCCTTCCATGTATCCAAAATCAAGCCCGTTTTTCATTCCAAGATTAATCCACCAGTCCCAGTTCCCTCACCGCCGCAACTCGTAGACGGGGAACCATCTTATTCGGTCAACCGTATTCTGGACTCAAGGCGGAGGGGACGCGGATTCCAGTACTTGGTGGACTGGGAAGGTTACGGTCCGGAGGAGAGAAGTTGGGTTCCGGCCAGAGACATTCTGGATCACACCCTTATCGAGGATTATAATTGACAGGTAAGCGAGTCGGGGAACGCCAGGAGGCGTTCCTAGGAGGAGGGGTACTGTCACGGTTCACTGTTTCCTTCTTGTCGCGTGCTCTGTGTTGTGACTGTGGTATGTGTGTCCAGGTCACATGGCTCATCAGCGGATCCAGCTGCCAATCATCATCTCACCACCTGCTGCTCATTCACTCATATTTACTCACTCCATTCTCATCTCCCTTGTCAGATCGTTGTTTGCTGTCCTGTGTTGTGGTTGTGTCGTCTGTTCCTGACCGGAGATCCAGTGTGTTCGTCTGCAGTTCCTGTTTGGGTGTCTTCGTGTTCTCGTTCGTGTTCAGAGACCTGGATTCTACACACACCACTTCACCTTTCTTCACCACCTCGCACCAGCACCGATCACCTCAGTCCCTGCGCCAGCTAAGACCTGCTATCCTTGGACTGTTCATTATTCTCTGCTTGTGGTACATTAAAGAGTGTTAACTTGCATTTGCTTCCTGTGATCAATCATGACAATATGTTGCTCTGAAAGCTTTATATACCTTTTAGCATTCATAGTCCTTTTAGCCTTCCAAAACATGCAAGCTGCCCATACCGGATGCACTTATGCACGCCCATACCATCAGAGATGCTGGCTTTTGAACGGAACGCTGATAACAAGCTGGAATGTCTCCTGTATCTTTAGCCTGGAGGACACGGTGTCCATGATTTCCTACAAGAATGTCAAATTTGACATCTGACCATAGAACACTTTTCCACTTTGAAACAGTCCACTTTGAATGAGCCTTGACTCACAGGACATGACAGCGCTTCTGGACCATGTTCACATAAGGCTTCCTTTTTGCATGATAGAGCTTTAGTTGGCATCTGCAAATGTTACGGTGGATTGTGTTTACCGACAGTGGTTTCTGGAAGTATCCCTGGGCCCATTTAGTAATGTCATTGACACAATCAGGGTGATGAGTGATGCAGTGTCATCTAAGGGCCCGAAGACCACGGGTATTCAATAAAGATCTTTGGACTTGTCCCTTACGCACAGAGATTTCTCTGGTTTCTCTGCATCGTTTGACGATGTTATGCACTGTAAATGATGGGATTTGCAAAGCCTTTGCAATTTGACGTTGAGGAACATTGTTTTTAAAGTATTACACAATCTTTTTACGCACTTTTTCACAGCTTTCACAGCCTCTGCCCATCTTTACTTCTGAGAGACTCTGCCTCTCTAAGACATCCCTTTTATAGCTCATGCAGAAATGTCCTCACCATTTACTCGTCTTTTACCCTCATGCCATCTGAGATGTAGACGACTTTATTTCTTCATATGAACACAGAAAAATAAATAATTTCTGCTAATGGAAACTCCTAAAAGTTGAAGCATCAAACAGCACATACAGCAATAACTACAGTGATCCGTACTACAGTGATCCCAATGGATAATTCAGTGTCTTCTGAAGTGAAACGATAAGTGTTTGTAAGAAAAATAACAATATTTTAAACTGTAGACTATCGCTTTCGACCAGCAGTCATCTGCATGTGCATGCAAGGGTTTATTCTTGGGCGGCAGTGGCTCAGTGGTTTATGTAGATTGTCTACAAACCGGAAGGTTGGTGGTTCGATCCCTGTTTCCACCTGACCAAGTGTCGAGCTGTCCATGAGCAAGACACCTAACCCCAGCTGCTCCCGATGAGCTGGATGGCGCCTTACATGACTGACACCGCCGTCAGAGTGTATGAATGAGTGAGTGAATGGGGGAATGTGAGGCAATATGTAAAGCGCTTTGGATGGCCATTGGTCTGTTAAAAGCGCTATATAAATGCAGTCCATTTACCATTCTTGACGTAACTTAAAGCGTGATGTGAGCGAACCGAGAAACTCTGGTCATGTGGATGTCCGATGCTGTCTGGGTTTTTTTAATGCACACAATAGTATACAAACAATAACATAATATATGATAATAGCAATGAGAAACAAACAAGACTAGAAGACAGAGATGCCAGTTCTGCAAGCTGCTTGAGTCAGTCCAATGCCTGATCAGCCATTTTGGTCAACTTAAATGGGCTTGAAGTCTTCTTGCCCAGGGGTTCTGCAATCGCACTGAAGTTCTTAATGAACCTTCTATAAAAATTGGCTAATCCCAGAAAACATTGGGCCTCTTTGATGGAGCCTGGTTGGGACCAGTTCAGAACCACCTGAATCTTGCCAGGATCCATCTGGACATTGCCACTAGAGACAATGAATCCAAGAAAATAGACAGTGGGGACAAAAATTTGAGATAGGACGAGTCAGATATGCTCTTGATAACAACAAGAGAACATGAGAATGTCATCAAGACGTTTAGAAATAGGGCTTAAAAAAAAAGTTTTGATCATTCTGTCTGCAGTTTTGCTGATGCGCGTAATTGGCTTGATGCACTGATGCACGATGTGTGAGTGTGTGTGTGTGTGTACTTTTTTTGGCTTTACTTGTGAGGGCCCAAATGTCCTCACTTATATTGTAAAATATTATGAAAACTCACTAGTGAGGACATTTGACTGGTCCTCACTGGTTAAAAAGGCTTATAAATCTGCCAAAACATGTTTTTGTTTAAATCTATTGTTTTGCACACGTTTCTGGGATGGGTAGGGTTAGGGGTAGGAGTAGTGTAGGGCAGTGGTTCCCAACCACGTTCCTGGAGGCCCACCAACAGTGCACATTTTGCATGTCTCCACAATCAAACACACCTGATTCAGGTCATCCACTCATTAGTAGTGACTCCAAAACCTGATGTGGATGTGTCAGACAAGGGAGACATGCAAAATGTGCACTGTTGGTGGGCCTCCAGGAACGTGGTTGGGAACCACTGGTGTAGGGGGATAGAAAATATCACAAACCTGATATAAAATCAACGGAAGTCTATGCAAAGTCCTGTGTGAAACAAACCTGTGTGTGTGTTAGTGATGCATGGTTTGCGGTTATATAAATCCCTCCGGTTGCCGTTTTCCCACAGTTTTTCAAAACAAAGCTCATTAAACATGCAAAGCTTATCCAATCTAGCAGTAGGCATTTACTTCCAAGTCTTCAGTGCGGCACGCCCATAAAAAACAAGCATTACATGAGAGAGGCTCAAAACCAGGGTAGAAAATAACCTATTACTTATTCATTATGATGTATTTGAATGTAAAAACCACGTAAACTTCATAAGTTGACCTCAAACAACAGTATAAAAAAATTTAAAAAGCCAGTTCATGACCCCTTTAAGTGTCCACAAACTCATGCTCACACAATATCCTGCATTTACATAGAGTGCATTTGCTCATTTGTCTGACCAAAAGCGTATGCTTTATTGTGTTGTTCGGCTACTGAGTGTACAAGATCCTTAAAGCACTGAAGGAGAATTTATCTAGTGGGTTAAATATAGCCTTGCTAGTGGTACAAGGTTTAAGAGGGTCTCAAAGGGGCAGGTGAGTCCAACACCGCTGGTACCACGGGAACTGATTATTTCAGCAAGTCAACAGAGAAAGGGGTTTCACTGCAGATATTCTCAGGCAAATTAAAAAAGACGACTAGATTGAATTGCTAATGTACTTGGATCTGATGAAGGATAGTACAAAAATTTACGTCCCAATGTTTCACTTTTCAGTGTAATAGGTTGATGACTGCTGAAACATATAATAAGTAAAGAGAGTTACTTGTCCTTCTGCTAGTTCAAGGATGAGGAACCTCAAATAAATCTCAGACCAGGTGGGGGAAGTGAACAGAATTTACTTGTAATGAGCAGTCAGATTTTTACATTTGTTCTGAAAGAGAAAGCAATAGACTCCAGATGAAATGAGAGGAATGTCACAGCCTTTCCAATGTCTGACAAAGTTAATGTCTGTTGACTCTCAAAAATGATATGAACTATCTTTAGTATGGTGAGATGTGCCAACATCTGTTTAAACTGAGAGACAGACTTCGAAATGCGGCTGAAGGATTCACATTTATTACAGATTAATGAATGATGATCCACATGGCCTTTAAATTTTTTAAAATGTTCATGTTCTCAGTGCATTTCATATTCTTGTGCTTTTCCCTGAGTGATAAATTAGCTTGATTTCTGTCCCAAAAGCAGCTTGTATGAATAACAGCAGTATATTGCATAGGGAGAAAAAATAGCATTTGTGTCATTTTCACTGGCAAAGACACAGAGACTCAATGCATGTGCATTTGCTTTGCTTTTTTCCATGATGCAATTAAAAAAGTATTTTGCTTTGGTAAAAATAACAGTGTGTTCGTCTCCAAAGGACAAGACAAAAGAGGTCTTACAACAGGCACAAGTGGCAAAGCAAAGGCAAGAACACGATTTTTGTCCTCGTCAATGATGCAAAGGCATGTTAGAGACAATTATGGCCTGTGTCACTTTGTAGATGCAACCGAGAAGCAGAAGGGATGCGATAAAAGAGGTGAAAAAGGGTGACTTAACATCTACTAAAATCCAAGGTGCTCTAATAGGCCTAAACTTGACATATCCCAAAGTTTTACCTGCCATCAGTTTTAGAAACAGCAACATTTCCACTTTGATATTATTCAATAATCAATTAACATTATTACTTGTGCTTATTTTCTGTATTTTATATATATATTGGACGGCACGATTACCGGTTTCATGATAAACCATGGTAAAATGCAGTGACGGTTAGTAATATCGTTTCAAATGTTATCATCATTAAAACCATTATCACGATTTTGAAAACTCACGCTAAATCCTGTCCAGCCAGCATCAGTCTGGCGCAGCGCACAACGCTGTTTTTTGAATGAGAAGAAATGGCAGAAGGCAGTGACAGCGCTCTGGAGATTTTTCAGCCTTCTAAAAGGACCAAATCTGATGTGTGGTCATATTTTGTGTTTGATTTATTAAACTCTGAATTGGTAGGTTGCTTTCCAGAATCAAGAGTGTTCATCTAAGAAATTCCCAGCAGATGGCAGTACTGCTCTGTTTGTTTTTTTGTGGGTCAGATAGATTAGACAGACAGATAGACAGACAAACAGACAGATAGATGATAGATAGATAGATAGATAGATAGATAGATAGATAGATAGATAGATAGATAGATAGATAGATAGATAGATAGATAGATAGATAGATAGATAGATAGATAGATAGATAGATAGATAGATAGATAGATAGATAGATAGATAGATAGATAGATAGATAGATAGATAGATAGATAGATAGATAGATAGATAGGAGAAAAAAAAATCCCTGTGCAGGACAGCAAAAAGAAATAATAAATGTTAGAACTGTACTCTGCCTGATTATTAAACTATTGTTTAAAAGCCTTATCATACTTGCATGGGTCTTGTGTCTAAAATTAAGTAGCAATATTATCAAATTAAGTATGTTTAATTCTGTCATGACCACTGTCATCAAAGATGATTAACAATTAGCATATAGTTTGGATTGGCAGTATAGAATACGGTATAGGCGGAGCATTCCTATAGGTCGATGTGGATCAGCTGATGGGAGCTTGACTGACATGACCTGCCAGAACTAACGCTACACTTGATTTTGGGTGTTGTTAACCCATTTAATCAGGACAAAAATTAAATGGTTCAAATTGTTACTTTATTGTAACATATCATATGTTGAGAATTTTGATGACTGGAGAAATATGTTAATTCAGTATACACACCTGTCATAATTGTGACTGACCATAAAACACATTTTTCTTACACACTTTCCGCAGAAAATGCAAAAACAATTATTATTGATTATTCCAAGGGGTTACTAATGACATAATTTGCATATTTTCATGTCTGGGAAAAAATTAGGATTAAATGGGTCAATGTTTATATTTCATTAAAAAAAAGTCACAAATCTGTCTTTTTAAAATGTGCGGCACATCCTAGATTACAATAATACATTTTCATCTAGAAATTGAAAATAACATCTCATATAAAATCATTAGCTCAGAATGCCTCTGTGATTAGACTGGGTCACTTGCCTGGGCCATGGCTGGACTCCCAGTGTAGGGGACATTGAACATTTTTTCATATGTAAACAAAGCAGACCACCCATGCCTTGATAATCCCACCTTTCCTTGAATTCTGACAGTTACAGTATTCTGAGGCCATCACACCATGAGTCTTTCCCAAGACTTCCTTCTCTGTCACCGACAATTAGCATAATCTTGGTGCAATGGATAAATCCTGTAACAGGTGCCACGGATGGTCTGGTTTACTCTGACTCACACCCTCAGTTTGATTCCTGTTTGTTTAGAGCTAAGAAACCCAAGATGACTAAAAAACTACCTCAAGCTTACAAGCTGGTCCTTTTTATGCAGCCAAATAATGTCAAAGAGTCTTAGTCATTATAATCTAACCTAACTAGTCACTTTTGCCAGACTACCCCACTGCTGAGCTGCTAGGGAGAGCGAGAGGGCTTTTCTGTCTGCACCCCCTCCCTTCCTCCTTCCCTCCCTGGTGGAGCCGAAGTGGACACGGATCAAGTCGAGGAGAGGAGTAGAGTTTGGACTCACAAGTAAATCTCTGAAATCTGGGCCTAGCGAACAGACAGGATCCTCATCACACCCAAAGTCTCAGCATGGGGGCGTCCTATGGCAAAAAAGTAAGTATGTTTTGTCATTTTTTGTCAAGCAGTTTATGTAATTGAGGTACTGGTGAGAGAATGACACAGGCCATGGCTTGTTTTGAACACTTGACGTCTTAAGAGAATCTTATGGATTGTTTGCATCAGAATAGTCACCAAGCATTCAAGGCTCTGCAATTGTGTGTTTATTTATATTGAACAATTAAAATATCTAAAGTAATACCTTATTTCAATATAATCATTAAATATGTACTTCCTAAAGATATACTTATTCATGAGTGCTGAGTTTAGAGTTATTTTGTTATTGAAGTCAACATTCAATATAATGCTTTGATATTGGGGGAAGCCTAAAAGATATGCATTTGAGTCCAGGACGGTGAATGCTGTTGACATTACATAGCAGTTTTTCGGAATTCCTCTAATTTCCACGAGTTTCGGATTAACCCAAGATCCCATTGTTGGTGTTTTGAATGTTTGGGCCTTTTCCAATGAAGTATTGGAGTAGTAACACTGACAAATATTTGAGCTATGGGGAGGGCTGCATGCTGGGAAGGTGTGGATGGAGGGTGTGGTGGGGACTGAAGTTGACTCATTGCTCAGTGCTGCAAGTGACAGCTGACAGCTGCTGTAGAGAGGGTTACTAGAGGATTATAGGATACTAGAGCCTCTTCTGATTACCTATGTCTGAGCCATTTGATTGTATCAAGTGTCAGATTTATTAGGGTGAAGAGTCACAGCCAGAGTTAAATAAATCTTGATCCATATCACGGATAAGTAACTGTGCTGTATGGTATAGGCATGTGGCTAAATGAAAAGATGTTTTGTAAATTAGCAGGTTATTAAGCAATCTTCATCCAGTTGATCATATTAGTGCCCGTTGGTGATTCTACAGTCTACCTAGGCTTACAATATTTTTGGGAAACGCAGCTCTGGAATATAACAAACTGTTGTCTAATTGAGAAAACAGTTCTAGGTGTATTGTGTCTTTGGGTGTTTCTGAAGCTTGTTTCCGCTACATAATAAAAACATAAAAAAGGTAATTGCAACTTTTTATCACACAATTCTGACTTTTTAAAAAAAAAAAAAAATAATGTAAGAATTGCGTGATAAAGTCGCAATTGCATGTTACAATAAATTAAAATGAACTACGTATATCACACTTACTTAACCACAGTTGTGGTGTAATTTCCACCATAAAGTGTAGCATCAGTTCTGGCAGGTCACGTTAGTCAAGCTCGCATCAGCTGACTGTCAGCTGATCACGTCTACCTATTAGGGGTTGAACGACTTCATATTTTTTAAAGTCGACATTTATGTGATGAAAGTCGCGTCGACATTGACTAGTCGATGATGACGTCATTAATGTACAAATAAGCCTGAACCTCGAGCTGAGACTGAGCTTTTTTTTTTTGCACAGCTGCTTATGACACAGCGCTGCCCATAAGGTTATTTCTCCTACATAACAGCTTTTGTTTAGCAGTTCTTTTGTCTTTGTGTCTTAATATTTCTCAGAAATTTCTGCTCGTTCTGAATCAGATACAGATAAAGTAGCCCAGTAATGATTAGGCTACATTTATACGAACGCATTAGTGAGAGAGCGATTGCATGTGAATTAATTCTACCTGGCAGTGTCTCTATACTAATAGTTAAGCTGTGGGTTTTAATTATCAAGAAATATATGCTAGAACTTTTCAGTTAATAAACTATTTTATTAATAAATCATAGAAAGTGTTGACAATACATTTCTGTGCTACCGAGTGCTTGTGTGTGTGGCGCGCGATCTCCGCGTGATGTGCGAGCTATGTGTGTGCGTTACAATGTATGCAGTATGCATTAGTTAAGAATGGCGATTGACTTATTTGTATAATAAGCTTTTTAAAACCTGCATTCTCCCGATCAATTTGAGCATCCAGATAACACAATCAAACATATCTTGCGGAGAGCTCTCCGAGTATGAGTTTATTTGTAAATAAACTCAATATTTGAAAATGGAGCGTGCGTGTCAGGAAATGGCTTATCCAGTTGCACCCTCTAGGCCAGCGACTAGTCGACGTCAAGCTTAAAGCGTCATGGCAGAGCATTAAAGTCGACTAGTCGACTAGTCTGTGCAACCCTCTACTACCTATAGGAATACAATGTCTTCCACAGCATACATACAACTCCTTCAGAATGATCTGCTGCTATCACGTTTCTCCAGAGCTCATTTACCCTCCTCCATCCCCAGCTCCTCTTGTCCAGTATTGGTATTTGGTATTCTGATTACCCTCGAATCAGATTAAATTATTTTGTACATTGAATATTGACATTAATGATATCTGCAAGACATTACATTGGTTCTGTTCTGTTTACCCTAGTGGGGTTATTGCTGCTCTCCCTGCTCTTATCCATGCCAGGCTGCATGGATGCGCAGGGGGTTCTTGCCCAGAACAGAACCACACCGCCAATCCAAACTGTATGCTAATTGTCAATCATCTTTGATGATTTACTAAGTCCCTGTCCTAAATGGCACACTTCTTATGCACTTTTGGACTTGTGAACTTACAATGGCTGCCGCATGCGCATGTCCGTTGAGTCCATGAGACCGTAGGGTGTCCCATTTGTCATTTTAGGTCTCAGAAGGGTCACGAGCACCCCCTTTGCAGTCGATTTGCGCCCTCGAAGGTGCAAGCTCTGCAGCAGGCATTCTCCACAAGAGTCAAAGCAGAGTTACATCACAAAAGTGCGGACTCGTAGGAAGACTGTGAGTGTTTAGGGTGCCATTTAGGACAGGGCCTAAGTAGACAGCAGTGTCTACAGAGCCCCTAAGGGACATGGTAAAGAAAAAATATGTTTGGTAATGCTTTTGTGTTCTCTCGCAAATGTTTTGCCTTTTTGTACAACAAAAACTTTTTTTTTATATAGCACTTTTTACAATGCCGATTGTTTCAAAGCAGCTTCAGAGTGTTAAACAGGAAAATAATCCAACAGAATTTGATTCGGCTGTACAACCGCTCTGGAGAAGACGGTGTTGTCATCTAGCTCATTTCAATTGTCATATAGCGACAATGTGGGCAGATCAATAATTTAGTTGATATTGTTAATTTAGTTTAGTAATTCAATTTGTTTGGATATTTAGTTGAAAATGCAGTGTCCCCAACTGAGCAAATCAAGCCAAAGGCGACAGTGGCAAGGAACCAATTGTCATTGTATAATGAAAATACATAAAATGAGATGAGGTGGAAATGATGAAAATGTTTATAACTTTATTATTATTATTAATAATAATAATAATAATACTAATACTAATAATAATACTAAATTGACAGATTCAGAGAGACAGTAAGTGTGTTTTAAGAAATGTATTCTCTTAAATAAACATCACAATATTTTCCCCTTCAGTCTAGTAGTCGGGCAGAGGTCATGGAGTTAAGCTGATTTTCTTGCAAGCAGCCAATAATTGTCAAGCAATGACCTTGCAAATTCCTCTCCAGGTCAAGGAAAGTCCCACTTGCAAATCCTGCAGACCAATTCAGCATCCCATAATCAGCCCAAATATTGACTTAAGGTTCACAGCCATCTCATTCTGATCAACCAGCATGCTGGATCATGTAGCCAGTACTTCAAAACTTAAAGTATACCTGAAGTAAAACAAGAATAGTGCCCCCCTTGCGCAGATTGTTGTTTTGATAGTCCAGCAGTTATTGGAATGTGAGTTCTTCAGTAATGTTTAAGGTGCAGCAGAGAAACCAGTGCTCATTGAAAGCTGAAAATGTCAGCTTGTCAGAGCTGTAATTTCAGCCTCTCTGCCAGCTTCCGGGCCACTTGGCATGAGCTGAATACCTCGACAGGACCTCACAGTTATAGACCCTCACATTTCCCTTTTTCAAATAGGCTGTTGAGCTGAGATCATGCAAACATTTGAGATTATATAACCTAATGCAGCGACATTCTCTGTTTTCTTGTGTCTGGTTCACGCAATTGATTTCATTAAAACTCTGTTCTGTGTTCATCCTGTTACAAGCTTTATTCCACTGGAGCGTGTATCTCCACTGTGGCATTTCATGCATGAGATGAGACGCACCTGCACAAAGCTCACTCAATCACGAGTGAATATGGAAGATTGGGAAACTGGTTGAAATCCAAGCAAATTAAATCTCTGCTCCCCTGGCATTGTTCATTATAGCTTACTACCACACTACTAGCACTAGTATTTCTGCCATATAGGTATTTATGCATCGGAAATCTGGTTACCTGTTTCATATATAGGGATAGTTCACCCAAAATTTAAATGATCCCATAATTTACTCACCCTCAGGCCATCCTGGGTACATATTACTTTTTTCTTTCATCTGAACACATTCAGAGTTATAAAAATAATATCCTGGCTCTTCCAAGCATTATAATATATAGTGAAACGATGATATCCAAATTGAATCCATATTTCTAACTTTGTAAACTATAATCACTGGCTTCCAGTAACCGCCTTATGTTAGTCTAGTTCCGGCAAAGGAGTGACCTCTGACCTGACACATGACGTTTTGATGAATGCGGAAGCGCAGAGGATACAGCAAAACAAAGCACCGGTCTAAAATTAGAATTTTTAAAGAGAAATGTCGGAAGAACTTTGAGTTTGTTCCGTGAGAGGTGTCTAAGGTTACAATACGCCCATGGGCGTCACTAGGCCCTTTCTAGGCCCTTAAAATATGTGATTAACTCCTCTTTAAAACATATGAAACTGGCGGAAGGCTTCGGCTTCATCCCATCTTTTATTCTGCATTAATCAGCGTGTTCTTCAACCCGCAGCAGCACCGAGCAGAACACACATCAAAAGCAGAGGTGTGTGCGTTCATCTGAGCCTCATTGGTCTGTCACCGCTTGTCAATGTCAAAATAATTGAGAAAACCAATCAAATCAGAGTAGGCGGGCTTTATGCTCACACAGAAGCGTTGATGAATTTTAGCAGCGCGACTCAACGTCAAGTGCGAGATATGTTAGTAGCTAAACTAAACATTTCATATTTGACAGCTCCTTCTTTAAGTCCGAAATTTTAAATAAATGACAAAAATTCAGGCAGATTTGTCTAATTTCAGCATTTTGAATTAAAAACAGGCCTATGTAATGTGATTCATAATGTAATTAGCGAACAAGAAATATGAACAAAGCCGTTTTCATCAGATTAGGCATAATATTGATAATGAATGTGTACATATTGTAAATTAATATAATTCCATTTTCTAGCCTTCAGTAAATAAAAATAAAAAACCTCAGCTTTTTTCAGCCTGTTTTGGGCATAAGATTAGTAAAGATTGTGTGCATATTATGAATTCATTTAATAAACTTAGTTACCAAGCTTTCCTGGTTGCCTTCAGTAAATTAGCTTGTCTACGAAAATTATTCATAAAACATATAAATATCAGGTAACCATATGTGTAATTTCTTCACTGCCGAAAATGGAAAAAAAAACTATTTCAGTCACAGCTCATAGGAGGGGAAGAGACAGGGCAAGATAAAAACAAAGAAAAAAAGAAAGATGTGGAGATAAGACAAATAATCTGCTGCTCACTGGTACGGTTTTCAAGCTATTGTTATCTAACTTTTTGGCCTTCAGAGCATCTTAAAATGCACATATGTAGATCATAGAAATCTAAATCATCATTAAAAGTTATAAATATGGATATTTCTCTTACAAAAAGGCATTGCTTCACTTTAGAAGGCCCACTGGAGTCGTATGGATTACTTTTATGATGGATGGATGCATTTTTATGGGCTTCAAAAAAAAAAGTTGTCATTTTGTTTGGTCGGATGAAGAAAGTCATACACCTAAGATGGCTTGAGGGTGAGTCAATTATTTTTGGGTGAACTATCCCTTTAAAATATATTCTGTATTGCACACTGTTTGTATACTGAGCATTATGCGGTAAACAGCATACTCGGTTCCCTTCCAAGCATAGCCTCTGTTTTGGCAATGTATGTGCTTTGGTTGGAAACCTTTTAGGAACAACAATGCTCAGGCTGTTCTTGGATGAGCATCTCTGCTCCTAAATTATAATGAGTAACAACAAAGCTGGTCTAGGATCAGGATTAATACGGCTACATCAGCCAACTCCTGAGCAGAGCTCTTGCATGTGATTGCCCTACTGCTAAATGGGATGTCAAGTTGTGCTAATGCTTCCTGTGCCAGAGACCTACTGAGGAAGATTACACCAATCAGGCAAAATCCTTTCTAAATGATCCAACAGTCAAGCTAAAAATAATTACACCCTATGGGAGGAAGTTTAACTCTGAAAGAACAGGTGTTTATGTTCTACATTGACAGTTCATTGTTTCTAAAAAAGTGATCTGAGACAGCACAAATGTATAATCCGTTCAAAAGTTGAATTACTTTTTTTTTTTTTTTATGTAATCAATGGACTGAAGTAGCACATGTACACATTTGCGTGTGTGCCTTCCACTCACTGAGCCATCAGTGATGTTGGACTTTATACTGACATCTAGTGGTGTGGATGAAGCATCATGCAAATGCAAGTTTTCAGGTATCATTGCTACTGTAATACAATGACAGACGTATTTTTAACCCATCATTCATTTATTCCACAATTAAAACTGAGGCTGGTCATGTGATCTCAACATGGCAGCCACCCGTAATATTTTTATAGGCTACTGATATGATACACTAGGTTGTTTTTATAATTATAACTAGTTATAATTAACTAAATAAAGATATTATGTAATATTATAGTATATTAAATTAAAATATCATAATGTATGACATTCTTGAGTGTTATTGTAAAACATAGTTTGCTGGAGGACAGCTTGAAATGTTTTGTGATAAATGAAATCCCCCTGATATTGCTGTTTGAAAGTTTGTTTTATTTGTTGTTGTTATTCTGTTATACTCCAAATATGAGCTTTTATTAATAAAGGAGAGCATTAATATTAACTTTTTGTTTTAATGTAAGGTTAATTTGATCACATTTGTGTTTTCACAGTTGTTTGAACATTGACTTTGTTATAAAAAAGATGAATCCTAAATAGTTAACTGAGCTAAATTCTAGAGTTTAGCAGCTTCTGGTTGGCTGATATCAGACAGTGAATGTGTACGAGAAAAAGTGGGTCAGATTTAAAGTAAGATGTGTCCAAACACCAGAATGTATAAGAACCCTGGAGACGAGTAACTGTACCTGTCCGCGGTGCACTTCAGCCTCTGCAACAAATGAGTCTCTGATCAGTGGTCTTTACACAGGACTCTTAAAGCAGAAATCTCTCTCTCTCTCTCTCTCTCTCTCTCTCTTTCAGCATTAGCACAGGTATCATTTCACTCCATTAAGAGAAAAAAAAACACTTTAATTTGAAGGCTAAATTGTGGGTTGTAGGAAGAGATAGAGGATAATCTGAGACTCTGGAATGTTGGAGTTACAAAATGACTGCTCGGATATTTGTTTCACTAAATTAACTTTAATTCTTGAAAATTATGTAATAGACAGAATGAATAACCAAGTATGTCAACATGTCCATTAAACTAGGTCAAATTATGGAATTTATACAAATAAGAAAAAAGTGAGCCAAAAGGTCCACCACTCATCATAAAACCTGATAATTCTTGTCATTCCATTTAACCAGAGGACTTCAGTAGGTCACAGGAGCTGGAAGTGGTTTAATTTGACAAGGGAAAATAACAAACACAGCTTCTGATCTGCCAATTTAAAAGTCCCATGAATAAGCACAGGAAACCAGAAAGAGAGCTAAAAACAGAAAGAGAAAATATTTATTCAGCTTATGAATAGTGTGGCATACTATTTACATAAAATATGAAATATTGCAGAACGTCTACAGTAATATATGATTTATGAATATGCATTTGCATATTATTTTTGTATGACTTATTATTGTGGTCAAATCTGGAAAGATATATTTGCCAAATACTATAACACTGTAAGTTGTTTTGAACATCTAAATCTGTACTGATAAAGAGCATGTTTGTCTGCAAGTTAAAAATTCCAGCCTACAAATCAAATTCCTCTTTCATTATTTTGGTTTGACCTTAAATATGAATACTAATGTTTTCCACCCACACAGTTTATTACAGGCCTAAAACACAAATGTAAACATGCAGTTGTAGCCTAGATTTTGACAACAAATAATTGTATGTTTGTTTGTTTGAATATGTTATCTCTCAAAAAATCCATCTTATCAGATAATACTGTACATCCACTTGCATACCATATAATAAAGCACATGGAACACACATTTGTCCCCATTAAAAACATGCATAAAAGAATACGATACAATATACACTTTTGCCAAAAGTTTTGGGACGTCTGTCTTTACATGCATGAACTTCAATGACATCCCATTCTTAATTCCATTCTATATATAATATGGAGTTGGCCCACCATTTGCAACTATATAATATGGAGTTGGCCCACCATTTGCAGCTTGACTCTTCTGGAAGGCTTTCCACAAGGTTTAGGAGTGTGTTTATGGGAATTTTTGACCATTCTTCTAGAAGCGCATGTGTGAGGTCAGGCACTGATGTTGGATGAGAAGGCCTGGCTCGCAGTCTCCGCTCTAATTCATCCCAAAGGTGTTCTATCGGGTTGAGGTCAGGACTCTGTGCAGGCCAGTCAAGTTCCTCCACACCAAACTCGCTTATCCATGTCTTTATGGACCGACGCTTTATGCACTGGTGCACAGTCGTGTTGGAACAGGAAGGGGCCATCCCCAAACTGTTCCCACAAAGTTGGGAGCATGTAATTGTCCAAAATGTCTTGGAAAGAAGTAGCATTAAGAGTTCCTTTAACTGGAACTAAGGGGCCAAGCCAAACCCCTGAAAGTCAACCCACAATGTTTGTAGAAGCGTCTGCATGGCTTGGTTTTATACACCTGTGGCCATGGAAGTGATTGGAACACCTGAATTCAATGATTTGGAGGGGTGTCCCAATACTTTTTGCCAATGGAACAAATTATCTTTTATGCATTAAAAAAATTATTCAGACCCATTATAGATATGACAATTAAATTCTGTTCACTTTACTTAACCTAATCTAACATAAACATGAATTCATTTAATTGTGTTCAATCAACCTAATCAATTTATAACTGAAGTTTACTTAATTCATTTGTGTAAAAACTACATGAATCATTTTTGTTGACATAGAGCAGTGGATATGTTCCTAGCATGCTTTGCAAGGGACTGCACTAGCAGAGTAAATTTAGGGATTAAAGTGTTATTGAATGTGTTTTTATGTAAAGGTGAAGATGTTAATGTTAGTGTTAAATGTTCAGTTATGTTGGACATTTAGAGGAGTTTATGTAATGTTTTAAATGCTGTGGTTACCATAATGCCAAAGAGTGGGTGTCTGTGCTTAGCCTGTGGGCACTCAGTGATCTTTGCTAATGTGATACAAATATTTCTTAATTTCTTAATCTTTTCTTAATTTTTTATTATATACATTTTTGATGAAAACTTAAACTGCCTATAATTGATTTTTCAATTAAATGTTTTCATTTATGTTTGACAAGTATAAAAAAGTCATGTTATAAGCATATAGATTAAATATATAATCACATTTCATTGCATGAATTTGTTTTAATATGAGTTGAGACTACACATATTTATTCAGTTAAATTGAGTTTGTCCAATGAGTTATTTTTTTGAGCGTGTTCTTCAGCCAGCGCCCAGTGGTATACGCAGCCTGCGCCCTGAAGGAATGAACTCAAAGCAGGAGTGGAGGGGATGGGCCTGGTCTGAATATACTGCAATTACCTTTTTTGGTGTGAAAACGTGTGAAAACGGCTCTAAAATATCGGGTTTTAAATATTGTTTTTTGAAGGAAAATTTTCTCATTTGCTGGAAATAATCACTTATACGGCCTTCTATGGGAACCATACAGCTGACCCACTGCAGCTGATCAACTGTTGATCCATTAAGGATTTCATGCATTGCAAGTCAATGAGTAGTCTAAAACTCATTAATTGTCGTTATGAAATCCCCAGAGCTTTGTAAGTGACACGTTGTAAATCATTGAGAGCTTAAAACGCACAGCTGCGTGTGGCTGATTTGTCCTTTGGCATTTGAAACAAGATATATGTGCTGTACAAAGATATTTGATGACGTTTGATGCAGTTCAGGTTATATTTATATATTTTTGCAGAGCATTTACCAGCACAGAATTTAATGAATCTGTTTGGGCCATGATGTGCAGTAAACTGAGCATGTGTGGATGTGACCTGCTCTATTTGTAGTACTGTATTCCCCACCAGGTGGCACAATTGCTCCAAATGTTAAAATGCCTTTGAGCATTATCAGCTTATGACATACTGGAAAAACACTTCTTAACTGTATTTAAAAACTTTGGTCTACTATAAAACATAAGGCATATCTTGCAACTAAAAAAACAAAAAAAAAACAAAGGTAGTTCTTTTTTTTAAAGCAGATTTGTTTGACTGTTTTACATTTGGCATTATACTTCATAGAAATGTAACTCCTCAATATTTCAAGATATTAAATCTAAGTAATATGCATATTATTAAACTCTGAAGACAGGCTCTGTCTCCTACAGCATTATGTTAAACATCAGTGGTGCTAATTTTACTAATTTTAAATATTTTACATACGACCAGAAAATGTATGTATACGACAATGCATGGTTTTATGATCAAGTGAGAGAAAAATCTGTACTCCAAGGGATAATTCATCCAAAAATGTAAATGCTGTCATTAATTCCTCACCCTCATGTCGCTCCAAACCCGTAAGACCTTTGTTCATCTTCAGAATACAAATTAAGATATTTTTTGGATGAAATCTGAGAGTTCTCTGACCGACGAAAATCTTTTTTTTGCGTGCATATTAACACACAAAAATTAAAATAACAACTTTATTCAACAGTTTCTTATCTTCCGTGTCAGACTCAGATGCTGTTCACAATGTAAACACAGTGCAAAACTTCCGGGTTCAACGTCAAAACGCTGGCTCATCATTGGCACGCATGCGTTATGGTGCTCATGTAAACACCGTCAAACATGTTGGTTTGTTTGCACAAAAAGTATTTGCGTTGCTTCGTGAAATTAAGGTTGAACCACTGTATTTTAACAATGTCTTTACTACCTTTCTGGGCCTTGAAAGTGGCCATTACAGAAAGCTCTCTGATTTGATCAAAAAAAAACTTAATTTGTGTTCCAAAGATGAACAAAGATCTTACAGGTTTGGAATAACTTGAGGGTGAGGAATTAATGACAGAATTTATATTTTTTGTGAAGTAACCCTTTCATCCAGAGATTTATTTTATTATTTGTGTACTGGAGGGGACAAATTTAAAGATGCAAATTCTATAAAGGTTTTAGCTTGTTTATAGTCCAACAACAGTCGTAATGAAAGTCTGCTGAAGCTCAGTACCCTAAAGCCCCTTCTGAGAAGTTACCAGTCCCGCCACTGGCCGTCTTGATGCCCTAAGCGTAAATACTTTATAATGCCCGCAGATGCGGCGTTCATGACTTTGTTGAGCGGGGGATGGGGTGTGCTGAGAGAATTTTCTTGTGGTGCCCCCCTCAGCACTTGGTACCCTACGTGCAGCGCGTGATGCATGTGGGGGGAGTGGCGGCATTGGAAGTTACATATCTAAATTCACCCCTTTTAGGCAAAGACACAATAAATATTATCGCAAAAGGAAAAAAAAAAAACAGTGGACCTCACTAATTGAAAAAGTCTGTTGTTGGACTCCTATTACAGTACAAATATTTTCTCTATTAGATGAGCCGCATTTGAAGCCGTGATGAATAAAAGTCTCACATTACAGTTAAAGGTAGGGTAGGTAAGAATTGGTTAAAAAACTTTTTTTCCAAATTTGTTTAAACTTTCTTTATATATCAATACATAATTAAAATGTAAGTACTCTGAAAAAGAAAGTATACAAATTGAGTGTCTGTGGACCTCTCACGACTGTTTTAAAGACAGCTCATTATTTCCATTCACTCCACCTTCTCCCTTCTGGGCTCTTTCCAAAGCCACGCCCCCAAAACACATGAACGCGCTCCGCCGACCAATCAGCTGGAAGACGCATTATTCACCTGAGACGAGCGGAGAAGAAGGAGCGGAGTGCAGTGACATCATGTCAGAATCACATCTAATAAAAAATCTAACTTTATCAGTATGAATATAAACAAATAAGATGTCTTTTAGTACTCACTATCAAGCTAGAATACCGATACTGGTAAAGTTTAAAATATATTTTTGTTTGATTCAGTGACGAGCTAGTTATATTTATAAGGCAAAGCTAAAAACGGGTAGCATTGATACATGTTTTTCCAATAACATCAGTTATACTGTGATGAAGATGAATTTCGTGTAAGATTCATAACATAGGTATACGGTGTTTTGCATGTAAGAGTTTCCATGATGAAAGCATTGTTGACTCTGGTGAGGACTACACTCCGGAGACAAGTACCGCATCGTCGGCTCGAGGACAAGGCCGGGGTCGAGGGCGAAGCAGAGGAGGTCGTGCAAGAGCGCGGGCAACAGGGTCCGAGGAAGCAGAGGTGTGCGCATGTGGGCAGATCCTGGAGCAAAAGGGGTGGTAGCCATGGTAACGAGAGAGAGTGACAGTCGCACAAGCCAATCACTTGTTTCGTCCCGAACAAAAATAATGAGCGGTGTTTATTGCAGATTAAAAAGTCTAGAGTCACTCGATTTTTATACTCTCTTTTTCAGATTACTTATAATTTAATTATGTATTGACATATGAAGAAAGTTTAATCCAATTTGGACAAAAGTGTTTTAGATAATTCTTACCTACCCTACCTTTAAAAGACCCAAACGCTTGTCTCTTTACTGTAGAACGTGCATCTGAAAAATACTTTTTTAAAAGTGATTCATGTGTTTGTGATGTAGATTTTAGTCTTTCGATAGGCCTATACTTCCCTTTCCGGGAGATTACGAGTTGGTTTGCGCATGGACGAGCGTATGCTGCTTATATGTGCACGCACTTGACTACACACATGTACAATTGTTTAATAGACTGGCTCCAAGCAGCCCAAGATTTAACACCGTTTCCTCTTACTTTCATCTCAGCGGGAAACCAGAAGATGGACTCTGATCTTGTGTAGTTTACCAGGTCTGAGCTGCCATTAAAACACATAATGACCATTAGGGGAATGGAAAAAGTTTAACGGTGTAAGGAAAGAAGCCTTTAGGGCTCTCTAAATGCAACATTTGGATTCAGGACCGGGCAGCGGATCAGGACCATGGGAATCTGCAAAATGCTGTCACGTGTAACTAACAGAAAGATAAACTATTAAACAATATTTTATCGCACATAAAATCATTCCTTATCAGTCTTTGAATGGTTGCCGCAGCGGGTCCCTGCAGAAGACTGGAGCGTTGATCCGTACCCGTGTTCTCTAGTAGGTTCCGTGGATAATTAGCAGGCTGCCTCTCCCCTCCGTGGCCTCCGCTAATTGTTTGTGTTGTCTAGGAAACCTGAGAACCCTCCGCTTGAAACCAGAGCAGCAAAGCAGGGCCAAAATCTATTAAAAACACCCGTTTTGTTTGTGGCTTATGCGTGAGGATGCAATATCACTTTGCAGTATATGGGTACAGATACACGTTCTGAACAGCGTAAATAAAACATGAGAGATCAGAATGGGCCACAAGCAGAAAGGTCAAATGATCACTTCGGCCAGTAACTGGACACTGCAGGTGAGGCGCTGTGGCATCCAGCCCATCTTGGAGCACAATGGTGCATTCTAGTGGAGGTCACGCTTGGCTCTCCTCAAGGTTTAGTGATGCCAGATTGCTTTGGCTGTGGCCTATATTCTGTCCCTTGTGATAGACGAGAGGACAACTTTGATTTCAGAGAGGCTGAAGTTCTTTTCTACAATAGGCTATACATTATACTGGACTAGATAAAAATATAGTATTGTACTAGGTAACACTTTATTCTGATGGCTCCTTTTAAACATTCTACTACTGTATAAGTAACTTTATAACTATGTCAACTAACTCTCATGCTCTGCTTAATATCTAGAACTTTGTGATGCTCCCCAACAGATGTTCTACTGGAGTAACTTTGCATCTACATGTCAACTTATTCTAACCCTAACAGCCTACTAACACTCCAATGAGAGTTAGTGGACATGTAGGTGTAACATTACTTATAGTAAACAGAATGTGTCAAAGGGAACATCAAAATAAAGTGAACCCCTGTACCATAAGACACTCACCCATACTATGTTTCATTCTCGTTTGGATTCTCAACACAGGTTGAGAATCCAAACTCATCTTTAATGAAAGGGTAATCCACAGTCGTAGTCAACAGTAAAGGCAAGGTCAAAACACAGGTTGGCAGTTCAAACAAACAAAGCAGGGGACTGTGACAAAAGGGGTAATCCAGGAAACAGGCTCAAACTCCATCAAAACAAAAAATGCAGCATAACACCAAACAAGACTTAGCAATGAGTGACAGAATAGACCAGTCTTATATAGGGTGAGCTAAACAGGGTAATGAGACACAGGTGGATGTAATCAGGGATGATCAGTCTGGGCAGTGAGTATTATGGGTAATGTAGTCTGTGGTGATATGGCAATAGTTTCAGTTGGAGTGCCCTCTGGTGGACTACACTGGCACTCTCAATGGTGATCGTGACACCTTTAAAGATTGAATAATCATTTCGTCTGCTATTGCGTCGGTTGCATATTGTGTAGTTTTTTTTCCTTTTGACTTCTAAACGCCATTAATTTGACTGTATTATACAGTGAAATTACATATAATGCGATGTTAAACCACTAATAATTTTTCAACATATTTGCTAAGGTTGTATTTGTCTTAGTTACCAATTAACAGGTTTATGCTGTAGCATCTTTTTCTGTAAAATGTCTAACTTTTTTTTACAGATCTATCCTTTAGGCATACTATACTATACTATACTACACTGACATGATAACATGCTCGGCACTGTGTGATGTATTGTTTTGCTTATTCCCATTGTTTTTCAGATTTTATTGAGTCATTTGTACTGTAACACAATAGAAGTGCTGTCATTGCAGCTATAACTTTGTTTCAAATTGCCAGTTTTTGTTTCTAAATAAACATTCATAAAAAGGCGTACCCTTCTATAGTGTAGTGCTTTTTTCTTAAGTAAAGCATATTTAAATGTAATACTATATTGCACTGCACTGCACCTTGCACTATACTTTAAGTCATGTCAGTTCACTGGTCCTGCAAAAACACATTGTGCATTCTAGACTGTAAACTATCCAACGGTGTTCCTATAAAAAAGGTGATTGGCGCTTTAGATTAAAGGCGTGGCTTCCATTCCTGCCAAGTGTAATGATTTCTACCATTCATTTTTTAAATGGTGGTCTGTCTCCTCTCATTTGCGTCTTTTATACTAGCACTGTGCTATGCTGTTCTTTAAAGTGTGCTAGTTGTTCATTCACAAATTTAGATGGCCTGTATTGTTGAACGTTTAATTGGTTCATTTGTGGCTGTGTTGTGTGAATAATCACAGTCACACTGACACATATTGACTGGCTTAATAAACATTTCATTAGAGAATCAAGATATATGAAGCCCAATTTCACACTTAATGGACTAAAGCCACTCCACAATTAAAGGAGAGCATTCAGTGCTGAATAAATCCAATTCAGATCTCATTCATACTATTAAACACCACTCTACCATTTACAGAACACTGCTTCAAATATGGATTGACTCTTAGTGAGCATAAGCTTATTTCAACCTGATCCCATTGTTACTTGAGGAGGCTTTGCATCTTTCAGCCTCTTAGTAGGTCTTTGTTGATTATAATACTGTTTAAAGCTTCTCTCCCTCACACAAATCCCCTTTAAATACAAGAAATTAATTACATCTCAATAAAGATTCTTTTTTATGTCAGGCCTGAGAGCTCGCTTAGAGGAAAAACATTGATATTTGTGCAGGTGAATAAAAATCCTCTGTTGGATTTGTTTGCAAAGGGTGTGTAAGGGACAGCTAAACAGAAATTATTGCACACACTGAATTTTCTCTCTAGGTTGTAAGAGGTCTGTAAGCCTGAAATTAAAGACATTTGTTCTTTCCTCAGAATGTCACTCTCTTTTATATCCCAATTTCCATGTCCCTACTGTGAATGATAAGACAGTGAGGCCCTTGTGAAGACACCAAGCCTGAGCAAGCTTCTCCTAGCAACTGCAGCAACAGTATCCATTCACTCAGCTAGAGCGTTCTGCATTGAATATAGCTCAGGAAAGAGCCGGAAAAGAGTCCTCAGGCATTATTTGTAACTGCTGGCTGTAGAAAAGGTGGGTGATGTGAGGTCCACTCAAAAGGAGAGGCGGTGCGTGCTCCCACTTCTGGAATTCAAAACTTTTACATCTGAGTCCAAGCGGTTTTGCTCAGTGTAATTACTGGGGTTGCATATGAATATTTTTGGTTTGGTTCAGTTCTGTTTCTGTTTCCTCTGTTCATTGTCATTGTAAGTTGACCTAGGCTGTGTCGGAAATACCCTTAAATAGGGCACTAGCCAGGGAATAGCCATTTATTGTGGTGTCCGAAGCCATAGTAGACGTTATAGAATGCACTCATTCAATCCCACAATGCATAGCAATAATGAGTGTACATGTAAGGTCAACAGCCAGAGAATACCCATAGTGCACCGTTGCGGTCATGTCAAATGAATTCCGTGTCTCGCCAGAAGCTGGCACCCACAGCTCAATCATCCATACATAAATTTTCCA
This sequence comes from Gobiocypris rarus, assembly GCA_023029165.1. NCBI lineage: Eukaryota > Metazoa > Chordata > Actinopteri > Cypriniformes > Gobionidae > Gobiocypris > Gobiocypris rarus. Next base: position 28,845,906 of record CM040931.1, on the reverse strand, counting down.
AGCCACTGGTCCAATGTGGCTAGAGCGTAATATCATACAGGTATAAATTCCTTTTTAACTGATTATTAAATTGTTTCATTAAGGTCTATACATAGTTTCCATGACAAGATACATACGTGCAAGATACATTTTCTTAATACTACTGGAGCTGCCTGTTTGCTAAGTTTCAAATTATTATTAAACTGTAAGCACAAACTATGTAAAAGCGACAGACCTTCAGGGACAATTAGTGTCCTCTTGTGTGCCAGTTAATTACTTATTACATTCACCTGTGGTTCATTTAGTTCCCTCGTTTACCTTTGTGTATTTAAGTCCTCAGTTTCCTTTGTTCAGTTGTCCCTTCTATGTTACGTTGAGTTGGTCTGAAACTAAACATAACCTTTACAGTCTCTTTAGAAGACTCTCTTTAAAAGTCAAGGTTTTAATTGGTTCTCTTATGAGGGGGTAAAATCACATGAATCGTTGGTCGTTGTTTTCAGCGTAAAGGGGGATAAAAACCGAGGATAGGACACAGTGTGATGACGTCACGGGGTGCATTCTAGCATATATCTTCTTTGTCTCCAGGAAGCCGCTTGTTTGTGTGAGGTGTAAAAATCAGTGTGCGTTTATTTCTCCGTGAAAAAGCTCTGTTCCTTGCTGTCTCTTCTCATGCCTCTCCCATGGGCTCCGCTATAGTCTTAACTTTAGCCTTCCTGAGTTTTCTGCTCCTTCAATGGGAAGGGAGGGAGGAGGAGAGGGCGATTGTGGCTGACCAAGCCCCCTCCGAGCAGTGGAGAGCGGAGGCACCGTAATAGGAGGAAGCCGCACACAGATCTGAGGGCTGTGATTGTGGCAAAAAGGAATGAAGAGGAGAGCTCTAAGCTCGCCACTTTTCCTTCTAGCCTCTTCCAGCTCTCACCCAAACCCCCCAACCCCCAGCACCAAAAAGGTGCCAGAGATTGTTTTCAAAGTAAAGGAGGATAAAAACAGAGGATAGGAACTGCAGTCAGGTTGAGCCTTGCACTTGTGGCCTGTCTGTTATTTAGGATTGGGGTGGCCTAAACTGAGGTTTGCCCCACTCCTTATCCTGATGAAAGTAAGGTAAGCTTGCTTTACTAAGGCCTGATGAGCCTGCTGTTCAGCTCCGTGATAGAAAAGTCTTACAAGTAGAGCTGGACAGACGTTTGACGTAATCGAATAATCATTATACTCTTTTCTCTGTCGCTTCTTCCGATCTGGATGCTAAGTAAGGTTATGCTCCTTCACATTGCCCAAGCCTACAGTTGGACTGTTAGATGTGTGTCGTGGATTTAGCCGAGGCTTTGTCGATTGACTGGTAGCTCTGCTCTAAGGGATCTAGACTCTCTTGGAGCATGTCTCGGACTAATTTGAGATTCTCATTTGAGCATAGATGCTTCAGGGCATTTCCTAACATAGTTACTGGGAGCAATGCTGTGCAAGGTCTGTACCGATTGTCCGCTGACACATTATTGCCTCAGGGTTCAGGCACTTTGAGTTTTAATACCTAGATTTTTTAGCCTGGCGTGGCCATACTCAATTCTAGTCAGAATATGAGTCTGGTACCGCTCCATTGAGCTTTGATTATGAGGCGTGTTTCAACCGAGCCAGGAAAGACCTCAATTGGATAGACCCACAACCAATCAGAGCAACGGAGCGACGCGTAAAGTTAGTTGTCAAATGTCAACAGAACTCAACTGCACTGTTTTTGAACTCAACCAAGTCCATGTTTTTATCCATGTCCGCAGGTTGAAGCGACCCCAATTATGTGTTTATATAAACCAAGGAATGCGAATTTTAGCAGGCAACCTTGCCAAAATAACACATTTTGCCAACCAAACGCTATTTTTTTCCGGAGAACCACCCGGAAAGTTATTGTTTTGGGCTATAGTTAAAAAAACGTGGCAACCCTGTCTGCACGCGCGCTGGATTAAGTAACGTTACAAGAAAAAGATGAGTGTAAAAGAATTTAAGGATACACAGAGTACTTACCAACACGATCATCGTTTCTGAGAGAAATAGTGAAGGTGAATGCATATACATACAAGTTCTCCATTTACACTCTCAGAAAAAAAGGTACATTGGAGGTACAATTTTGTTCCTTGGGGAACAAAACGTATAACTGTACCTTTAAAGGTACACAAACGGTCTTTAGGGTACAATTTTCCTCTACTTAGAGGAGGGGTAGGCAAGTTCAGTCCTAGAGAGTCGCTGTCCTGCAGAGTTTGGCTCCAACCCTGAAAGACGTCTATAGAAGCTCTTATTGAGAATTAACAGAGGTTTAGATGTTGATGATTTATTGAATAAGTTTGGTCACCATTATGGAGATTAGAGTTTCCTTTAGTTGGTTTAATTTTTAAGTGAGTTTGTGGTTATTGTTACAGTGTAAACAAAACACGTAATTGTTCAAAACAAAACAAGCCATGAAAAAACTGTCTCATGAAGAATAATGTTTACTTAACTTATCATTGAATAAAAATAATAAACAATATCCACCAACAATACTTTCTTGCCACAGATCAGATGTTCTGAATTTTGATTTTTAAACACATTGTAAGGGGGCAAAGTTTAGACGCACACAGATATCAAGAATCAGCGTATGAATCTCAATAATGGTGACATACTTAATGCTGCAATTCATGCTGGGAGCCACACATTTTTTACTATGGTGGCTTAGATGGGTTGGAGGTAAACTCTGGAGGATATCAAATCTCAAGGACTGAACTTGCCCACCCCTGACTTAGAGGTACAAAAATGTACCCTTAAGGGTACCACCCCAGTGACGGCCACTTGTACCTTAAAAGGTACAATTTTGTACTCTTTTTTTTTTGACAGTGTAGGATGAGAGCAAATTCAACCCAATGCGCCTTTGATGACGTGGATGATTACGTTACTGTTTATCATCTGTCCATCATCATCTAAAGCCCGCCCTGACAATTTCATTGGTCCGAACAGTTTCTGTTCGGGCATAATTACTCCTCTATGGAGCGAGGCCAGACCGAATTGCCCGAGCAAAAAATGTTGTGGGCGGGGCTAAATTCGGCTGGCATCCAGGCTATAGATTTTTAGATTGGTTCGAAAAACAAGACGGCAGGCATTGGTCAGCATGGAGTAGTTGATTTTGGCATCCACATATAGCATCAGCAACTGACACAATGTAACCTCAAGACGTTTTATGCAATCAAACCCTAAGAAAGAACACTTAGAAACCTATATTCTGATCTAAAACAAATTAATTAATTAATTAAAAAAAAAAAATAAAGCCTGATATATATGTATAATTTTACAATTTAAAACAAAAATTGTGTAACACTGTATGGTTTGTCATCAATAATGTCAAATGGCATCATTTAATTCTGGTGCATCTAATGACACCAAATTTGAATGAGATATGAAAAAAAGAGGAAAATTTTCAATAAAATGTTGGTGTTTTGCTCACACAAAACCATCAAGTCATGTAGACTATGGTGTTGCTATGGTATTTTTGGGCCATTTTTTCCTCTTGAACCTTTGAAGTGCAGCATAAACATTCTGCCAAACATCTAATTTTGTGTTCTATGGAAGAAGAAGAAAAACATATAGGTTTGGAATGACAAAAGGATGAGTAATTATTATTATTATTATTTTTTTTTTTTGATGAACTTTAGAATATAGCTATCCAAACTATCCAAAGAACCGTCACTGTAAAAAATTGTGCCGTAAAATAACGGTAATCTACTGGCAGCTGTAGTTGCCAGCAATGTACTGTTAATTTACAGCCCTCTACCGTTTATTTACAGCTCTCCTTTTTTACAGTATGTTACCGTAATAATACCATGAAATTAACTCTCTTCATTTGGAAAACTGATCGCTTCAAACAGTTCTCATTTTAAAACAAGTATTTATATGGTGTTTGTACTGTAAACTTATTTCATTTGAATCCACTGAAAAAGAACATTTCTTAATATAAATATAAACTGCAAACATGTAATGTGTCGTAATGCGTAGTGAAATACTTAAGAAATAAGACTTTAACTTCAATCTTTGCAGTTCATCATTAGCAATAGCACACATGTATGAGCCAAATCAACAAACAGTTCATACCTGCATCAGCAAACACAGCCACTGCCATTAAATAAAGCATCAGACAGCATATCATCAGTGTTTCTCTGCTCATCCTGGACTGAAGCACAGGCGCTACTCTCCAGCACAATGGTGACCCGCAAAACTAATTCATTAAACTAAGATCTCTTCTATATCACCTTCTGCAACTACACATAAACACAGATCATTTGAATATTTACTCTCCTTATCAGTAACTGACTTTGCACAACTTTTTTCTATTAACTTACACTAATATTTCAGTGAAAATATCTTGAATCTTCTGGTAAATCTGACTGTTATGTTTTACAGTATATTACTGTTTTTTCCTTGATTTAACAGTAATCTACTGGCAGCTCTGGTTGCCAGTAGCTTGCTGTTTTTTTTACAGTACTTTTTACGTAAATTAATTTACAGTTGCTTACCGTTAATTTACAGTTCACTCTGGGGGTTTTTTCATCTTATCCCTTTAACCCTTTAAACCCCACAGCGAAATCTTCAGTTTTAAATGAACACTTACATGTGTCCACACTACAGAGTGTTAGAGTAATTGAAGCGGTGTTGAAGTTAATGAGATAATTAAGAGATTAATTAAGTGATAATTGAGAAATAGTGATTAACACCTTCAGAATCCCTGAAGGAAAGAGAAACACAAGAACTACAACTGACTTCAGCCATAGCCTTAGATGAAATCAACTGAAGATAAAAGAAGACATTAAATCTCTGAAGATCTCAGCAGAGGAGGATTAAACAACTCCACAAACAGCATTACCAGCTTCACACATTACTAACCAGACTGACTTTATTTCTGTCAGACGTCTACAGAAGCTCTTATTGAGAATTAACAGAGGTTTTGGTGTTGATGTTTAATTGATAATGTTTGGTCACCATTATGGTGATCAGTGTTTGCTTCAGTTGGGCTCTTGACCCTTGACTTTGAAATGGTTTTTTGTGGCTGCTGTATCTGTGTTTCTTAGACACATTTGTTATAGCAAGAAATAGCCATAATCACTAGTTATGTTTTGCTTATGACAATCAAAATGGGATGCTTAGTTTGTTAGTCTATCCCCTAAACAAACCCATTGTTTTAAAAATACGTAGTTTTACTGCTATTGTACGATATCAATCCGTGACACTTCTGCAAAATATCAAGCAGTGATAAGGAATCAGTTACGAAGGATTTTTTAAACTCATGATTTTCAAAAATGATTTAATCTGCGATGAGCTTTAGACAGACATAGACATGAAGAATCAGCATATGAATCTCAACAATGGTGACAATAAACACAACAGATGAACAGATCAACTCATCAACTTCACAAAACACTACTAAAAGTCAACACAAAAACAACACCAAAAATAAAGGTAAATAGTGAGAATTAAAGGAAATAACCAGGCTATTCAGCAGCATAATTTATTCATACCGCAATGCATGCTGGGAGTCATGGGCTGGTACCCAGCATTCATTGCAGCATGAAGCTTTTGATCGTCACCATTGTTGAGATTCATACGCCGATTCTTGATGTCTAAATGAATCTGAACGTTAATGATGTGCTAAAAGTTTTGGCCACAAACTGTGTTCATGCTCTTCAAATGATCTGACTGTTGTCACACTGATTGATCTCATTCTGTAAAATGGCATACCATAAAAGAATAATAAATAAAACACATTCTAGATTAAACCTTGAGTAATCTCAGTGAAGCAGACCATTAATAAACAGTCAACATGATCTTATGTTTCTTCTCAGCTTTGCGTGCTATAACAAATGTATTTAAAAAACATAATGTTAGTCTCAAGGGTCAAGAGCCCAACTAAAGAAAACACTGATCACCCTAATGGTAACGTCAAAAGAAACCATAACACAACCTCTGTTAATTCTCAATAAGAGCTTCTGTAGACATCTGACAGAAATAAAGTCAGTCTGGTTAGTAATGTGTGAAGCTGGTAATGCTGTTTGTGGAGTTGTTTAATCCTCCTCTGCTGAGATCTTCAGAGATTTAATGTCTTCTTTTATCTTCAGTCAATGAAATCAACTTTTTTTCTGTTCCTGTTTCTCTTTCCTTCAGTGATATCAGCTGGTGTTCATCAGTGTGTGAATTCACTCTGTCTAGTGGTCTATATCAGTAAACTAGTGTAGGGAATAGTGAATGAGGGTATAGGGTGTGATTCGGCGCACAGCCTCTATGTTTCGACTTCGAGTGCTGTTAAGAATAGTATATTCCCGTTGGCCTTTTTCTCGAAAATGAAAATATTACCCAGATTGCATTGTTTTCTACGGTATATTACTGTTTTATTGGAAAACAGCATGTTACTGTCAACATTTGACCGTTATTTTACAGCATTTTTTGTATTTTTTTGTATTAAACTCAAAAATTTGAAAAACGGTTCCTGGAAGGTTCTTTGCTGACCCTAAGATTCTGCCTATATTCCCATAGAAATGCTACTCCTTGCTAGAATTGGAGGGCAAGAGAAAAGGAATGGAACAGCCGGTTTCGTGTTACAACGGCAGACGCATAGTTAATGTGCCTCCACCTTTCCTGGATCCATGACAATTGAAGTCTCTCATAATATATCCTAAATCAATTGGAGAAAGGAGCAAGCAGACAGAGAGTCAGTAATGCTGTGATTGATGAGAGTGATGTGAATATTTGTAAGCTGATAAGCCTCTTTTTTCTCTCTCTTCTCTGTCTCTCTCCCTCGCACGCATCAGAAGGGATACAACATTGAGCAGCAGAGTGTGAAAAACGGAAAACACCTGAATGGAGTGGGTAAGTCTACACTCATGCGCCCTTGAGAACAATGAAAGCCGCCCAACAGCCCTGCAGAGGAACAATGCAATGTTGCCACGGCTCCTCCTGTTCCACGCGAATGTCTTTGACCTTGTTTCTTGACACGTCACAGCTGGGTCAAAAAGACTTCCGAAGTTCCTGCCATGCTTCCTGACGTATAATAATAATAAAGGCTTTTAAATGTGTCGTGCCACTAGCCTTGAAAAAACAAGAAAGAACATGCTTTTAATAGATGTTAGGCATAATGCAAAGTTTAGCTGTATAGCAAGAAACATCAAACTTGTGCAATTAATATTGAATTGCGAAAAAGTCAAAATTATTTATATTGTGCTTTTCACAATACACATTGTTTCAAAGAGCTTTACAGAAAATCATGATGTTAATGCTAATATCTTCATGCCTTATACTGTAGTCACATTAAGCAGACATCTGGGGATGATACAAGTGATATGAAACTGTAGTGCAGTCGGGACCTGCCTTAAAACTACTTTAGCCATGCATTTTTATTTTCCTTGAAGATAATTGCACACCTTAGAACGTTCGTAAACCAGTCAGATTGAAGCAATCAACAGCTCTATAGTGTAAAGTTGAACACAGATAAACACAGCCGATATAGAGATTTGCTATACAGTATATTATATATTGCTATATGTGAGTATACTCTATGTATGATTTTTGACAATATAACAGTCAAGTGAGACTTGCTATATAGTAGGCTACATACTGCCTAACTTGAGTGTACTGTATGCAGGTTTGATATACTTATTGTAGTCGTATGATTTGTTAATAATGATAAATTTGTTAATTAATCAGATCACATGTGCGCATAAATGAATCTAATCAGAATTTGGAGTCAGAACTACAGTATAAGTTTGTATAATATTAGTTCTGAGTCTTTTATTTACTTAAAAAATTAATCCGTAAAGAAATTGCAATTGAAAAATCGCAAAATAGATATAGTGATTACTTTCATTTTTTGGTTTTGCACCGATAACACATGGCTATTTAATATGTTTTTTTTTTTGTTTTTTTTGTTTTTTCTGACAAAAAAAATATTACTATTTTACAAAATTACAATTTTGTGATGCTGTTTAAATTATATGAAATTCCTCATACCATGGGATACAATTTTGGTACAACCAACCCTAACATATTCATATAGTTTTAATATTCTTATATAACTAACAAATCTCCCACAGAAGCCCTATTTCCAATCGGGGGTGGGGGATTTGGGAATCATTCCATGGATTATCAAATTTTAATAAGCCTGACCTGATGGTCATGTCTAGAGATGTTATTTTATGTAATCTTGAATGTAAACATGAAGATTGCGTGATCGATAGATGATTCACTCTCTAGGTGTATATATTTTATTTTGCCCAGCGTATGAGTTTGTGAAGCTTCTTGGTAGACCGATGGTTAATGTTACATTTAGCAGAAAAGCGAGAGAGGGAGAGATTAAGCCCTCCGCTAATCCTATCAGACTCCTGAGAAAGAGAGAGAGAGTGTGTGAAAAAATAAAGTTGGGAGGAGCAGGAGGGGCGTAGCTTTGATGCCCAGTGGTCACATGACTGTTTACACTGTGAGAGAGGAGGCATGTGTGTGTGAAGAACAGCAGAAACTCAGGAGAAACGGCCCTCACATAAACATGTAGGATATCTCACACACATACACGCGCACACACAGGCAACAGCAGGATGGACCAGAGAGTTGAACACAGTTTGTATCCCCCTGAGGGCCAGCCCAGCAGACCCAGAGATGTTCTTGTTAAGTCAGGTAAGACAGATACAACAGACTGCGGCTGAGATTACAGGATGCTGAACTTATGATGCTGAATTGTGCAGTGAAACTTTACCAGTGGTCTGTATTAGAATACCAAGAAAAAGAACATTTTCCACTCTTATCATAGAAGGAATTCATACAGTTGTAGTTCATTGAGTTTCAATGCATTATTATTATGTAATAACTCAGTTAAAATGTAGTAATTACAGATAAATAAATGTTTATATTTTATTTCAGGATATATTCACACTGATGCACGCTTTGCAACCAGAAATTCCTGTTATTGGGGTTAAATGTGTAATGTGTTTTGAGAACTGTTGTAGTATATAAAAGACAAACTAAAAGGGCAAAAGAAAGACTAGACATCAGAAAATAAATCAGTTTAGTGAGAAACGAGGAGCCATGCTTTCTTTTGGCATAGTGCCCAACTTGCTACTCATGCTGTTTTGAGGCAATAGACTTCAAAAACTCTTTGGTAGCCTTAGAAAGGCTTTGTGGCCATTTGTAGGTGTCAGTAACATAGGCTAAATCAATATCCCTGCATCTTAGTGACAAGAAGGGTCATCTTTCACAATTTTGTTGTTGTAATGTTTTACCAGCAATATCATGCTTTTTGTTTGTTTTAGCTGAAAAGCGCAAGGTCCACAGTGTATTTCTGCCTGACCATGATCGACAGCAATAAACCCTGCTTTGTGTATTTGAACAGTTATCTTAAATCATCCATCTCAGAATGCCCAGCTTTTAAACAAACACACCTTTCACCAACATATCTTTGAAGTTTATTAAGCCATTTATATGTGAATTAAACCTTAAAGGGATAGTCAACCAAAAACTTTTACTCAACATTATGTTGTTCCAAATCTGTATGAGTTTATTTCTTGTGTGAAACACAAAGGAAGATATTTTGAATAATGTTTAACTGTTTTGCCCATGCAATGGAGGTCAGTGAGGTCCAAAACATCATTGCACCTCACTGACTTTCACTTTGTATATATATATATATATACAAAAAATCATGATTGATCACATCCAAAATAAAAGTTTTTTTTACATTATTTATGTGTGTGAATATTTGCAAGTAAATATACTGTGTATATATATTTATATCATATATATATATATATTTATATAACACACATTTTTCTTAAAGCGGCAGACAGGCACGAGCTTAGGATAAACAGAAGAATATCGTCTGCTCATGTGGTTGCTAATATAGCTATCTTTATAGTTATGAACAGGCCTTTAATCTGCATGACCTTATTCTATATCCCTTAATCCTACCCAATACCTGACTCTTAAACACTACAAAAACTACATTACTGACTATTAATAAGCAGTAAATTAGGAGTTTATTGAGGCAAAAGTTGTAGTTAATAGTGAATATGTGTTCCCCATGCTAAAGTGATACCAAGATTTGTAAAGCTGCATGTTAGTCATAAAAACTTGTTTCATTTACTATTCTAGTCCAGATTTAGATGCTTGAAATAGATTATATTGTGTTATTGTCCATAGAGACTGCTGCGTTGTTTCTTGATGGGCACCTTTATAATGCTAATTCCCTCTCTGAGAGCTGTGCCTAAATTTTATGGCTTGCCAAGGACCAGTATTCAGCGAGGATTGTGAGAAATAGTGCCGCACTTCCACACAAACACACACACCCATGGGAGAATGGGATCCCAGGGCATCCTCTGAGAATGCTGACGTCGCCATGACAACTGTCAGCATTTTATTTGTATACAATTCAATGTGGGAACAAACTTCTTATGTAACAAAGAATTTTGTTTGTATAAACAAAAATGGTCTTTTTAATGCTCAATGCCTGGTGATCAACGAGACAAACTGAAATCTAAACTGTGCTACCATAGTATTTTTTATTTATTTGATTTTTTTCATCCAAAATTAATTTGGATACTTAAAGGGTTAGTTCACCCAAAAATGAAAATTCTGTCATTAATGACTCACCCTAATGTCGTTCCAAACCCGTAAGTCCTCCGTTCATCTCCGGAACACAGTTTAAGATATTTTAGATTTAGTCCGAGAGCATTCTGTCCTTCCATTGAAAGTGTATGCCCACTCTAGAGACCGTGTCCAGAAGGGTAGGAAGTAAGGTTTGAAAAACATCATCAAAGTAGTCCATGTGACATCAGTGTGTTAGTTAGACTCTTTTGAAGCATCGACAATACATTTTGGTCCAAAAATAACAGAAACTACGACTTTATTCAGCATTCTATTCTCTTTTGTTTGAATCCGCATTCACGAGTCCACAGTGACGCTGCTGACGTAAGACACAAAGCGTGCGTCTCCCTCAGACTACATGGACGCCAGATAATACAGCAGCAGCGTCTTACGTCAGCAGCGGGATTCAAACAAACGCGCAAGAGAATAGAATGCTGGATAAGGTCGTAGTTTTTGTTATTTTTGGACCAAAATGTATTGTCGATGCTTCAAAAGAGTCTAACTAACACACTGATGTCACATGGACTACTTTGATGATGTTTTTCAAACCTTACTTCCTACCCTTCTGGACACGGTCTCTAGAGTGGGCATACACTTTCAATGGAAGGACAGAATGCTCTCGGACTAAATCTAAAATATCTTAAACTGTGTTCCGGAGATGAACGGAGGACTTACGGGTTTGGAACGACATTAGGGTGAGTCATTAATGACAGAATTTTCATTTTTGGGTGAACTAACCCTTTAAGGCACATTTAAAAATGTATGAATGTTTGGTAACAGTTTAGTATAGGGAGCACATAATCACTATTAACCACAACTTTTGCCTCAATAAACTCCTAATTTACTGCTTATTAATAGTTAGTAAGGTAGTTTTTGTAGCATTTAAGTTCAGGTATTGGGTAGGATTAAGGGATGTAGAATAAGGTCATGAAGAATAAGGCATTAATATGTGCGTTATATGTACATATAAACAGCCAATATCCTAGTAATATGCATGCTAATAAGCATAGTTAATAGTTCATAACTGAACCCTAAAATAAAGTGTTACCGAATGTTTGATGTGGAAAAAAATTAAAGTTATTTTTAAGTGCTAAAATTATCCAAATTATGTTTAAAAAATATTAGATGATATTATTAATATATGGTCCATTCTACAGAACTGGTTCAAAATCAGAGATGGAAACATCTTGAAAAAAAATTTTATGTATGCAAATTGTATCATTTCTAAGGTACACATTTCTAGTAATTGTGCAGTTAATTCTCATATTGTATTTTCAGAAAGTTTTGGAATATTTTTCCTCTACCCAAATTTGTCAATACAGAAACACCATAGTATATAATTGAATAAGAATAAGTTATATTGACCAACTAAGATTTTGTTTACATCTACCTTGTTAATATATTTTTAGCTTTTTTATTAAAAAAGTTTTCACAGGTAAATCAATAACAATTACAATTTTAACAATATTTCAAGTGTAATTTATGAGACTGGTTGTATATCGAATCCAACATTTCTTTGTAACAGCTATAAAGTTAATCATACTAATTTCAGAGTTAAGGATTCATTAGTTTGAACATTGAAACAAACACTATCATTACATATATAAATATACTTTATTTTTGACAAAACATCCCATGTTTCGGTCATGACAGTAATGCTTTGGTGGCGACTACATATAGCTACAGAATTTTAACTCACATACTAAAACATACTAAAATACTAATGATTTCATAACTGTACTCAAATTGTGTTTATTTCCCCCAAATAAAGGATTATATTTTCTATTTTGTCACTACCAAAACAATGTCACAACTAGCCTAGCTCAAAGATGCTAATCAGCACTTGGTTAGCTATCACAGTTCTGAACAGTTGTACACACACAAAAACTAAATTTTATTGAATAACAGCCAAAAAAAACTATGATGTCACAACCGAAACTTCACCACGTTTGGTCGTGACTGTTATACTAACAATTTTAGATACTTTTGAGCCTAGCTCAAAGATGCTAATCACCACATGGTTAGCACAGTTTTGAGCAGTTATACACACACAAACACTCAATTTTATTGAATAACACCCAAAAAAGTTTGCATAATTTCAGAAAGAAAAAAAAGGTGTTGTGATGTTCCTTAAAGTTTTCCAGATTTCCAGACAATTGAACACATTTACCTCAAAATGATGGGATCTCACTATGTAGCCACCACAGGAATATTTCCTGATCAAAAATGTAGGGTTTTAGTTAAAATCCGTCTCATCCAGTGGACTAAAACTGTTTCAGTAGTGACATGAAAACATGGGACATAACATTTTATGATTTATACTTTCAAACCTCCCAATTGAAAGAACCCAGTAAATGATGATACATGTGTTTTTTGGTTTGTGGGACAGCCGTTTGCACCAGTCCTGTAGAATGGCCCATATACTGTGGTTACTCTGCTAAGACAACTGTGTGATTCTAGTCAAAATGACTACACATCCACTTAATATCAAAGAAAAGTGAAGTTATAAATCATTTATCTGCCTGTGTTTTGTACTCTAAAGCAAGGCAATGCTGAGCCAAAGTGTCCAAATACTTTTTAGGACCATTGTATTTCAAAGGTAATACCTGATACCCTCACTGAAGCATAGTATACAGTCCTTTTTTTAAAGGACTAGCTTATTAGCACACTTTAAATTATAGTAGACCTACTGAATCACTTTAGGTTTTGCTGGTCATATAAGGTAGCCACACACAAACAGACACCACACAAAATCGAATTAACCCCACAATGTATCATCTGCAATTCTTGGAAACAGACTCAGATCTGATCAGCAGAAGCCCATGACTTTCCTGCCTGTGTGACTCCTGGGTTTGTGGGGGATGTTGATAAATACATTATGCCCATAATAGAGGGATATTCACTTTCAGAGCAGACACAGTCCACCCTCTGTTGCTCTTCACCATGTTACTGATCCCTAATCAATGAGATCAAGGACAGGCTTCCAGAGCCCCAGATTATGTAGCAATACAAAACATTTTGTACCGCGTGTGTATCTGTAAGCTCTCAACAAATACACAGAAATCTTTTGTATTTCATAACTATGACGTAACATTCTCCCTGCACATACATTGTAGTTGGCCACACATATGCATACACAGTTTACTCAGTCAACAACAAGCAGGTCATACAACACGTTCATTTGCCATCTCTGTTCAAATGCAGGTTACACTTTATTTAAACTTTTACTATAGGGTTAAACTTTTACTATAGGGTTCTGATAAGGTTTGGTTTGGGTTAGTTGCACTGTAAAATGTACATATAAACATGAAAGGAAATTAAATGAAACTGGTGATGGTACCAACTTTAGCTCTGGTGTCACTTGAAATATACTTAACATAGAGATATGTAGACTATTGTTTTCTTGTAAAAAATAATTATTTTGAGTATTTTTATATAATTATATTGAGTATATTTATATTTTACATTACTTTTTATTATGCCATAGCTACATAAGCCCACATACTGTGTAGACTCTCTGATTCCAACACACTTTCTGACATACCATGTGATTATGTATTCATAATCATCATAAGGTCCATATCAGTGATGTTAATCCAATGGACTGTGAGAGATTTACTTTAAGCTTTATTTTCCCGATGCATATGACCTTTTCATACAGTATGTGATTTCATATTTTTTTTCAAAAAATTTCAAAACATTTTTTTATCTTTTGCTTTTAGGGGAAGAGAAAATATTTTGAGTACAGTTGTCAACTGTGCAATACTTAAAACTATTGTGGAACTAAAACTAGATTTTTACATTTTCTGAGAACATAAACTGAGAATATATACTGTATATACATCAATCAGACATAACATTATAGTGAAGTGAATAACACTGATTATCTCTTCATCACGGTACCTGTTAGTGCGTGAGATATATTAGGCAGCAAGTGAACATTTTGTCCTCAAAGTTGATGTGTTATAGAAGCAGGAAAAATGGGTTGTTTGATATGGACCAAATTGTGATGGCTAGATGACTGGGTCAAAGCATCTCCAAAACTGCAGCTCTTGTGGGATGTTCCCGGTCTGCAGTGGTTAGTATCTATCAAAAGTGCTCCAAGGAAGGAACAGTGTTGAACCGGCGACAGTGTCATGTGCGGCCAAGGCTCATTGAGATGCATTTGGGGAGCGAAGGCTGGCCCATGTGGTCCGATCAAACAGATGAGCTATGTAGCTCAAATTGTTCAAGAAGTTAATGCTGGTTCTGATAGAAAGGTGTCAGAATACACAGTGCAATGCAGTTTGTTGCGTATGGTGCTGCAGAGCCGCAGACCATTCAGGGTGCCCATGCTGACCCCTGTCCACTGCCGAAAGTGCCAACAGTGGGCACGTGAGCATCAGAACTGGACCACGGAGCAATGGAAGAAGGTGGCCTGGTCTGATGAATCATGTTTTCTTTTGCATCACGTGGATGGCCAGATGCAAGTGCATTGCTTACCTGGGGAACACGTGGCACCAGGATACACTATGGGAAGAAGGCAAGCTGGCGGAGGCAGTGTAATGCTTTGCGCAATGTCCTGCTGGGAAACCTTGGGTCCTGTCATCCATGTGGATGTTACTTCGACACGTAGCACCTACCTAAGCATTGTTGCAGACCATGTACACCCTGCTAACATATTGGTGCCAGATACCACAGCACACCTTCAGGGGTCTAGTGGTTTTGACAGCAAATGCAGGACCTAACACAATATTAGGTCATAATGTTATGCCTGATCATATAAAAGTTGGATTTAGCGCAGAATAGTCTTTAGTTTATGCAATACTTAGAATATACTAAAGTTTTTTTTTAAACAGAAGAAAAAAAAAAAGTGTAAACTTGCTAACCTCTGATACCAAACACTGGGCCACAAATACTTTCACATGCATGAATTCCCTTCATCATCTTACCTGTCATCATCAACATCATTTCATCTCTGTCCTCTTCTCATGCTCTCTGATTGAGAAGTGCTAAGAATTGAGCTCAGCTTTTTTAATATTGAATGGTGGAGACTGTCTCTGGTTCCTCCTCCAAGCATAGCATTGTTCTGAGCAAGCTCCAATGCATATGACACTTGATCTGCTGACACTTTAGCATGGATCAATGCGCATTTAATCTGTCCTGTCCTGAGAGGAGTGTCTCTACCCATGATGCAGTTGGGCTGGCTTGCATTATGGATCTGGATACAAGTTTGTCCTTTAGTGGTGATGAATTACAAACCTGTCAGAACCAGTGCTATTTAATAACATCTTCATTTCACAATTTATTACAGGGAACTTGTTTGTATTTTGGTGACTTTTCACAAAAATATTGTAGTGCATAATATTTTACCACAAAATCTAATTCATTTTTGCATTATGAAAAACTTAATCTTTCTTAAATATACTTTTCCAAACATACTTAATAAACTGAACATTTCCTTTCAGCAAAATGTGTTTCTTTATTTTGATTTTTAGGGTGAAATATGCCAGAGTGAAATATGCCAGAGTGTGTTATTTATTAAATTCCAGGGAAACAAACACAAATGCAAAAATGTTTTACAAAAATGAGTGGTAACACAGATAGTCAAGATAATTCACATCTGTGCTTCGTTTGTGTGTGATGGTGTGTTAGAGGTATGGTGGTGTAAAAAGACTCAAGGAAATTAAGGTAAGGAATTTCCTTACAAACAGGAACATAAACACTCTGAATGCCCACCTGCTTCTTTTAGGAAACCTGCTTCAGCTTACATGGAATCATTTAAACTGGAGCAGAGACGAGCTGTATGTAGCAGTGTTTGCACATGCTGGCTCTCTGATGCCATCCCACTTACTGCCGTTTTATTATGTTCTAATTTTGCGCCATTTTCCTCCTTTCTGCTCCCAGTAAAAAGAAGTCAGGAAGGGAAAAGTTACTTCCTGTCAACAAAACCCTTCCTCTCTCATTGTTTTCTCTCTGTCCTCAGCCTCAGCGTATGCCGATATTCAATGGGAACAGCCTCATCAGCCGAAAAACCCGGACAGGGATCCATTTGGTTACCCTCATCGCGAGATCCCCCCATTGGCCAGTTACGCTCCTCAGCCTGATTACATGACAGAGGATGATGATCTCATCAAGCCCAAAAAGCTGGTTAATCCAGTGAAAGCCTCTAAAAGCCACCAGGAGCTTCATCGGGAGTTGCTTATGAACCATAAACGGTATGAGGATACACAAGTGTACAGTACATACACTCTTGCGTGAATGACAAATCCAGACTGGCCAGGATTAGCTACTTTTGTGATCATATTTTGCAATCTGATAATAAGCCAAAAATAGACTGATGGGGATGTGTGATGTAGGGCAGAGCGGGGCACAACCTTACACTTTTAGGCTTTCTCAGTTTAAATCAACTTGGGGTTTGTGTATCGAAAGTATGTACTAATTATGTACTAATAGCTGAATTAATTTACTTCAACATGAACTCATGATTAGTGGAGATATGAACTATCCTTAACTACGACAGGAGTCATAACGATTAATGCATGAATAACAGCAGCCTTAACATGTTAGTACATGTTTGAAAGTCAATGCATGTCATCTATTAAACAACTGTTCTTAAAATATTGACACCTGCAGCTTCATCATAAACATTACAGAAAGGCACAGTATTAGTTATATCTTTGTAACGTATTGCTGACTGAAGAGGCTGAGAGAGAATCCACTTGCACGAACACTTTTAATTACAAGACTTCACATGAAAATACAAGAACATCTGGCCCACGAACACCAATATGAGCCACCACAGAGAACAGCATAAACAAATACATCTAGATACATTTAATGGCTAGCAAAACATCATTGAAAACCAAGACCTTAAATACAAAGGCCAATGAGTAGATAATAAGCTGCAGGTGTGTTCAATGATGGTAACTATAACAACTAATATAACAACTAGGAGAAACAAAACCAAACAGGAAGAGAACATGGAAACAATGAAAAAGGCACTTCAACATAAAAGTCCATACAAAACAAAAGACACAGAACTGGGATTGTGACAGTCTTAACAGGACTTACAAGAGTTCCTGAGTAGTCGGTTCCAAAAAACATGAACTAAAGTCAAAGGGAACATTTGCTAGGATCAGTTCAGTTCACTCTACATCCAGATGCAGGCCGTGATGATGCAGTACTTCTGTATATATACAGTTAATTACTGTACATAACCTCCTGAAATCCCAATACAATATACATCCAAACATGTATTTAATTATTAAATTATTAGTTTACTTCAAAATGAAAATTTCCTGATAATCTTTCCTGATAGACACCCCCATGACATCCAAGATGTTCATGTCCTTCTTTCTTCAGTGGAAAGACAATTTTTTTTTTTTTTTGAGGAAAACATTTCAGGATTTTTCTCCACACAATGGACTTAATGGCAACCAAAACGTTGAAGTTCCAAATCAATGCAGTTTCAAAGGGCTTCCAAGGGCTTCAGAGGCACTGCACGGTCCCAGCTGAGGAATAGGGCCTTATCTAGTAAAATCAAGAAAAAATAAACATTTATATACTTTTTAACTTAAATTGCTCATCTTGCGCCGCTGTGCGACACACCACGGATTGCGCAATCATGTCGGAAAGGTCATGCTACATAGGCAGTAGTAGTGCCCCCGTGTTTACAAAGCGCTCGTGCGAAGACTAATATAAACATCCTTTAGCAAAAAAAGGTTCAACAGTGATGTCGGATGATTTTGAACTTGTTTTTTTTGTAAAGAGCATTTGTATTAGTCTTTGCAAGTTCGCTTGGGCTTGGTACTTCCACCTACATCTAATGTGACCTTTCTGACGTTATTTTGCAATCCGTGGCACGTCGCAGAGCAGCGCAAGATGAGCAATTTAGGTTAAAAAGTAAATAAATGCTTATTTTTTTCTTGAAAATGACCAAAGGTTTTGCTAGATAAGACCCTATTCTGCGTCTAGGATCGTGGAGAGCCTCTGAAGCACTTTGAAACTTGATTTGGACCTTCAACATTTTGGTTGCCATTGAAGTCCATTATGTGAAGAAAAATCCTGGAATGTTTTCCTCAAAAACGTAATTTATTTTTGACCAAATAAAGAAACAAACATCTTGGATGAGATGGGGGTGAGTAAATTATCAGGATTTTCATTTTAATGTGAACTAATCCTCTAATTCGGTTTACCAAAGCAGTCAAAATGTATTAGATTAAAAAAGCAGCATTACAGTATAGGAACACAACTAACATACATGCCATGTGCACCAAGTGCACCAGCGTCCCACCAGAAACACACCAGTGACATCACACTGCAGAGGCCCCGCCCACACATGTTGATGGACACTGACATACTAGCACAGATCCCTCCCTCAGAGAGCTGTAGCTGAGCTGTTCACAGTCCGCCATGTTTATCTCCTCGCCAGAGCATTAACAGCAGCATTCAAGTAAAAAAATGTTTTCATCTTCTGTTGTTTGATAGAGAACTAGTCTAGTTTAATAGACTACTCACGGATGTGCTGACATTCATCCAGCTCTGTACTCATGCGACAGGAGCATGTGTGTGTGTTTAAGTTGAGAGCGATAAGGCTTTAAAACACATGCAGATGATAATATTTCATGATGATGAAGAACTGTAATGTAACATGAACGTATCTGCAATAGAGATGATCATTAAAACAAACAGATATCATGTTTCAGTTTTCATTTGCGTGTTTACTGCAGTGTGTAGGCTCTGTTGAATGAGCAGCAGCTCATTTGCATTAAAGGAGCCACGCACAGAACAGCTCATTTTTCTTCAACTCCAAAATTGCCATTTTCAAAATGGTATATTAAATGATCTTTCAGGAATTTTGATCTAAAACTTCACAGGCACACTCTGGAGACACCTGAGGGCCATAACAGGTGCCCTTTAAATCACGTTTAATTCAAGTTCAGAGTACTTCTTAATTTTTCTTATGGAGCCTGATTGTTTTTGTTTACCCCTAAATGTTAATTAAGACATTAACTATCAAACATGTACTAACATGTTAAGGCTGTTATTCATGCACAAATCATTATGACTCTAGTCATAGTTAAGTTAGTTCATTACTTCACTAATCATGAGTTTATTAATTCAGGTATTAGTACACGATTATTCATGTACTCTTATTGTAAAAGTGTTACCAAAAATGTTTGGTCCGGTTCCTGACCACATTGCCACTCGGTCCTCAGCCAGTGGAGAGGTCCTCAGTCGCTGTGTCATGTGATGGTACTGGAGGCTTCTCTTCTCTTTCTACTCATCCACGACATGGGGAACAGCTCCTTTACCTAGAGGAACACTCTACCTGCTCATCCTAGGTGTATATGACATTCTTCTTCCCTGAAAGACTTTCAATTTTGGGTGAACTAACCCTATAATAATAAAATAAACAACAAAAGAAAGTAAAGATTTCCCTCACGGAGAACTGCCGGATTATTTTAGACAGACTGACAGATAAGTTTGATAACATTTTAATTTGTGGTGATTTTAACATTCATGTTTGCTGCCCTCTGATAAACCAGCTAATGATTTTAAGGCACTTTTAGCTTCATTAGATCTGGTTCAGTCCATATCTGGTCCCACTCATAGGTTAGGTCACACTCTTGACCTTATCATATCTCGTGGGGTGATTGTGACAGCTTGTGAGGTTGTGGATTTTGCCATCTCCGACCATTCCCTCATTCAATTTGACATCTGTGCTGTTACACCAGAACCTACAACTACTGCCCCTCATCGTCGTCGCATTATCACCTCATCTACTGTTGAAGATTTTATTGCTTCATTCTCCGCTTCTGACTTTGCTTCTGTTGAGTTAGCATCACCTTTTTGCCCGGACCATTTCATTTCTTCCTTCAACACCATCTGCTCCCAGATTATGGACTCTGTTGCACCCTTTAAGGTGAAGTCGACTAATGGTCCTCTGGACCCGTGGCTCAATGATACAACTAGGTCCCTTAGGCGCCGATGCAGACAGTTCGAGCGAAAATGGAAGAAGGATAGATTGCAGGTGTCATTGGAGATGTTTAGAGACAGTCTGGCCACATATCAGAAAGCACTGAAAGAAGCTAAAGGACAATACCTCTCTCATCTCATCAACAGCAATAGCCACCGCCCTGGAATCTTATTCAATACTATTAATTCTGTTATTAATCCGGTGTCTGTAGCCTTGATTGATGTATC
The DNA here is from genome assembly GCA_023029165.1 of Gobiocypris rarus. NCBI lineage: Eukaryota > Metazoa > Chordata > Actinopteri > Cypriniformes > Gobionidae > Gobiocypris > Gobiocypris rarus. Next base: position 28,825,113 of record CM040931.1, on the reverse strand, counting down.
TGAAAGAACATGTAATGCATTCAAGCAATATTTTGTGGACAAGGTCTTGGCTGTTAGGCAATCCATTATTCAAGACTCTACTGTTGTCATGCCGTCTCGTGCGGCGCAATGTGTGCTAGAGAACTTTGAGGCAGTTACTCTTGGGGAGCTCAAAAAGCTGTCCTTGAGTTGAAACCTACCACCTGCCCTTTAGACATTGTTCCTGCAAGGATTCTGAAGGAGGCTGTTGACACCACTGGTCCCTGCCTTGTCTCCTTCATAAACAGCTGTCTTACTTTGGGTACTGTTCCTACAGTTCTCAAACATGCCATCATTAGACCGTTGCTTAAGAAACCCAACCTTGACCCCTCCATTCTATCAAACTTCCGACCTATTTCTCACCTATCATTTCTGTCAAAGTTGATGGAGAAGCTTGTTTACTCCCAGCTCCAGGCTCATCTGCAATTACACAGCATTGGGGATACATTCCAATCTGGTTTCAGGACCAGGCATAGTACTGAATCTGCGTTACTGAGGGTACATAATGACATTCTTGAAGCACTTGACAGAAAAACTCTATGGTTCTAGTTTTACTGGACCGCTGCATTTGACACTGTGGATCATGCAATTCTCATTTCTCGTCTACAACATGTTGCTGGTCTGCAGAAAGTGGTGCTGAATTGGTTCTCCTCATACCTCACTAATAGAACCTTTTCAGTAATGCTCAATGACTTTGCCTCCTCAGTTGCCCCTATGTCATCTGGAGTACCGCAGGTTCCATTCTCGGTCCTATTCTGTTTTCACTCTACATATTGCCACTTGGGCAACTCATCTCCAGACACAACGTTAATTTTCATTTCTATGACGACCTCCAGATTTACCTCCTGTGATTCTGAGTAATCGTCTCACTGGATCCTCTCTATAATTGTCTTCAGGACATCAAACAGTGGCTTTCCCAGAATTTCCTTCATTTAAACGAGGAAAAGACTGAGTACATCCTGTTCAGCCCGGATTCATCTAATAGTGCTTGTAGCTTTGGTCCTATGACACCTCAGTTTGCTCCGTTGTACGCAACCTGGGTGTTATTTTGGACAAAAACATGCAGTATGATAAACAGATTGGTGCAGTAGTGAAGGCGAGTTTTTACCAGCTACGACTTCTTAGTAAGGTCAAATATTTTTGTCCAGAGCCGACCTTGAAAAAGCAATTCACGCCTTCATCAGCTCGAGGATCGACTACTGTAATGCCCTCTATACTGGACTAAATACATCACTCATCAGTCGCCTTCAACTGGTACAAAAACGCAGCCGCACGCCTTCTCTCTAATATATCAAACGGTCACACATCACCCCGGTCCTCCGCTCGCTTCACTGGCTTCCAGTGCAGTTTAGGTGGAGTATAAAATTCTGTTGTTTGTGTTTAAGGCCATCCATGGCTTGGCCCCAGTATACCTCACTGAACTAGTAAAACATATCAGCCAGCCAGAACACTCCGTTCCTCTGATCATATTTCTCTGGTTACCCCAAAATACAGGTATAAAAAGTTTGGAGGCCGGTCATTTAGTGTTCAAGGACAAGAGTTGTGGAATGCACTCCTGTGCACCTCCGAAACATCACGGTGCTGAGTGTTTTCAAAACACATCTGAAAACACACTTTTTTAATCAAGCTTTTGACTCTTAGTGCTGGTCTTGATTGGTTGGACTTGTTTTTATGTTGTCGTTTGATGCTTGTTTTGGAAAGCGCCTTGTGCACCTTTTGGCTGCTGTAAGGCGCTATATAAATAAAAATTGATTGATTGATTGATAATACATGTGACATCACTAACTTCATGTTGTGATGCAGTTTTTGTCCACCACCTGTGTAACTAGCATTTATCCCTGGCTAAACAACTATTAGAGATTAAATTAACTCTAAAAACTAAGATGAAAAATTTACTTCAGAAAGAAATTTGTTTTTGTTGTAGTAAAATAAATATTCGGTGATATCTTCCAAAGATTATTGAATTATTTTCACTCTATATAGTGTTTATAGGGGCATGGCATTTATTTTAGTAGTAAATACATCAATAAACTAGTTAATAAGTTACGTGTATGGAAAATTTGAAACCATGTTGTTTGCAACTAGCCATGTTAGTTGTGCCCTGCTCTTCCCCATTAAAGTTGTAGAAAGTTAACCAGAAGTCCATTAGTTTGTTCCCAACCAAATGCAAGCCATAAGCTATCATCTCTGTGCTCCTGAGCAGGACATTTAACCTTAGGTTACGGTCTCTGTAATACATGTTTTGTAAGTCGCTTTGGATAAAGGTGTCTGCTAACTGACTACTTACAAGCCGGGCAAGGTTTTATAATCACAGAGCAACCACAGCTGCCAGGAGATTATCGTAAAATCAAGGAAAAACAGTAACAGTAATATACCGTAAAACCTAACGGTCAGATTTACCAGATGATATAGAAGAGATATTTTAGTTGTATTAATTAGTTTTGTGGGTGCTTCATTCCAGGATGAGCAGAGAAACACTGATGATATGACTGTGTTTGCTGATGCAGTTATGAGCTGTTTGTTGAGTAATTTATCACATTCATGTGTGCTATTGTTAATGATGAACTGCAAAGATTGAAGTTAAAGCCATGTTTTTAATTATTTCACTACACATTTGCAGTTTATATTAAGAAATATTCCTTTTCAGTAGACTCAAATGAAATACGTTTACAGTACAAACACCATATAAATACTAGTTTTAAAATAAGAACAGTTTGAAGCAATCAGTTTTTCATATGAAACGAGTTACCTTATTACGGTAACTGTAAATCCTCCTAAAGCTGAGTAGGTGCACTTAGGACGTGTCCGAATCCACTTTTGCTAGTTTACACTTATTTTCCCCTCACATTGATGGTTACTAATTATTACATTACATGAATCAATAAATTATAAGCCTATTTATAATTCCAAATGGTGAAATTAGACAAAAACGTATTAGTTGACCTCATTATGTTTGTCGATTGTTTAACATTTCTATCCTAAAACAGCTGTCAAATATGAAATGTTTAGTTTAGCTTGCATCTTATCTCACTCTTCATGTCCGTTCACTGTAGAAGAAGTTTTATTTATATAGCGCCTTTCCATAGCTCAAGGTCGCTTTACATTGCACATTTACAGTACATTTAGACACCTACATATACATCTATATATACATTACATGATTCATATAATTGCATTATCTGAAATGCTTGTTGAACAGCTATGTTTTTAACTGGGACTTAAATGCACCCACAGATGAGGTATTTCGTAGCGTTGCACAACTGGAATTTGCGCTCAGCAGCTTCTGTAAAACATAAAGCCTGCCTACTTTGATTTGATTGGTCATCTCAAATATGATGACATTGACTAGCGGTGACAGACCACAGAGGCAGCTCAGATGAGATCTTGACATGCAATATCCTTGCAGTACTAAAGTAGTGTTAATACTATATTAGTCAATTATTTCACAACATTTATTACATATACCTCTGAAAAATACAGAGGTCCAGTCCTCAGTGACCTCATAGCTGGCTAAGGCCATACTGTACAACCAGTTGGAGATTAAGACATGTTTATCAACCAATCAGGACTTAGAAGTTAGTGTAAAGGTTTAGGTTTAAAGATACCATAGGGTATGAACAACAATGACATCAACCTTATTTTCTTTCTGATTTTAGGGTTTGTTAATTTGCAGTTAAGGATATGCTTAGGACTGTTTTTAAACAGGACAAACATGTCCTGGAATGATGGTCGCCAGTTGGCTATTTACTTTCTCAGCACATCTGGACTGGTTTTGGTTGTTATTTTGATTTTTTTTTTTTTTTGTTATTTTGGGAACACCAGAGACTTATATTACATCTTATAAAAAGGGGCATAACAGGCCCCCTTTAATAATTTCATTACTTTTAAAAAGTATCTAAAAGGTTTTGAGCAAGAATAAATCGGTAAGCAAACCAAATTCTCCAAGTAATGAATCAGAGGGCCTTCAGTTTTCCACCCCCCTCAGATTCCATGCTGTCTGTGCTAGCACTTTGATTAGCATTGCGCAGTTGCTTGGTAGCAGCGCACTACAATGCCACCCCCCACTTCTATAATACCAGCAAATGTGGTAAAGGTGAACACACGCTCTGTCTGAGCAGAGGGATCTAAAGCCCACAGGACTGGCAACAGAGCCCCTTTATCCTTCCCTCTTTCCATCCCTCTCTTTCTTAGACACTTTAGGAGGTTTAAGATTTAAAGAACGCAAGGCTCAGCCAATTAGCGATATAGTGTTCACATCCCACGCTGAGTTTTCTCATAGGGGATATAAGCACTTATCTAAAGTGGCCAGCAATAGAGCTTTGGTGTTTATGCCGCAGATCCTGTGACACAGCAAACCCAAGAACTTAGAGAGCTCTTGAGTGCATTGTCATTTTCAGCTGTGAGATTTTAGACAGAAACAGGTCTAAAGTGTACAACAGAATTTGAGAGTAATTAACTAAGACCACATACACATCATGGCTACATAATGTTGTCACTCTTCTTCTTAATCTTGTTCTATATACAGATTTTGGTTATTCGGGCAAGTGGTAAGTGCATAGCAGTATGTACCCTAAAAGTAGCATTGCTAATTTGTACTGCAATAAAGCAATAAACATTCCGAGTTGGGCAGATAGGCATTCTGATTCAACTGGAACTTTTCAGGTAAATGTGTTTTATCCTCATGTAGTTCTCTTGTTTCCAACTGAAGCTAAAGCAGGATTCAGCCTGGTCATTTAATGGATGGGAGACCTCTTAGGGTGTGTGTATAAGTGTAAACGCTGCCATCTGAACCCAGGTGTGCACAAAACAAGTGGACCGAGACCAAACAAACTCCGGTGCTGTTCGAATGATATATGAATGCAATTCGGACCAAAGACATGTAAACGAACCAAAAACATGAAGATGAGACCCTAAAAAGGTCAGAATGATCAAGCATATTGTTTTTTTCTCATCATAGTGAGTTTGTCCATCACAGTTCAGTACAGGCATCAGAACTGGGTTTCCTTGCAGCAAATCTTTGTTTGTGTGTGACAAAGTAGCACTCACCGGGTCAAAATACCATCATATGCAGCCTACGCACATACAACGAGTGCATTTATCCCAGCACACAGCATTGTTTTGGATGTTCGGTAATTTCCGTCTCAAAATCATAAAAGCCGAACAATCAGGTTGTGAAAGTATCCCTATGCCTTTAGGTTCGGTATCTTTGGTTTGGTGATACAAATGGTAATTTGAACACTAATCGGACCAGGACTTTTTTTTTTTTTTTTTTCTGGACCAAACAAACCAAGCGAAACGAACTACAAGTGTGAACACATCCTAAGTGAAGGGAATACTATGGCCTGGTTTCACAGACATGGCTTAGATTAAGCCAGGAGAAGGCCTTAGTTAAGTTAGGTTATTTAAGTAGCTTTTTTAAATGTGCCTAGAAAAAAGCATTACTGGTACATTTTAGTCTGGGACTAGGTCTGTGAAACTGGGTAAATATTGTAAAAATGCACTGTCCTTTGGCTTAAACCAACATCCTGTAAATTTTAAGGTTGTTTCTTGATCTGCTTCCAGGCAAAATTAGCCCACTGGTCTCTATCCATCATGGCTTCCTAATCATCTGTACATAGATTAGCTACATCACAGTGTTCCTGTCCCAAACAGTACCTTAAGCCCTCATGGTATTCCTCTGGGTCTATACTTTCGTGACATAAGCTTTGACTGTAGGGTAGAAGTCTGCTGCCGAGCTTAAATGCATTGAGGGTGGGTAGCGACTGCAAAGGGGCCACTCCTGAGCACCCTTCTGAAACCTAGAATGATAAACGGGGCATTCCAGGGTTTTTCAGTTCCATTCCTGAAGGGCCTGCAGAGTTCAATCCAAAACCTAACACGCCTGAGTGTCATCCACAGAGAAACGCTGGAGCTCTGTCAGAGTGGCCATAGGGTTCTTGGTCACCTCCCTGACTAAGGCTCTTCTCCCCGATCACTCAGTTTGGCCGTGCGGCCAGCTCTAGGAAAAGTCCTGGTGGTTCCAAACTTCTTCCTTTTATGGATGATAGAGACCACTGGGCCCATTTGTCTGCACCCTTCCCCAGATCTGTGCCTCGATACAATCCAGTCTCGGAGGTCTACAGACAATTCCTTGAACTTCATGGCTTGGTTTGTGCTCTGACATGCACTGTTAACTGTGGGATCTTACAGTATATCGACAGGTGTGTGCCTTTCCAAATCATATCCAATCAACTGAATTTACCACAGGTGGACTCCAGTCAAGTTGTAGAAATATCTCAATGATGATCAGTGGAAACATGATGCACCTGAGCTCAATTTTGAGTGTCATGGCAAAGGCTGTTTATACTTATGTACGTGATTTTTTTTTATTTTATTGTTTTTTATAAATTTGCAAAGATTTCAAACAAACTTATTTCACGTTGTCATTATGGGATATTGTTTGTAGAATTGAGGGGAAAAATGAATTTAATTCATTTTGGAATAAGGCTGTAACCTTATAATCTCTGGAGAGATCTGAAAATGGCTGTGTACCAACTCTAAAGAGCTTTTTATCAAGGATGTTGCTGTACATTGCTGCATTCATCTTTCCCTCTATCCTGACTAGTCTCCCAGTTCCTGCCGCTGAAAAACATCCCCACAGCATGAAGCTACCACCAGCATGCTTTACTGTAGGGATGGTATTGGCCAGGTGATGAGCAGTGCCTGGTTTCCTCCAGACATGATGCTTGCCATTTAGGCCAAAGAGTTCAATCTTTCTTTCATCAAATTTTCTTATAGTGCATCTTTTCCGGATGCACTGTATCTCATGTGCTAAGACTAATAGGAACCAATGGAGTTGAAGTGAGGCATGAAGTGAGGGCCTATTTATTAGAGGCTTTCATTACAGAGAAAAAGTCACTGTTTGTGTGGGTACATTCGTTAGTGTATACACTCTGTACCACTATGAAACACTTTAAGCCACAAAGAGCTTACTGGCACAGTGCCGTGTCGGCCATTAAGCAAGTATCTTTTAGTTACTGTTGGCACTTTTGCCTCTATGGGGCTGAGAGATCCTTAAGAAAACAGTGAATCTGTAGAGGACATTAAAAGAGAGAAAGAGATGGGGATTTCAAATCCACGCAGATAACAGTGGGCATCAAAGGTGGGCATCACAAGGGTTGCAGAGGAAATAGGTCACTTTCAGAACAGTGCCTCTTTTCTCAAGCCTACTCTAAATAAGTTGTTTATGTGGCAGTGATGTTGCAGAGCTCTTTACAAAAAAATTTACTAAACACTGAAAAATCTTTTAGGAGACATGATGCTAAAAGAGGACACTAAAAGGGGAGAGACAAATTTGGCTCATATGTCACTGTTAGCCATGATAGGAAAAAAGACACCATCTATGGATCATTTCAGGAACAGGTCGATGCCAACGATCCGAGTAAGGTTCAGCAAGTGACTATTCATAGCTGAGAGCTGAGATAGGACTAACGACCAGCATGTTATTATTATGAGGGCTTTCGGGAGCTTTCCGGGGGCCTGATGTCTCTCTTGTTATCTTCATTAAATGTCCCTTGTGTTTATTTGTTGTTGTGTGGCTGTCTCTTCAGCTTGAAGGACACCATCTAAATTAACACGGATGCTAATTGGAACTCCCACATCTGCTGAACTCCATACACACACACACACACACACACCCTTTCCATCCTCTCAGCACCCATGGCGCCACCTCCCTGTGGAGAGAACAAGCTCACACGTAATTTAATTATCAGTCTCTGTGTGTGTGTGTGTGAGTGAGTGTGTGTGTGTGTGTGTGTGTGTGTGTGTGTGTGTACTGGTAATCCTACGTCCAAAAATGTCCCCACAAAGATGGCAATATCCAAAATCCTTGTCCTTGTGGGGACATTTTTTGGTCCCCATGAGGAAAACATCTTATAAATCACACTAAGTGATGTTTTTTTGAAAAAGTACAAATGCAGCATGTCTCCTGTGATGGGTAGGTTTAGAGACAGGGGCAGTGTAGGGGATAGAAAATACGGTTTGTACAGTATAAAATGCATTACGCCTATGGAATGTCCCCACGAAACACAACATATGTGTGTGTGTGTGTGTGTGTGTGTGTGTGTGTGTGTGTGTGTGTGTGTGTGTGTGTGTGTGTGTGTGTGTGTGTGTGTGTGTGTGTGTGTGTGTGTGTGTGTGTGTGTGTGTGTGTGTGTGTGTCTATCTTGCCACTAAACTCAATAATTATCATTAGTGTTAGCAGCAGCTTGGCACCTTGAGAAACAGTTGTAAGAGCTTAAGCAGCATTGGTCAGAATTGAACTGAAAGACTCACATAGACTAACAAGCACACAATTCAAATATCAGGTCTGTCAAAATGAGCCCATTATAAATGGGATTGGCCTTGACTATGATGACTAAGATGGAAAGTCACAAAACTGGCAACATGAAGGGTAAGAACAGCAGGAAACTAATGGATATTCTGTCATGTTTTACAGTCAAAGCAGCTCTACATATTTTCACAGGCTACATTATAAAAGCTTTCCATAATACATTTTTGTTTCACCTTTTTTTAAATTAAAAACATACAAACAAGTTTTACACAGCATATTAATTTGATTAAACATGGCAATACTGCCACCTGTTGGATGAATATTGGACTGCACCAGCTAATGGTGTGTTTTCTATTCTATTCTCATTTTTGTTTTTTCTACATTTCTAAATTCCTAATACATTTCTATTTGTTTTGTGTATTCTATTATTTTTATTCTGTTTTTGATTCTATTGTTTGTTGCTGTTCTGACCATCTATTAATTCTTATTTTCATTAGCTGTTTTCTTTTCTATTCTATTCAATTCCTTTCCTCTGTTTGTTGTATTCTTTAATTTCAATTCTAATCCCAATCTAATTTCCACTGATTTCTATTATATTCTTTTCTTTTTTGTTCTCTTTTCAAATGTGCTCTATTCTTTTGTATTATATTAATTAATTTTCTTGCTCATTCTGTTCCGTTCTTTTTTTATATTTTATTTGATACTATTCTGTTATTTTACACTCTACTCTACTCTACTCTACTCTACTCTACTCTACTCTACTCTACTCTACTCTACTCTACTCTACTCTACTCTACTCTACTCTACTCTACTCACTCTACTGACCTGACTCGACTGACTCGACCGACTCGACCGATCACCGACTGACTCTCAGACCTAGGCTAAATGGGCTCTCAGTTTCTTTTTCTTCTTGACAAAGACTAACAAACACAAAGAGCTTATAAAGGGGACAAATCAAGCAGGAAATAAGGGAACACAGGTGGGGCAAATGAAACCAATAACGAGATAACAAGGGGGTGGGATCTAGACTGAGATATGAGCACATGGCCCAAAATAACAAAACACCACATGTGCTACACGAGACAGGACAGTCATGTGAGTCAATGTGTTTTCTATTCTGTTCTAATTTGAATTTCTCGTTTTAAATATGCTCTATTCTGTTATATTCTATTAATTAATTATTTTTCTTTTCTTTCCTGTTCATAACTCAGAGGGGTTAGTGTGGAGAATAAGCCCGAACTGCAGCGTGTGTTGGAGCAAAGGAAGAGAGAGCAGATGATAAAACAGAGAAAGCAGGAGGAGGAAGCCAGGAGGAAGATCTCTCCACTGGAACAGGAGCTTCTCAAGAGACAACAGAAACTAGAAGAGGTAGAAACCATACAGTCGTACAGTATTTCATACAGACCTGGACTAATGAGGGTCAATATCCTCTTTTAGTATTTCTTATACAACCCCAAATCAGAAAAAGTTGGGACATTTTGGAAAAGCAAGAAAAAAATAAGTGATTTCTAAATTTACTTTGACTTGTATTTCATTGCAGACAATATGAACAAAAAACATTTCATGTTTTGTCTGGTCAACTTCATGCCATTTGTAAAAATGCATCCTTTCCTGTCATTCAGACCTGCAACACATTTAAAAAAAAGTTGGGACAGTAAAGCATTTACTTGTTCCCATTCCTTTTCACAACACTTAAAAGACGTTTAGGGACTGAAGACACCAAGTGATGAAGTGTTTCAGGGGAAATTTTGTCCCATTCTTCCTGCAAACAAGTCTTAAGGTGGGCAACAGTACGGGGTCTTCGTTGTCGCATTTTGCGCTTCAAAATGCATCACACATTCTCTATTGGAGACAGGTCGGGACTGCAGGCAGGCCAGTCAAGTACCCGTACCCTCTTCCTCCACAGCCAGGACTTTGTAATGTGTGCAGAATGTGGTTTTGCATTGTCTTGTTAAAATATGCAAGGACGTCCCTGGAAAAGATGTCTTCTTGAAGGCAGCATATTATGCTCCAAAATGTACTTTTCAGCATTAATGGTGCCTTCACAGAAGTGCAAGTTACCTTTGCCAAGGGCACTGACACAACCCCATACCATGACAGACCCTGGCTTTTGGACTTGTTGCTGGTAACAGGATGATCCTTTTCTTCTTTGGTCCGGAGCACACAGCGTCCATTCCTCCCAAAAAATACCTAAAATACTGATTCATCTGACCACAGTACATGTTTCCACTGTGTAATGGTCCATCCCAGATGCCTCCGAGCCCAGAGAAGTCGACGGCGCTTCTGGACACTGTTAACATAGGGCTTCCTTTCGGCACATTACAGTTTTAACTTGCATTTGTGGATGTAACTACATATTGTGGTACTTGACAAAGGTTTGCCAAAGTAGCCCTGAGCCCATGTGGTGATATCGCTTACAGATGAATGACGATTCTTGATGCAGTGCCGCCTGAGGGATCAGAGATCACGGTTGTTCAGCTTAGGCTTGTGCCCTTATCCTTTACGCACTGAAATTCCTCCAGATTCCATGAATCTTTTAATTATGTTATGCACTGTTGAATGGGAAATATCCAAAACTCTTCCTATCTTTCTTTGAGGAACATAAATAAATAATTTTCTCACGTATTTGTTGGCAAACTGGCGATCCTCGGCCCATCTTTGCTCCTAAAGGATTAGACCTTTCTTGGATGCTGCTTTTGTACCAAATCATAATTACAATCACCTGTTGACATCACCTGTTTCAAATCACATCATTATTTAACCATTTTCCCTCATTACTAGCCCTAAATTGCTCCTGTCCCAACTTTTTTTTAAATGTGTTGCAGGTCTGAATGACAGGAAATGATGCATATTTACAAATGACATGAAGTTGACCAGACAAAACATGAAATATTTTTTGTTCATATTGTCTGCAATGAAATACAAGTCAAAGTAAATTTAAAAATCACTTCTTTTTTTCTTTTTTTGCGTTTTCCATACTGTCCCAACTTTTTCTGATTTGGGTTGTATATCAGGGTCTTATCATAAACCCTCTTTTTTATCCTGTTAAGCTGCAAACCACCAACCAAATATGCGCTAAATATTTGACAGATCTGTTTGTTTTTTTTTCTACTTAAGCTGGAGAAGGAGCAAGCGAGACTGGAGGACAGCAACTGCAGCGCCCCGGAATTCATCAAAGTGAAGGAGAACCTGAGACGAACCTCGTTTACAAGCTCTGGAGAGAAGGAGGTGTAGGCACACAGATTGGATCCATATGTGTGTGTTTACGCACAGCCATAACAAATAGAGACCTGCTGCAGCTCCTAAACAACCCCTACATGACTGAGCTTCTCTACTTCCTGTCTCACACCCACAACACCTTCACCGCTCTCTGTAGCAGGTTCAGAGAGGGCAGAGATAAGGGCAGGACCCAAAGAACCTCTGCTACATCTTCACGTTATGAAGAGGGTTGATGCTCAAGAGGTTTAAAGAGACTGCAGCAAGAAAGAGAGTGTTGTTTTTTTCTGCACCAGATTGGACCTGATAGGTTAAAGATTAACTGTCCAGGCGGCTTACGAGTTTGTGTGTATGCATGGATGGACAGCTGTGTTCTGGTTCTGTCGCATTAGATAAAAACGTGAAAACAAGGTACAAGGAGACGTTTCAGAGGGAATAAACAGTCTATCGCTCTCTAACCGAAAGGCAGAACATTTATAAGGCGACAATTAGATGAACATATCAGTATTATAGACAAATTATTGCTTATTGCTTACCAAACCGCCAAATATTTGTTCATCGCTTAACTTTGTTTATTATACTTTAACAATCAGCACTTGTCACTTTTAAATGAAAATATAACAACTACTATTATTTTCAGCCTTCATCACCCATAATTTAAGCTCAGAAAAACTACTATTACTACAATGATGGCTAAAATTATTATGCACCATTACATGAAACTAACTTTAATTTGACAAGAGAGTTACACCTGTGTAAAATTGAGAAGTTGTCTGGTTTGTGCTTATTCCAGTGCCTTTGTTTAAGTAATGCAACAGTATGGGCTGCCTATGACTGTTAATGTGGTTCAATGTTTGTTGCACAGAATTTTGTTCCATAGGGTTATCATGAAATGTTCCTTAAAATGGCTGCGTATCAGAAATAGTTTTGCATCTTTGATTTATGATTGTTTAAACAAAAATGTAGAAATGAAAAATAGAACACAAAACACTAATGAAAGATATGTTTAAAGTGTTCACTTTCAGACAATGTATTTTATTTTTTTATTTTATTCAATGTAAGTCATGTTTCCAAGCTGTTTTAGATTGTTTGGGCTTTTAAAGCACAAAGTAAAATTTTAATAATATGGCCTTTTCTGACCCCTAAAGCCATTGGATAATACAACAATCAATTTGTTACTTGAGTATTCAATGTTAATCTACTTCTCATGTCAAAATCATAAGAAAATATAAGATTAGGCTACTTATATTTTTTGTAGCTTTAGCCATGACCTTTCGATTGTTACACACAGAGAACTTACACAATAAAGAAAAAGTGAACATGCTTCATATAAATAAATAAAATAAAGATACTTTTTTTGTGATTTTGTGCCCCTTTTTTCCAAAAAAACGAAGAAAAAAAACTGTCAATAATTACTCACCCTTGTGTTGTTACAAACACAACCTTAATTCGTTCATCTTCGGAAATACAAATGAAGATATTTTTTATGAAATCCCAGAGCTTTTGACCTCCATAGATATCCAAGGGAGCTAATGAAATTATAAAATTTGTTTTTAATGGACTGATGCGAGTGCTTTGTTTGTGCAGCAAAAATGCGGATTACGCGGATTACTAGAGCAACATGGCGCATGCGTGTTGAGACGGTCTGGGTTGTTACCTGTGTCAACACAACGCACATGTAGCTACTAGTGTTCATGAGAGCACCATGATGCATGCGATCTGACATTGTTGTGAACATGCTTTGGACAATATTATTTTGTAAATAAAGTGGTAAATATGTTTTTGAAGCAAACATAGGACTCACGTTGCTTCATAAAATTGAGGTTAAAGGTGGGGTAAGTGTTATTTCAAATCAGCTTTACAAAAAAGACAAACAAACTTGTAACCAATCAGCAGTAAGGGGCGTGTCTACTAATGACAGGTAGAAGAGAGCGCTCATTGCACGTCATTATTCAAAAGACACCACACACAGAACAGACATTTGCCAAGTAACGACAGAAAGAGAGAGAGATGGCAGATAAAAGAAAAAAGCTTGTATATGAGGCCTGTTGCATGAAGCTAGCTGAACAAACTCTGAGTTTCAGAGTAGGTTTAGAGTTGACAAATCCAGATAAATCCAACCTGGTTTAGATCAAGTTCAATTGTTTCTCAAAGCTTGGTATAAACTTTCTCTGTCAACTCAGGTTCAATCCAGAGTTTGCAATTAACACTGAAGCGCGTGCACCTGAAAGCGTGACACATGCGTCAAACAGCCAATCACAGTGTCTGTTCGATTCACTTCTCTTCTGAAGATTGAGAGATCGTTCTGAAAATAATCATGAAATTACATGTGTTTAAAGCAGGAATAAACACTTATGCTGCAGCGTCAATTTAAGAAGGCAGCTGAAAGAATATCTGACTATATCAATGCATGATGGTAATCAAAGAAATATGCCTAATAATTATAGGTTCACAATGAGCTCAAATAAATACACGTTGTTTAAATGAATTATGAATGCATGTTTTATATTTATATTAATATATGGCTACTTGTCAATATAATATAATTATATGAATATATTATGTGAATTAAAAGTAATTATAATTCATATATTATAAATATAATAAATAATTTGCACCAAAAGATGAGCAATTTTGTCTCTACTGTTTTTTCACTATAAACTACTTTAATCTGAGAGATACAGGTGGTGTGAGTTTTACTTGCAGCTGATTGGTCCAGTTTGAGTTTGTGATCTCTAACCCAGAATAAAACCTGCTCCAGAGCAGGTTAGCTGTGTAGTGTAAGTTACCATGGTGATTAACACTGCTAAAAACCAATCCACCTTCTTGAGCCCGAAAAACCAGAGTTTGCTCAAACTAATCTCAAACTTACCTGGGTAGCAACTGAAACCAGCTTTGTGCAACAGGCCAATGCTCTGGTGTCATGTTCACTTGATTGTCCATTTGCGATCGTATTGTCACTTCAGCCAAGTAGCCTGCTATGCCAGGCCATGTAAACGAGCCAAACATACCCATAATTCTCTGAGTTCTGATGACGTTGCCGCCCAGTTGATCACATGTCTTAGTTTGTCTTAGTTATGTTTAGTTATGTCTTAGTTATGTTTGTTTTTCCTCTTTTCATGATGTATATAACCCTCTAATCTGGTCATAATTGTAATATGTTTGTTAGTTGGTCTGTCGTGCATGAGCCATCGAGTGGTTCATGAGAACGGTTTGTGTTTTTGTGAGTGATGGAAGGGATGACTTTTTCATTGAACATTCGACCTGGATTAGTAACACACAGATTCCGGTTGTTAAGTGTGACGTAATGCGGCAGCGCTTCCGGGTCCAAACTCATACCACAAGAAAAAAGGTGCTAATATGCACACATGTGTGTGTGTGTGTGTGTGTGTGTGTGTGTGTGTGTGTGTGTGTGTGTGTGTGTGTGTGTGTGTGTGTGTGTGTGTGTGTGTGTGTGTGTGTGTGTGTGTGTGTGTGTGTGTGTGTGTGGGCATGTTTTTGTGAAATATCAGGACACAAATGTGTATAATGACATGGGTATGACATAGGTATTACAAAAGAGGGTGAAATATGAGGACGTTCCCATGTCCTCACTTTTCAAAATGCTTATAAATCACACAGGATGAGGTTTTTTCACAGAACGTAAACTGCGCAGTCTCCTGTGTGTGTGTCCGTGCGTGAGTGCGTGCGTGCGTTTCTAATTTATTGCAGTGCACATGCAGGAACTGTATTAATAACAGAGCATACATTAGCCCAGCACTAACGTCAATGGCTGATGTAACATTAAAGTTTGCAAAACAAATCTTGCTCTATCCTTTATCTTTACCCAAAGTAGTAAGAACAACAGACAATCTGCATTAATACACACAGTTTTAGGTAATACTTCAGCCCACAGTAGATTTACAGAACTATTAAAGCACAACACGTTCTCACTCCCAACTCAGATACTGACTTATTTGTAAGTGTGAACTTGTGAAACACACTTCCCTACACTAGACAGAAATCTAACATGATGTCACTTTTTTGCCATTTCAGGGCACTGCTTTCCATAATACCACACCTATGAACCAATTGATCAAACATAATCGTCAGGTGTGTAGACACTTATGTGCTTACAGTTTTTTTTTCAATTGTTTACACACTAAAATTAAAACTTTCCCACAATTAGCAAAATCTTACACTCAAGAAGCAAAACACTGGCCTAGATTTGCACAACTGTAAGCACATTGTCAGCTTCACACTTTTTGCAAAACATTTGCAAAACTCTAAACACACTTGCATGCATTTGACACAGACATTTATAATGATGTCATTGCCTTGCAATTTCAAAGCAAAGGCTTTCAAATGAACACACTCATTAACCAATTATTTGCTACTGACAGACCTTCCGCGCCTAGTTATGGTTGCTAAGTCATGATTGGCCTGTGGCAGTTTTAGGGCGTGGCTTAGCGAAGGGTCCATTGGCCACAGAGCTGTTTTTTATATTGTGCGCTGCAATCAATGAGGTCCCTACAACACGCCCCACATACTCTCATTTTTAGACTGACTACACAACATTGTCATAGCAGAAGACCAAATGGATGCAGAGCAGATGAGATACATTCTCATCTGGGACAATATATCTTTCCACTGAATCAAAGTGTTTGCCATACAGTGTCAAACTAGGATTTTGTTAAATTATTGCAAAGTTTAGAATAAAGTGTTTCTGTTTGGAAAAGAACTGCGGTGTTCTGCTACTTGTGTGTGGATGTGTGAATTGTGTGTAGTGTTTTGACAAAATGAACCTTGTTTTTGAAATTGTGCTTACAGCACAACACACATTGGTTAATTGAAAAGACATAGACACACACCTGAAAACACTTACTTACAAAAATGAACACTAATCAGCCAGCTACAAAAAGGGGTAACACTATATTTTGATGGTCCCTTTTGAACAGTCTGTTGACTATAAGTAACTGTAATGACTCAGAACTCAACATCGGATCCATGAGCAGGCTTTATTGAATGAACTCGTAGTCGTATGGGCGGAGGTCGGTAACAGCAGATACAACAGTGTGGAACAGGCAAAAAGAGTGGTCGGTCAACAAGCAAACAGGTCAGGATAACAGGCAGAGAATCACAGTCCAGTAGGCAGGCAATAGTAGTAGACAGGCAGCAAAGGTTCGTAGACGAGAAACACAGCGGAACAGCAACCGGAAATCAGACAGGGAAAATAACGCTCAGAAATGATAGCCGTGGCAGAATCAAGACTTCACGTCTGATTAGAGAAACCAGTCTATATAAATACATAGTCCTGATGAGCTGCAGCTGGGCAGGAATCAAAGTCCAAGGACGGGGCCTCTGGGAAGTGTAGTGCACGTCAGTGTAGGTGGGTGAATGGGTGCATGTAAGTTAGTATTCGGGAGATGGGACCCTCTGCTGGCCAGCAGAGGGAATCACGGGGTTCGTCTCCGTAACAGAGCCCCTCCCCTGCGAGCGACTCCTGGCGCGAGGAGTTAAACGACGTCTGGGTCTTCCTCGTGGTCGAGGGGCCGGTCTTTCAGGGTGAGTTCGATGGAACTCTTCAATGAGGTTGGGGTCCAGTATGTCCTCTGAGTTGACCCAGGATTGTTCCTCTGGACCGTACCCCTCCCAGTCGACCAGATACTGGAGGATACGTCCCCGACGTCTGGAATCGAGCAGCACTCGTACCTGATAAGCCTCCTCGCCCTCTACTGTGATGGGTTGAGGGGCCTGTTCATGGGACCTCCCCTCTCCCTCCTCTCCGGGACCAGCAGCGGGCTTGAGCAGGGACACATGAAAAGTGGGAGAAATGCGATAAGTATTAGGTAAAGCCAAACGGAATGAAACAGGGGTGATTTGACGGACAATTTGAAATGGTCCCACGTACCTTGGACTTAATTTCTTGCAGGGGAGTCTGAGGCGAAGGTCTCGGGTGGATAGCCATACCCACTGACCAGGCTGATACTAAGGGCCAGGGCGACGCCTGCGATCCGCCTGCTCCTCTGTCGTCGTACAGCCTGTTGTAGATGAACATGGGCCCGATTCCATGTCTCCTCACTTCTATTCATCCAGTCGTTAACTGCCGGTACGTCAGTCGGTTCTCCTGACCACGGAAACATGGGGGGTTGAAAGCCCAGGATACACTTGAAAGGGGTTAGCCCAGTCGACGGCTTGATTAGGGAATTCTGAGCATATTCAGCCCACAGAAGGTAGCGGGCCCAGTCATCCTGGCTCTGGTTGCAATATGACCGTAGGAAACGGTTGAGCTCCTGATTAAGTCTCTCCACCTGTCCGTTGGACTGTGGGTGATAGCCGGAGGTAAGGCTGACGTTAATATTGAGGGCTTGACAGAAAGCTGACCATAGTCGGGAGGTGAATTGGGGCCCCCGGTCTGAGACGATGTCCTCCGGTAATCTGTATAGCCGGAAAACCCAGTTACACAAGTGGTCGGCTGTCTGCATGGCAGTAGGGAGCTTGGGTAGAGGAATCAGACGGCAGGCTTTGGAGAATCGGTCGATAATGGTGAGTATGACGGTGTTATTCTGTGATGCTGGGAGGTCTGTGATGAAGTCTATGGCAATGTGGGACCAGGGTCGTTGAGGAATGGGTAGTGGTTGCAAGAGTCCAGCTGGAAGCTGCTTAGATGTTTTGTGCATGTTACAGATTTGACATCTCTGAACGTAGGAGGTAGAATCTCTGGCTAATGTCTCCCACCAGAAGCGGTTCAGTAATAAATGGATCGTGGCGGTGATACTCGGATGGCCTGTTGAAGGATGACAATGAACTTGAATCATTACTTGATCTCTTAGGTCGACATGAATGAATACCTTATCAGGTGGACATGCAGCTGGAATTTCATTCTGGGCGTTGTGCTGCTGAATAAGTGACATGAGATCCCATTGAATGGGAGCTACCACAATTTGAAATGGGAGGATGGTTTCAGGTGCGGTGAGTGCAGGTTCCTCCTCAAACTGACGGGATAGGGCGTCGGCCTTGGTGTTCTTCGACCCGGGCCGGTAGGTAACTGTGAAGTCGAATCGTGTGAAGAACAATGACCATCTTGCTTGGCGTGGGTTCAGGCGTTTAGCTGTGCGGAGATACTCGAGATTCTTGTGGTCCGTGAGTACAGTGAACGGATGATTGGAGCCCTCTAACCAGTGTCTCCATTCCTCTAGCGCCGCTTTCATGGCGAGAAGCTCACGGTCGCCACATCATAGTTCCGTTCAGCAGGATTGAGCTTGCGGGAGTAGAATGCACATGGATGTAACTTCAGTGAAGGACCCTGGCGTTGGGACAGTATGGCTCCTATACCAGTATTGGAGGCGTCCACTTCCACAGTGAATGGTTGTGATGGATCCGGATGCCGAAGGATGGGCGCCGTGACGAACCGTTGCTTGAGGTCAAGGAATGCCTGACGAGCGAGATCGGACCAGTTAAGGTGATGAGCTCCCTTCTTGATCATGGAGGTCAAGGGGGCCACGACAGTACTGAAGTTGCGAATGAACCTCCTATAGAAGTTTGCAAATCCTAGGAAACGCTGCAGTTCCTTTAACGTCCTGGGTTCGGACCACTTAAGAACAGCAGTCACCTTCCCCTCATCCATGGCGACACCGTCAGGGCTGATGATATACCCCAAGAATGTAGTGGAAGTGGTGTGGAACTCACACTTCTCGGCCTTGGCGTAGAGCTGATGATCTATCAGGCGTTGGAGAACAGCTCTGACCTGTTGCACATGATCCTCAAGGGTGTTAGAATAATAGATAAGAATATCGTCTATGTATCGATCACTGACCTGTTGAGCATGTCTCTGAACACGTTAATGAATGACTGGAACACTGAGGGACTATTGACCAGTCCGAACGGCATGACCCGGTATTCGTAGTGCCCGGTGGTTGTGGAGAAAGCCGTCTTCCATTCGTCCCCCTCCCTGATACGAATCAGGTTGTAGGCACACCTCAAGTCCAGCTTGGTGTAGTATTGGGCTGTGCGTAGCTGCTCTAGGGCAGAAGGAATGAGTGGCAGAGGATACCGGAACTTTACTGTGATCTCATTGAGCCGCCGATAGTCGATGCAAGGCCGTAATCCTCCATCTTTCATGCGCACAAAAAAGAAGCCAGAGGAGGCAGGTGAAGTAGAGGGACGGATGAATCCCTTCTCGAGTTCCTCTGTGATGTACTCCTTCATGGCTTCGGATTCAGGTTGTGACAAAGGAAAGATGCGACCTCTAGGGGGCGTGTGACCTGGAATGAGATCAATAGCGCAGTCATAAATACGGTGAGGTGGTAAAGTGTTGGCTTGTTGCTTACTGAATGCCTCGGCCAGGTCGGCGTATTCATTCGGCTGGTTGGTTATGGTGGGAACGGTGGTACTGACGGAAACGGCACAGACAGGCATGGGTGTGACTTTAGAAAGACAGGTACGTTGACAATGGGTACTCCGTTTGAGAATTTGACCCTCTCTCCAGGAAATCTGAGGATCGTGCAGACGTAACCATGGTAACCCTAGAATGACCGGAGTGTGAGACACAGGCAGAATGTAGAATTGGATGCTTTCTTTATGAAGGAGGCCAGCAGACATCACTAGTTCTGTAGATAGATGGGTTATCAGACCCGTGCCCAGGGACCGCCCATCTATCGTCTCAACTGAGAGAGAAGTGGAACAAGGGATTAAATCAACACAATGGACCTTAGCAAAATCCTCTGATATAAAATTCCCCGCAGCACCAGAGTCCAGCAGAGCATCAGTAGGAACACGATTCCCATTAATCCATAATATGACAGGAATCGTTACACATTGAATGGTGCTAATAGACTTCAAAGAGGCACTCACCGATCGTTGGGACTCAGAGGAAGGGCGTGCAGGACATGAGTTACGCTGGTGACCCGGTAATCCGCAATATAAACATAGACGATTAGAGAGACGGCGGTCTCTCTCCTCCGCGGACAGGCGGTAGGTGTTGACTTGCATGGGTTCGGTCAAATCGTATCCGGTAACAAGCACTTGTGGTATGACGCGACGTGAGCTTGAGCGTCGGGACCGTTGTAGGTTATCGATATTAATGGCAAGCTCAATAAGGCTGCTGAGGTCCCTGCCCTCGTCTCGACATGCCAGTTCCATCTTTAGCTCGTGATTTAACCCTCTGCGGAACAGAACCTTTAATGTATCGCTCACCCAGGTGGTATGCGCTGCCAGGGTCCTAAAGTTCAACGCATACTCGGCTGCAGTCCGTCTCCCCTGTGATATCTCGAGGAGGCGATCACCCGCTCCTTTCCCTTCCGTGGGGTGATCAAAAACTTCACGAAACTGCCTCAGAAAATCTTGAAACGAGGAGAACGCTGTCCCATCGGGACCCCATATAGCAGTAATCCACTCCAGAGCTTTATCAGTCAATAGTGAACAAACAAAAGCGATCTTACCAGTGTCGTTGGTGTAAAGGGATGGTTGCTGATCAACGAAGAGCAAGCATTACAACAGAAAGCCCTTACATCTGGTAGAGTCGCCGTCAAACTTTTCGGGAAGTGCCAAACGAGGGTTAATATGAGACGGCGTCTCCATCATGCGGGGAAGGGCGGCTGCTGCCGGAGCAGGTGTGACAGCTGCCGTAGCTGCCGTGTCATGGAGACTGCGAACGGCCTTAACGAGCTCCTCAGTGACCGTCGTTAACCGATTCAGCTGGTGCTGGTTTGCCGCGATCTGGCTTGCTTGGGCCGCCATGTTAGCACACAGATGTTCATAGGCCGCTGGTTCCTTTGGAGGCGAAGTCTTCTGTAATGACTCAGAACTCAACATCGGATCCATGAGCAGGCTTTATTGAATGAACTCGTAGTCGTATGGGCGGAGGTCGGTAACAGCAGATACAACAGTGTGGAACAGGCAAAAAGAGTGGTCGGTCAACAAGCAAACAGGTCAGGATAACAGGCAGAGAATCACAGTCCAGTAGGCAGGCAATAGTAGATGGGCAGCAAAGGTTCGTAGACGAGAAACACAGCGGAACAGCAACCGGAAATCAGACAGGGAAAATAACGCTCAGAAATGATAGCCGTGGCAGAATCAAGACTTCGCGTCTGATTAGAGAAACCAGTCTGTATAAATACATAGTCCTGATGAGCTCCAGCTGGGCAGGAATCAAAGTCCAAGGATGGGGCCTCTGGGAAGTGTAGTGCACGTCAGTGTAGGTGGGTGAATGGGTGCATGTAAGTTAGTATTCGGGAGATGGGACCCTCTGCTGGCCAGCAGAGGGAATCACAGGGTTCGTCTCCGTAACAGTAACGTTGCACCTACATGTCAACTTATCCTAACCCTAACCCTACCAGTCTCATGAAACTCTACCCACACTCTAATGATATTTAGTAGACACGTAGGTGCAACACGACTTATAGTCAACAGAATATGTTAAAGGGACCATCAAAATAAAGTGAAACCCAAAAAGGCCTCAGTTAAGCCATTTTGAGAACTTTGCAAGCATGGAGGCAGGGAGAGCTAGAGGCAGAGGCAGGGGCAGAGGAAGAGGAGGACAGAGAGAGAGAGGAGGACAGAGAGAGAGAGGAGGAGGACGTGGTCAAAGAGGCCACGCAAGGACCATTATTTCGGATGACATAAGAGCAACTTTGGTGGACCATGTCATCAACCATGGCCTGACTATGAGGGAAGCTGGGCAGAGAGTCCATCCTAATCTAAGCCGCTTCACAGTTTCATCCATAATAAGGACATTCCGACTGGAAAACAGGTATGTCTTCAACTCTCTACTCTACTCAGACTGTATCTAGAGTATTTACAGTACTGTACCATATCACGTTACTGTATCACATGTTTTGTATTCCAGGGTGGCTAATGCTCCTTTTTTTAACAAAAGTGGTAGTTTTGTGAAACATACAGTGATAACGTGTTGAGATGTTTCAGTATTGTGTATGGTAAATACAGTAAAGTTCAGTATACACATTAATGTAAAAAAGAAGCAAACGAGAACCATTTGTGGTTGCATTTTTCTACAGAAGGGCTAGAAGACCTGCTGGGGGTGGACGCCAACGCCTGTTCACCGAACAGCAAGAACTTGCCATAGTGAACCTAGTCAGCGCAAATAATGCAATCCGTCTCCACCAGCTACAGCAACAAATACTTGCAGATAGGCAAGTATTCAACAACATAAATCATCAGCATCACAAGCATCACAACTATCAGACGGATCTTGGTAAAGCACAACATGACCATGAAGCAACTGTACAGGGTCTCATTTGAGAGGAACAGTTTCAGGGTCAAAGAACTTCGACATGAATATGTACAGGTATGTGTTTCCGTCCTTTACATTTACAATAAAGAATGGGTGCAGTCCAGCAACAGATGAATATGTACCACTGGATTAGTACCACATAGATTCATTCAGAAAGCTACATCAGTACCTGTGTGGTCGGATGGGTCGGTTCTGTATATGTAGCAGTGTAAGTGTGTGCTTTGAGTTAATCCATCCACAACATGTATTTTTTGTTACAGAGAATCTTGGACATGGATGGAGCTGCCCAGCCGCATGAATGCATTTACATTGACGAGGCTGGATTCAACCTTAGCAAAAACAGACGACGGGGACGTAATATAATTGGCCAAAGGGCAATTTTGCACATCCCGGGGCAGCGCAGGGGAAATATCACATTGTGTGCTGCCATAAGTCTTC
The DNA here is from genome assembly GCA_023029165.1 of Gobiocypris rarus. Classification (NCBI taxonomy): domain Eukaryota; kingdom Metazoa; phylum Chordata; class Actinopteri; order Cypriniformes; family Gobionidae; genus Gobiocypris; species Gobiocypris rarus. Next base: position 28,801,900 of record CM040931.1, on the reverse strand, counting down.
GAGGGCTACTGCACCATCATGCCAAACTGGGTCCCTATAATAAATACATAATCACATTTCTAGATGCACTTCATGATGCAGTTGTACAGGATGGACCAGAGCAGCCCAGGTTTGTTGTTGTCTGGGATAATGTCAGTTTCCATCGGGCTGCTCTGGTCCAGAACTGGTTCACCAACTATGATCAATTTGAAGTTCTGTACTTGCCCCCTTACTCGCCATTTCTAAATCCTATAAAGGAATTTTTTTCAGCTTGGAGATGGCGCGTATATGACCGCCAACCACATGCCCGTATGCCTCTTCTGCAGGGAATTGAACAGGCCTGCGGAGACATTGAGGTTAGGTCAATCCAGGGATGGATTCGGCACACAAGGGGATATTTTCCCCGATGCTTAGCAAGAGAAGACATTGCTTGTGATGTTGATGAGATCCTGTGGCCAGACCCCAATATACGGCAGGATCCAAAAGCCCACTTGCGCACAATTGTGTTTTTCTGTGTTTACAGTAGTGCATTGTTTGTTTTATTTTTGATTGAACTGAATTTACTTTACTGTAAAATATACTAATGTAATGATTTTGAATCCATTACTTCATTTTTTGGTTGTTGTGAAAACATGCCCTCTATGGAACTGAATAAAAACATTGAAAACAAAAGACTGTAGTTTTTTATATAAAGTAGACAAGTGTGTTCCTGCTGATCTGAAAGTGTATTCATATGATGCAAGTGGGTATCATTTTGTCATCAGAGTGACATTTTGACAAAGGATTGTTAGATATTGATAGTAGAGTTTCAATTTGACATATATGTGAATGGTTTATTTCCCAATGTTGTGTCTTATTTGCTTGTGTATAGAGTTTTGACACAATGAGCCAAATTTAGCAAACCGTGTGTAAGCAATAGGCAAAAACTGTAAGCAATCATAAAAAACTGTAACACCAACAAATCATGGCTTTAGAATAGGCCAAAGGTTATAGACTTTGAACAATATATGCAAGCAATGCTGACAGAGTAAGACACACACACACCCCGCCGACACCCCCAACACACACGCACACACTTCACTGTAGAACATTGTATTGAAATGTAGATATAAGATTTTATAGACAACAGTGTTTACACTGCGACTCTGAGTCTACTTTTTTGAGAGACAATAACTTTATCTACGATGCACTTTCAGATTTAAAACTTTGCAGGATGTTTTCATTCACCTAGAACTATGTTACACACTACATGATCGGTCATTTTCAAAATTTCAAAGGGGCACTTTAAATAATTTGTTGGAATTCATTCATTCATTCATTCATTAAACAAAACAGCTGTTTGCAAAACACACACTTGCAAAGAAAAATATAAACCATCTACATGCACCAACAAGTTAACAATAAGCTATCAAGTTCAGCCCTGTTCTATTTAGATAAAGCCAGCTCCGTGTCTGCAGGGCCAGGCATCCAGACTTCCCCGCTTGTGGAATTTCACAAACCTCTAGTGAAACAGTAGAGAATAGTGTGTGTATGTGTGTGTGTTGTGAATTTTAACTAGATGCTCTAAAAGGGAAGTGGCGTGATGCTACAGGAGGTCACAGGGCCCGGTTCAGGGTTATCATGCTCGGTTTCACTTTAATGGGTCTTCGGTGGAGTTTTTTTTATTTTCCACTGATGGAAATTCTCCATCTTGCCCTCCATCCAGCTTCTCGATAGCTTCTTAATTAGAGGGACAGGTAACACTATATCCTGAATCACAAGACCCTTTGTCCACAAAAACACGCTATCCACCTCTAATCTGTTTAATCCCTAAGAATCTTCAGGATCCGATTTGTTGTGCTCTAGTAAACAAGGGCTAAATTGTTTGACGTGAGGCAGTTGTAAACCTGAACTGAACGATGGCACACCTGAACTACAGGCAACACAACAGCCTGAACATCAGCACAGTGTTTTATGGAGATGCTACGGGTGCAAATGCAAACCAGGCCAACACACAATGCATCTGCTATGAATCAATAATATGATTAATTTTCATTTTAAACCAAATGAACTATTGAATCCAAAAATCTACAAGATCTACAAAAATTACCAATTGATAAGCACATTTGTGACCATGGACCACAAAACCAGTCATAAGTTGCACGGGTATATTTGTGGCAATAGCCAACAATACATTGTATGGGTCAAAATTATCGATTTTTCTTTTATGCCAAAGATCATGTTCAATTAAGATATTTTTTAAATGTCCTACCAGAAATATATTTTTAAAAAAAAGCTATTATTGTTAGTAATATGCATCACTAGGGACTTCATTTTGACAACTTTAAAGGAGATTTTCTCAATATTTAGATTTTTTGTTTTTTTTGTTTTTGTACCCTCCAGATCTCAACCAAATATTCTCCTATACTAACAAACCATACATCAATGGAAAGCTTATTTATTCAGCTCTCATATGATGCATACATCTACATTTTTGTGGTCCAGGGTCACATTTAGCCATTATAATATTAAATGTAAAAAGGGGACAGTAGCTAGTCATCATACTGTATTTTACTCAAGTAAATATCTCAGAGTTTTATTTTTGAAGGATAGTTTCTGTTTACACAAAACCTTAAAGAGATATTTTTTTGTAACCATGTAAATGTCTTCACTGTCATTTTTGGTCAATTTAGTGCATCCTTGCTGAATAAAAATATTACTTTCTAAAAAATATCTTACTGAACAACATTTTTGAAGAATATTCTGCAATTCAGCATAGGATTTAATCTGTTGGTTGCAATAGTTATTAACAATTTGTTACTAATTATGATTAATGGTGTAGAAAGAAAAAAGTATAATTATATATTTATTATATAAATATTAGAGCAATAATCAGTAAACAAGATTTTCCTTTATATACACAATTGAACTCTGTATTTGTAGTGTCGCCCCTCTTAGATTATGAACAGTATTTTAAAAAAGACGAAATCCATGACATTATTGCCAAGGAAAAGTACACGAAAAGAATCATTTCATTAAACAGCTTATTATAGACTTTTCAGCAAAATATAGACAACACAACAATTATGAAACACATAACGAACAATGAAAGACAGATCATGTAAAAGTCATAACAAATATCTCACTTTGGCCAAAGGATATAATTATTGAAGAACTGCATAAAATTATAACATCTAAACACATATAACGACACACCTCACAATGTAGTGCAAAAATTGCCTTTGGTTTTATTGTATTCATATTTAAAACTATGTTTATTTGAACTGTATAAAGTATTTTTAAAAACGGCAGAGACACTTTAAGCCAATATTTACGTAAATATAATAGGTTATCAATATATGTGTACCAACTCAGCACAATTTACAGAAACACTATAAGCAGCATAATATTCAGTGACAAGACAATACAGCTCCTTGTCTGTTTCTTGCTCCTGGCTTGCCCTGCGACCGGTGTTTACTTCTCATCGTTTCTAACATCTTAAGATGTGCAGCAATTTGCCCAGTGTTGGCTAAACTGCGCTTTGGTTTATGTAAATGTACATTCCTGTTTTGGTTCAGTTCCATCCGTCAGGACGGATGCTGAAGGTCACACCCCTCTGCTGTGGGAGGGGCTTGAGTCTCAGGTGAGGTACAAAGCTGCAGGACTCTGAACTCAGAGCTGAGATGAGACATGGGGCCACGCGGACAGGTGATACTAACGCTACTCGTCCTGATGTTTGTGACCTACATCTGTCAGGCAGGTATGGGAAACTTGTGCCACTAACTTTTATGTTTTTCTTATTTTACACTTGCTTTGTTTATGAAAATTAATCATCATTATCCGATTAAGAGTCACTTAGACGAAACGTCACCAGAGAACATAATAAAGTATATGTATATATTATTTCTTTATTTTGGAGCTGTGGTGTGCCAACTTTTCCTTCCTTTTTTATGATAATAAACTGACAGTTATCAGATAGTTTAAGATAGTTTATGATATTATTATATATAAATGTATACATGTATATATATATATATATATATATATATATATATATATATATATATATATATATATATATATATCATACTATTATTTATATTATTGTATGTTTCTATTTATATTTTAAATATTTTAAATGTTTATATTTATAACCTTAATTTGAATTAACATTTACATTTATAATTTGATGCAGTGCATTTATTGTGTACATAGCCTACATGTTTTTTTACATTGTATTATATTTTAAAAATCCCTGTATGTAATTACTTCTGTAATTAATTTTTGTATTTACATCTATAATTACTCTGTTGACCCTTCTCTTACCCCTATACCCACTCTTAAACCTACCAATACCACCAAACCTGTCCCTAACCTTACCCATATCCATCCTCAATAGCTTCAAATGCTGAAAATGAAAACAAAAAAAAATACCTTTTTTTACTTTGTAGTACATTGTAGTTAATGAAACTTAATATAAAGTGTGACCATTGTGATAAACATGGAAAGAAGATACACGCAATTCGTTATCATGTAATCAGTAATAATCACGGTAAAATATAACAAGAATACTTTTTTTTTTTCTTTTTTCTGAACTTAATTAACTGTGTTTATCCAATTTACTTGACCAGTTGAAATTGACAAAATGTAAAAAGTTATCTTAACTTTTGGAAATTTGGGGAAAAGAAGCAATTTGAATGTGTAGAAGTTTCACAACGATAAACTGATGATTTCATTGGGTTGTTTTGTTGCAGCACTGCTCCGGAAGTCTTCCGCGGAGGATTTTCTGCGATCTGGGAGAGAGAAGCGTGCAGTGAGATGTCAACACGGAGGCTGTAGCTCTGAAGACAGTGAGGCAGAAGAACTACTGGAGGCCAACTCCGATTACGTGAGTGGACTACAAACTAATGTCAGCTTTTTTTTTTTTTCATGATAGTCACTAATATTTCTATATCACATTGAACATAAGCCATTCTAAACCTTTTATTTGTATTGGTGCACTCTAATGCTGGGTTGTTTTAACCCAATGTTGGGTCAAATATGGATTAACCCAGCCGTTGGGTTAATTTTTTTAATTAAAATATTTAACTGCAACTGCTGGGTTAGTCCATATTTGACCCAACATTGGGTTAAAACAACCCAGCATTTTTCTGATGAGTGGTTCAGTGACTGTTCTGAGTGTGGTTTAGTGAGTCAATCTTAAGGGTTTGAACCCTGTCAGGTGTATCAGTTTTTGTTCATTTTGAAACTGAAAAGCACCTCATGCAAACTGCTCATCTATTTTCACTCATCAGGAGCAGGACAACTCAAAGATGTTCCTTAATGGTGGATCTCAAGTAGGGGTGCACACGGTAAGATTCCAGCACATGTACACTGAAAAATGCTGGGTTAAAAAGAACCCAAGGTGGGTTAAAAATGGATAAACCCAGCAATTGGGTTGTTTTAACTCAGTGAATGAGTTGTTTTAACCCAGCGGTTAAATTAAATGTTTGCTTAAAACAACCCAATCGCTGGGTTAAAACAACCCAAATGTTGGGTTTGTCCATTTTCAACCCAACTTGAGTTTCTTTTAAACCCAGCATTTTTTAGAGTGTAAGATAGATAGATAGATAGACTCTAAAAAATGCTGGGTAAAAAACAACCCAATTTGGGTTGAAAATGGACTAACCCAGAAATTGGGTTGTTTTAACCCAGCGGTTGGGTTAAATGTTTGCTTAAGACAACCCAATCGCTGGGTTAAAACAACCCAGTTGCTGGGTTTGTCCATTTTCAACCCAAATTGGGTTGCTTTTTACCCAGCATTTTTTTAGAGTGTAGATAGATAGATAATTCCTTGTATGTATACCCTTATGAAAAAGAAGTATAGGCCACTAATATCAATGTACTAGTAGTAAACTTTTAAGTGTACTATTTCCATACTGTTTGGGATTTGATTGGCCCACTTTTTAGTATAAAAATTATACGTTTAAGTATACCATATAGTAAAATTTAAGTGTACAACTAGTTTACAACTCCATTTCTCATTTGTACTGCATCTGTACTACAAGAACTGTAGTGCATTCATGAACTAAAGTATACTTGTAAGTTTTCTTTAAGTGAACATAACATCATACTTATAATTTACAATTTATATAAAATGTATACAAATATAACACTATTCCTATTCACGTATACATTTATACTTCAAATACCTTTAACTGTACTTTAATGCTCTTCATTTTAAAAATGTTTTTCTAGCTCTGTGCAACTTTTTTATCAACACTTGAATGAGAATAAGTTTCATGAAAAAAACAACATTTAAAACAAAAAGCAGAGAAAATCGCATTTTTGTCAAATACTTTGTCCGGATGGGATTCAGAACAATGATGAAAACACAGATGGAGTAGATCAAGTCCATCAACACCCCCAATGCTTCACAGTCAGGCGGTTAGGCGGTTTTGATGTGTATGCTGTTTAATGTTTGATGATCGCGTTACATTTGCACAAGCAATGTTCTATCACTTGTTTCTGCTTCTTCTTCACCTGTGTTTTGATCCGGAGATTCTGTTATGTTTCAAAAGATGCATAATAGCGCCCCCTACTGTATAACAGTGAAAACATGGCTAGCTGGAATATTCAGTCAATGGTGGGGAAATAGTCAAGTAGATTTGAAGTAAATTCACTACACTACCAGTGGACTAGCCTACACAAAATTCAGATACTCAGAATTAGGAAAGTATCTGTTTTCTTTATATATCAATATTTTCGAACAAAAATATTGATATATAAACAATGTAAGTTTATTATACTATGTAATAAGGCTACTCAATCAAAAGAGTAAACTACAAGCCAAGTATACTTAATTATACTTTTAAGTATATCTCAATCAAAATATTGAGTACGTACAGGCCAAATATACTTAAACTTTTATGTCAAGTCAAGTATACTTAAGTGCAGTTTTAAGTATATTTCTGAGACGAACATAAAAAGTAAACTGAAAGTATACTTTCTTATTTTTTTATTTTAAAAGAAGTATACTAATAGCACACTTGAATGAACTTATTTTGCATAAGGGTAATGTTCCCTGGATAAAACAAAATAAAACAAATAAACTGTACTTTATGTCCAGTGTCTGCTCACATGTCTCAATTACTACCATGTTAAATGCAATGTAACACAATCCATCCATTGGGGGCTTTTCTGAACTTCTTCCTTTTCTCTCTGCCCTCCTCTCAGAGGCCTGACGGTGAGCCACAGGGAGAGGGCTCGGGAATGTAGCCCTGCGGCTCATGGCTTCAGAGCTGAGAAGAGAGAGAAATCCTGGGGGAAACTCAAGACCTCTACTGTACTGCATGATCGGATACAAGCACAGGTGCTCCAATGTGGAATAAAGTCAGATGCTATAATAAAATCTTAGAATGAATTGTCTTAAAAATGAGAATAGCCTCCTAAAGTGTTTCTGGGTGTTAGAAAGTCAGGCTGAAAAGTATGATTCAGTCTGAGATGAATACGTTTTTCATGTAATTAACATAGATGTGGTGATGCCATCTTTGGTGCTTTTTAAAGAATGCTGCTGAAAGCCTTTACCTGTTGTACAATCTCTTATGACACTATAGTCATGGTGCTAAATTGAAATTATTAATTCTAGAGGACAGTATTTATATAAAGAATGAACCTAACACAATAGAACTTCACTTACAAAAAAAGTGGTACCTCAATGCTACCATGCTACATATTCCATTACAACTTTTATTCCCTGGTGTCCAATGGCTTTATATATACTGTATACTCAGATGCAAAGAAATCTCTGCTTTAACCATCAATTCATGCTTTAATTTCCTATACAGAAAGGTTGTCATGGAAAATACCTTGAATGCAATTTGGAATGCATTACAATGAAACGTAAATACCATGGTATAAAAATATGCTAATCATCAAAGTACGAAGGTATTGCCATCATGTTTAGGCCTACGCCAAACATACAATACAGCATATATTATTAGCAATACTGTATTTCATTTACAGTAAAGATCATTAAAATCATTATTTCTTTTCTTAAAAGTGCATCCTATTGATTTTTCTCAGTGCAAATGCTATTATACATCCTAATGTAATTAAAAATAAAGATTAACTGCTTTAGAAATATTACATATTTCCCTTTTCTGCTTTGTATTCTGGTTTTAATGTCTAAATGCTATATACAAAAGCTTCCTGACGTGAATAAACAGCATTATCTGCATTCTTGCTGGAATATTTAGTTCAGAAACTATTAAATGTGTTATGCAGCCTAACAGTAAATTAGCCTTGACCATCGGCTTGGCTGATCGATCTGGTATAACATTATGACCACCTTCCTAATATTGTGTTGGTCCCCCTTTTGCTGCCTAAACAGCCCTGACTCATCGAGGCATGGGCTCCACTAAACGCCTGAAGGTGTGCTGTGGTATCTGGCACCGAGATGTTAGCAGCAGGTCCTTTAAGTCTTGTAAGTTGCGAGGAGGGGCCTCCATGTATCAGACTTGTTTGTTCAGCACATCCCATAGATGATGAACAGGGGTCAGCATGGGCACCCTGACTGGTCTGCGGCTATGCAGCTCCATATATACGCAACAAACTGCGATGACACCTTTCTATCAGAACCAGCATTATCTTCTTGAGCAATCTGAGCTACAGTAGCTCGTCTGTTTGATCGGACCACACGGGCCAGCCTTCGCTCCCCACGTGCATCAATGAGCCTTCACCACTGTTCCTTCCTTGGAGCACTTTTGATAGATACTGACCACTGCAGACCGGGAACACCCCACAAGAGCTGCAGTTTTAGAGGAGCTCTTACCCAAGCGTCTAGCCATAACAATTTGGCCCTTATCAAACTCGCTCAAATCCTTATGCTTGTCCATTTTTCATCTTCTAATACATCAACTTTAAGAACAAAATGTTCAAAATATATCCCACCCACTAACAGGTGCTGTGATGAAGAGATAATCTGTCATTCACCTTAGTGGTCATAATGTTATGCCTGATCGGTGTATTTTCTAGATTTTGATTGTCTTCAGACTTTAAAGTGTTTCTGCTGCCACCTGCTGGTTGTAATTCATATGGCACCACCGCAACACCAGTCAGTCTCTTGCATTCCACAGGTTGTGCAACATGCAGAGAAAAGGGAGAAAATTGTGTGGAGGAAAGCAATACTTGCAATTTTGTTATCTACACCTGCTCTATGGGACAAACAAGGGCATTTTCTTCTACCTGAGCTGGAATGTTTAAGAATGTTGAGAGGTAAAGCTTTTTTCACAGGAACACCAGAGAACCTCAGCCCACCTGACACCACTTCTTGCGACTGTGTGTGGCGTCCCTGGTGGCAGGTTGCTAGGCGATGCTAGACATGTAAACATGGTAAGGTGTCAGCTATACCGTGGGAGACCGAATGCTTCAGTGATTTGAGGAACCAGAAGGCAGGAGGGCAAGCCGGGGCCATATGAACAAATTTCAGGAGGAAATGGAACACCCCGGAGCCCCACAATAAAAGAGTGATACAAACTCTGCAGGGAAGTTTCTGTATAGCTTTCTGCCAAATTACACAAATGCTGAAATATGACAGGCTAAAAGGGAAAATTGAGTATATACTATAACAGATGTGGGTTTATGTGAAGAAAAAGAAACATACATGGTTTGTCTCAGTAGTTTTATGAGACAAAAAGCAATAGTCTGACATTTAAAATAAGTTTTAAAATAAAAAACAATGCAAAACCTGAAATAAAAATATAATCCACCTGGATGCTATTTGTTCCTATAAATGTGCCATGAAGCTGTGCCTTTCCACGACGCTGTAAACATGCTAAAATGCTTGACAGATGTTTGTAAATCCAGCAGGCTAGTTCACCACTAGTTTTCAGCCAACTACACTGTACCATTTGTCCCCCATCTAGTTTATTGCTTTTTCTATAAGCAATTATTAAGTATTCAATAACCTGTAAATATGGGAAAGTTTGGACAGTTTTACACAAACTTCAATTACAAAATAACCATTTTATTTTTGTTAAATAACACCACACTGTAAAAAACAAATCTATAATCAATACGTTTTTATAATGTTTTTGCATTGCTTTAACTTATCAAAATAAGACAAGCAATTTTCAACCTTTTTTCATTTTTTTAAAGGTGCACTATGTAGGATTTTTGCAGTAAAATATCCAAAAACCACCAGGCCAGTGTTATATATCTTGTTCAGTTGAGTACTTACAATATCCAAAAGGTTTCCAACTATTTGTAAATCGTGAGAAAATTGCTATTTTAACCAATGAACCGGGACGTCTGATGGAGTCGCCATTTAATTGCGTCATATGCATTACCCTCGTTTCTGGTTTTATTTTGCAGAAACGCTTTCCTCTTAATGCAGAGTGCAACAAGTGTCATACCAGTCGCAGAGCAAGCGCACAGAATAACGTCATAACATCATTTTCAACACACTCAGATGTATCTAATATGATAAACCTGAGTTACCTCATACTCGTGACCAGAAAAGCAGAAATGGCACCGGCGACTGTGACATAATAAAAGTACAGCTGCTCATGAGGCGTGTGTTCTGTTCAATCGCTCTGGCGGCCTTGGTCAGCTCCCACAACACTCGGCCCTGCTCTGCTTCATACTACAGTAACGTTAATAACCGCATCTATGAACATGATTTCTGCCAGAGTCCTATCCCGATTCTTTTCCACCGGCTTTGAGGTGAAAACCACATGTTCTGCGCACAAACTTGCCATCATCAAACTACGCCTTTGTTTTGAATAGGCGCCCTCTAGCGGACGGAAAAGTTCCATAGTGTACCTTTAAATGTTTAATGTAATTTAAGTTGAAATGACTTAAAGGGATAGTTAAAGGAAACAAAAATGACCCCATGATTTACTCACCCTCAAGCCATCCAAGGTGTGTATGACATTTTTTATTCAGACGAATACAATCTGAGTGACGTGTGATCCAAAAATCACAACTTCAGCGGTGACGTGCGTATCAATCACTACCTTAGCCTACTTAGCATCCTTGGATGGACAAAAGTAAAATCACTAGTACACTTAAATGTATACTTTTACTAAAAATGGGCCAATTTAGACCCAAGCAGTATTGAAATAGTACACTTACAAGTTACTAGTAATATAACACTTACTTACTAAATAATCTATACTTAAAAATATACTTGAACATATACTTAAAGTATACTTAAAGAAAACGCAAAAAAAAAAAAAAAGTGATTTCTTAATTTACTTTGACTTGTATTTCATTGCAGACAATATGAACAAAAAAATATTTCATGTTTTGTCTGGTCAACTTCATGTCATTTGTAAATATGCATCCTTTCCTGTCATTCAGACCTGCAACACATTTCAAAAAAAGTTGGGACAGTAAAGCATTTACCACTTTGTAATGTTGCCATTCCTTTTCACAACACTTAAAAGACGTTTAGGGACTGAAGACACCAAGTGATGAAGTGTTTCAGGTGTAATTTTGTCCCATTCTTCCTGCAAACAAGTCTTAAGGTGGGCAACAGTACGGGGTCTTCGTTGTTGCATTTTGCGCTTCAAAATGCGCCACACATTCTCTATTGGAGACAGGTCGGGACTGCAGGCAGGCCAGTCAAGTACCCGTACCCTCTTCCTCCACAGCCAGGACTTTGTAATGTGTGCAGAATGTGGTTTTGCATTGTCTTGTTGAAATATGCAAGGACGTCCCTGGAAAAGATGTCTTCTTGAAGGCAGCATTTATGCTCCAAAATCTCTATGTACTTTTCAGCATTAATGGTGCCTTCACAGAAGTGCAAGTTACCTTTGCCAAGGGCACTGACACAACCCCATACCATGACAGACCCTGGCTTTTGGACTTGTTGCTGGTAACAGTCTGGATGATCCTTTTCTTCTTTGGTCCGGAGCCACATTCCACGTTTCCACTGTGTGATGGTCCATCCCAGATGCCTCCGAGCCCAGAGAAGTCGACGGTGCTTCTGGACACTGTTAACATAGGGCTGTGCTTTGGCACAGTACAGTTTTAACTTGCATTTGTGGATGTAACTATGTTGTGGTAATTGACAAAGGTTTGCCAAAGTAGTCCTGACTCCGATATTTCAAATTATTTATTTTTAATAATTATTTAATCGATACATCATCCTCAATAAACCCGTCTCTGGCGTGTTGCCTCAGATCTTTCGAATATTCAAATCTATTATGACCTCTGACCTTTAAAATTGGCAGAATAATAATAATACACTGTTTGTTAATTGGCCAGAGGAGAACTGGCACCCCGACTGAGCCTGGTTTCTCCCAAAGTTTATTTTTCTCCATTAGGTCTCCTGATGGGGTTTTGGTTTCTTGCCACTGTCGCCTGGCTTGGCTTGCTCAGTTGGGGAAAAACTATATTTCAAATATATTTAAAAAAATCGAATTATTAAACTAAATTGACCAAATTACTGATCTAATTACTGATCTAAAGCCCACATTGTTACTGTATGATAATCGAAATATATTCTGTTGCATTATTTTTCTGTTTAACACTGTGAAGCTGCTTTGAAACAATCTGTATTGTTAAAAGCGCTATATAAATAAAGTTGACTTGACTTGACTTGACTTGACTCCTGAGCCCATGTGGTGATATCGCTTACAGATGAATGACGATTCTTGATGCAGTGCCGCCTGAGGGATCAGAGATCACGGTTGTTCAGCTTAGGCTTGCGCCCTTATCCTTTACGCACTGAAATTCCTCCAGATTCCCTGAATCTTTTAATTATGTTATGCACTGTTGAATGGGAAATATCCAAATCTCTTCCTATCTTTCTTTGAGGAACATTGTTTTTAAACATTTCAATAATTTGCTCACGTATTTGTTGGCAAACTGGCGATCCTCTGCCCATCTTTGCTCCTAAAGGATAAGACCTTTCTTGGATGCTGCTTTTGTACCAAATCATAATTACAATCACCTGTTGACATCACCTGTTTCAAATCACATCATTATTTAACCATTTTACCTCATAACTAGCCCTAAATTGCTCCCGTCCCAACCTTTTTTTAAATGTGTTGCAGGTCTGAATGACAGGAAAGGATGCTTTACAAATGACATGAAGTTGACCAGACAAAACATGAGATATTTTGTGTTCATATTGTCTGCAATGAAATACAAGTCAAAGTAATTTTAAAAATCATTACTTTTTTTTTATTTGCGTTTTCCATACTGTCCCAACTTTTTCTGATTTGGGGTTGTACTTAAAAAAAAAAGACACTGCACTTTAAATTAAACATGCATTGTGGTGAGGTTATATGAAAATAGTATGCTACTGTTTTAAATGTTTATCTTTGCATATTGTATAATGTTTCAGACTACTTAATAGTTAGTAAACAGTATAAAGCCTACTTGTGCAGTAAGCAGAATGCTAGTATTCCAGCAGCTATTGCTATTTTGATGAGCAAATGCAATTAAATAAAGTCTATATAAAAACGCATTTATGAAACATGCCATGTGTTATGATTGTACTGATATTTGTTCGCTTCATTTACATTTTGATGCTTCAGAGAAGTGTGCGCAATGGTAACACGCCTACAGGTGGCAGTAATGCTCAGGATAAACATAAACGCATAATTTCACACTCTGTAAATCCACTGTCTCAGATTCAAAGAGTCATTTTCTAAATGAGATCTCTTTGCAACTGAAAACAAATGTGCTGAAATGTTGTGCAAATCATTTGAAATGACATTGATCGCTTCAGCCTGAAATTAGACTGTGCCTTCAGCCAGAAATAAAAGCGTCACAGCAGTGTGTATCTGCAGCTTGATCCTATGAATGAGCCGCGTGGCTGATCAAAGTCTGAGTATCTTGGTCCAGCGTGAAGGTCTATTTTGTGAGTTAGATCTGAGCTTCAGGAATCTAAATCTCTTTGAAGCCTGCGCAGACTGGATTAAACATGAACAAACGATGTACTTTATTATTCTGACACAAGAGTTAACAGTGGATTATCCAAAACCTGTTATTTGTCCTAGGCTTTAAGCTCAGTTTTTCATTTTTAGCACAAAGATTTCTTTCCAGTGAAACTATTTAATTTAAATATGCAAGAAAGTCAGCCAAAACACTGATGGTCATCTTGCAAAACATCAATGAGCCTTACCCTAACCCTAACCCTAACCCATTACAGTTAAAGTTGCTGTCTCAAAACATAATGAGCATCCCACCTTGGTGTGTCACTGGAAGAACAACTCATTTTGACCAAACATCACAAGCATACTTTTTAAATTAGTTATTCTATCTGTATCAATCATGTCAGTCCTGCAAGTTTTGTAACAGGAAGATGTTTGGTCTAATTAACTAAAACGCATAATTTCATCCAATATTTTGAGTGTTGCTGTTTTTTGTGTGTGATTTTTCAAATGTTAAAGTTCACTCAAAAATGAAAACTCTGTAATTAATTACTCACTCTCATGTTGTTCCAAACATGTAGGACTTTCATTCATCTTTGTAACACAAGTGAAGATCTTTTGATGAAACATAAGAGCTTTCTGTCCCTCCATTGACAGCTATGCAAGCTACACTTTGGTGTTTCAAAAAGATCAGAAAGAGCATGTAAAACTAATCCAAATCAATTGAGTGGTTTGGTCTTGCAGAAGCTCAAACGTGCTGCGTAACATGAGAATGAACCTCATTGGTTCTTGAGGAAACTCAAACGTGCTGCGTAACACGAGAATGAGCCTCATTGGTTCTTGCTGAAGCTCAAACGCAAGGCGTAACACGAGAATGAGCCTCATTGGTTCTTGCTGAAGCTCAAACGTGCTGCGTAACACGAGAATGAACCTCATTGGTTCTTGAGGAAACTCAAACGTGCTGCGTAACACGAGAATTAGCCTCACTGGTTCTTGAGGAAGCTCAAACGCGTGAACACGAGAATGAACCTCACTGGTTCTTGAGGAAGCTCAAACGTGTTGCGTAACATGACAATTAACCTCATTGGTTCTTGCAGAAGCTCAAACGTGCTGCGTAACATGAGAATGAACCTCATTGGTTCTTGAGGAAACTCAAACGTGCTGCATAACACGAGAATGAACCTCATTGGTTCTTGAGGAAACTCAAACGTGCTGCGTAACACGAGAATGAGCCTCATTGGTTCTTGCTGAAGCTCAAACGTGCTGTGAATACGAGAATGAACCTCATTGGTTCTTGAGGAAACTCAAACGTGTTGCGTAACACGAGAATGAACCTCACTGTTTCTTGCAGAAGCTCAAATGTGCTGCATAACATGAGAATGAACCTCATTGGTTCTTGTGGAAGCTCAATGATGCTGCGTAACACGAGAATGAACCTCACTGGTTCTTGCTGAAGCTCAAACGTGCTGCATAACACGAGAATGAACCTCATTGGTTCTTGTGGAAGCTCAATGATGCTGCGTAACACGAGAATGAACCTCATTGGTTCTTGAGGAAACTCAAACGTGCTGCATAACACGAGAATGAACCTCATTGGTTCTTGAGGAAACTCAAACGCGCGTAACACGAGAATGAGCCTCATTGGTTCTTGCTGAAGCTCAAACGTGCTGCATAACACGAGAATGAACCTCATTGGTTCTTGAGGAAACTCAAACGTGTTGCGAACACGAGAATGAACTCTCACTGTTTCTTGCAGAAGCTCAAATGTGCTGCATAACACGAGAATGAACCTCATTGGTTCTTGTGGAAGCTCAATGATGCTGCGTAACACGAGAATGAACCTCACTGGTTCTTGCAGAAGCTCAAACGTGCTGCATAACACGAGAATGAACCTCATTGGTTCTTGTGGAAGCTCAATGATGCTGCGTAACACGAGAATGAACCTCATTGGTTCTTGCAGAAGCTCAAACGTGCTGCATAACACGAGAATTAACCTCACTGGTTCTTGCTGAAGCTCAAACGTACTGTATAACATGTGCTGTGAAAGCCTAAATTCAATCTGTTCATCATATAAAGCAATAGTGAAAATTCTGACTAAACCGCTCAGTTCATATGAATTAGTTTTATGATCTGTTTATGAACTTTTTGAAGCGTCAAAGTGGTAGTTGCGTAGCTGTCAATGGAAAGACAGAAAGCTCTCAGATTTAATCAAAGAGATCTTCATTTGTGTTCCGAAGATGATTGAAAGTCTTATGGGTTTGGAACAACACAAGGCAAACTGATGACAGAATTTACATTTTTGGGTGAACTAACCCTTTAAATCATTAGAGAGCTATGTGCATAAAGCTTGGTACATATTCTGCAAGAACAAAGAAATTTGTCAGGTTTCTCGAGGTGGCAAAAACAAAGTTTGTTCTGGCTAGTACATTCCATACTTCACGAGAAAAGCAGGTGCAGAACATCTCAGTCGACAGCCGATTTTCATTTATACTTCTGCATCGTTGTCCGTGGCAAAGCACAGTTACACATGCAGAGATAGCATGATACCCCTGAGGGAGGGGTTCTGGCAGACCAATCACAGTGCTTGTGGTCCATGTCGAAATCGACGCGTTGTTACATTTTTGGAGAGGTGCGCGTCAGGGTGCGTCGTAGTCTACGCGTGTTACACAGCCTATGACGTAGCAACGGCGTACACTCAATGCAGAATATTAAACTGGGCTTTAGTGTTTTTCACCCACTATCTGCGTAAAAATCCCCTGCCGAATTACCTACTGTTTTTTGACAAACTCCAAGGTCGTGTGGTAATTTAAATGCTGTCCGAATCCACATCTCTGTGTTTTCAAAAAGAGGTCACTTAAACATTCACTGTTTATAACCTTTTTGACCACTGCAGAGCACCATACGGCTGCACGTCGCTGTAATTTGAATGTGTCCAAAATTTTACTGGAGTAGATGCATTTACATTAAAGGGTTAATTCAGCGATTAGCATTAAGCTTTGTATCAGTAGAAACCCAGGAGTATATTCAAATTATCGTACTTTCCCTCATATGACCCTGAGATGAGAGAATTATGTATTTTGTTTCTGGAAAAATTCCTCCAATGACGCAAATATCGTCATTTTGCGTCATCGGAGGAGTTTTTGGCCAGAGGCTAAAGACTACAGCCAGCAGAGGGCGCTATTTCCACATGTTTTCAACATCACACTCACAGCACTCGGCTCGCGGAGCTGCGGAGATTCATGTAAACGGAGCGGTGGAGAGCAAAGTGAGTGTTTTAACTTTTAAAATGAACTTCCTATGAAAGTTAAGCTTCCAAAGACATGATCTGATCACGCACTGTGAATGCGGTTGTGAATCCCGCGATTACCTCAGCTCATGTGATGAATGTAATCCGATCCTGCTGCATTTGTGCCTTGACGCTCAATCGGTTCACTCGCATTATATCAAACAGACACGTTCAGTTTTTAATTGTAGTGTCTCTAACTGAACTGATTTTCTGAAATTGAACGTGGTAGGCAAGTGATCCAGTAATCCAGTAGCCGACTAGCCGCGCCTAGAGTAGGGCAGTGAAGCAGTGCGTTCTGGGAATTGTTGTCTTTCATCCCCATGAGACAAAAATAAATTCTGTGTTTTCTCAGTCACTAAATTTAAAAATAATTTCACATTTCTACTGCATTAATGGCCCAGTTTAAATACAGATGCATCTTCCTAGCACTGAAGTACCCTTTAAGTACAAATACATATCGCTTTTTTTACTAAATATCTGGTTGGGCCAGAAAAATACGGAAAACACAACATTTTTGCAGCAACAATAGTGTAGTGGTAAGACGCATGATAAAGAAAAGTGTTGTATTTCACTCAGTCTGGGGTTGCCAGTTGGGGACTAGCTCACCACAGATGTCCGGTTAGAGACATGAAGAAGCAATAGGTTCTTAAGTTCTTTGTTCTTTATTTCCAGCACATTGCACGAATCAGTACATTTTGCTTCCATATACGTTTGTATGTGTGGTATAGAACAAAGCATACAATAAATAATCAATATAACGTAACAGAAACAATCAAATAACTAGATAAACTTAGAGAGATAACAGAAACACTCAAAGCAACATCATGTGAATACATGAGCAAATTAATAATTCATTCATTAAACAAGGCAAATCAACCAAACATAAATCAAACAGATAACATAAGCTGAAGTGCATAAATCAACTTACTCGTACTATACGCACACATCAAAGGTGAAGCAAACACAGAGTCTGTTTGATACATCTCACCATGCTGAGCTATTCACTAGCCCTAATCAAAGCCACCTGCTGGAGATGGGCGGAGCATAGTGTCTTTGCATTGCTGCCTTGACAAGCGTGCCCTGACATTGACTGGTTACCAGAGAAAGTTCCACTGACAGATACTTCAAAATACAAGTCCCAATGGGCCTTTTTCACAGCCGCCCCCAGATTTCCAAAGAATGAGGAAATCTGTCCATTATAAAAGGTCAAAGTCCAATTTTAGTCTGGAATCTCAGGTAGCTGTATAACCTTAGCCACAGGTCGCATAAAGCTTGTCCTTAATTCTCACTTCAACAGTTCTGATTATATTATCCACCCCAGGAATACTTGAGAGATCTGACCAATGGGCCACATGGCCCTGGGGAATTGAGGGTCCACAATCATAACTGTAGTTCCCACCTTGATATCGGGCGACTCTAGTTGCCATTTGCTACGAATCTGAAGACCAGGCAGATAAAACTTGATAAATCGCCCAAAAGTGATCCGCTAGGACTTGGCTATGACGCCATCGACGTCGACTCAATAGTTCACTTTGAGGATATATCACTTGAGGAAGGGAAGAATCGGGCCACCCCATTAGGAGTGAATTAGGAGTAATAGGATCTGGGTCAGCAGCATTAGAGGAGGTATACCCTAAGGGTTTAGAATTTAAAATCCCTTCGATCTCAACGAGTGTAGTGAGAAGAGTTTCCTCTGGTATTGGCTGAGTTCCCAGAGTGACCTGTAGAGCTTGTTTCAGGGAACGGATCTCCCTTTCCCAACACCCACCGAAATGTGGGGCATAAGGTGGGTTGAAGCGGAAGATAATCTGCTGACTGGCAAGCTGTTCCTGAAGCTCTGGAACTAGTCCAGCAAATGTCTGATGCAGCTCCCTTTCCCTCCTTTAAAATTGGTACCCTGATCAGATAAAATTTCCAAAGGTCTCCCACGTTGGGCTATAAAACGCCTGAGGGCCATTAGAAAGGAGTCGGTATCAAGTCTTGAGAGAATGTCAATATACACTGCGCGTAGTCATGCACTTGAACAGAATACCCCAGCGCTTCTCACTTCTGCCCAATCTTACCAAGTATGGCCCAAAACAGTCAATTCCAGTAGAATAGAAGGCCGGTTTGAATAAACGTAGCCTGGCTGGAGGCAGATCAGCCATTCTGGGTATCTGTGGATTCTTACAAAATCTCTGACATTCTGAACAATCTTTGCGTTGATAACATCGAATTGCTTCCCTACCCCGAAGGATCCAGTATTTCCTACGCATTTCCGCCAGTACTCTCTCAGGTCCTGGATGAAGCAGCTTTGCATCATAGTCCTTTATGAGAAGCGTAGTGATATGATGGCGGGAATCAAGGACAATAGTATGCATCAACCCAGGCTCAATCTCTTCACAGCAGCGAAGACGACCTCCTATTCTAAGGAGCTGACTCAAAGAGTCAAGTTCAGGAGCGAGGCTAAGGAGTCGACTGTGCTTATGCAGTTGTTTTCCGCTGTAAGCTGTGATATATCGGAGGCAAAACTTTCCCATTGAGCTTGCTGAAGTATAGCTATTTCAGCCTGTCGAAAGTCTTCAGCTGAGAGATTGGCCCCATTTTCCTTGAGAGATTCTGCAGTGGCTGTCAGTAGCTCTCGAAAGGTCAGAAATTTGCTTGGATCCGGTATGGACAAACGTTGTGCTGCATTAGTCAGTCCACAAAATGTAGAGTTTCTTAATTCATCATTATCAATAAGGGATGGTGCTGGTGTAACCGCCACTGATCAGATGTAAGATGGATGAATGATGGCCCTGTATTCCATCGACTTCGTGTTCCTAGTTCTGCCAGCTTTTTCCTCTGGTGATATCATCTGCCGGGTTATTATCAGAGTACACATAGCGCCATTCACAATGGTTGGTAAGTTCCTGAATCTCGGTCACCGTGTCCCAACGAAACCTTGAATCGACAGGATTCTGATTTAATCCAACTTAAGACTGTGGTGGAATCAGTCCAAAGAAAAACTTGATGAATGGGTAAAGTCAGTTCATTCTGTAGGATCTTGGCCAACTGGGCACCTGTTAGAGCTGCACATAGTTCTAGTCGGGGATCGACAGATGTTTTTTGGAGCCACTCTTGACCTGGCCACAATGAATGTGACCTCCACTTCTCCCTGCTGATCTTCTGTTCAAGATAAGCGACCGACCCATACGCTAACTCTGACGCGTCACAGAAGATATGAATCTCTATGACTGGAGGCATCATCCTTCGTTGCACTGCAATAGCATCTCGGTAAGACTATTTCTTGAAGGTTACTGAGCTCCTCTGCCCATCTGTTCCAAGCATTCACTAAATTCTCAGGTAATATGGGATCATCCCAATCCTCTTTTTGTCCCATAGTCGCTGCACTATTACCTTGGCCCGTGTGAGGTATGGGATGATGTAGCCAAGTGGGTCATATTGACTGGCGAGCACTTTATAGATGTTGCGCATAGTAATTTCACTTTATAGCACGAAGCTTATAGGACAAGGTATCAGTTTGACAGTTCCACTGGAGTCCAAGCACTGATTCATGATTCAAAGCATTACCCTTGGCAATCCATTGCTCAGCACTGTCAGACCTGGATGCCGCTGGTAAGTGACTGATGGTGAAAGGTGCATTACTCGCCCACTGCCTGAGTTCGAATCCTCCTCCTGCCAAGATACTCTGCAACCGGTCTACCATGTGTCTTGCTTCATCTACAGAGGGCAGACTTTGAAGGTAATTATCTACATAAAATGCCTTCAGTACAGCATCATGTACCTTTTCACCAGCCTGACTTTTCCCAAGATATGCTTTTGCAAAGCAAATTCAGCGCAACATGGACTACTAGTTGTCCCAAAGGGAAGGACTTGCCATTCATAGACTCGGGGTTGCACTTCTCTTTCTTGATCTCGCCATAAGAAACGGAGAAGTGGTCGATCTTCAGGAAGTATTCTTATCTGGTGGAACATTCCTTTAATATCACTACTGAGGGCGACTGAATGTTCTCTGAATCTTAGTAGCACCGCCAGCAATGAGGAAGTCAGAGTTGGTCCTGGAAGTAACAGTTCATTGAGGTTGTTCCTTGAAACTGGAATGAACAGTTGAAAACCACCCTATGCTTCCCATTATGCTCAACCATATGATGTGGAATATACCAACTTACTGGAGTGTCTTCTGCTCCTGACTGTAGTTCAGCAATGTAACCAGCCTGTTTTAGTCGTTTAATTTCATTCTGGTAGATGGCTGCTTGATCAGGAGACTTACTGAGGCGACGCTCTAGACTTCTTAGATGAGGCATTACTGCCGCTTTAGCTGCATGAAGAGGGGCATATTTTGAACTCGGAGCAGTGGGGTAGCATATCGCTGTATCCCATCAACCTCAACTCTGACGGTTTTGTTTTCCAGTAGTTTCAACGACTGCTGGTCCTGTATTGATGTACTCGCATCCCTCCATGGAAGGACATCCATTTGCCAGAGTCTTTCAACTTGTTCGTGCAGAGTAGCTGAAGGTGACAAACTCGTAAATAGACATTGCTGTTCTGTGAGGTGATGTTGCAAAGCTTGAACTGGTCCTTGCAAAGTCCATCCAAGAAGAGTCCTAATTGCAGCAGGACCACCTGGTGGTCCCAAGCGAACCGGTTCAACTGGGGTAATTAAATGATGGCAGTCTGATCCAATGAGCAAAACTGGATGAGCAGCTTCAATATTTCGGAGGGGGAAGTCCTTTAAGTTGACGGTATCTTTTCCGTAGAGCCTTAACAGGATGACAATGTACTCCAAGCCCCAGTTCTGATGCAGTGAAAGCTTCACTGATCGGATATACCTTATCTGGTTGACAGGCTGGTGAAAGGTTGAAGGAAACAGCCGCCCCATGCAGGACCTTAAACTCTTGTCTCACCGGCGCAGGGGCAGGACCTCTGGCTTCCCTTTCAATTTCAGCTGGTTAGCTGCAGCATGCAACAAGATGCTCCTTTCTGAGCCATCATCAAGAATGGCATAAGCATTCATGGATCGATCTCCATTTCTTAGAATGACTTTACACATTTTCAACAATACCTTCCGATTTCCTGGGGCTTGTCAATGAATAATACATCATTGGCGGCCTCGCCATGATAGGATTTGCAGATGGATCTTGTCCTTCTACTCCTTTTCCTTGTTTCTAACATTAATCTCATGAAGAACAAGTAAGTGGCGGCCATTACATGATTTACAGCGCATTTTAAGATTACATTCTGAGGATCTATGGCCCCGCCCACAGCGCCAGCATCTGTTGTGTCCCTTAATCCAATTTTGCCTCTGAGTGTTGGAGAGTTTAGAGAAATTGGCACAGTTATTCAAAGAGTGTTTGTTGTTATCACAGTAAGGGCAGTAAGGTTTTGCCATTGTGGTCTTAACTGTGACAGGTGCCGCAGGGTATTTCTCAGTGCTGAGTAGAACTTCTGTCCCTTTGTGAAATGATTTTACCTTCCTTGGTGGTAGGGTTGGGCGATGTCCCCTAAATTGGCAGTTGACGATGTTTACAGTAAAACATCGCGATGGACGATGATATCGCTGCTTTTTATTTAAAAAAATAAAAATATATAATTTACTATATCTGTATTTTACTATCTCTTTACATTAATACTATTTTCTATTTAGATATTTTGCTAACCTAAATAAGGACTCACCTGCGCTAGGTTGCACGTGAGGGGAAACAAAGTATAAAGAGTTGTGCACTTTTTATTTTAATATACCTTACATAAATATTTTCTATTTAAAACTATAATTTCGTTATTATCCCGTGTTTTGTATGTGAATGCTGTTTTACGTGAATATATTACCACAGGACAGAAGCACAAATAATTGTTTTCAAAGGAAATAAATTTGCAGTTCCATTGCAGCCATGAAAACATATGGATTCATGCCGAATGAGAGAGGAGGCTGAGCCCAATTAAAGATTTGCCAGCTTTTCAAATATGTTTGTACCCGATTTTCCGATTTCCGCGAACTTTAACAATAGGCATAACCAAAAGGCTAACAGTTAGTCCATTTTATCCCACTGGACATCACGTTTCTTTTCATAAATCTTCACTCGCGTCACACTCATTTTCTCAGGAGTTGTAAACGCTTTCTTCCTTTCGCTTTGCTTATAATGAAGTCGATTATAGCCTACCCATTCACATGCTTTACTGTGCTGAAGTAGAAAAAACAATGTAGGAAGAATACCTTTTACTTCAAATTTTATTTAACACAGTTTGACTTGGCGCAAGTTTATTTGAATAGCGCAATTCACGCACACACACACACACACACACACAGCCAATTTTAATTTTGTTTTCGCTGGCAGTGCATAATCAAACACAGCCTAAATGTCTTGACCCTGTGGAAGATCAAATTCGCTCTTCAGACGTTTACAACACGTGTTGCTTTGCAACATCAGGAGAAAACATTAAGACGTTGATATTCGAGAAGGAGTCTCCAGCTCGTGTCCCACATTCATCTCAAAGCTGACGCATCTTAGTGGGGAAATAAAACATTTTTTTTAAACTAATATTTAATTGTCTTAATCTTTATGTTACCATTATTAACTGATAATCGTTAAATGTTTTACAGGCTGTAGTGTGTTGTTACTTACACTGACAGAAGTGCTAAAATAAACACGCATGCTAAAGAAATGGATTATTTAAAAATGTAGGCTATATATCTGGCATTTAAAATAGCATATATGCTTTAGTTATACTCTCAATTTAATTTACAGAGCAATCCCTGCAAAGTTTTTAGTTTTACTATAGAAGAGGATTAGTGTGTGTCGACTCGCAATGGGGCGTGGCATCACGATGGTGGCGCTCCATCGTGAAGTTGGTCAGCCATCACGATGGACGATGATATCGCCCATCGGCACAACCCTACTTGGTGGGTCCCAAGATGACCTGGGCAAATACCTCTACCCGAACTGCTTGCATATCTTGTGGAATCTTCTTGCACTTGGATTTCATATTCTAACCAGTCTGAGAAGTCAAGGAGGTTAGGAATCTTCACATCTAATGGGTAGATGAATCGTCTGAAACTGCTCCTCAGATCATGTGGCAATTTACTCAGTAGTCTGGACACATGAGATCCGCATCTTAATTCCACTTTACCAGGCTTACCTAGTTGTCGCAACATTCCCACCAAGGATCTCACCCTCAGAGCATACATCCGAATGTTTTGATGTCTCCAGTATTGATGCTCGGTCCCTCCATCAATTCCACTATGCGCTGTAATTCCAATTGATGTGGCTGGCCATACTGCTTGTTGACTGCATCCATGGTATGGGTATAAGGATGACGTGAACTGCTGTAGGATTCAGCGATTAGCAGTGCTTCCTCCAGCTTGAGATGTTCTAGCAGAATATGGAATTTGAAACGCTCTGTGGTATTAGCCGGAAGAATGTTTTCCAAAGCAATCTTAAGCCATGCAGATTCTCTGGGGTTTGGGTAAATCAGGTTGGAAATTGTAGGAGTAGGTCCACGATGTACTCTTTCTTTGTCAACCAATGAACTTGGAGAGTGGTGGTGCCTTCTCCTACTCCTGGATGGTAGTTTGTGCCATTGCCTGAAAGAAGATTGTGGAGAGGGAGAGCGGACATGACTTCTTGAAATCATGTGGACTTCATGTCCTCCATTTTGTCTATTATTAATTGGCCTTTCAATCGTTGGACTGTTACGAACCCTTTGATCCCTGGATGAGCTCAGGGACGGGTTTCTCTTGCCATCATCACAGAAGAGGAAAGACCTTCTTGACTGCTTGAATACTCAGAGCTTTCCATATGTTCCACAGAGCTACTCCTTTGCAATGTATCATGAGATGCTTGGCCGTAGTTTGGATTCGACCCGGGTTCAGTTACTCTTGGTCTCCGTGGGGCTGGTTCTGGTTTAGGGCATTCTACGGTCTTTAACAGACCAGGTACAGGCAGTGGAAATAACCTCTGAGGGGTTGCGGCTGCTGAGTTTGCCAACTTAACAATTGTTTCACTTCTGCTTGTATTTGAGACATCTGTGATGTGAACTTACTGTTAGCCTGTTTAAGATCATCTCTTTCCTCCTTCAGCTGTTGAACTGTGGTAATTAGGTCACTGTGGAGTTTCCTCAAATCAGCATTCTCCTCCCGTAATGCTTCCACATGCTGGTCCCACCGATCTGTGGTATACCATTGTTGTGGACTGTGATAATCACCATGATATGCTGCTGCCTTTGGGGTGTCCCTCCTGGCATCCTCTTCGGCTGATGAAGCACACTGTGATTTTTGGGAATAGCTGGGAGGTGTTAAGGGTCTAGGTAGATTATAACCAGTCAAGTCATAATCCTGCAAGTGTGCTGGAAGAGACACTTGTCTCCTGTGCTGCCCAAGGACTTCATCTACTGGTTGCTTCTCCATAACTGTGGAAAACTCTGGCTCCGGGTCGAAGGACCATAAAGAAAAATGTTGTATTTCACTCAGTCTGGGGTTGCCAGTTGGGGACTAGTTGACCACAGATGTCCAGTTAGAGACATGAAGAAGCAATAGGTTCTTAAGTTCTTTGTTCTTTATTTCCAGCACATTGCACAAATCAGTACATTTTGCTTCCATATACGTTTGTATGTGTGGTCTAGAACAAAGCATACAATAAATAATCAATATAACGTAACAGAAACAATCAAATAACTAGATAAACTTAAAGAGATAACAGAAACACTCAAAGCAACATCATGTGAATACATGAGCAAATTAATAATTCATTCATTAAACAAGGCAAATCAACCAAACATAAATCAAACTGATAACATAAGCTGAAGTCCATAAATCAACTTACTTCTCGTACCATATACGCACACATCAAAGGTGAAGCAAACACAGAGTCTGTTTGATACATCTCACCATGCTGAGCTATTCACTAGCCCTAATCAAAGCCACGTGCTGGAGATGGGCGGAGCATAGTGTCTTTGCATTGCTGCCTTGACAAGCGTGCCCTGACATTGACTGGTTACCAGAGAAAGTTTCACTGACAGATACTTCAAAATACAAGTCCCAATGGGCCTTTTCCACACATGACATAATGTTTTGACACAAATCCAATTGAGGTTCGAATCTGCCTTTTGCCGAACTCGCTCTACTCCCTTTTCCCATCACATATCAGATCAGAAAGGTATTTATTTTCAATGAAAATTAAGAAAATGTTAGAAAAGTGAAAATAAAGCTTCTAACATGTTTAATGAGTGTTTATCCTTTAGGGGTAGGTAAACAGACATGTGTTTAATTAGAGACAATAAAAGTGAGAGGGTCTAATATCATTGGTCTTAAAAAGTGGGTGGGTCTTGTCCCACCCACATAATGGTTCCGGATTCCGCTGTGGATGCCATCTCCTGGCGAGACGCGGGAATTCATTCGATACGCGGCGCTACTCTCACAGTACATTATGGGTATTCTCTAGCTGTCAAGCATACATCGGTTTATAAACTCGTTATTGCGGTGCATTGTGGGATTGAATGAGTGTGCTCAATAACCTCCACTATGGTTTCGGACACCACTAAATGGCTGTTCCCTCAAATAGTGCCCCATTTAAGGCTATGGCGGTGGTTTCTGCCAGGAGATGGCACCCAGCTGAATCAATCATCCATCCATCTTCCAAAACGCACTGGTCCAGCGCAATATCATGGACACAGATATAAATTCCTTTTTATTTTATTATTACATTAAATTAATTGATTAAGGTTTATAGGCCTATGTGCGAGTTTCCTTGGCAGAGTTCAAGATAAATCTTTTCATTATTACTGGAGCTGGCGGTTTGCTACGTTTCAAATAAACAGCAAACACAAACTGCAAAAAAGCAGCCCTTCCGGCGCACTTAGTGTCCGAATTCACTCACTCGTTTTCATTCATTTTCATTCACTTATAAGTGGACTGTATCAGTGGACTAATGTAGGGAATAGTGAATGAGGGTAGGCCTATAGGGGCGATTTCGAACACAGCCCTAGACTTGTATTAGTACTGAAATTCTGACAAGTATTTACAAAGGCAAAAATAAATAAGAAGAAGAAGAAGAAGAAGAACGCAAGTAACCATTTGAAATGGCCGTTATTATGGCAGCAGTTATGTTAAAATAACCAAGCAGCATTATGTTTGCCTCATGTAAATAAGAGGTTGTATTACATTATTTCCGCTCATTTCCATGTGGAATAAAATGACATTCTTTATTTTGGGGAAAAATACAAGACAGATAACCATTATAACTATATGTGCGTCTTTAAATCTTCCTATTTTAAAACAGATTAAAATAATAAAATAATAATTAGAATATTGTTTTACGCGAGTTTTATCACGGTGGCATGCAAATTTATTTTTACGGACTTCCACGTGAGAAACAATTGCCGTCCGAATAGGGCTCAAGACTCAAGCTTTTTAAATTCTGGGACAGCCTCTGTAGCTCGATCAGTACATGAAGGAAGAAGATATTTTTAATTTAGAAACATTTTTGACAGTTAAAACATTTACACCTCCTCACAGCATTCTTGCGAAATCAGAACTCAATAAATATGGGGGTGCTGTCCTGTAGGGTGATAAATGTTCAGCACGTCATTACATGTTATGCATTAATGATTTGCTTCAGGGTACACTTGACTGTCAGCTTGGAGATGTTTATTCTTAACCTTAACCTCATGTAATTTGTAAATGGTTCATTATAATTTTTGGTTTATTATCCTTACTTCAGCTCACCATTATTTAAAAAAACAACAATTAATTGGTAAAATTCAAATCTGTACACACACACACACACAACCTACTTGAGAAGAAAAAGTGATTTTCACGCGTTAGAACTTGTTTTCAAAGTTTATTTTATTGTTCATAAGACGATACATTTGTGTAGTGTGTGTTATGGACATTTTGCAAATGTTTGCATGAGCTCCATACTTCAAACTAAGTTAGACATGCAAATGCCAGTATTTAGAAAGCAGATAGCCTATATGATAATATGAATGATGTAACTCAAGGTAATATTGTTAGAAAAAAAATATTAAAAGTAAGAAAACTGAAACTTCTGTTAATCGCCCAAGTGCTCATGGTTATTTGCTAACGGGCATAATCCAAAAATGGCCAAATATTGGTTTGGCAGACATATCAGTCTGTCACTGTTTGTATCCTCACAGCAAAGCCAAACTGGAAACAAAATGAGTTAAAGATGTGGCAACCAATATCCATGACATACGGGCTGAGAATGTGTTTATTCTGGTAACACTTTATAATAACTTTAATATTTATATGAATGGTTGCATGACGTTTCTTAGTATTACTTTTCAGCTCCCAAATCACCATACATTTTTTTTTGCGGTGGAAATTAACAAAGTAAACCATGTGGAAATCATTTTCAGACTCTGGCATTATATAATGTAGAATAAATTAATAGCAGTTAATGTTGCTGTTTCTGGTGATTGTTTCGCGCTGATTTCTTAGAGCCCGCATAGTTCAGGCGTGAGATGAGAGCTGAACTGAAGCGTTTTCTTCTGCAGGTCTGTAGAGGAGCTGAGCGTCACTGAAGGGCTCTCCACCAACCGCTGCGCGTAATGCACACGGCGCACAGCGAAGAATGGAGAGAGATGCGACCTATAGACCAGTCTAAATGCACAGAGATGCATTATACCTACAGCAGATAAAACAAACTTCAAACTGTCTTTAATATCAGCTCGTATCCTTCACTGCATTGGAGAGTTTGGATATTAATGGTGTGCATTTTACGCGGACCTGGACCAGTCTGTTTTAGAGGGATATCAGATCGAACCGCGCAGAATTACTTTTATTAGAGGCAGTTTGCAAGAGTTAAGGGTGCATGTCATGTGTTCTCTTCTGGCATTAATATTGGCGCTCTCCCTGAGCGCATCATGGGGATGCCAACTGCCCCACGACTGGAGACCTCAGACGGAAGCGTGCCGCGCCGAGCTCGCGGAGATCATAGTTTTTGCCAAAGTGCTCGCCCTTCATAAGGAGTCTTACAGCGTGTACAACTACCTGCCGTGGCAGTACGACACGGATCTGTTCTTCTCCGCGGAGATCGAGCTGCTGTGCGATCAGGCTTGGGGCAGCATGTTGGAGGTGCCAGCCGGCTCCAGGTTCAATGTTAGCGGGTTGGGATATTTCCCCTGCTACTCGTACAGCGTCATGGAGAACAACTCCTACTATTTCTTTTTGAGGTGAGATTAAATGTATACGGAATTTAAATGTCAATATATGGACTCGTCTTAAAGGTAATACTTAATAATGTTTTGCCAATTAAAAAAGAAAACAAGAACAATTTTAAGAACTTAAAAACAAAAGCAAAAAATGAAGAGACGATGATATGACAAATCAGTCTTTCATAATGAGGGTCGCCCTCTCATGGGCACTGCCATATTGAGATCACATGACTAGCCATGTCATGCAATTGACTAATATACTGATAAATAATTATGATAGGGGAACAAATATACAGTAGTTATATAATGCTTTTATTCAGTGCTTAAAGCATAAAGCAACAGGTATAGCCTTTATCATAACAACAATATAAATACTAAAGGCACAACATATCAATGGAGCCTGAGTATAGTCAATAGTAATGGTATGGATCAGCGATTGTGCAATCCAATGAGCAATAAGATTATACAAACCACAACAACCTACCGCTCCTAAGACACAGACAACACAAACAATAAAACAGCTTTAGTGTGAAGGGAAAGCCGTCATTACAAGACTTAAAGGTGTCAGTAAAAGTCCAAAACCAATGATGCTATTGAGACAAATAAAATGAGTGTAAAGACAATAGTTATGTTTATGCACAAATGATTTCATGATTTCTGAAAGGTCTACATAACTTTAAACTTTGCAGTCTGATTCATGTTTTTGTTTACATGTACATATATGTATTCACGAGCAAGGACCACGTCACAACCGTGAATGTTGGAGAATTATTTATTGAAGAAGTTAGAGATGAATAGTGAGAGGATGAAGAGAAAGGGATGGTAGTCATGCTGATCTGGGCATCTGGTGTTGGCAGCGGGAGGTTCAGAGTGGGGGGCATCATCTCAAATAAATGTAGGCAGAGTGATTAGGACCCCCCCTAATCACTCGGGAAAGGCAGGGAGGGGAAGGCAGGGTTTGAGGGAACAAGACAAACAGTACTGTAAGGGGCAGCCCAATATAAGAAGATTGTCAGGTGATTGGTTGAGCCGTGGCCCAGCTCCTGAACCTCAGTTAACTAGTTAAAGCGATATTTCACCAAAAAATGAAAATTCTGTCATCTGTCAAAATATCCTCTTTTGTGTTCAGCAGAACAAAGAAACTCATACAGGTTTGGAACAACTTGTGGGTGAGTAAATGATGACAGAATTTTCATTTTTCTGTGAACTATCCCTTTAACTCCATTTAATTTGATTGCATGTCAATGCAACTTGTGGGAATGTGTAGAATGAGTCACTATGAGAGCACTTATACATCACATCAACATTGACTTATACATTTTTTAGAACATTTAAAGTTTGTGGCATTTAGGGTTGTTTCACATAAGGTTAAACATACTGTATTAACAAAAGTTGGCATGGAACGTGGTATGAGCTGGCTTCAAAAATACATCTCAGAGCATTGTTGCTTCTAGGCCACAACTGTCTGACATCTGTGCTCATTGTTTCCTAAGAACTTGAGAATTTATTTGCCTTTGGTTGGGTTTTGTTAATTCATGGTCCACCAGGGATATTCAGCAAAGAATGAATACTGTGCCAAACAACCTAAATCTCCCTCTGTTTTCTTTTGTAATGAATGGAAAATAGCTAACTTGTGTAGCTAGCTTGTGTATAATGATCATGAATACTGTCTATGTATAATGATCAAAACGTTTGTCAGACTAAATTAGCTCTGGCTTGTCTTTGTTTCTGTGTTTATAGTGAGAATGAAATCACACTGGCAGATGAACAAAGGATGAGGTAGCTAACAGAAAACAGATGTTTATATGATTCACTAATGTTGTGATTTCACTTTTTCCTAAAGACACGCATTTCGGAAGTGATTTATGTAGTAATAGCACAAGGCTTGAATCTCTCGATGACTCTTTTTTGCTTGCATTTCCTGTCTCACCCTACAATCCAGTCAGTTAAACTGAATGATGTTTAACCCCCTCATACAGTGATATAGCTGGATCCATCACATTCAGCACTTTTCTGGCCAAGTCATTTGCTATGTAAACTGGGCTGACATTATAACCTGTATTACCAAAGTAATCTTGCTTGTTGGGTCTATGACACTAGTTTGACACTAAGTTGTTTCTTTAACTCTTTCCACTCCAGCGTTTTTGGAAAAAGTTGCCAGCATTTTTGAGTTTCATGACCCCCCAGAATATTTTGTTGTAGGGTTAGGGTTAGGTGAACATGCAATATGTGAAAAGAAAGAACAGACCCTCTACCTTTATTTTTAATCTAGCTTCATGCTTTAGTTTTTTATCAAAACTTCAATGTGGTTAAGTTTCATAAAAAGCAACATTTTGAGCAAACACAATGCACACGCCAATTTCACAAGCATGAAACCAAATTCATGTGCACAAAATAAAATTATATATTCATAAAATACATTTCACAAATGCAAAACTGCACATACCTCTGCTTAGCCATTACTTTGGTTGAAAGCAGATGATGTAACACCAGGTGGGCCCGCTCCAGACTGGTCACATGACTAAAATGATTAAACTTATAGCATACATAAGAGACGTTTTAAAATGAACAATGAATAATGAAGGAAGCATAAAAAGTGTCCGATGGCATTCATGTAATCAAAAACTATTAATTAAAAAAAAATTAAAAGAATAACTTAAATAACCCCCTCAAACATAAAATTCCTTGTAATTGAAGAAGTTTTAGCAAAGGGACACTAATACACAGAACCATATTGCAATGTATCTTTCTTTTTCTTTTTAACTACATGTGACTACAGGGTCAAACCAGGTCACTGTGAATGAAGTCATAATCATTAACAGAAAGAGAGAGTGAAGGTAGCAGGTTGATTTCATGTTATTCTAAAATGACCTGACATTAGTTCTCTGAAAAGTTTAGCCAACTTTCATGCCTGTCAAAAGAACAAGCATAAAAAAGTATGAAACAATTAAGGAATAATTGACAACAGATGAATGTAAGTACGATCCATGTCTGTATCATAGCCGTGCAGTTTACAAATTATTAACATTCTTGAAACATATATGTCAACCAGTCAGAATAATGAAATAACAATGTCATTGTACACATTTTATTAATGCATTGCAGCTAAATAACTGCTTCTTATTCCTTGTCAGAGTGCTGTGCTGTGAACATGAAATGTAGCTTTTCCCAATCTGTGGGAAAGTTAAAAGGTGACTAATTCTCCCAGACGATTCTCCCAGAGCATTTAAAACAGCCCTGGAATTCCTTACACTCAGCTTAATTACACAGAACACAGTGCCGAACTGCTCGGGTGACCTGAGGGCAGCAGGTTACAGGTCTAATAGAGTGCTAACAGGCTTTTTTGGCATTATATCAGGTGTTCGGGAGTTCAAGTTTACAGTTTTTTTTTCTCTTGTTATCAGTGTTGGGGAAAGTTACTTTTAAAAGTAATGCATTACAATATTGCATTACTTCCTAAAAAAGATACGTTTTATGGAAAGTAATGCATTAGATTACTTTTGTATTACTTTTTCTCACCTGGGCTGGGCTTACTTGTTTGTTTTTTAATAATAACAAAAAACCTACCTACTTTAGGCAAATGTAAAAGCCCTTTCACACCAAAAGTGAAATGAAGAAAGCTGAAAGTATACTTCGATTGTATACACTTACGCTAGCGTATGCGCACAGTTGAACAAAGTACATATTTATTTTGACTCGTAGGTGTACACAGGCAGATTTAAGCAATCTCTCGCCACAACCATGTAAATACTGCAACAACAAAAAAAATGTACGCACTGTTCCAAAAGTTCCGGTGCGCATTCAGTACACGCATACTCTTCTGATGACAAAATTTGCACCAAAAGCACTGTACGCTGTCCCTCACGTACGCCTACAAAATGAAGTATACTTTGGCCTTTAGCCTCAGGCTGAAGGGAATGCAAATTCATACAGTAGAGGGCTCATTTTTTTAAAATTCTGGATCGCTAAACAATAAGATGCAGAGAAGAAAGTTCAACACGCTTCAGCAAAAAAAAATAATAAAACCCAATTGTTTTTACTTATTAGTATGGTTGAAGTGGATCATTGAAGGTCAGCAGCAAAGGCATTGGTTAATAAAGTGAGATTAAATACGTAAGGTACACAGTATTTTTGTAATTTAATACATTTAATTATTGCTGGTTTGCGTGATGTTCTGAGAATGCATTTTACTGTTTTCCTTCACTTTGAGGAGTACTGAATCCGTTTTTTGCAAGTGAGATGAGTAAATGCCTGCTCACATTTATTTTAAAACTACAAAAAGCATCATGTTTAAACAGCACCGCTGCACTTACTCATTATTCTCTCAGCATAGGGACAGAAGAGCTGTCAGTCAATACATGGAAAATCAAAGTAACTTGCATTAACAGATATTTTGTTGTAAATTTAAGTAATATGTTACTTTACTAGTTACTTGAAAAAAGTAATCTGATTACTTGTAATACGTTACTCCAACACTGCTTGTTATCTGAAAGAATATTCATCAGAAAAATCTTTCCTTTTCGTTCAGTCACTACGAGTTACGTCAGTGACTGACGAATGGGGGTTTCGCTTAGAAGCCTATCACCTTCGAGATCTACAAAATGAGCCAATGGCAAGAGAATGCCATGGGTCTGCGGAATTTGCATATCGCAACTCCGCCCCACCTCGTGGGTATAAAATTAGTTGTGTTGCTCTCTCGCATTATCTTTCTACTTCGGAGCCGAGTGTCACTTGCCTTCCTGAGCTTTCTCTACTCTTCCAGACGAGCTTCTCTCCATAGTGTCGGCGTTACAGCAAGTTCTGCATTTCTTGTCTGATCTGTGCAGTGATCCAGCACAGCGTGTGTGTTCTCCCTCGGCACTTCGGCAGTCTGCAGAGCTTTTCTCACGTCTTTTTCAAGATGTCTCGTCTGTGTATTGAAAGGAGTAAATTCTGGAATTCACTGCCTCTTCAATATACCTGTAAATATCTTAATCAGATTCATAATCAAAGCCTTAATTAATATTTATCCTCCTATTTCTAATGATTAATTCCAGTCCTTCCTATATGTTTTCTAAAGTTTGTGTTTGGTCTTTGAGTGGTGACTGAGGGTCTGGCCTAGAGATGTGTGATGTGTCACTAAACACTTGATAGCAACATGTTGTTGTGTGTTTGGATTTTGGAGGTATCACACACCTCTAACATGCTGGGAGTGCAGTAACAGTGTTTGCTTACTTAGCCCGGCTTCCATAGATTAAATATGGATTTGTCTTTCATTTTTAATTTATTTTATTCATTTTATATTTCCTTTTACTGAAACACTGAAGAATCAAGATGAATATTGCCCGTACTATTGTCTGTACCTCTCATTAAGAGAAAGCACATACTATCAGTATGTTTGGGAACATTTTGGATCGGAGCTTAATCAGCTCCAACCTTGAAGAGACTGTACGTACGCAATATTCTGGGTTACAGATCAGTATTGGAGGTGGACAATGGGCACCCTCAGATGATGCGGTGGACTTGTTTTTCTGGACAAGCTGGCGCCTGCTCCAGACCTGGAAGGTTACTGAACGCGTCAACAGGTGACGTGTATGGACACGTGCATCTGATTAACTGACCATGTGTGGAAATTTACCATGACTGTGCATTTTCTCTGAGCCAATCAGAATCATATACCTTGAAGTAATGACGTGGTTAGACCTTGAAAACAGTATAACTGTTGGGACAATTGTATGTACGGTACGACGAGACTGGTAGAGGGGGAGCGCAGGCTACGAACTCCTTGTGAGACTTGAAGCTGGCTTCTGCTGATGAAACTGCAAACTATTCTTAAGTAAAATTTTCTTTAATTAATTGCACTCCTGACTCTTGGTCTTCATTCTTCACTACTGGTCTCTGGGTCTAAACTGTTAACCCCTAACAGTATTGTTTCTGGGTGCAGTTGGCTGGTTAGTCTGTTTAACGGACATCATCGCTGTTTTGTGTGTGTGGGCATCCTGCACACTGGATGCGCGTTCATGGATGATTCATGTTCCCACTGTTGATCAAGACTTAATGATCTCTGTAATGGAGGGAGAGTCGCCTCTGCCACACCCCGTTCTATCTCCTCTACGAGAGGCGATACTATAGCTGGTGGTCAGGATGATCTGGTGCTGGTGTTTCCCGTCCTGGGCCCAGTGTCTCATTTGGAGCACCGGCGGATGATACTATGTTGATCGCCGCATCACAAGGTGGGCTGGATTCCCCTGGAGATGAGGATTTGGCTGTGCTGCCTCCCTCTGGAGTCCCAGCATTACCCGTGTCTGATCCGGAGCTCACAGCCATGCTTGCCCGGGCAGCTGAAAGCCTTGGTCTCATTTGCCAGATTTTATAACCTCCGTGTGGAGCCAGTGTCCCATGTACTCGCCCCAAGTGGCCAGTAACTGGACAGGCTCAAGTGTCATTGCTTGCTGTGCCATTCCACTCCAAGAACTGGATGCGTGTGCATATTTTACTCAATTGAGTTTCTAAGTAGGCCCTGCGTCCCGGTTGGTCAGCCCTCGAGTTAGGCAAGGAGCCTCCATGTGCATGGTTCCCCCGTTGGGCAACCTCCATGTGTATTTTCATGGTAAGTCTCCTTGAGCACAGATATCTTGCCACTCCTGGGGTTGAAACATTTCACTCTAGATACCTCAGAGTTCTCCATATGCAGTCCCTATGGGGGTCATATATGTATTCTTAGTTCCTCCCTTCCGGCAGGCATTGTGTTGTTTTTCTCCATGTGGAATATGCTTCCCAGTGTACCTTGGTATTGGCGTTGAGCCTAGCCCCTCTTTCGTGCTTAACTCACGGCAGAGAGCCCTGGTCAGCGCAGGACGTTGGAAGACAGCCGAGTGGCGTGATTAGATTGGACCCCCATTTGTCAGTCACTGACGTAACTCGTAGTGGCTGAACGAAAGGGAATGTCTTGGTTGCGTGTGCATCCCTCATTCCCTGAGGAGTGAATAGAGATGTTACGTCCACCTGCCACTTCCACTGTACCGATGGTACGACCAGGGCGCTCAGCCTCGGCTCCTCAGCAGGTAACATAATGCGAGAGTGCAACACAACTCCTTTTTATACCCACTAAGGTGGGGCAGAGTTGCGATATGCAAATTTGTTTTGTAGATCTCGAAGGTGATAGGCTTCTAAGCAAAACCCCCATTTGTCAGTCGCTGACGTAACGTCTCCGTTCCCTCCCAGGGAACGAGGGTTGCATATGCAACCGAGACGTTTTTATAGCAGGTCAGAACTGACCTCACCCCAACATTCTCCACATTACCCATGAATTCATTTCTTAATAAAGTGCTTGGAGTGTTGAGCTTGTGGAGACAGCTAGACCAGCCTCAAAATTCGTACTAATCTAGATTTCAGAAACATTGCCTAAATAAGTTTGCTTCTCCCTCATGTCTTGATCTCTTGTATTTCACAGTAAATCCATTGAGACATACCCTGATTTCATTCAGTGAACAAATTCACTAAGGGTTCATGAGATCCTGTAACTCTCCAGCATGTTTCACTTAGAGTAATGCTGAAAGATTCTGTCATGCATCTGTGCT
Source organism: Gobiocypris rarus (assembly GCA_023029165.1). Classification (NCBI taxonomy): domain Eukaryota; kingdom Metazoa; phylum Chordata; class Actinopteri; order Cypriniformes; family Gobionidae; genus Gobiocypris; species Gobiocypris rarus. The sequence continues at coordinate 28,765,079 of CM040931.1, read as the reverse complement.
GCAAGAGAACTCTGGAATTGCCATATGATAGCTTTGTTTGAGGAACAGTCAAAGAACAGTCTAAGCAGTTATTCATGTGATGAACTTGCACACACACAACTCATCCATTCTGCATATTCTTATATTCATAATCATATTGTTCTGACACACATAAGAATCAATATCAGTGTCAATGAGGTTAAACCTAGGTGTTTTTAAACCTTGGCATTTAAAATGGCAATGTTTAAAATGGTTAAATTCTGAATATCGACAATGGAGTTATACAACAATGTATTGTACGGACCATGGTACTTTTGTTTTTTGTTATCTCATTTAACTTTTATTCTATGAACAAGAGCATTCAGACTGCTTTCTTTTGGTGTTCCAACAGAAAAAAAGCAGTGTATGGTTTTGGCATGGTATGAGAGTAATAATGAGAAAAGGTCGATCCCTTAGATCTAATAGAAGACCTCTGGTTCTGGTTTTTATTCTTTATCCTACTTTTACTCCATTTTATGGGTGCTGAAGTAGTGAACATTTCCATTCTGCTCTCTTGTGACTTCCATATTTCCTGTGAAATGTTCCAAACAAGAGTCCACAAACCCACATCCAATTCATCATGGCATGCTCTTGACTTAATTCCGAAGACAAAGGGAAACACAACTTCAAAATGGCCCACTTGTTGAGCAGACTTGGACTCAATGCACATGCCAAACTTTTCTTCTCTAACTTTTAATGTCCAACATGACATGAATCTGAGCCATGAACCAATCAGACAGCTGGTTCCAGTTTGGCAAGACAATTCTCACCAGTCAAACCATCAAAGCCTGAGAAACTGGATACTCTCTGCATGGAAACAATGATTAATGCAATATGGGGCACAGAACAACTACATTCAGGTTTCTTTGAGAGGCTCTTTTTTAATAGAGGGTAGCCAGTAAATTATTAAGCTTATATCCTGAAGATGTATGAACATGTGTAGGATATCAGTAGGAACCCTCTGAAAGTTATATAGTATTGGTTTTTAGAATTATGCTGGAATTTTCAACAGGGCTGGTGCCACTTGCAAACACTGCTCTCTAGAAATGTAGATGTTCACACATGCTTACCTTAAATGTATTAAAAATGCATTACATTGCAGCATAAACTGTGCAAATTAATATGCCATCACGTTCCATGGTACACTTGAGCCTGCTGTAATCCACACTTTATCTAAACATTTGTATCTCAAAACCTTTACAATAAACAGGCACTTTGATTAGGCAAGTATTCAACGCTTTGCCAGTAAGAATGTGTTTACTAAATATTTATCTCTTACTCAGAGCCTCTTTTTGGATTGTCAGTGTGACACTCCATCCTTTGGAATGTCCTTGAAAAATAAAATCTTGCCTTAATTTTCCTTTAAGGAATAGTTCTGAATAGTTCTAATTCTGTCACCATTTACCTACCTTCCTGTTTTAAAAAAACACAAACATCAACATAAAAACAGAAAAGAAGAAAATCTGAAGGATGTACACACTCCTGAATGGAACAAGATTGCAAGCTGTCAAGCTCCAAAAAGGACAAGAAACCCTCTTTTAAATAATATTAAAAGTTTTCTGTACAACTCCATTCATCCATTCTCCAAATCACTTGTACTAAGTATTCTTTAAATACCAGTAATAATAATAGCTTTTCTAAAGCATTATACAGTAGATATCATAGAAATGATATAATTTTGCTCTTTAAGGTACTCAACACAAATGGTTACCATGAAGTGACATTGTACAGAAAAAAGCAGGGTGTGCATTCTTCAAAATATTTGTTTTTCTCCACAGAAATCTAACAGCACAACGGTTTGTTAAAGCTGAGACTCAAAGCTCTTAGTACAAAAAGATTCTGAAGCTCAGTTAAAATCTATCAGAGAATTCTGGAACTCTAGTTGGATCTAGATGTTCCAAGTCTGGCACTGAGCTCAGGTTTTGTAAAAGCCCCTGAGCTTGTGATGCCCCTCTAAAGAGGCTGAATTAGATCCAGATGGAGGGACTCTCTGCTGTCAAGTTCCAAGGCCAATGTTTCCGTCAGGGAAAATGGGCTATAGAAGCCAGGTGGAAAACTATTCACCTCAAACCCATTTCCCTCATTGAGAGCAATGGCATTTGAAGCCAACAAACCCATGAATAAATCTTACATATGATTGTATATGCCTAATCATATAGCACCACTGGGAAAAAAATGCCTTAATTATCCAGACTGTTCAATAAACCATTAAAGAAAAGATGCCTCATTGGAATTCTGGCTCTCTAACATATGTAACTTCTGAATTTGTTTTGAGTAACTGTGTTTTCCTTTTTCCAAATGACTAAAATTTAAACCTATACATTGACGATGATTACACATGAGTGCTGCAAACCGTCAAGCTTGCATTTTGATGTCTTAATTAAAGGAGTACAAACACAAATCAGGGGCATGAAAAGAGACAGATTTTCCTGTAAACTGATGGTGGCCAAATTACACACTGAATAAAGGAGAACAGGCGTTGTGAAGAGTCTGTATGAAAAGCGTGTCTCATTTCCCCACATTGTGCCAATGTAACCATGTTTTTTTCATTAATATTTTTAAAACCACCCTTGAAACTTTGATGACAGGCTTTCCTCATTTCCTTACTGCTGGGAGGTTTGTGTGCATGTGTGTGTTGATGTGTAAAATTCTGCAAGACTGCAGGCCGAAACAGCAAGAGACCAGCCAAAGAGTAGCTTTGAACACCAATCATAAGTAATGAATTCTTCACTCATATAGATAGACATACAAGAGAAAGAACAAAGAGGAATGAATAGCTATATGTATAATTCTTGTGACACTTACGCTGTATAATTAACCTCTTATTTTTACTATATATGTTTTCAATACTCATTATTGTTCTTTAAACGTAATCATTTTGCTAATACTTTAGGAATACAAACACACACATGTAAAGAACACAAACAGAGCTGTCCCAGCATACCCTGTATGAGTAACTCCCCTCTCCTTGGCTGCTTTCCTGTGTAAAAATATATGGGTCATTGACATTAAGTGTCCCAAGTGGTGGTGTACTATTACAACACTGAGGCCCACACAGGAGAAACAGAAATACACAAAGATTGTGTGACTTTTGTAGTGTAGTGCTAATTTTGTTCTTCATGTTTGATACACCCTCTATGGTAAAAATGGACACTGTAAAAGGTCAAAAATATGCATTATAAAGCTTTTTTTTTTTTTTGCAATGGGTATTCCAAGTGGTTTTGAGGATGTTACTAACTATTAACTAAAGTAGTAAGTAGCTTGATGGTTAGATGGTTAGTTACTGGCTCAAATTAGTCAAAAGACCACCCTAAAGCTGATATATGATATAGATATGGTTGGGGTTGTATATATAATTTATCATCCACTTTGTAAAAAAGCAAAATTGCTTTGAAAAGTAATAGCACACCCCTTTTTTGAATAATAGCACATATGGTGTGGGAAGAGTTTAATATTCATAAGTGGTTTGTTCATATCATATTTTAATCATATTCCACACATGATGATTATTTTGTTCAAATAATGTTGTGTGTGTTCTGTTTATTTTCAGGATGGATGAAAACTACAGTATCATTCCTCACGGAGTCAACTTCCAGGACCCCATCTTCACTGACACACCGGAGAACCACCGCATGTTTGCCAGCTTGTTCCAATTTTCCAACTGCACAGCTGGCACACACGTTCACATGTACACCCCAGATTGGGAGGTCCAGGAGGACAACCGAGTGAGCTACTTTTAATATAATAAAATAATAATAATAACTTGCAATATTACACCATGTCCCGATTTCACAGGCAGGGCTTATCTTAGCTTAAGCCCTAGTTCAAATAGGACATTTAAGTAACATTTATAAACATGCCTTAGGGAGAAAAAAAAACATCTTGAGACAAAACAATGTCACTGACATATTTTAAGATCTGTCAGTGCAAGTTGCTTTCAGTTAAAACAGCTCAAACATGCACTTTAGTCCGGGACTAGCTTAAGCCTTCTCTGTGAAACTGGGGTCATATCTCAGAGCACTGGTTTGTGTAGTTTTGATCATTTTTTGGAGGATGAGAGCATGGTATGCAGGCTGTCCATGTTGGGAATTGCTTAATTTCACTAGAATCTAACAAGTAAAAGATGAATTTATGTCAAAGTATTGTACAGGTCCATTGGACGCACAGACTATTATGGCGATAACAAAATATGTGGAAAGTGTTTTAATCTTATTAGATAAGATTTGCAACTCATTTTGGGATCACAACCAATCCAATAAAATATAGGCTCCTTGAAAATTACTTTTTATTTAAAAAAATAAACTAATTTTATTAGTCCATTTTAGACATTCTAACTATGAGTAACTTTGCAACTACATGTCAGCTACCATTCTTCAGAGTAAACTGCTTAATATCTGCTAACATTTTATTTTGATGCTCCTCCAACAGACATTCTTATTTTGCAAGTACATGTCAACTTATTCTACTAACCCTAACCCTAATCTAACAGTTTACAATACTCTAAGGAGAGTTAGTTGACATATAGTTGTAAATTAATGAGGTAATTCACTTGTACTTCTGGAAACTTGGTAGTTTGCAGTTCTGGACTATGGTGGCACTGGAGACTAAGAATAAAGGTGAAGAAATAAGTGTGAAACCACAAGTACCTCTTGACTTTTGCAGTTAGCATGTGTCCCTTGCTGACCCAATGAGCATTTCACTATGTGGTCATGCCTTAAAGGGGTCATGAATTGAGAAATCAACTTTCCCTTGAGCTTTTGATATATAAAAGGTAATGGTAATATAAGAATATCCTGTAAGTTTCAGAGCTGAAAACGTCCTTGTTAGTCAAAGAAAATCTTATATTGACACCAGTCCCAGCAAACGATTGATCTCAAAATATTCCAGGCTGTGACGTCAGAGTGTGGTGAAACACCACCTCAACATAAAATGAACAACGCCTGATTCTGTAGCCCCGCCCACCAACTCGTATACTGACATGACATAGGCCTACATAAACCGGATTCAACTTCTAAGCAATAAACATAAAGCATAAACTTTATTCGGATTTCAAAATTATGAATGCATGGATGAACTTTATTTTTAACAAATATCGGGAATATATGGGGAAGACATGGCACGTTTGTTCCTTCATTTCGTCATGGATTCTTTAGTAAACAAGAGACTGGATTTGCAGACAGGATGAGATTACATGAATGAACGAAGCAACTCACTAATGTGAGTAAAAATGTTTTTTATATGTGATAGTATTGCATTGTTACAGATCGTTTGACATCTATTTTGTATACGTGTCTAACAGAACATACATTAGCACGCTGTGAAAGGCTGAAGAATCCTTTATTTGTGGTGTTGGTTCATTGATTCGGGATCAGACTCGGTTGTGAATGGGCCAGGGCTCGCAAAGCCCAACGTCCCGGGGCTATGTGTTTTCCAGACGGGCTACTAAAACGATAGTCGATGGGCTATCTTAAATAGTGAAATAACTTTCCTTTTCTTGATGTGCGCTGTTTACTCTCTTGACTTGATATTTGAAGGAAAAATACAATCATGGAAGTTATGATAATGCTGTCTGCAACGTACTTGGCGTGTGTGTGTGTGTGTGTGTGTGTGTGTGTGTGTGTGTGTGTGTGTGTGTGTGTGTGTGTGTGTGTGTGTGTGTGTGTGTGTGTGTGTGTGTGTGTGTGTGTGTATGTGTGTGTGTGTGGGTGATGCACGGTTCGCACCTATATCGACCGATCGGACAGGCCAAGTTATAAAAAAATAAAATTTTAATCAGTCGCAGGTGTATGAGAGATAAATCATTGTGTTTGTTTGATAAAGAAGTTTTGCGAGCCCTGTGGGACAGTTGCCGTTTTTCCCCATGCTTTCAAAACAATTCCCACATGTACTGACGAGGGAACTGAAGCTTATGAAATATGCAAAGCTTATCCAATCCTAGCAGTGGGCGTTTACTTCCAAGTTTTCAGTGCAACACACTCATAAAAACCGAGCGTGCAGGAGAGAGCCTCAAAACCAGGGCCCAGTTGCATAAACTTAGCCACTATGTTAAGACTGTAGCTTAAGAACTAACTTGACCAACTTGCGGTTACCAAAGGGGTGATCATTCTTACTTTTTCAATTCCAATTAGACCAGTCTACCTTTTTAAGTAACTGCCTTATTAAAATTAGGACCAGTCTTAAAGAAACAAATTAGATGGCTAACTTTGAAGACTAGTCTAAGCAGTTTATGCAACTGGCCCCAGGGTAGAAAATAGCCTATTACTTATTCATTATGATGTTTTTGAATGTAAAAACCAAGTTGACCTCAGACAAAAGCCAAAATTTAAAAAGCCATTTCATGACACCTTTAATTTAGCAGTTTTGCATGGTTTTCATGGGAATTTATTAAATGTTGACTTTTCAGTATGAGTTAAATATTTTTCTTGGCCCATTTTACTTGAAAAAATCTGCTTAATAATTATGCAAGTCTGAAAATTAGGCGCTTTTAACTACCAGCCCTTGTACAAAATATCCCTTATAAATAATTAATAGTAGTTATTAAGATTGATGTGGTTTGGAATTTGTAAGACGTGCTTGGAAAAAAAATTAATGCATGCTCTGTAGTTAGTAGAGTTTCTAAAGTAGAATATCGAAATAGATTGTACCTAAATAAATAAATACTGTCTTAACATATGCCTTGACATGACTTATGATCTTTGCACAAAGCAGAGAATATTGCTAACAATTCTGTTCTGCTTTCAATCAGAATCAACCTGGAGCACGTTTTATTGTGGTGTTAAATAGAGAGACTAATTTCGAATCTTGCCCCAGCCTTGTTTGCTGTGTGCTTGTCTGTATGCACACTGGTGGATGTTATTAGGGAGACAGACTCACCATAGTAAGAAAACTAGAGTGGAAGGGCAGTACTGCTTGTTCAGGTCTTTTGCATGTCTGTTTTTGGTTCTCTTGGCTTGTGAAAGGATCAGGGGCTCCAAAGAAGTTTTTGTGGCTATTGCATGCTGAACATACAAATCAACATTTCAGTGGAAGATGTGTCTAAACATCAGCTAGTCTTCCAGAGAAATCCTGCAAGAATAAGTAGGCAACTTCTCTTGATAAACCAAACAAACTTACATTTTTAAACCTATATTTTGCTTCGAAAGTGTAGTTTATGTCTGGGTCCAAGTCTCAAGAGAATTAAGAGAAATGATTGCTAGGATATTAACATTCCTGTCATCCTTTCTTCTTTAGCTTTTCACTTGGGAGAACATGTTTCCTATAATGCTGGTGGTATGTTTAAACTCTAAACCAGAGATTCTCAGCTGTAAATTGCGACTTCACATTTGGTTGTGGGAGATTTCTATGAAAAGTATGTTATTTTTAAGTAGCTTGAGTGTAATCTTTATAGCTAAATAGTTTTAAAGCTCTTTGCTAGTACTTAATGGTAAAAAACAGGATTCACTGTTCTTATTTGCACCAAATACTGATTCAAGTTATATAAATCTGAGGCACACTTTCAATTTCTTGTGGTTAAAACAACAAAAAGTCATTAGTACTATAACTCTAGGTGAAGCACATGTAAAACATGTCAACTAGTTAATAGACGCTAGTCCTATGATGTGTCACATGGAGCGCCTGTGCGTATAAAAGTGTGCCCTCATTAGATGTCATCAGCTTCATTGTCTGAAGGTGACGCGCAGACATGCCTGAAGCAAAGAAACGCAATGCAGTGAATATAACTCTAGACTTTCCCTTTCTAGCCTTTTCCCTTTTTTTAGCTAGCGCTAAATACCTCAACGGAAGTAGACCAGAGTCAATTCAGACACATCCACAGTGACACGAAACAATGCCTTTAAGCCCTAGAAGAGCTAGCAGTGAAGAGGCACTAGTGAAATCCCGAGGCTTAATGCTCTTACCATGCTAACCTGCTCCTGGTAGCAGACCTTACCAGGGAAATAATGGCCCTAGCTATGTTGTCAGTAACACAGCATGGCCAGACAACGGATGAGATACAGAATCGCTCACCTTAACTCTACACATCCTAATCAGTTACTACCCCTTAAGCTTTAAGAACGACCTTACCAAAGGAAGCATGCAAGGTAACACCTAAGAGAGGGCAACAGATAAGAGTATGGATTACCGAACGTGGCTCAGTTCACCTCCACTCTGTCAAGGTGCCTGCTCCAACCTTCATTCCTGCCTCTTGAAGAGAGGCATTATTAAAAGCAACCCATTCCCAGGGGAACATATATACCCTGTTTTTATTCCCAATTAATAATTGTGTATGGCCAAGAGCTATACCTTTAAAACTTATTGGCTGATGGTTGCCTATTGAGAAGCACATCCACCTCCGGCCAAAGCGTTGAAGAGGAGGACAGAGAGTGCGATTAAATGCGATGATGTCCACTTTTTTTACTTTTCCAGGTCCACACTGTAAGGGCGACAGATGAGGGAGTTGTACTCCTCAAGCGTGGGTGTTGCTCAATCTGTATCATCCCATTCATATTTGATTACAGGGGAAGCACATTGATACTACCTCTGTTCTCATTAGCCATACAAATGTGAATATACAGGAAGCTCGTAAATGCTTCCTTAGTACTTCCTGGTACTGGAGGCAACAGATGAGGAAGTAGGACGCAGTGGAATTGCCAACCTTCCTCTTCTGTAACAGCTAATCCATTCCAATGGAATGTATCGCTACTACCTCCATCCTCCAAGTACCAGAGAGGGCGATAACAAAATGTGAGCAGCGGTATTGCCCAGACTCCCTCAACTATAACTGCCTATCACAATAGGAAGCCACAACTGCCTTCACACCTTATGTACTGGAAGGGACGACAGACACAAGAGGTAGCCATACCCAATCTTTTTATCCATGCCAACTTTTACAAGAGAGGGGCATCAATATCAATTAAACCAAGCAAATTTGTATTTAAAAGACATCTAATAGCCGTCCAAACACAGCCCTGAAGTCTAGGTTGCTAAAACAAGGCAAAATTTGGGCTGTCAGTGAAAATTTTATAGACGTCTAACTATAGCCCAAGAATAGATTAGTCATCTAGAACATAAACATGTCAAATAAATGAAACCAACCACATTATAATCACCGTTGACTTTGCTTACATGATGGAATATCATACGTAGAAGTTATTTTAGCAAAAACAACATAAAACCAAATTCAAGGATATTTTGGCTAGAAGTGAGTTACTTATAGCCAGGCTATATCGGGTCTATAGTTACCCGAGATGGCGAAATGATGGCTATTGTTGGCTGGGATACCTCTGGTACTGTAGACAGTGATATGAAGTCAAACTAGTATTTCAACGATCTCCGTTATGGATAGGACGACGTGAACACCTGCAGCGTCCCTAGGTAGAACTTACATCAGAGGAGCATGCTAAATAACAAAATTGCTCTGGACCAGATAAAAATTATTTCACCACGACTCATGCTCTCACTTAACATAGTCAATTTAAACCTAAGTTCCAGAGGAGCATGTTGAACAATAGCATTGTTTTGGATAAGATAACGATTTGCATCATCTAACTGGGATTCCATACTCTTAACATTAGTCCAGTCTCTTCACCTGCACAAGTAGAATTTAAGCATTAGGCAAGGTTCTCCTAGAGAAGTGAACAGACATAATCTGTGTCTACTCTAATCTTCAAGTTTAAAAGACCCCTGCGGGTCCATGAAAGCAGAACCCAACTTCTGTGTAGGGTGGAGGGGGAGGATCCTAGAGCAAGAGAGACACATGTTTCCTTCATCTCTGACCCAAAGTATCCTTCAACCCTCACAGACTCCAGGTGAATGACCCCAAGCTGCTGACTTAAATCACGCCTCTGTGAACTTCTCTATGACAGGTCAGAAGAGGCCAGATTGCAAGATCAGTGCATCAAGGAGAAAGGATTTCTATTCTCCTTATCACAGATGCTGCTCTGTGGCAACTAGATGGATAGTCGATTCCTAAAAGCCGCATGAATCAGTAATCGGTACAAAGACGAAGGCGATACAATCATCAGTCTCCCTTATGATTCAATTTATATTACTTATTCAATTAAAGCAACATATATTCTGAAAGTAAATGACAAGTTCTCAGTTGTTGTTTTCCCATTTTTGAATGTAATGTACAGACAGTTGACCCATAAATAAAACAATTTGAGATAAATAATTTACTTTATTTAGAGATAAATAATGTAATTTACAGATTTTTCATTTTGGGTAAGCTTTAAACTGTAATCATCCAAGCAGTCCTGGCTACATTTTATGTGAAACTGGCTATCTTGATGAATACAATTAAGCAATAACATGTCTGTGAGAGCAGTCAACAAAAGATTGCTTCCTATAGGAACTGAAAGTATCAGCTAATGAAAATCAATCCTGTCTTTTTTAGTTAATAATCATGTAAAAAAAAATGTATTTATTTATTTGCAACACTAAAGTACTTTTGTATGATCTCAGTATTTAAGAATGAATGACCTCTATTTAGTTTCCTAAATATATTCCACATTGATGACAGTCTTTACATGTTTATATCACACAAATCTACAATCACATCTGACCTACACACAGGTTCTGGTGCAAGCATGATGTTTAGAGCTACCCAGGAAATCCACACTTACAGAAAAGGCCCAGCTGTGACTACAGGTCCTTCTAAAAAAATTAGCATATTGTGATAAAAGTTCATGATTTTCCATAATGTAATGATAAAAATTAAACTTTCATATATTTTAGATTCATTGCACACCAACTGAAATATTCCAGGTCTTTTATTGTTTTAATACTGATAATTTTGGCATACAGCTCATGAAAACCCAAAATTCCTATCTCAAAAAATTAGCATATCATGAAAAGGGTCTCTAAACGAGCTATTAACCTAATCATCTGAATCAACTAATTAACTCTAAACACCTGCAAAAGATTCCTGAGGCTTTTAAAAACTCCCAGCCTGGTTCATTACTCAAAACCGCAATCATGGGTAAGACTGCCAACCTGACTGCTGTCCAGAAGGCCATCATTGACACCCTGAAGCGAGAGGGTAAGACACAGAAAGACATTTCTGAACGAATACGCTGTTCCCAGAGTGCTGTATCAAGGCACCTCAGTGGGAAGTCTGTGGGATGGAAAAAGTGTGGCAAAAACGCTGCACAACGGGAAGAGGTGACCGGACCCGAGGAAGATTGTGGAGAAGGACCGATTCCAGACCTTGGGGACCTGCGAGCAGTGGACTGAGTCTGGAGTAGAAACATCCAGAGCCACCGTGCACAGGCGTGTGCAGGAAATGGGCTACAGGTGCCGCATTCCCAGGTCAAGCCACTTTTGAACCAGAAACAGCGGCAGAAGTGCCTGACCTGGGCTACAGAGAAGCAGCACTGGATTGTCGCTCAAATTTTGCATGTCATTCGAAATCAAGGTGGCAGAGTCTGGAGGAAGACTGGGGAGAAGGAAATGCCAAAATGCCTGAAGTCCAGTGTCAAGTACCCACAGTCAGTGATGGTCTGGGGTGCCATGTCAGCTGCTGGTGTTGGTCCACTGTGTTTTATCAAGGGCAGGGTCAATGCAGCTAGCTATCAGGAGATTTTGGAGCACTTCATGCTTCCATCTGCTGAAAAGCTTTATGGAGATGAAGATTTCGTTTTTCAGCACGACCTGGCACCTGCTCACAGTGCCAAAACCACTGGTAAATGGTTTACTGACCATGGTATTACTGTGCTCAATTGGCCTGCCAACTCTCCTGACCTGAACCCCATAGAGAATCTGTGGGATATTGTGAAGAGAAAGTTGAGAGACGCAAGACCCAACACTCTGGATGAGCTTAAGGCCGCTATCGAAGCATCCTGGGCCTCCATAACACCTCAGCAGTGCCACAGGCCGATTGCCTCCATGCCACGCCGCATTGAAGCAGTCATTTCTGCAAAAGGATTCCCGGACCAAGTATTGAGTGCATAACTGAACATAATTATTTGAAGGTTGACTTTTTTTGTATTAAAAACACTTTTCTTTTATTGGTCGGATGAAATAGGCTAATTTTTTGAGATAGGAATTTTGGGTTTTCGTGAGCTGTATGCCAAAATCATCAGTATTAAAACAATAAAATACCTGAAATATTTCAGTTGGAGTGCAATGAATCTAAAATATATGAAATTTTAATTGTATCATTACATTATGGAAAATAATGAACTTTTATCACAATATGCTAATTTTTTGAGAAGGACCTGTCATTAACAGATGTAAAATATTTTTGGACAAGACTCAGGATCACATGTGAGAACCAAGCATCCAATGCTTTGCTTTTCCCAGGATATAAGAAGTTACTGTTACGTATCAAGAATAACAAATGCTATCAAAAGTTTAAAATGAGTTTCAGCTGTTTTAATTTCCAGCTGATAATCAGAGCGTGATTAAAATTCAGCCAAATGAATCATGTTTTCTTTCTACATCATACTCCTTGTACATAAGCCATATACCTCATGCACAGTAAGTCAAGCAATAAAGGAATTTACACCAAGCTGTACTATAATATTGCACCACATAGCTGTAAATTAAATATTAAATAGCTATGTTTGCTTTTGGTGAAAACAGAAAGTTGCTTGATACTGGAAACTTTTACAGTTCATTAATATTTGACTTGCTTTAAATTGCCACAAAGCATTCAATCTGCTTCTGAAGTTTATTTTAGACCATGCTTATAAGTATAGGGGGTCAAACAAATACTTTATGTATTTTGTACTTCCTGTTTACTAAAATGTACTTCCTGTTTACTTTCATTTTAGCTATGGTGCTCCAATGTGCAGAAGGCCTTATTTGAGGAAGAAGAGAAAGTCAAAAATCTCTCTCAGAAAGTGAAGATCCTGGAAAAGGCCAACAATCACCTGAGGGACAAGGTGAAGAACATGAAACGTCTCTTGAGGCAGGCCAAACGAGAGACCAAAGAGCCGGTTCAAAGCTTTAAAGAGCTTCACGAAGCCGAACCAGAGTTACCCCATCCACAACAGGACACCACCCAGGACCAGAAGCCTACTCTCAGGAAAATCCTGCCCAAAAAGCTCAAGAACTAAGAGCCGTTCCTGCACTGAAGGAGCATTGATTGAAATGATGGTGTATTGGCAGATCTAGACTAATGCTGAAAGGTCATAGGGATCTTTATGAAGAATGAAGCCTTATAGGAAGTACTGTGTAATCCTTCAAAATGGATAGACAAATAAATCCATCTTGCAAAGAGGCATTAGACTAGTTATTTAACGAATTCAGAAGGTTAAAACATACAACCTTTAATTTAACTAAGGCTACGTTCACACTGCTGGCAAAAGTGGCCCAAATCCGATTTTTTGTTTGTGACTCAGATCTGATTTATAACAGTGTGAACTGCACAAACCACATGGAATCTGGTCTTTTTTATTCTGATTTGGGCCACTTCGGCTGTGTTCAGACTGTCAGTCCAAATGCGATTTTTGTGCTTATCTGATTGAAATCCGCATGAAAAGTGATTTTTACAAATCCATTTCAAGCTAAATTCATATGTGGCATTTCTGGAAATCTGTTTTAGTCTGACTTCTCTGATCGGATTTTGCGTGGTTTATGTGACTTTCTCACGCCACGTAAAGCGTAAACATCAGACATTGTTGTAGTAAACATGTTGAAAGATGCTACAGAAACAAGGTTGGGTTGTTGGAAAGTGCCGGACGAGCAGAAAATTACAATATAACAGAGACATGTTTTAAAACCGGCAGAAACGGCAGCATGGATAAAGCCGCCCATACCAGCCTCCTACGGTTCTGCTGCTGCCAGCAGTAGTCCAGCTCGTGGCGGCTATACAATGTCATGTTGTAAATAATACAACATCTGTATTGCAAACCACCCTGTGTATTGCGGTTGTTGTTGCTGTTTTAGGCTTATGCCTACCAATGCAATGTCATTGCCATAGAAAACAAAGCAGATATTCCGGAAACCAAAAGAGCTGCATGGACACACAAATCAGATCTGTACAGCTGCGACACACAGTGTGGACATCATTAATATTAGATCAGATTCCAATCCGATAAACAAATAATCGGATTTGGAAAGACAGTATGAACATAGCCATACATATGTGCTCTTAAATCAGATACATGTCAGATGTTTTGCAATGCGACCTCAGTCTGAACAGTCATATAGAAATGTATGCAACGTTTACGTCACTCTAGATCGACATTCTTCACAATTCTGCGCTAATGGACATCACTTTTTTTACATACCGGCAGATCTTTGAATACGGAAGACAGCAGTAAAGTTAGTCAGCAGAGGGGGGAGATGTTATACTCATAAGTATTATGGTGACAGCTCTATATAAGCAAAACTATACAAGAAAAATGTTGCTCTTTTTCTCCTCATCTGCACTATTCTTGTCTGTGCTTACTTCCGTATGACAGCGTATGACAGTGCTGTGTGCCGTCGTTGTTATCATTCTTTTGGGCATGTGGATCAGTTCAGGACCGCTACCAGTTCACACTCAAATCTGATATTGGCCATGTTTAAAAGATAATGTGAACAGCCAAACAAACAAAAAAATCAGATCTGAGCAATAAATCAGAATTAAGCATTAAGGCTTGCAGTGTGAACGTAGCCTGAATGTGTAACATAAAAAGGCAAAATAACAAAAATCAAACAATGTTTTGACTTCATAATCTTCAAAATATCATGATCCTTTATCAAAATGTGAAAATACTGATATACATCACAACTTTCAACTACAGCATTAGCTTTAGGCCAGTAAAATCCAACGATAATTGAAAATAATGTTTTTCTGAAAGAAAATGTGGTCTTTCTGCCTAGATGCAGATGTCATTGTTAATCGGGCAGAGCCTGACAAGATCACTAATACAGATGTCTTGTGAATTTATTTGGCCAGGTGTTTATATGGAAATCATTTTTGGTACAGTGTAGCAGCACTGACTTTAAGTCCACAAAAATGTCACCCTTTCACATTACTCTAAAAGTCTTTCAGCTGAGAACTCCAAGAAACATTTTCTTGCACAAGACAGACACAAAATCAGGTTTTAAGCTTTTTTTTAGAAGTTCCATATAGTCTTATTTGACCATTTATGGCTAAAATATTATCTGACGAGTCAATGCACATTCTCTTCTTGTTAAGAACCAGCTTTCCCTTTTCCATTTGAATCTTTTTTTATGAGTTTTTTTATTGCAAACAGGGTGCTGAGCACCGGATATATATAACCTTTACTCAGTGAAGCTAACGTGAAAATGTTCACCATTTAAAGAACCGTTTACTAAAAATGGTGTCTTTTAATTGTAAAATAAAATGTATTATCATTTTCTGTTTAACACATTCACATGTATTCCAATGAGTAATTAAATAAACGTCACATTTCCATTAATATTTGTCCATACTTTTTTAAGTCTCTCTTATGTAGTGAATCTAAAGCAATGCTTGTGTCTTTAAAGGTGATGTGTGAAATTTTCGTCCATTGAAATGCTCTCTAGAATGAAAATGTCTCTCACTCTAAATGTAAAATATACTAAAAATCATAATTAAATGATTTGACAGTCTGTCATTTACATCAGCGATGATGACCTTTGGCATCTATATCAAGAATCATCACCCTCTGGTTTTATGATTTATCACCCTTGGTTTCTGGTACAGTAAATCACCAGTCAAAGGTGAAGGTAAATTGCTTTCACTCATAGTACAAGTGTGGTCTTACCAAGCTATAACATGAACCACAGACAGAAAGTTCATTAATGCAGGTCGGGTTTGATTGGCACATTTAATTGGATAGAAGAAGAAGGGATGATATATTCCATCCAGAGTACAAAATATCATTCAGTCCAAGACTTGTCACTAGAATGAAATTTAGTCCATAAGGCTTCTGAGGCCTGAGAAAGATATCATTCATCCTCTCATGTCACATCTCAGGAATTTGAAGCCCTTGGAGGAACATTGTTTCCAAACACATACACATGTTAGCCAAATTTCTGACTCAGACATGTAATAAGAATCATTTTTAGACCTTAAAATAGGCTGAACTCTACTGAGGATACTGAAGGGATCATAAAGGCTGTCTGGATTTCTCCCTGTGCTTGAGAAACTCCCAATCTGATGACCATTTATGACTTATGCAATGGGATGCTAATCCAAGTATAAAGTACAAAGTAAAAATGTTTCCTCACATTCCAATCTCTTCTCTACGTTTTTTTGAACATATTTAAAGAGAACTAATATACTTTATCGTAGAATTTTCTTGGCAGACCCATTGGTTGAATCAATTTGTCTCAACACTATTTCCAGGAGGTTAAAACCCAATCATTTCCATATGCGTGTGACTGTTCCTGAATGGGGGAGGAAAGAGGGGTATGGATTTAACTAGAACAACTGATTCTTAAAAACTTTACTGTGTGTTCTCTTTTGCAATCATCGGAGAAAAGTGATATTGTGGAGAACAGTGTTGGGGAAAGGTACTTTGAAAAGTAATGCATTACAATATTGCGTTACTCTCTCAAAAAGTAACTTATTGAGTTACTTAGTTATTTTTTAAGAAAAGTAATGCGTTACGTTACTTTTGCGTCAATTTTTCTCACCTGGACTGGGCTTGTTTTTTTGTTTTTTTTATGACAATAAGATTCTATTTTTGTGCAAATGTAAAGACCTCTTCATACCAAAATTGAAATAATAAGCCTTATGCTGAGGTAAAAATACATATTCACACGCTCTGCTGTGTGTGCTGCTCTGTCATTCTGGGTAATGAAAGAATAGGACAAGAAAAAAAGTTTTACCAATAAATACAAAAATCTTGTTGCTCATGATTTAACTGAATCATCAAAGGTCAGCAGCAAATTGGTCAATAAAGGTAGATTAAATGCATAAAAATATTTGTTTTATTTAACATTTAATTATTGCAGGTTTGCATATTTTGCATTTGACTGATTTTATTGTTTTTGAGGAATACTCAATCTTTATGCAAGTGAGATGAATAAATGCTCAAATTTAGTCTTGAACTACAATAACTATTATGTTCACACACAACGCCTCTGCACTTATTCTAGATTTCATGGGGACAGGAAAGCTGTCAGTCAAATAAATGTGAAAAAAGTAACTCAGATATTTTGTTGTAAATTTGAAAGTAATGCGTTACTTTACTAGTTACTTGAAAAAGTAATATTATTACGTAACTCAAGTTACTTGTAATACGATACCCCCAATACTGGTGGTGAATGTATGAAGGGGAGAAGTGTAACAGATGTTTATAGACTTTTTACATACATCCAAGCCAAGAGCAAGGAAATGGCATTTTTAACAGGATGCAGACATTGAATTGGAATAGTCGTTCCAAAGACCTCTTTTTAAAGCACTACATCATAGTAGTGCTGCACCCTGTAAGAATCTGTCATTACTCCATGAACACGTTCCAAAAAAAGATATACACACACTGCGTTTTAAACATAAACCATTTTCTCGGCCAAGCTGCAGACCAGATGTCTTGACAATATGTGTGCTGCAGTGATCTTCCTTAAGAGACTTCACGCTAGTTAAAGACATGACTGTGTATGTTTTTTTTTTTTTTATGCTTTTGCATTCCATTCAATTCATAAATTGGAATTGCATCCTTGGTTTCACTACAAACCTTTCTTAGAAATATTCTAATAAAATTTTTGCTGAGATGGTGCTCTAGTAAATTGCAGGTGTAATGCATAAACAATGGCTCTGCCATAACAAGAATAGCTATATAAAGAGAGACTTTTAAGTCATTACTTTTACAAATAATTGGAATAGAATTTCAAAAATATTCTGATACAAATATTTTTCTATTAATCTATTTGTATGCATTTACATAGCTTTTGACATGCCATATTTTTGTCCTGTGCTATGATGAGTGACAGCTGTAAACAGAAACATTTGACGTTCTCCAGAGTGCAAGAACAAATACGCACCAGAGCGTTTCCAAAACAGTTTCGCCAATGTGATATTATTACAGTATCAACTGACGATGGTCTTGCTTTCATTTGAGGGTGCTTAGCAGCCACAAGAACCCCTGTAGAATCGGGCCTGACCTAATATAAACATATCTTTATTCACCTCTGCTTCCATGAGCAAATTATAACTGGGCTAAGGTGACACATACAAAACAAATGCCCCTTAAAACATTTTAACATGCTTATTATACAATAATTGATTATACTTGGTGTTTGTTTTATAAAAAAAAAAAGTAATGTCATTTTCTCTGTGCAATGGTGCGCTTGAATTCCTTACGAAAAACGATGTCTCACAAGGAGAAACACAGACAGCTTTCCAATAGTGTAGAGTCACTCTCTCTCTCTGATATACCTGATTATTTTGGAGTTAATAACTATTATTGTGCAAAAAAAACAACAGCGCAAGCATTAATGTCAGGTTGCTTTGTTGTAATGCTGAGTATAATGGTAGAATTGTGCGCATTATGACACGCCAGGACCCAATGTGAGATCCACCAGTCAGAGAGGTTCCTAAATCTCAACTGATTTTTAGATTGGTTAAAAATAAATGGTGAATATCTTGTGTTTTTATTTGGGTACTCTGCCATTTCTGTGGGTGCTCGAGCTCCCGAGATCTGCACCTATGGCCGATCTGACGGAGGGAGGAGCCAGGGTTGTGCCTTCATCATGGTGGAGCTGGGGGAGTGCAGAGCCAATGCAGAGCAGACAGGCTGACAGGCCAAGGTGGAGTTATGGGCTTGGAGGTGAAGCCGGGGAATCTGCCTCAGTGAGCTGAGCTGGGGATCGGGAGGCCCAAGCCAGAGAGTTGGACGGGGCTATCGGAGAAGGCGGAGCCAAGGAGCTGGATTGCATCTGCACAGGCGATGGAGCGGTTACAGTGGAGAAAAAGTGGCCAAAGGGGACAGGACTGGGTCCTCACTGGTCCCATCCCTTTTCTTTGTTATACTCATTTTGGTGTCTGGTTATTTTATCACACTTTTGTCTTGGTTATCCAACAAGCATGATGCAGACAGAGATACACTGCTCAAACAAATTAAAGGAACACTTTGAAAACACATCAGATCTCAATGGGGAAAAATATCATGCTGGATATCTATACTAATATGGACTAGGTAATGTCTTATGAATGAAAGGATGCCACATCGTTTGATGGAAATTAAAATAATCAACCTACAGAGGACTGAATTCAAAGACACCCTGAAAATCGAAGTGAAAAAATTATGCAGAAGGCTAGTCCATTTTGCTGAAATATCATTGCAGCAACTCAAAATCCCCCACATGCTTGTACGCATGCCTGACAACGTCGGGGAACGCTCCTAATTAGACAACGGATGGTGTCCTGGAGTATTTCCTCCCAGATGTGGACCAGGGCATCACTGAGCTCCTGGACAGTCTGAGGTGCAACCTAGCGCTACCGGATGGACAGGAAAACAATGTCTCAGAGGTGTTCTATTGGATTGAGGTCAGGTGAGCGTGGTGGCCATTCAATGTTATCAGTTCCTTCATCCTCCAGGAACTGCTTGCACACTCTCTCCACATGAGGCGACATTGTTGTGCACCAGGACCAAGGACCCACTGCACCAGCATAGGGTCTGACAATGGGTCCAAGGATTTCATCCCGATACCTAATGGCTGTCAGGGTGCCATTGTCTAGCCTGAAGAGGTCTGAGAACAAATAACCACTTCTCTTTTATACGTATTCTGTGATTGTTTTGGAATCAGAGCAGCCCAAGGCGTTTCTAATCGCGTTGTGTGAAATATATTCACGTAGTTGTCAAAATTACTGTGAGTGTTTTATAACCGATGCTCGCCGAAGAAGTGTGTTTGGAGAAGTTTGTGAGGATCCGTAGTGTTTATACACATGGGCATCAGCTCCATATAGACGTGATTGCTTGTTCTCACAGAGGAACTGTTCACTGATGACATCGGGTGACTTCAGATGGCTAAGTTTCCATAAATTCAGAATAATTGTATTTTTCATTTGTATTTAAGTGTGTTTATTAATTATGAATGGATCTGTATAGTAGTTATATGCGGTCCTTTGGCATCTCCCTGTGGTCTTGTTTGGTATGGAAGGTTGACTTGTGCTTATTGTACTGTATAACTGAGCAGGGTAAGCACTTCTAAGTTGTAAAGAATGTCTGCAATGTATGTTTGCAAAAGAAAAAAAAACACTGAAGGTTAATATATCTTAAACTTTAAAAATATATATATAATGGGGCATGTCGGTGGGCCTTGCAGTATTGATTCAGAGAGGAGGGGGCCTTTGAGTAAAAATAAATCTAGTTCAGTCTTCTACAAAAGAAGGTCACTTGACCTTTATTTATCACAAGGTCACAAGCTCATTGCATTGTGGGACATAGTACCCATGTCATTATACTCTGTTATACTGCACAATTTGGCAAATGCAGCAGGTCATCCAAGTATTCCATGCATACTGTGATTACTACTTCTTAATCCTACAGGAAACACTACTCCGCACACAGCCCTAGTCTCAAATCTGAAATTGATGAGACAGGTTCACTGATTAATTAGTGATTGTAGAAAGGAGATGTTTAAGGTTTGATCCTACTTTTGTTACACTTACTCCTGATAGAGGCATTGCTGTGGGAGAGAACCGTCATCTAAAATGTAAACTGTCATACCCTTTTCAAACCCTTAAACATAAAGCTACAGCAATCAAATTGTTTCATTCTTCTTGTCAATTTATTTTAACCTTCTGCTGTAATAAGTTCCTATAAAATGCACTTCTCAGCTGCAGTAGAAGTTTTGTACCTTAACTACAGAGACTGAAATACTACACAGAGCAAGAATTGATCTGGGAAATTAAAGCTTTAAGGAGAATTGGTGAGATGGTGCAACAGAGGGGGGCTATGAATGAACAGAGTCTTGTAACCTTTGGGCCCTTTTCCCTCAACCCAAGAGACAACAAAACAACAAGACTGCCAAGAAAAACAGTGAGACAAGCTGCATTTTAAACACTGAGCCACAGGCATAACAAAGGCAAAGACCGCACACATATAATTAAAGAGTAAATTAGGGGTGGACCAGTGCCAGGACATTCTGCTCAGTTGCAGATGGGAAAAGAGCAAACCTGCTAGATTAGCCTTTTTTGCACATGTGATTAGCAAATGTTTTGTGGGTGTCTGTGTGTGCGTGCAAAATCTGGTCTATAGACACAGCTTTCCAAACATGTTTTATGGCCCTCAGCATCTCAGACAGACAAGAATGCTGGCAATAATACAGTCTCTGAGAGCTGATGTGTTTAACAGTTTCCCAAGCTTTTGATTCAATAGGAGTATGTTTCTATTCCCAGAATTTCCCCAGATTATTCGGTTTATCCTTTGAACAGAAGCAAATGTAAATTTAACAATTCAATCTCAATCCATTTTAAAATGGTGGCATTAGAGGTGGATGCTTTCGCTGACACTATACACTATATCTACTGCTACATCTACCTGCGGACACATCATCTGTTGATACAGCTAAATGTGTGCCTTCAAACCATTGCTTGCCCGGTTTCTTCATTAACCAAACACCAGGATGATTTAGAAAACCAAGGCCGGAAGAAAAATCTACGTATTGCTGGCCTGTCTGAAAATGTAGAAGGTACCAACTCAATCTTGTTTCTTCAGTCATGACTGCTGGAGTTCCTCAGTTTTGAAACCAAATTGGGTCTAGATGAATAAAAGTGTTTGTTTTCCATTAAATGTTGGATTAAAAATTTTTTGTGTATTTTGTCCAGTCTTTTTTACTCACAACATTGATTCTTTGGTTTAAAGTGTCGAAGAAGGGGTACTTTAACCATATTGATGCCGCTGTGGGGGTACTTAACTCTTTCTTCTGGCAGCATTATTTTTATTTTTTTTTAAGTTGCCAGCCAACTTTATCTGTACTGTAGCCTACTGTAGGCTACTTGTTGTAGCCATTAAAACACACATTTATTTTTATATGTTAGATATAGATATATTTAATTAATAAAACATATTAAATATAGGCTAATAATGTTATTTTAAAATTTTATTTAGCCTACCTTTTTGAAAATTGAACAGGACACATAAGATGGGAAATATGGGGGTCAGAAATTATTTTGACCACTTAAAGCATTTTTTCAAAGTGAACTTCGTTTGATATAAATTGTATCTTAATTTTAATCAAATGTTTTATCGACTAATTGCATTGATTTAATAATTAATACGAAAATAGAGCATATAATGACATCGAGGCGCTGGCGTTGCATGAACAATGGCTTAAATTAACAACTACTAGAAAAAATCTTTAGTTGGGGCAGCCCTATAGCCATTTATTTCAGATAGACCTATATTTGATCCAGCATGTCACAAAGGGCATTTCGGGTTGAGCGTGCGACGCTGAGCGGAATGAGCTTCAGAAATGAACTGAAAATTCAGAAAGGCGCTTTCCATTCTGGAGGAATGTACGTTTTAAAAACATAATTCAACATAAAAATAATACCTGTTAATAACTTTTTTACTTGTTTAATTCGTTTAAAAATAATAGTGTACATAGGATTTGGTTAAAATCGATTCCCCATTTTCGTTTTCGAAACTTGTGTTGGTTGGTCCGATCGATTGTGCGATCGATTTTCAAATGTAAAGTGACAGCCCTAATTTGCACTGTATTGTACTACAATTCAAAGTTTCCTGATTGAGCAACATCTATTTCAGACTCTTAAAGAGAGCACATATGCCATTTACAGTTTCCATATGAGTATAAGTGTTATATGAGTATTCCAAGTGTTATGTATACCGTGGTTTTGAATAAAACAATTATTTAATCATTGTTTAAATCATTAACTGCTTCAAAATGCATGCAGTTAACGAAATCATTGTTGAAACATTTGCAGTTAGCCTACTGTACGAATAAAAACAATACTACAGCACAACATAAATACATAATCTTGTAGAGTGCAATAAGTGAGGAGACAGAAGACGGAGATGCGTCGAGTCAGCTTTACTCTCCACTTCAATATAATGAAATGATGTAAACAACTGTCACACAACGTTAACCCGGAACCACCATATCTAGAAACCCGCTCCCTTAAAGGGACAGTCCCTGGGTGAATGTCTCTTTCAGTTTACTTGTTGGTCACCACACAGGCCCCCCTAGAATTCACCCACAATAACAGGCCCAGACCGAACATGTACCCCAAACAGAACAAAGACACTATTCACTAGTGGAAAACAGAACAGTCCAGCTCCAAACAGTCACTAAGAGTTAACATATAGGGGCGGACGAGGCGGACATACCGGCTGCGCTTAACAGGAGGGGGCAAAGGGCGGGGCAGGGACAGTACCAGGGGACGAAGCTGCCGCAGGAGGGCGCCCTCTCCGTGGGGGCTGCCCAGCTGATGCGGTTCACCAATATCTACATGAGCAGGCACCCGCTCAGGCCTGCCCCCCATATCCACAACAAAGTTCTTAGACCCTCCGGTCAGGACATGGAAGGGCTCATCGTAGAGGGGCTGCAGCGGGGTACGATGGCCGTCATGGCGGATGAAAACATACTTGGCTGATGGTAAATCCTTGGGCACGTATGGTGAGACGTTGGACGATGTTCCAGGACACAGCACGATGGGAGACAGCCGACCACGGGGCCGTGGCCTCTGGGAGAAACTCCCCAGAACGCGCAGAGGCTGGCCGTACACCAGCTCGGCCGATGAGGCTTGTAGATCTTCCTTGGGGTGGAGAGAAGGCCCAGCATAACACACGGGAGGCGGTCAGCCCAGTTGTTGTCTGTAAGGCTGACCCTGAGCGCAGCTTTCATGTCTTGATGAAACCGCTCACTAAGTCCGTTCCTCTGTGGGTTGTAGGCTGTGGTACGGTGGACCTTCACCCCCAGGACCTCGGCGACTGCCGTCCAAAGCTCTGAAGTGAACAATGGACCTCGGTCTGAGGAGAGGTCGGACGGTGTGCCGGAACGGGCCACCCAAGCCATAATGAACGCACAGGCTACTTCAGCTGATGTAATGGAGGACAGGGGAACCACTTCTGGCCACCTAGTGGTCTTGTCCACCATGGTGAGAAGGTAAGTATAACCATGAGAGGGGGGAAATGGGCCCACCAGGTCCACATTCACATGATCAAAACGTCTCGCTGGCACTTTGAAGGGTGCCAAAGGGGCCTTGGTATGACGAGTCACCTTTGCGTGCTGGCACACCACACAGGCAGCAGCCCAGTCCCTAACGTCCCTCCGCAGGCCTGGCCAGACGAACTTGGTCCCCACCAGCTTGGTAAGGCCGCGGATGGCATCAAAAACCTTTTGCCTCCAGCCAGCAGGTACCATGGGGCGCGGTTGGCCATTGATGTGGAGAGGAGGTTAGCATTGGCCGTGTCAAATGCCACATCTTTCATGAACAGCACTGTAATGGCCGTTCTGAAGGCTTGTACCTCAGAGTCCGCGGCCTGATCCTCACCCAGTGACCGCCCGGGAGAGGAAGTTGGCAACAAAATTGTCTTTTTCCGGCCACATGCTGAATGTCAGTGGTGTATTCGGAGACGGCAGAGAGCTGGCGCTGCTGTCGACCAGACCATGGCTCCAAAGACTTGGCCATGGCGAAGTCAGCGGCTTGTGGTCAACGAAAGCCGTGAACTGCCGGCCTTCCAACAGAAAACGGAAATAATGGGTCGCGAGGAAAAGACCCAGGAGCTCCCTATCGAAGGTGCTGTATTTCCACTCGTTGTCACGGAGCTCCCTGCTGAAAAATGCCAGCGGCTGGCAGGCTCCGTCCACCCACTGTTTACACACAGCCCCCACGGCATAATCGTAGGCGTCCGTGGTAAGAGCAACTGGGGCGGTCGTTTGCTTGCGCGGTCGTTTGCTTGCGCGGTTTTGGCAGCATCAAAGGAATCTGTCATCTCTGGGGACCAATCCAACACGTCTGCTGGTTTTCCACCCCGTAAGGCGTCGTACAAGGGTTGCATGAGTTGGGGAGCATGGGGGAGGAAACGGTTGTAGAAGTTCACCATGCCCAGAAACTCCCGCAAGGACTTCACAGTGCGTGGGCATGGGAAACTGGCTATGGCATCCACCTTGTCAGGGAGGGGAACGGCTCCCTGCAGGTTGACATGGTGGCAGAGGAAAGTGATGGACGACCGGCCAAACTCACACATGGCCGGGTTGATGATGAGACCATGTTCACTGAGCTGGCCGAACAACTGTCGGAGATGCAACAGGTTGTAGTCTGCGGACACGCTGGCCGCGAGAATGTCGTCCAGATAAACAAACAGGAAAGGCATGTCGCGCAGCACAGAGTCCATGAGGCGCTGAAACGTCCGCGCTGCCCCTTTGGGGTGGTGGCGTTGTTCAGGCGATGGAAATCACCACAGAGACGCCAACTGCAATCAGCTTTGGTCACGATGCAGAGGTGCTCCATGATGGCGAACTCCTCCATGGCGATCACAAGCTTGGCAGAGTCGATGCCCGTGCATAGATTTGGGGGCCCACCGTGGTGATGAAGTGTCCACGCCATGCTTAGCCACCGCCAATGAGAACGTGGGTGTGGTGATGTCAGGCAACTCAGCCAGTAGGCGTTGATACATGTGCGTGTTCGACAGACAAAGCACCCCTGCCCCTCCCAGTGTGCAGAGGTACGAAGCAAAAGGGCGTCGATCAGGCGGCAGTTCGTAACATCCACCAACAGTCTAAGTGCAGAGGAAATCCGCCCCCAGGAGAGACATAGAAACAGCGGCCATGACGAAATCCCAGCTGAAACGCCGCCCACCTAAACACACTTCCACATACCTCGTGCCATAAGTACGAATGGGTGTGCCGTTAGCTGCATCCATCGGGGGGCCATGTCCGCCAGCCATGGTGTCCACAGGCTTCGCCGGCAGGATGCCATTGTGTGACATAATTCAGCCGTATCCAACTATCGTCTGGGTCACCAATGTGGAGTGTAATAAGTGAAGAGACAGAGATGCGTCGAGTCTGCTTTACTCTCCACTTCAATATATCACAACAACTGTACAGCGAGTGATGTAAACAACTGTCACACAACGTTAACCCGGAACCACCATATCTAGAAACCCGCTCCCTTAAAGGGACAGTCCCTGGGTGAATGTCTCTTTCAGTTTACTTGTTGGTCACCACAATCTCAACAATACAACGTGCTTTCAGGTTACACGTCCTGTATTCCGATTGCAAAATATCCGCTTTGACATTTGAAATAACGTTACATACTCTGAAGTGTCTCGTCCGCTCGCCGAGCTGATGTTCTCTACTATAATGAATTCGAATGTAACTGTGTAATAAGCAGGGGAAATTCCTGACTTCAAAAGAATAACTATTTACATACTTAGGACATTTGTGTTGTAAGAATGTACATGGAGACTTCAGCTTTAAAAACGTCTTCTCCTTAGGCAATGTTTTCTCAGTAAAATCATTTAATTTCCTATTGATTCAATAGAACGTTTGAGTTTACTAGAGAATACCAATATAGCGGTGCGGCAGCTTCAATATTTATGACGTCATGTAGATCAGTGGGCAGGGCACATTATCCTGCTGAAAGAGGTCAATCACAATTTTATAAGTGATGTGTAATTCACTTCAACATACTCAAGGAAATTATTGCAGTATAGGATGGACAGGTGCAATTAGCCCAATCAATGGGAATGGACCAGAGGAATTATAGCGAACATGTGCCATTGCCTGCTATTCCGCCATGGATGTTCCCAATGCCATATAAAGACATTCAGTTACACAAAGAAATTGAGGAAAATGAGAAACTATCAGAACAATACATTGTTCAGCAACACATGGTAAAGATGTATAGCCACATGACAGGTATTTTCACTGACAGATCAAAAGATCCAATCTCAGGGAAAACTGGAGTAGCTGTATTTATTCCAAAATATCAGATTATCATCAAAAATTCAATTCAATCCACATTTACTTGTATAGCGCTTTTCCCAATACATGGTTGCTTTACAGAAAATACAATTTAGAGTAATCTGTTAGAGGTGACTGTGTGAGAAATGTACATATACAAATCACGCAACAATGCACAATTTAGTGTAGAAATTAGCTCACTGAAGTAATTATTACGAGTTGTGGACATGATGATTACAGTACATTGGAAATGTAGCATTGGTATATGTTGATTCAGAAAAAGAGAACAGATAATTTATCAGAATCCACTGTGGAATTAGTTCCAATTCTCCTCGCTTTACAGTGGGTTGAACAAATGAACATTGTGATGTTATATGTAACGATTATTTGGGAGCCCTGGAAAGTTTAAAATTTGGTTATTTGAAATCTTACATTTATTATACAGACTAAATAACAAAGGAAACGGTATTAGATTTCTTTGGGTTCCAGCACATATAGGGGTGGAGGGCAATGAGGTGGTAGATAATCTGGCAAAGAACTAACTTAAAGGCAATATAGAGATCCATAACAATACGAGTTAATCAGAAGCTAAGACCTGTATTCGCAAGGCGGCAAATAACATCTGGCAGAAGCGTTGGTAAAGAGAGATGAAGGAGAGACACTATTAAATATTTTTAAAAGTCATCTGTTTTTGTTATCACATTATCTAATGTTTTAATAATAAACATTATAGGTCTAAATGTTTAACAAGTGTAACTTATTTGTACAAATTTTGTAAAATTTTTGTATTTCTTTGTTAATGATACACAGTGATGAAAGGAATAATCTCTCCAGTTGGAGATGCCTATAAAAAGAAAGGTCTGATTGAAGGTTGTCATCTGTTAGAGATGGCTAGACTGGCCACACAGAACTCTGAGTGG
The DNA here is from genome assembly GCA_023029165.1 of Gobiocypris rarus. Taxonomy (NCBI): domain Eukaryota; kingdom Metazoa; phylum Chordata; class Actinopteri; order Cypriniformes; family Gobionidae; genus Gobiocypris; species Gobiocypris rarus. The sequence goes on along the minus strand of CM040931.1, from coordinate 28,737,348 downwards.
ATCACTGTGGATGACTGGGAGATTCAGCAGCCGGTGTGGGTGGAGACAGCCAAAGTAGCTCGGTAGGGACATTTAAAATCATGTGCTTTTAGTAAAAGTTTCATTTTGGTTGCCGAAAAAATTAATCTGACACAATTATATTAAGTGCACCTATTGTAGCGCTTTACCTTTGCATGAGTTCCATGCCACATCTGATAATGTCATCTTGGTTGGATGTCGTATTTGATGTGCTACTAATTATCAAAGTTTTTATGCTAAATTGGCATTAAAACAAATCATTCTTCTCTTTATAGGCACCATCATGCAAAACTCATTTCCAGCTGCAACAATAATATAACAATACATAACAGTAATGATGGGAACACAGTGAGGTGTGGAGGAGAGGAGAATGCTGGAGCAAAAAAAATCATCTGCCAGACTGTTTTTTCTTTAAACAGAAAAGCAGGAATGGAAAATAATCCACAGCAATCCTTCATAGAATAATTGTTCCTACTTCTCAGTGCACTTAAAGTCGGCATGAAACGGAAGTTGAGATCGTCTTTTTCTCCTTTTGTGACGTATATCCGAGTGAAACGGCCTCTGAAATCAGAAAAAAATGTAGGGCGGAGCTTGATTTCATTCTTTGGGAACTGATTGGGGGGTACTGCTCCTTCACTTCTTCTATGACCATCATGGTCCACTACCATATCAATCCCCACCATGATCGCCAAGTGCAACATGTGTTGTGCAACACACATACAAGGTCTAAACATGCGGCAAACTGATAATCAGTAGGCTAAAGAATATCTCATTGTTATTGTATATATCCAAAAGAGAACTGTTTTGATCAACTCAAAAGTTAGAAGTGCACTGAAATACCATTCTAAATACTAGTAAAAGTAATTCCTTTACAAGAAGCCTATTGCCTATTTCATGAAATAATGATTTGGTTTATTTTTTGATTTGGTAATCAGGAGGTAAGACCCAACCCTCTCATATACTGTATAAACAGAAACAAATTGTCCATAGTCTATGGTAGTCAGTGTCAAATCAACACAATTACTTTGTGCCCTTTCCTTCTCTGTGAATAAAATTAAATCCTTGTTTCATTAAGATAGTTTTAGTGTTCTCAGATGAAACTACATTTATCGGAAAAAATAAAAATAGAATGCAAAAACAATACTAACCAATTAAAAACAAATTCAAATACTAGCATGTAGCTACATTTAGCCTAGGCTACTTGGCTCTTTTTATGTTTCCACAGGTTTCTCTGACGTTATGTTTGTTTTCAAAATCAGTTTAGTTTGAATTCGTTTTTAAAGTGGGTTTTTTGAAAATGCTTAGTTTTAGTTTAGTTTTTATTAGTTTTACTGTTAGTTTTAGTCACATCTTCTATACAGAATTCACACCCTATTCAAATACCATAGCTGTACAATTTTCACACCCTGTACTAAATTTACCCTATAAGGTCAATATAGCCTACTTGATCTGGATTGACGCAAACATTTAACGTTAGTGTCAAAGTAAAAAAAATCAACAACCACAACCAAAAAGTGCATTTTACGTCAAACTTGCGACTAGTTAACTTTCTAAAGAAGGCTCAATCGCTTCTCATGTCGACATTAACACACTGACAAAATTATATTCAGAATTTAAAATATTTGTATACAACTTTGAAATGTGTGATAGAGAACGAACACTCGTTCTCATAGAGACGCGGTGTGCACGGAGGGGAGGGGCTGTGTGTGTGTGTGTTTTCGTTTTTTCGTTCGTTTTCGTTAATGATTATAACCTTGACCCCCCACAAAACTGATATTTCTGATATATTCGAATTACAGGGGTACTGGTGTCACGTTGCGGGATGGTGAAGAAAGGTGCAAACAGGGGCGAGGACTCAAGTGCAGTGAGAAAAAAGGAATTTAATTACAAACAAAACAAACTCAAACTACAAAACAAAACCCACGAGGGGAAGAATACATAAACTAGAAATACATATAAACTGAACATACCGACACGGGGGACTGGGAGACGTAGACAATACAACGATCCGACAAGGACTGCAAACACACAGGAGCTTATAAAGGGGAGAAATCAAGCAGGAGTGAGGCAAACACAGGTGGGGCAAATTAACCAATACCGAGATAACAAGGGGTGGGATCTGACAATGACAGAGGCACATGGCCACACTAACAAACCCACATGTGCACAAGACAGGACAGGCATGTGACATTACCCCCTCCTTAAGGCGGCTACCAGACGCTCCACTAGGGGCGGAGGGACAGACCAGGGGCGGCAGAGGGACAGACCAGGGCGGCACGGGAGGGACAGACCAGGGCGGCACGGGGAGGGACAGACCAGGGCGGCACGGGAGGGACAGACCAGGGCGGCACGGGAGGGACAGACCAGGGGCGGCACGGGAGGGACAGACCAGGGCGGCACGGGAGGGACAGACCAGGGCGGCACGGGAGGGACAGACCAGGGCGGGGCGGGAGGGACAGACCAGGGGCGGGGCGGGAGGGACAGACCAGGGGCGGGGCGGGAGGACAGACCAGGTCGGGGCGGGAGGGACAGACCAGGTCGGGGCGGGAGAGACAGACCAGGGGCGGGGCGGGAGGACACCAGGGGCGGGACGGGAGGGACAGACCTGGGAGAAACAGATAAGGAAGGGGAAAACAAGGGAGGGACAGGGAACACAAAGAGTTCAGGGGCCGGAGTGGCCAGCAGAGTTCAGGCGGCCGGGGCCGGAGTGGCCAGCAGAGTTCAGGCGGCCGGGAGGCCGGAGTGGCCAGCAAAGTTCAGGCGGCCGGGGGCCGGAGTGGCCAGCAGAGTTCAGGCAGCCAGGCGGGCTGGAGTGGCCAGCAAAGTTCAGGCGGCCGGGGGCTGGAGTGGCCAGCAGAGTTCAGGCGGCCGGAGGGCCGGAGTGGCCAGCAGAGTTCAGGCGGGCGGCCAGCAGAGATCAGGCGGCCGGGATGGCCAGTAGAGTTCAGGTGGCGGAGTCGGAGTGGCGGCAGCGTTCGGCTGCGGGCGGCCGCAGAGTTCAGGCTGCCGGGGCGGCCAGCAGGGTTCAGGCGGCCGGGTTGGCCAGTAGAGTTCAGGTGGCCGGGGCGGCCAACAGAGTTCAGGCGGCTCGGGCAGAGCAGGGGCGTCGTTGCGGCGCGCGGGCAGAGCAGGGCGTCGTTGCGGCGCGGGCAGAGCAGGACGCCGGGGTGGCGCGGCCAGAGCAGGGCGTCTTTGCGGCGCGGGCAGAGCAGGGCGCCGGGTGGCGGCCAGAGCAGGCGTCTTTGCGGCGTGGGCAGAGCAGGATGTCTTTGCGGCGCGGGCAGAGCAGGGCGCCGGGGCGGCGCTGGAAGAGGAGGTCGTCGTTGCGCCGCGGGAAGAGCAGAGCGCCGGGGCGGCACATCCAGCACAGAGTCCGCCGGCACCGGGACCACCGGCACCCCCGGAACTGGGACCACCGGCCCAGGGACCACCGGCGCAGGGACCACCGGCGCGGGGACCACCGGCGCAGGGACCACCGGCGTAGGGACCACCGGCACACGATCCACCGGAACAGGGATCACCGAATACGATCCACCGGAACAGGGACCACCGGCACTGGGACCACCGGCACAGGGACCAGCGGAACAGTCACGGAGCGCTCTTTCCCCTTCCTCCTCCGCTTACGGACCACGGGGACAGGATCCACCGGCACCGGATCCACCCGAACACGATCCACCAGAACCGGGACCACCGGAACACGATCCACCGGGACTGGGACCACCGGAACACGATCCACTAGCACAGGGACCACCGGAACACGATCCACCGGCACAGGGACCACCGGAACACGATCCACCGGCACAGGGACCACCGAACACGATCCACCGGCACAGGGACCACCAGAACACGATCCACCCGCACCGGGACCACCGAACACGATCCACCGGCACAGGGACCACCGAACACGATCCACGGCACAGGGACCACCGAACACGATCCACCGTCACAGGGACCACCGAACACGATCCACGGCACGATCCACCGGGACTGGGCCTCCCGGAACTGGGACCCCAGGACTGGTGCAGAGGATCCTTCGCCTCCTCCTCCGTTCCGCGACCTCCGAACACGATCCAGCGACACGGGGACCACCGAACACGATCAACCGGAACTGGGATCGCGAACTCGATCCACCGTCACAGGACCACCGGGACTGGGACCATGGGAGGACTGGGGTCCAGGCAGTCAACGAATTCCCAGAATCCCAGACTCCCCATTCTCTCCATCACCTCCGGACAGAGGGGCATGTCGAGACAGAGATTGAAAACCTCTGCCTTCTCTGTCTCCTTGAGGAACAGGTGATGCACCTTAATGAGGAACTGGCAGGCAAACTCTCTTACACCCGTCCCTGCTGACGGATGTATTGCGAGTTTACCTGCCGCATCACCTGTAACCTTCTGCTCCACTCCATGAAAAAGGAAAAAAAGGGAAAAAACACAAACAAAAACTCCTCAAGCTGAGTCCTCTGGGTGGTCGGATCGTTCTGTCACGTTACGGGATGGTGAAGAAAGGTGCAAACAGGGGCGAGGACTCAAGTGCAGTGAGAAAAAAGGAATTTAATTACAAACAAAACAAACTCAAACTACAAAACAAAACCCACGAGGGGGAAGAATACATAAACTAGAAATACATATAAACTGAACATACCGACACAGGGGACTGAGACGTAGACAATACAACGATCCGACAAGGACTGCAAACACACAGGAGCTTATAAAGGAGAAATCAAGCAGGGAGTGAGGCAAACACAGGTGGGGCAAATTAACCAATACCGAGATAACAAGGGGTGGGATCTGACAATGACAGAGGCACATGGCCACACTAACAAACCCACATGTGCACACAAGACAGGACAGGCATGTGACAACTGGGGTACTATAATATATATATTATAACAATTAATGAAGTGCACAGATAAATCATTTATAGTAAGCACTACAATATTACATATAAAATACGAATAGTAAAATTTGATTTCATGCCGACTTTAAAATGGTGATTATCTTAGAATATTACTCTGACACTTAATTTTAATTTCTGTAAAAAAAATCTTAGTAACCCCAAGCTTTGGAATTGTAATGTAACTTTTAAGAATATAAGCAAAAGTGTGATTAAAGCAGTCAAAATCATTAATATGATGTGCATTTTTGTATTTATATATATTTTTAGACACCCCTCAATTGAAGCTGTTGTGTGGTGCTGATGTGCTGGAGTCATTTGGTGTCCCCAACCTATGGAAGCCCGAGGACATTGAAGAGATAGTGGGGTGGTACGGTGTGGTGTGCATCACAAGAAGTGGCAGTGACGCTGAGAAATGTATCAGTCAGTCTAATGTGCTGTCGAGACTCCGTAAAAACATTCATGTGGTTCAAGAATGGGTGACCAATGACATCTCTGCAACACATGTGCGCTGTGCCCTACGCAAAGGACATAGTGTACGCTACCTGCTTTCCGACCCTGTGGTGCGCTATATTCAAAATTGCAGTCTGTATGAAGAGAGTGAGGAGAGGAATGCTGATGACAACCTCGCCCCTCTTCAGAAATACACCAGCATAAAATGGTAACTGCAAATACACTATTCACACAAATAGTCTGTACTTAGCGTGTACTGTTCATACAGTTTGACACCAGTACATTTGACGTTTTCATATTCTGTTTGATCTGACAGTTTCAGATACAAAACAACAGACAACATGAGAGAGGTCTGTCTGGAGATTAATGTCAACGGTGACTTCTATTGCAGTGAAAGTTGCTGGGTACCAGATGAGGAAGATGTGCAGCTGCAGACTAAGGACAACGTTGTCATCTCAGAGTTGGTGTCACTGGTGTCAGAAGATCTGACTGACCCAGCAGGGCCTTCAACAGAAGTGGCAGGGAGCAACATTGGGATCGCCTTAGTTATTGGCGATTCTATTACATGAAACATGAAAATAGAGACACCAGCCACCATAGTCACATGTTTACCGGGAGCCAGAGCGCCTGACATCAAAGCAAATTTAAAAGTGCTGGTTGCTAATCATAAATTCTCTAAGATTATTCACGTCGGCACTAATGACGTTTGACTTCGCCAGTTGGAGATCACTAAAATGAACATTTGAAGAAGTGTGTGAACTCGTAAGTATGTCAGACACCGTAATTTGTTCTGGCCCCCTTCCTGTTCCCCGGAGTAATGAGATACTTAGCAGACTGTCTTCACTCAATGGCTGGCTGTCTTTGTGGTGTCCGCAGAATAATAGGGTTCGTCGAAAATGTAAAAGGTTTTTGGGGTATACCTGACCTGTTAAAAAGAGATAATATTCATCCCTCCTGGGGTGGTGCTGTTCTTCTCTCTAGTAATATGGCACATAGTCTTAGAGCTGAACCTTGACTAACTGGGGCCCAGGTCAGGAAGCAGACAAAACCGATTCTGTCACCTGATGGAGTTTTGGTTCCCACTGTCCCACTGGCTTGCCACTGTCGCCTCTGGCTTTTGGCTTGCTTAGCTGGGGACACTTAATATTAAACCGACTGTCTGCTAGCTGTAGTCACAAAAGTCAGATACATAGAGACTCTTTCACCTACTGTCACCTACTTTCACCGACTGTCTGTTCTCCGAATTAGTAAATACAAAAAACTCCCAATTTAACTGATGTTCATTATTTTTTGCCAAAGCACATTTGTGGTGTGTGAAAGCACTCATTACACAAACAGCTGATCAAAAAATAAAACCATATTTCAAATCATTCTCGCGTCAAAATCACATCCAGTGTTAAAGGACCATTAGGCTGCATTAACTAGGTCAGCTGGAACCGGGAACACTTTCTATAACACCAATGTTCTCGTTTACATCATAATAAGAATGGCATCTACGCTAATATTAGTCTCTCTGTTTATCCCGAGGTCTACTGTATTCAGCCGGATCCGGGCCGTATCCAGATCAGATGGCGGACCTGCGCCTAGATACGACCACAACGCTTCCCTGAAGTGTCTGCAGAGATTGCGTTAAACAGACTCTGCCCCGTGAAGGCCTCATCGACACGACAGCAAATGGCACTGATCCTCAACAAGCCCGTCTCCGGTGTGATGACTCGTTCGTTCATTGGTCAGTAGTGATGTCCGGTTCGCGAACGAATCGTTCTTTTGAACTGTTCTTTTTAGTGAACCGGTCGAACCAGTTCACCAAATCGGACTGAATCGTTCGAAACAGTTCACAGCACTAATCCACAAATTTATACAGTTACTCACTTTTTGACCTGTCTGACGGTCCCTCTGACTTGAAATAAACCAACATCCCAGAGTTATTCAGTTACTCCAACAATACACTGACTTAACCTACTGTAAGAGAGAGAACTGATGATGATGAGCACAGTCACAGTTCTCGTTCTTGAGTCAAGAATCGGTTTCAACCGGTTGCACCGGTTATCGGATCACCAGTACACTGAACCGAGAACTGTTTATTTCGGACATGTCCGATTGGAGAACCGATGAGCTGATACTGACTGAGCATGCGTGTAATTTTTCAAGAGAGAACGAAAAGCATGTTAAGTTTTGTTGCGCATCGGGATGTGTTATAGGGATCATTATAATTTATGAAATACCTGTAGGCCTACAGTAATTAAAGTTAATGATGACACATTCACAAATTGGGTCTGTATTAAATGAACAATGTTTTAAATCAAAATACATTAAAGTGTTCACAATACACATAAAAAGTGCACTTACACACACTGTATGTGTACATAGATCAAACTATATAATGTTCAGAAATTGTTGTACAAATATATTTTTCTATAGGCCTATTAATGTTGTCTAAAAAGCATTACAGTAAAAATGTGCAGTTGTGCTTGTTACTTAATTATTTTTAAACATTGGAAACAAGCTTGTACAACTACCAAACTAAACATTTGTTTCATAAAGCCATGTTATTTTCAGGATCAGTGTATTTAATTTCTAAACAAGGTGATATAAATATAAAAATGATGTAGCCTCAAACTACAGCTAAGGCGAAGCAATTGCGACTCCTTTTGAATCGCTCTCGCGGTTCTCGAATCTCAATTTCGTCTCGTTCGTTCTCGAGTCAAGAATCGGTTACAACCGGTTGTAGCGGTTTTCGGATCACCAGTACACTGAACCGAGAACTGTTTATTTCAGACATGTCCGATTGGAGAATCGATGAGCTGATACTGACTGAGCATGCGTCAAACGACTGACTGACTGCACGCGTCTATTTAAACCGAACGAACAACAACTGATATGAGCGCGCGTCTGTGAAATGACTCTGAGGACATGAATGTGGGGAAAATCTGGCGAACCGTATTTATTTAATTACAAAACATAGTAAGTGGAACATGGTTCCTGCTCTGATGAAGACTAATTTATTGATTTTATAACTGTAGAACATCGTTTGCACATCACTGCCTGTAAGTTTTGGATGCTTTAGATGCAAAACTTGATTGTAGGCTAATAATAAACGTAACAGATTATGATGATATTTTATCTGATTGATATTATGATTACTCATTTCTCATTACGTTTGAGCGTAAAAGAACCGGTGAACCGGTTTTTGATCCGGTTCTTTGAAACGAACTGTCTGAAAGAACCGGTTCGCGGAAAAGAACCGAACTTCCCATCACTATTGGCCAGAGGAGAACATTATTTCATATGAATCAGACTTATCTCAAAGATCTTCTTATTCCACATTCATCTAGCAGATTTTAAGATCTTCTGAATTTCTTCTGGTTTCTTTTGTATGTCCCTCGATCCAATCGAGTAATCTGATATTTTTGTGGTAGTAAAATAGACCTATGCAAAAATAGCATAAAAAATTCTTAAAATACATAGGCTATATAAAAACAATGAGGTAATTGTTCGGAAGGCAATTTGAACGGAACCGTTATGAGATGCACATAATCTACACGCATGTAAATAATTGGAGCACTCAATAGCATTATCTATGATGTAGTGTGTTTTGCAATGGTTTTAATGCATGGTGCATCCTTAGAAAAGAGTGTAATAATGTTACTCGACACGGGTAAATAACAATTGAGGATCTAGTAATCGTGACAGCCCTACAGTAAAGAATTAGTGCTGGAAAGGCGTAGGCACAGTTATTTTTGTGGCTGACCTTATTGCATATACATTTGTAGGAGTTTACATTCAGATGCAAAATTTATGGGGAGAGTATTTAAATGAATCGCGCAAGAAGATATACTATGGTTTGTGCTCGTCAATTTACTGGTGTTTGCACTATTATTTGCTGCCTGTAAAAGTACGTATTAAACCAGGCGCTAACTGGTAGATTTGTTGTCATTGTTGAAATGATCCAGCTGCGTCTGTGTACTTTAACTCTTTCCCTACCAAACACAGAATTTTTCGTTATTTGTAAGGCCGCTGAGTTCGCTCCAATGGCGGTAGTGAAGAGCGGGTGAAGAGATTTGCGCGTTCAGTGTTCTCAGCTGGGCAACATGGATTTAATTCCAATTCCTCTTTATCTGACTCCATTTTATCATAATTTAGAATTTAGATTAGGATGCCAATTTGGTTATTTGGTCATTTATATTTAATTGTTAGCTACACATTTAATTAGTCAGTTTAACCCTTTGTGGAAAGTACCCATTAATAATTCCTGAGTAAGTCAGAATAAATCAAAATAACAGTCAGGTACATGTGTAATTCCAATTACATGATCAATTCAAAGATCCTCAATACATAACATCAAATACTCTGAAGTAAAGAGTGAGAGATGCGTTCCTGACTTTCCATACGTAATGTTGGCTGGACACACAATGTTACGGCGAATCTGAATTACAATATTGCGCCCCGAACTTTCTGCTACGTTGCCTTAAGTATTCAGACCAGACAGAAACTTCTTTCAAATGGAAACATATGTCATTAAAGGGAATTAAATTTAATCACTCTTCCATTTGCATGGATTGAAAGAAGAGACCAAATGGCTCCAGAAGCCACACTCATTATAATATGCAAGATATTTCTAAACTCTCAAAACCATTATCTTCTTGAATATTTCTGTGGGGATGAGATATTTGTACCAGTCGCACTGAGACATTTCAAACGATATCAAACACATAATATTGTATAGTGAGAATTGACATTTAAATCAAAAAGATTTTAGGTGTTCGATGTGATCAACGCGTAAGGGTCCGTAGGATGGGGGAGTTTCAGGTGAAGGAAACACATGTAAATTAGACCCATTCATTGATACACTCAGTGTGATGTCATTTGCAAAAAGTGTCCTTTGTCCTCTCAGACAATCTGGCGTTACTTTTACCAGCCTTTCAGTCTGTGAGAAAACGCTTCCCCGGATTTCTGAATGCGCGCTGCAACTGAGAACGAGATTGCTTACAGATTGTGTTAAGGACTTATCAGCCTTCACCATCTAGAGTTTCATGACCGAACGTTGTATTTGAATTTTCTTGTATATTTGTTAAGTAAAAATACAAAATATTTGGAATCACAACTGCACCAATCATCACAACCTTACTGATAAATGTCCAGCAGGTTTCTCTTATAGTTGAAAGGACCTCAGATTCTCTCACCTGTCTGTCTCTCTCCCTCATTGATAACAGAAACAATATAAAAGTCGGAGATTTTTCAGAGCGTGGTGAGATGTAACCTCTGAATCGAGGGCACTGGTCTTTTGTGTTAGACGGCTATCACCTCCGTGCTGATGGATGTGGTAACCACACAGACTTTTGATGACTGACATACACACAATGTGCTGCTGTTGAAAGGTAAGTCTGCTGAGTGTGTGCGTTCATTAATCCTGGAAACATTCATCACATTGTGGTCTCTGACATGGCTGCATGGTTCTCTATGATACACATAGTGAAGACAGAGAACTATGGAAACAATCCAGAAAGACCCTCATACATACTCCGTTATTCTGTGATAAACACCTGCAAAATGTAACATTCATATCTCAATACAGTCTTTTGGGAATGTTTAAAAAATGTTTAAGACAAACTTTGTCTTGAACATGTTTTTCTTGAAGATGAACACTTAATCTTGAATATGTTTGCATGATAAAGTCTAAAACGTTTTAAAAGGGACCATCAAAATAAAGTGTTACCAAAATTTCAATGGGAGTTCCCACACAGGTCATCATTTTTCTCAGATCTTACACCATGTGCAGCCGTGGTTGGAGAGGTGAAAGAAGTGTTCAGTGTTCAGGTTGAACGAAACTGAAACTTCACTCCTTTAAAATGGAGCACATGGGAATTTGGGAAAGAAACAAGGGAAAACTGCACGAGGGGGAGAGAATGTTTTGATGAATATCTTTGCTTTTTATAAGAAAGGTGATGCAATGGGGCAAGATCCAGAAATCTGACAGAACAAAAACAGAGTTTACATCAAGAAGCAAGTGACAAAGACAAAGATGATCCCAAGCTATTCCAGAGTCCTTGAAAAAGCTTAATATAAAATGGCAATTACAGGGTGGACTCCATTCAGGCAACGTGGGCCTCTCTTGCCTTTGTAAAAAAAACAAAGATAAGCGTTTATGCAGAGGTCAGAAAACACTGGCTGCAGTCTCTTGGGTCGACACCAAGCAGGGAAGAGAGAATGAGTAGACTGGAAGAAATGAAGCAGAAAAGTTTTCATCACCCTCCAGCAGGAGGTGTTGACTGACTAAATGGAACAGAATCGCTGGTGTGAGGCTGTGAACTCCGTGTAACTTTCTGCATTTCATTTAGAAAAAAGTTGAAAAGAACTGGTTATATTAATCCTTGAATCTCATTTACATAATGTTTACTGTACATGGTCCTTTTTATTATACATAAAACAAATTAATTTACAGTGTTTGAGCCTATATTTAACTACCTTTATAGTGTTTTTGTTATTTATAGAGCAGCAGCTTGGACAATCTAAAAAACATTTTTTAAATATATTTATACATTTAAACACTGTGGCTTAAGGGTATAGTCCTTCTAAAAAAAAATAGCATATTGTGATAAAAGTTCATTATTTTCCATAATGTAATTATACATATTAAACTTTCATATATTTTAGATTCATTGCACACCAACTGAAATATTTCAGGTATTTTATTGTTTTAATACTGATGATTTTGGCATAAAGCTCATGAAAACCCTAAATTCCTATCTCAAAAAATTAGCATATCATGAAAAGTTCTCTAAACGAGCTATTAACCTAATCATCTGAATCATCTAATTAACTCTAAACACCTGCAAAAGATTCCTGAGGCTTTTAAAAACTCCCAGCCTGGTTCATTACTCAAAACCGCAATCATGGGTAAGACTGCCGACCTGACTGCTGTCCAGAAGGCCATCATTGACACCCTCAAGCGAGAGGGTAAGACACAGAAAGACATTTCTGAAGCAACGCTGTTCCCAGAGTGCTGTATCAAGGCATCTCAGTGGGAAGTCTGTGGGAAGGAAAAAGTGTGGCAAAAAACGCTGCACAACGAGAAGAGGTGACCGGACCCTGAGGAAGATTGTGGAGAAGGACAGATTCCAGACCTTGGGGGACCTGCGGAAGCAGTGGACTGAGTCTGGAGTAGAAACATCCAGAGCCACCGTGCACAGGCGTGTGCAGGAAATGGGCTACAGGTGCCGCATTCCCCAGGTCAAGCCACTTTTGAACCAGAAACAGCGGCAGAAGCGCCTGACCTGGGCTACAGAGAAGCAGCACTGGACTGTCGCTCAAATTTTGCATGTCATTCGAAATCAAGGTGCCAGAGTCTGGAGGAAGACTGGGAGAAGGAAATGCCAAAATGCCTGGTCTGGATGGTCTGGGGTGCCATGTCAGCTGCTGGTGTTGGTCCACTGTGTTTTATCAAGGGCAGGGTCAATGCAGCTAGCTATCAGGAGATTTTGGAGCACTTCATGCTTCCATCTGCTGAAAAGCTTTATGGAGATGAAGATTTCGTTTTTCAGCACGACCTGGCACCTGCTCACAGTGCCAAAACCACTGGTAAATGGTTTACTGACCATGGTATTACTGTGCTCAATTGGCCTGCCAACTCTCCTGACCTGAACCCCATAGAGAATCTGTGGGATATCGTGAAGAGAAAGGTGAGAGGCAAGACCCAACACTCTGGATGAGCTTAAGGCCGCTATCGAAGCATCCTGGGCCTCCATAACACCTCAGCAGTGCCACAGGCTGATTGCCTCCATGCCACGCCGCATTGAAGCAGTCATTTCTGCAAAAGGATTCCCAACCAAGTATTGAGTGCATAACTCAACATAATTATTTGAAGGTTGACTTTTTTTGTATTAAAAACACTTTTCTTTTATTGGCCGGTTGAAATATGCTAATTTTTTTAGATTTTCATGGAATTTAGAGTTTTCATGAGCTGTATACCAAAATCATCAGTATTAAAACTTTTAAAATTTTTATCATTACATTATGGAAAATAATGAACTTTTATCACAATATGCTAATTTTTTTAGAAGGACCTGTATATATCACATAGAGACAATTAAATGTATTAAAGCCACAATATGTAATTTTCCCTGCTAGAGGTCGCTTATTCAAAACAAAGGCATTGTATGATGACGCCTTGATTTCGCAGAGCTTTTATTCTGCCGCAGACGAGCGATTTCGCATGCTTAGGTGTATGTGGGGTGACACAGAGCTGTTTTATCATATGTGACCAAACCACAAAAGGGTAATTTTTTTGTTTGTTTTGAGATATATACATCATCTGAATAAACAAGCTTTCCATTGATTTCACATTTGGCCAAGATACAACTATTTGAAAATCTGGATTCTGAGGGTGCAAGAAAATTTGCCTTCAAAGTTGTCCAAACAAAGTCCTTAGCAATGCATATTACTAATAATAAATACATTTTTGATATATTTATGGTGGGAAATTTACAAAATACCTTCATAGAACATGATCTTTACTTTACTTTGGCATTAAAAAAATCGATACTTTTGACCCAAAAGCTATTGCCACAAATATACCATTGTGACTTATGACTGGTTTTGTGGTCCAGGGTCACATATTAGATACATTATTTGAGTGTGCTGAAAGTAATATATCTAATGCTACTCTGAGAGTTCGCTATGAGACACTTATTGCGCACTGCAGTGAGCTAGTTCCATATTGGGAATGGTACAACATGGTAACTCAAGCGTTTTCTCACAAATTATTTCACAAATTTTCGTCAATGGCGGAGACATAGTTGTAAATTTTAGCGGTATCTAGTGGTGAGGTTGTGAATTGCAACCTCCCACCGCTCACCCTTCCCTTTTGAAGCACACAGAGAAGCTACGGTGGCCAACACAGGACAAAGATGTCATCTGAGACAACAGAGAGTAGCTATAGCGCTCTATAGAGCAGTTTGTCTATTTAGGGCTACCGTAGAAACATGACAATGCAAAATGGTGACCACTGTAAGGGGACCCACAGTGTATGTAGATAGAAATGTCTCATACAAACATAACAGTTTATTATGTAAGGTCTTTATACACCATTGAAAACATAGTAATGTATATTATATTGCATTTCTGTCAATAGATCCTCATAAATACACACTGTACCTTTAAGTGATTTTTATATAACATGTCTAACATTCTGCATAGGCCAGAAACTCCAAATAATTTCCACTGTGGTGCAGGAAATACTAAACTTCTGAACAAAAATCCCACTTTAAAAACATGTTTAAGTAGGCCTATTACCATAACCTGCTATTATTCACTTCTACCATATCCTTTCACTCATTTCTCTCTCTCTCTCTCTCTCTCTCTCTCTCTCTCTCTCTCTCTCTCTCTCTCTCTCTCTCTCTCTCTCTCATTTATTCAACACATCTAGATAGCACACAGAAACACTGCATAGACAAGGAAAGTTTAATCCACTTTACATTTACAAATGTTTAAAAATACAAATCATTGGCGTCAATATCGAGCAGTACTCCATTACAAATACAGTAAATACCTATGATGCACTGCATCCATACGAGTTATGGCTCAAAACAGCTTTTACAAGTCTTACAAAAAGGCTAAACACAGTATGTATATTCTAATGGTTATAGGCTACACATTTATACAACATACTGTTAATATTTTGTTCAAATCAAATCAACCTTGAAATACAATTTAAACACATGTATTAGGGAACCTCATTTTGGTTTAGAAATAATTTGTTTAGATGTGTTTAGAAAGAGGAATGAATCTAACTTCAATTTTAAGACTAAAATTAGCAAGATGTTTGTTTTAAAGAATCAAGCCCTTGAAAATCATTTTGCATATTTTCTAAGGCCAATGATACACATTTTAGGAGTGTGGAAAAATGGGGCACTTTTTTAATATGCAGATTGAAAATCTAATATTGTTGTTATCCTGAGTTGTTTTAAGATGGTACATTTTCACACTGTATTCATCCCCAAATTTCTTCCAAGATACTGTCAGAAACACATGCAAACCAAAACTTCTGCAGAAAGCATTCCGAAGCCAGAGAGGTAGCTATCAACATTTTATTCCTAGTCAAGGATAGCAGAGATAGTCAGAATAACTTACTACTCTATTTGTGCGGTGTGCAGTATGCATACTTAATGCGGTATACTGACCTCCTACCAAAATGTGCAGTATACAGCAGAGAACACAGCCTGCTATATCCCATGATGCAATGGACATGACTTGACAGCAGTATATTTTAAGTTCTTTTCTTTTAACTAATTGTTACACAAAATGTAATTATAAATGTAAAATAACATTTCTAAACTATTTCACATCCCCTTTTAAATGATAGGAGGCAGTATACAGTAGGCTTTACAGGTCCTTCTAAAAAAATTAGCATATTGTGATAAAAGTTCATTATTTTCCATAATGTAATTATAAAAATTTAACTTTCATATATTTTAGATTCATTGCACACCAACTGAAATATTTCAGGTCTTTTATTGTTTTAATACTGATGATTTTGGCATACAGCTCAAGAAAACCCAAATTTCCTATCTCAAAAAATTAGCATATATTGAAAAGGTTCTCTAAACGAGCTATTAACCTAATCATCTGAATCAACTAATTAACTCTAAACACCTGCAAAAGATTCCTGAGGCTTTTAAAAACTCCCAGCCTGGTTCATTACTCAAAACCGCAATCATGGGTAAGACTGCCGACCTGACTGCTGTCCAGAAGGCCATCATTGACACCCTCAAGCGAGAGAGTAAGACACAGAAAGACATTTCTGAACAAATAGGCTGTTCCCAGAGTGCTGTATCAAGGCACCTCAGTGGGAAGTCTGTGGGAAGGAAAAAGTGTGGCAAAAGCGCTGCACAACGAGAAGAGGTGACCGGACCCTGAGGAAGATTGTGGAGAAGGACCGATTCCAGACCTTGGGGGACCTGCGGAAGCAGTGGACTGAGTCTGGGTAGAAACATCCTGAGCCACCGTGCACAGGCGTGTGCAGGAAATGGGCTACAGGTGCCGCATTCCCCAGGTCAAGCCACTTTTGAACCAGAAACAGCGGCAGAAGCGCCTGACCTGGGCTACAGAGAAGCAGCACTGGACTGTCGCTCAAATTTTGCATGTCATTCGAAATCAAGGTGCCAGAGTCTGGAGGAAGACTGGGGAGAAGGAAATGCCAAAATGCCTGAAGTCCAGTGTCAAGTACCCACAGTCAGTGATGGTCTGGGGTGCCATGTCAGCTTCTGGTGTTGGTCCACTGTGTTTTATCAAGGGAGTCAATGCAGCTAGCTATCTGGAGATTTTGGAGCACTTCATGCTTCCATCTGCTGAAAAGCTTTATGGAGATGAAGATTTCGTTTTTCAGCACGACCTGGCACCTGCTCACAGTGCCAAAACCACTGGTAAATGGTTTACTGACCATGGTATTACTGTGCTCAATTGGCCTGCCAACTCTCCTGACCTGAACCCCATAGAGAATCTGTGGGATATTGTGAAGAGAAAGTTGAGAGACGCAAGACCCAACACTCTGGATGAGCTTAAGGCCGCTATTGAAGCATCCTGGGCCTCCATAACACCTCAGCAGAGCCACAGGCTGATTGCCTCCATGCCACGCCGCATTGAAGCAGTCATTTCTGCAAAAGGATTCCCAACCAAGTATTGAGTGCATAACTGAACATAATTATTTGAAGGTTGACTTTTTTTTGTATTAAAAACACTTTTCTTTTATTGGTCGGATGAAATATGCTAATTTTTTTAGATTTTGAGTTTTCATGAGCTGTATGCCAAAATCATTAGTATTAAAACAATAAAAGACCTGAAATATTTCAGTTGGTGTGCAATGAATCTAAAATATATGAAAGTTTAATTTTTATCATTACATTATGGAAAATAATGAACTTTTATCACAATATGCTACTTTTTTGAGAAGGACCTGTATAATGTTCAGTATGCAGTACACAGCACGCTTGTATTCCACTCTGAACAGAGTTGATGACAATCATGACCCTGTCTCTACACTGTAAAAAAAAAACATTTTTTAAGTACAATCAACTTGGATGTTTTAAGTTATTTCAACTTAAACTTTATTAAACTGACTTAAAAATGAGCTGAATCTTGTATAACTCTTGAAAAAAAGTTTAAAATTGCTTGATTTATTTTGATAAGTTAAAGCAATGTAAAAACATACACTATATTGCCAAAAGTTCTGGGACACCCCTCCAAATCACTGAATTCAGGTGTTCCAATCACTTCCATGGCCACAGGTGTATAAAACCATGTCATGCAGACGCTTCTACAAACATTTGTGAAAGAATGGGTCACTCTCAGAAGCTCAGTGAATTCAAGCGTGGTACCGTGATAGGTTGCCATCTGTGCAATAAGTGCATTCGTGAAAATTTCCTTACTACTAAATATTACACACTTAACTGTTAATGGGATTTTAACAAAGTGGAAGCAATTGGGAACAACAGCAACCACGTAAAATCACAGAGCGGGGTCAGCACATGCTGAGGTGCACAGAGCGCAGAAGTCACCAACTTTCTGCAGAGTCAACAGCTACAGACCTCCAAACTTCGTGTGGCCTTCAGATTAGCTCAAGAACAGTGCGTAGAGAGCTTCATGGAATGGGTTTCCATGGCTGAGCACCTGCATCCAAGCCTCACATCACCAGGTGGCGATTGCCAGGAGAACGGTACTTGCCTGACTGTATTGTCCCAAGTGTAAAGTTTGGTGGAGGGGTGATTATGGTGTGGGATTGTTTTTCAGGGGTTGGGCTTTGCCCCTTAGTTCCAGTGAAAGAACTCTTAGGGCCAGATTTACTAAACAGGGTAAATTAGCGCAAGAGTACAATTCCATAAAAGCGTCAATGGGAGTGGATACGTGATCTATTGATGATGCGCAAATTAAAGAACACAGATGCAGCCGGATCATTTCCATAACGACCAACGCAATCTACCAATTAGCGTCTGGTTTAAGACACACTTTTTTGGGGGGTAAATAATGCCGCAAAACACCAGTAAATTAACGAGCACAATCATTAGTAAATCATCTTGCATGATTCATTTAAATACTCTCCTCCCATAAATTTTGCGCCTGAAAGGGAAACTCCTACAAATGCATAAGCAATAAGGTCAGCGGCAAAAAATAACTTTGTCCACTGTATCACTGCATCGTTAGTAAAGTTTTTTTAACGCGTAAAGAGGGTTTGCGCTGGTGCAAGTAAATCTGGCCCTTAATGCTTCAGCATACCAAGACATTTTGTACAATTTCATGCTTCTAACTTTGTGGGAACAGTCCTGACCTCAACCCAATTGACACCTTTGGGATGAATTAGAGTGGAGACTGCGAGCCAGGCCTTCTTGTCCAACATCAGTGCCTGGCCTCACAAATGCTCTTCTAGAAGAATGATCTAAAATTCCCATAAACACACTCCTAAACCTTTTGGAAAGCCTTCCAGAAGAGTCAAAGCTGTTATAGTTGTAAAGGGTGGGCCAACTCCACATTAATCCCTACGGATTAAGAATGGGATGTCATTAAAGTTCATGTGCATGTAAAGGCAGGCGTCCTAAAACCTTTGGCAATATGACGTATGTTGTCAAAACTTATTGAGCATATAATTTTTTACAGTGCATCGTTGGATCCATGGTGCCATTTAGCCAAGGAAAATATTTTTTAGGTTTACACTGATCTTAATCTGAACTAGTAAACGTTTATTTTTTGCACTTTACTTTTAACAATAGCATATATTTCTGAGTAAACATATTTATTTGTGTATTTACAATTATCTGTTTATGTATGTACATAAATCACTACAACATGCCTAAATCATTTGCTTCTGACTATATCAACATATATATGGATAGCAAATCCTCATTTCCACTGTCTCAACCACAATAACTATGCAATATCTGTGCATTACTGTGCAAAATACAATCATACATATATTTTTGATAACGCCACAGCATGTAAAGGGCTACCACAGCAACGACTGATCAGTTCAATTGAATTTATTCTTCGACCCACCATCTCACAATGGCACCTTGATCAATACAGGAAGTCTGCGCAAGCAACACTGCAGGCAAAATCACATGACAGAATGTTCTTCACGTTGCCTTTCACTAGAACCGTTTTATACTTTTTTAAACTTTCATTTCATCCTTCACCACGTATCTAAAATAAATTCAGAAAGCAGATGCAGATAAAGAACAAAATCAATAATTAAATTAACCACCATTTGTTTTCATCTTATAATTTTTCATTAAAATGTGTAATTCTTATGAAGTTATATCTTAATTTATATAAATGTTTTTTCCCCAACCTTACATTTTCTTATCTATTGGTAAACAGAGTCAACAGAATGAAAAGTTTAACCCTAAGTTGTGATGAGAACCTTCCAACAACCATTCCAAACATTATAGACAGATGACAAAGGGTCTATGAAACTGCTGACACAAATCAAGCAGGACAGAGACTTGCATGATATTTGTACGTACTTTTACAATATCAATAAATCCAAAACATTTGGTATCGTTTGAGAATTTAGCGCTGTATATTATATTCAACCCCAAAGCATTTAACAGAATATATACATTTAAAAAAATAATCATATTCCCTAAAAACAAAAAAACGTCTTTTAATGCATTATGGAAAACCACCATCTTCCAACAAACCCGTGGAAAACTCCTTCAGCAAACATCTGGAGATTTCAATAATGTGACTTCTACATTTTTCACCTAATGTTTTTTTGTGGATGGGAGTGAATGGAAACGAACAAAACAATAAAATTGGAGTCGACACACATTCATGTCATTTAATGGAGGTTACTTTCATACAGGTTCCAACATGAATATAGTTATATAATTTGGACCACAGCCTCGTAGTGACATGTTTTCAGTATCCTCTAGTTTGTTTGTTTTTCTTGTAAAACGACCATTTAATATATCAAAATTCTCAGATTTCTATATATCTCTAAATATGTCCTCCCCTGAGTACGTTTAATGTTGTAATAGAAAGGGGTTTACAAAAAAAACTAAAGCTTTGCAGTATTTACAGGATGGCAGCATTAAACATTAGACATTTACAAAGCGTCCACCGACAGTGCATAGCTCAGGATAGCCGTATATGCCTTGTAGGTGAATTAGACGGTAAACAGCTATGTGTACAGTTTCCAACATTCCCAACAGAAAAGACGAAACAAAACATGTTTGAACAAATAAAAAAAGTAAAACATTGATACTGAATCCATGAAGGCACCACAGAAAACATTTGAAGCGTGAAAGACGCTCTTAAACATACTGACAATGAATTCATGATCTGTTGAGTAGACTTAGTGTGCAAAAAGACGTTAAATGTTTAAAAAAAGCGGTCTCGAACACAAACTAAAATTTCATTTACACCTAATCAGCGCTTCTTATGGAAGAGATGTGGCAACACAACTATCATGTACAATCTCATGGATGTAAAATCTGTTCGTACCTTAGTTGAAAAGAAAGAATACATAACATTCAAGGTGTGAATTTAAAATGGACGATTTTAGCATAAATTCTCAATCGAATAAAATGTTGTCGAATCTAAAATTTGTGTGTATTAAACTAGGCCACATACCAACAGTTCATGGCAAGAACGACCATTTTGAATGAAAAGAGAAACAGGCCTGTGTACTCGTAGTTTAGGAAAAGAAAAAAGTATACGGTGTTGTTTAAAGAAATGAGTTAAAACACTGTCCAATCTCTATCCAGCTCCCACCAAAGCATATATTACCCATGAAGCACCTGTGGCAATCTTCTTGTCACTTTTCTTTTCGAACTCTCATTAAACAGAATCCCTCCATTGGAATAGTAGTGACCCCATTCCCACCTGGGTTCTTTACACTGCAGTGCCTCCAAGTGGAGGCACCAGGATGCTGGAGCTGCTCAGTATTCCTGGCCAGACTGGGGGTGTGGCAGGTCTCCAGTGGAAAAACAGGACAGTCAGTCATTGGTTACTGCAGGATGATTGACACTTAGACCCGACTAGTAGGATGGACATGGTAGGTGCAGTTCTGGATGTCATTCCCTTCACCGACACCCTCAGAACAGCCACTATTTTCCCTCCGCAGGGCTAGGAAAGAGAGAGAAAGCTTAGCCTTCATGAGTAACTGACACATTTTTTTTGTTACATTTTCACCTCCCAAAAAGTCATCCTCATCACTGCAAAAATTAATTGAAATTAATTTAATGATATATTATTTAATATTTGCAGATTATGGTTGTATGTATTGTTCTTTTTTTAATTTTTTATTTATTTATGCTGATTTAAATTAAAAAAAAACAAAAATGGTCTGGACAGGCTGATTAGAATGAGATTCTTTACACATTACGATAAAGAAAATGAGATATGATTTTTTTTTAACATTACAGTTATGAAACTTTGTGGGAAAAAATGTTTAATTAAAAATAGAGTTAAAAAAATGTCAAAAAAAATTAACTAGATTAATCACACATTTTATCTCATTATTTTTTTATTTTAATTTTTGATAGATTTTATAATGTAATAATTTCACAGGTAATCTCTAAATTATTGTAGAAACAACATAAATACAGTATATTTTAAATACTCGTTTAATGTTTCATCTTTTTAAGAATGAAGGGCAGTCTCACTGATACTAATACAGCTACTGATGTCTCTGAAAATACCCCATTAATTATAGTCATTCAACATTACAGTGCAATTAAAAGCTATACATTTTTTAACGTTTATAAAAATTATAAATTATAAAACATTTATAAACATTTTGATGCTAAAAATGTGTTGTTATTTTTTTAATATTTATATATATATAGCAATGCAAATATGCAAATGCAAACATGTCGGAAATATATACATGAAGGAGTGTGTATTTATATATACATAATACACAGTACACAGTACATATTATGTAAACACAAACTTTTATTTTGGATGCGATTAATTGTGATGTCAGCCTGGATGTCAGCCGAACTTAACCCCGCCTACAACATTTGAGGTTGGGAAGTTCGGTCTGAACTTGATCCGTTGTGGAGCAACTATGCTCGATCCAGAGCTGTTTGGACCAAATTAAATTGTCAGGGCGGGCTTTATACGATGATGGACAGATGATTCACAGTAACGTAATCATCCACGTCACCAGAGGGCGCTTGGGTTGAATTTGTTTACTAAACGGAGAACTTATTCGTACATGCATTCACCTTTACTATCTCTCTGAAAAATGATGATCGTGTTTGGTAAATACTCTGTGTATCCTTAAATTCTTTTTACAACACCGTCACAGATCGTTTACACTCATCTTCTTCTTCTCCTTCTCCCAGCGTGCGTGCAGTTGAGTTCTGTTGACAACTATGCGTCGCTCAAGTCAATGTACGGCACTTAATCCGTTGCTCTGATTGGTTGTCGGTCTATCCAATCGAGTGCAGAGGCACTTTCTTTCCTGGTTCGGTTGAAACGCCCAATAATCACAGCCCAATGGAGCAGTATCAGACTCATATTCTGACTAGAATCTGAGTATGACGAAGTCAGGCAACGATTTGACAGCACTAATAACAATCCTCACAAAAACCCATAATAAATGTCATATTTTCCAGTGCCCTTTCTACCTGTCTAACAGTTATCAAGCAGTCTGCACTGCATACATTATAAATTAAATGTAGATTAACTCTTATTAAAGCTACAAAAGTGATTTAGTGGCTGCTGTCACTTTAAGACCTGCCGCTGCTGCACATCTCACAAGCGTCTCTTTACGTTCATTTAAGACTTTAACTAATTTAAGAGTGATCTTATTAGGAAATTCAATAAAACTGACATTTTGGCATAATTTTTTGTGTTTTTTGTTCATTTAAGTGCTAAAGAGATCTCGATTCTGGCGCGTATTTCTGTGCGTCGTGTGTCACATAGACAGGATATTCACAGACAGCGCATTCTCTTTTATCTGGTTGCGCTTGAATGGTTTTTAAAACATTAAATAATCACATGCATTAAAACGTTAACGTTAACAGCACTAGTAAAATATAATTTATGTCTTCCTTTCTTTTTTTATATTATGAGGTGAAATATGTCCTGGCTCGGACAGATAAATGATAGTATATTAATATTTGGTTTGCTGCAATATGACTGGCGGTTAACAGTAGTGTCTGTCTGGGTGAAAGGGTATGCAAACACACAATAGGAAATGTAAATGTGACATGTTTGGATACTGACAGCTCTCTTCCTCGCCCCCTTCGGGCAGCAGCAGGTGTCCGTGGCATGGGCTGGGCAGGGTGGACTGCATTTGGCCCTCCTGACTGGTTCCCAACTGCAGCCTGCGCATGTGACGCACTACAGCTGTGGCATTAAATGCTTGCTGTGAATGATAAGAGATAAGAGAAAGCCACCCAAATCACAAACCATGCTTTTCATCTGTAATTTGCAGTACAGAGCATATAAAAAAACTCCTTCCACTCTCATATGCAAGGATTTACCTTCCACTTGCTTTTGGCAAAGTTCTTCTTGATTTGGGCACTGACAGATTCATGGATGTTCTTATCCAACGCTGTGTCTCCAGCGATCCTGAAGTACAAAACACATTCATATTCAAGTTTCCAATGTCTCATCTGGTAGTAAATGTGCCAATAAAAGCAAAGTATCTTTTTGAGTAGCCAATCTGCTACTCAGTTTTAAGCAACAGTTCATCCAAAACGCAAAGCTATGTCAACATCTATTCCCACTTTCGTTCCAAAGTGGAACAGCTGACTTTCTCACTACATTTGAACTCCTATGAAGATACAGTAGATGTCAACCAAAATGTGTCAAAATTTCAATTGCTATTCACTGAAAATCTTCCCCTCAGCCCAAGTTCACAAATGTCACTTCAGCGTTCTCAAACTTCATATGACATGATGATGTGAAAACCAACGGCATTCAACATCATTAGCCGCTTTTCCACTGTTGGGCCTAAAGTGATCGTGCTAGTGTGTGCCAGGGCCAGTCGTGTGTCCACTGTCACTTCCGGGGCTTGATCAGGCCTCGCCATGGTTTTGTGGCCGCTGTATACATTGGTCCAAAGCGGGCCAACTGGGGCTTGAGGAGTGGTTATGAACAAGGAGTCAGGAGACGGTTAGTCTCGTGTAACCAGACCTTCAGACTGACGCAGACTATCGCAGCTTTCATTGGTCAAGGACCGCCCAAGAGGACATTTGACTGACTAACGCAACCAATCACAGTTCAATTTGTTCCGTCGTGAAAATCTAAAATCGATGTCCCAGACCGGCGTGCATCTATTAATTATTGATGTGCGAATTTACTGCAACAATGGAGCTGCGAACTTTACATACTTTTGAAAATCCAGCGTTTAGTTGATCCTGGTAAGCGCTCATTGTCACAGTTTTAAGCAAAATGGCGTTCTTCTTCCACGAGGGATTTTGGACTCGAGGCATTTGTTTCCAGATGGACCGTTAAAGAACGCAACACACACGTCTCACGGACTTCCTGTCAAATTTAACCTATAAGCTGACGACTTCGAAACTCCTGAAGTGTTGAACATGCATCAGACGTGCAGCCAACAGTACAGTAGGCAGCAGGCGTGACGTCTGAGGCTGAGACTAGGAGACGGTCAACACCGCTGCTCATTTCCCATCTTATTATGTCAGGCTATCAGCTAACTTCAACATTTAAACAGTTTTCAGCTCAAAACTCACTTTCAGAAACAAGCCAGTGTTTGAAATAACTTCCTATAAAGGCTTCCTATGCTAACCATTGAAATAATAAATACATATGTTTATGGAAAATACCAGAGACTGCTGGAAGAACGTACACAAATCATATGTTATTACAATCGTGTATTTATTTGGTTTCGGGTTTTATCTGTCTCTTCCCTGTGCCTTTGTTGAAACCGGACTAATGCATCCACATGTCATAAACACACTCTGGTTAACTCGCATAATTCATAACTTCTCATGAGCTCTGTTGCTCCGGCTGAATGGATAACAGTATATTGAGATGGAGAGATCCTCAAACCTCCTCAGATTGCAATTGTTGCATAGTTTCGTGGGAGATTTAATAGAAAGGCACAGAAATGTGATATAAACATATGATATTTTATAAATAATTTTCTAAATGCGTAAGCCTTTGGACTTAAAAAAGCCTTAATGGAGTTGTTTTGTGCATTCCTGTGACCGTGAATAAATCGAAGCAGCAACTGAATAGGTGTGTGTTATATTTTTACGTTAAATGATTTTGGCCTCGGTGCTTGAGGTCCGAGGCTCTTGTCCCCGCCATACATATTCGAATATATAAATGAGATTTTAAAGCTGTGGCAGATTTTCAGTGACTAATAGCTTCAAAAAATTGTACGTAATTTTTCAGTGTTTATTATAAATGATCTATCTGTGCACATTAAAAAAATAACATAAAAAAATATCTTCTTAAAAGCCTATATGAAATCAAAATTGACAATTCTTATTTTTTCATGGTATGTTGCAGTGTTTATTACAAATGATTTATCTGTGCTTTTCCCTGATGATGTGTCATTTTCTGAGCTCTACAGCATCCATCCCATTATTTACTCTCATTGTACGGAAAATAGCAGTGTAAACAATATTCAAAATAGTTATTTTTTGTTCCATAAAAGAAAGTTATATGGTTTTGGAATGACACAATGGTGAATAAATGATGCTGTTGGAAAGAATTCCGCAAGCTCCACATCATCTGTAACAGGGAAAGGTACTCATAGAGTTCCTGTATTAGTTGACAGATATTTGAAAGATGATGGTTCATGACAATGTCTGATTGCCTTTTGAGCAGTAAAACCACAACATCTGGTAACCGTAATATTTATGGCAATAAATATCTGTATGCAAGCTGTAATTTTTTTAAATTGCTATGCTATATGAGAAGCTGTAAAACACAAAAGTGCTACATGTGAGATTTACAGTATAATTGTTGAAGATTGTCTCAGTGTGGAGTCTGAACTCATACCATGGGTGCTGAAGAGCCTGTTCACACGTGTAACGCTGGCTGGGATCTTTTTCCATTAAATGCACAATAAAATCTTTGGCTGAGAAAAGAGCATATGGTTAAACTTAAGAACATGAATGTTAAGAACATTAACTGTTTCCATAATGTCACTGAGAAACGAAAGAAAGAAAGAAAATATAACTTGGCTTCGGATTTCCCAGAAATGAATGTAACATTTTGACTCTCCAAATATATAGTTAGGTAAAAGAAAGCATGAAAAGTCATGTGTTATCAGCATTAAACTTCATGAAACCGAAGCAAATAGTTTGTGCTATACCTGAGTCAGAGATATCATCCCAGTATGGCGAATCAAACTCATACTCCGCCTTCAGGATCTGCTCGAAGAGCTTGGCATCATTCTCATCGTAAAATGGCGGATAGCCACATAAACTGAGAAGAGACGAACAGATGGTGAGCCCTTTTGAAATCTTGGGAACAAATTCAGTTCAGGTACAACAGGAGAAAATTATAGATGAAGACGGAGAGGAGAGAAGAGATAGGAAAAGATGTAAGATGACACATGTAAAAGAAGCAGCAGTAGTCACACTCACAGGATGTAAGCGATGACCCCGATTGACCAGCAGTCCACTGCTTTACTGTACGGCTTCTGTGCCAGAACCTCAGGAGCTGATGATCGGAGTAAATGGGATCAAACTTCAATTCATACATTTATCAGATTAGCCCATTTATCAGTTTTCTAGCAAGTAGACCCAGCGGGTCGTAAAGCTTTACAAATGACAATTTAACCTGATCATTTGTGATTAATCATTCCCCCTGACCCATATGTACATTCTATTCTGCAAGTAGTTGAGGCACCACCTCACTTCAAATATTGCTATGTGCAATTAATGAATTGGTATATCGTATAATCAATTTGTTAATATAATAATACAGTCAATTTAAAGGCACAATGTATGCAATTTTTTAAAATCAAAATATCCATAATTCACTAGAACTATTTTATATATTTTGTTGACTTGTGTACTTACCAGGACACGTTGCCTATCAATGACATCATACCCGTGTTACCCTCGATTTCCCGTTTTATTTTATCATGCCTAATATCGAAATATCGATCATAGTAGCTGCCGAGCAAATGCACAGAGTAGCATTATAACATAACTTTCAACACACTCAGATGTATCTAATATGATAAAACAGCGCTGCGGACGCATGAGCGGTGCTGTTCATTTGTGGTCATCAAGCTACGCCTTTGTTTTCGATAAGGGACCTCTAGCGGCGAAAATTACATATTGTGCCTTTAATATAGTAAATTATATGAATTATAAATGACTAGCTAATTCAAATTATTAATCGATTGACAGCCCTAATTTGGATTGGAAACCCAAAGGCTGTAAAGTTTAAACCCAAGAGAGGATCATCTTCACAATGCAATTCATTGAAACAAATTCCAAAGGGCAAAAGTATACATTTTCTATCATATTCAGGGGCAGGGTTCGTACACATTTTTACCAATAAATTCCATTGCTTTTAAATGACTTTTGAGGAAATATTCATGACCTAATAATCTATGAAAATCTACATGTAAAATAAGAAACAAATCTGTTCAAATTTATCATAGCGTATCTTAACTAAAATGAATATTAATGTTATTTGTTTGCTTGCCTTTTTATTTATTTAATAATAGGTATTCATTTATTAATATGAT
Source organism: Gobiocypris rarus (assembly GCA_023029165.1). Lineage (NCBI taxonomy): Eukaryota > Metazoa > Chordata > Actinopteri > Cypriniformes > Gobionidae > Gobiocypris > Gobiocypris rarus. Next base: position 28,709,291 of record CM040931.1, on the reverse strand, counting down.
CACACCATATAATAAGAGCGGCTTTCGAGCTTTGGCTGGCACTCAACGAGCGCTTGGCATATATCACAACTGATCTGTGGTTTTAACCGCATAATCCTAATTTGATAACACTTTACAAGAAGGTTGTATTAGTTAATATTAGTTAATGCATTAGTTAATATGAACTAATTTTGTTCATTTATGTGTGAGTTAACGTTAACAAAGATTAACTAATGCTGAACAGAGGTGTTGTTCATGGTAAGTTCATGTTAACTAATGCATTAATTAATGTTAACCAAAACAACCTTATAGGGTAGGTTTTAGACATTTAAATACACATAAGTACTAGCCAGGGGCAGACTGGGACTAAAAAGTTGCCCTGGACTTTCTGGCACAGAGCGGCCCGTGTTACCCGATCCACAATACACCACAGATAATACACTGGCTCATTACAAATAGAATTTTGAAGAGTTTTTCCATACAGGGACAATTTATTATCAATAAAGCTGAACTATAGCCTAGCATAAAATCAGACAAAGTATGACCAATTGCTCTCAGAAGACTTGAAACATAGCGCAGAAATGATGTGGACTGTGTTTATGGAGCCTTTATAGCGGTTACAGGATTTGTGCACCTTTAGAGAAATTCACCAAAGGTGAGCAATAGTTTGTAGTTAGACCAAGTTTACACCTGGAATTGTACTACATGTCCAGGCAGAACATTTCATTGATATTCTAAGTTGCTTTAAGTGTAATTTTCTCTTCTTTTTAGAAACCAGTTTTGTTCAAATCCTTCATCCAAATATATACCATACGTTCGCATATTTGCATATGGAGGCGTTTCTTACCGACATATCCAGGAGTGCCACATGCTGTGCTCATCACACTACCCGAACCCTCAATCTTTGACAGGCCAAAATCGCTGATCATGATTTTGGAGTCTTCATCCATACTGTAGTACAACAGGTTCTCTGGCTGCATCAGAAAATGGACACAAAATGAGTGGTTGAAACATTTGTGTTAGTGGTAAATAAAACACACTGAAAAATTGTAAAATGGAAATTTACTGTCACACTGGGTCAAGTGATCAGACATAAACACACACATTCTCTCTGTGTTCATGTGTTAGCAGAGAGACTTATTATAATTAAGCCAGGCAAGAATCACACTAAACGTCCTTCACTGCACTGGTTATACACTCACCTAAAGTATTATTAGAAACACCATACTAATACTGTATTTGACCCCCTTTCGTCTTCAGAACTGCATTAATTCTACGTGGCATTGATTCAACAAGGTGCTGAAAGCATTCTTTAGAAATGTTGTCCCATATTGATAGGATAGAATCTTGCAGTTGATGGAGATTTGTGGGCCACATCCCAAAGATGCTCTATTGGGTTGAGATCTGGTGAATGTGGGGGCCATTTTAGTAGAGTGAACTCATTGTCATGTTCAGGAAACCAATTTGAAATGATTCGAGCTTTGTGACATGGTGCATTATCCTGCTGGAAGTAGCCATCAGAGGATGGGTACATGGTGGTCATAAAGGGATGGACATGGTCAGAAACAATGCTCAGGTAGGCCGTAGCATTTAAACGATGTCCGATTGGCACTAAGGGGCCTAAAGCGTGCCAAGAAAACATCCCCCACACCATTACACCACCACCACCAGCCTGCACAGTGGTAACAAGGCATGATGGATCCATGTTCTCATTCTGTTTACGCCAAATTCTGACCATCTGAATGTCTCAACAGAAATCGAGACTCATCAGACCAGGCAACATTTTTCCAGTCTTCAACTGTCTAATTTTGGTGAATTTGTAGTCTCTTTTTCCTTTTGTAGTGGAGATGAGTGGTACCCGGTGGGGTCTTCTGCTGTTGTAGCCCATCCGCCTCAAGGTTGTGCGTGTTGTGGCTTCACAAATGCTTTGCTGCATACCTCAGTTGTAACGAGTGGTTATTTTAGTCAAAGTTGCTCTTCAATCAGCTTGAATCAGTCTGCCCATCCTCCTATGACCTCTAGCATCAACAAGGCATTTTCACCCACAGGACTGCCGCATACTGAATGTTTTTCCCTTTTCACACCATTCTTTGTAAATCCTAGAAGGTTGTGCATGAAAATCCCAGTAACTGAGCAGATTGTGAAATACTCAGACCAGCCCGTCTGGCACCAACAACCATGCCACGCTCAAAATTGCTTAAATCACTTTTCTTTCCCATTCTGATATTCAGTTCAGAGTTCAGGAGATTGTCTTGACCAGGACCACACCCCTAAATGCATTGAAGCAACTGCCATGTGATTGGTTGATTAGATAATTGCATTAATGAGATATTGAACAGGTGTTCCTAATAATCCTTTAGGTGAGTGTAAACACACAAACTTTGCATAATGACAAACGTAACTCATGTTAACACCAGAAACCATAAAGGAAATTAACTGTTGGAAAATTTGTCTACGTATGATAATAACTAACTAACAAATTTGTAATGGTTGATCAACACCTCTAAAATATGAAGTGACATCTTGTATATAATAACACAGTATTTGAGCAAAACTCTGTATTTATACTACTGTTCAAAAGTTTGTGGTTCAAAAGAAATGAATGCTTTTAATCAGCAAGGATGCATTAAACTGACTAAAAATGACAGTCAAAGGACCTTAAGCATCAAATGAGCATATTAGAATGATTTATGGAGGATAGCGTATATATTAAGAAGTATTGCGATATATTGTGACAAGACATATTGTTACACCCCTACTCCTCACCTTGACTTTATTCTAAAGTTTAAAAATGGGACCAGAGCCATCGATTGATCCATTTACCTAGAACTACTTTCCTGTTCTCTGGGGGCAAAGACCCAACAATTAATATCAAGAGCACAATCAAAGACTCCTAAATGAAATGATAAAGCTCTATGGATGGGAAAAGAAGACTTCAGACTTCAGAACAGATTTCTGACACTTTTTGGTTGAAAATAGCTCATTTCATCAGACCTGTTTCACTCCAGACCAACTGCCGTCTCACCTTCAGGTCTCTGTGGACAATGCCCATGTCATGCAGGTATTTCACAGCGTCCAGGATCTGCTGGATGAGCTTACTAGCATCTTTCTCAGTGTAAAATCCTTTTTCCACAATCCTGTCGAAGAGTTCGCCGCCGGACACTCTGCCAATGGAAAAACAGAGATGCTTGAAAAGCTGTTTGTGGTTTCTGCGTCTTTCACACACACCAACGCACATGCTCTCTCTCTCTGGTTTTTTACCCTAGACAGACTGGCGCGCAGCAGGAACACAGCAGTAGCACATGGTGATGCTGTCCTGCATCATAACCACCAGATGAAGCTGTTTCACTCGTTTTATGTAGAAAGACTAGGCAGTTGCGCTCTCCCTTGCACACATCTCATTGTGGTTAAGTAATATGACTCAAATATGACTCATCAAAGTTCTGTAGTAAGAAGTCGATTTCCTTCCTCGAAAAGAGTACCGTGGTAATGTAATATAAGGTTTGGACATGTAGTAAAAAGTACTTCAGAATCGGAATAGCAAGTAAATTAAATGGTTTTTGAATATGCAGTTACTGGTATATATCAAAGTAGCAATACTATGTGATACCATCATTATAAATTGTTGCCAACAACATACTATTCCTTTTTTCGTGAGAGTGATCTGGGTTTTAATAATAATAATAATAATAATAAATACAAACATTTAAAGGGATACTTTACCCAAAAATGAAAATTCTGTCATCATTTACTCAACCTCAAGCTGTTCCAAACATGTACAGATTTATTGGTTCTGCTGAACACAAATAAAGATATTTTGAAGAAAGTTTTGGTATACTTCATGGTAGTATTTGTTATAATTAATATCATTTAGGCTTAGTAAAAAAAACAGAGTAACAAAGTAGTTTTTTTTTGCTTTGTTGAATGAGAAGTTCAACAAATGTATAATTTACTCAACCCCACATCATTTAAGATGTTCATGTCTGTCTTTCTTCGGTCGAAAAGAAATGAAGGTTTATAAAGGGGAACTTCACCACTGGAAAGATGAATGTGTATTTAAATAAAGTCATTTATGTAGTAGAAATGTGAAATTATTTCAGAAGTTGGTGCCTTCTAGACTGAGAAAAGCCAGAAAATGTATTTTTGGCTCATATGGATGAAAGACAACAACTCTGGAATCCTGGAATGTTTTCCTCAAAAACCTTCATTTCTTTTTGACTGAAGAAAAAAAAAAAAACATTAACACGGACGTTATCTTGGATAATGCGGGGTGAGTAAATTATTAGGGAATTTGAATTCTGAACTATTCCCATAAGTTTTTGCAAATTATGGTAATGAAAATGAAAATGTGTCGTGAAAATAATGTCACAATGCAATAAATTGTATTGGTCCTAAATAAATTTCTTTAAGACACATAATAGGAATATAATTTCTTTTGATTTGGGGGGTGATATATGAGCTGAGCATTTCTGTGAGATTCACTCATTTGTGGAATGGACAACAGTCACAACACGTTCTGTCTATGTGTGTTTCCTGCTAACATCTCAGCACACGCATTGTGGTTACAGTGAAACTTCATTCAGCAGTGACTGGTCTGTCTGTTCGTGTGTGTAGGATGAAGCAAACGCTGAGGGTGGGATTTCATAGTCTGTGGTATTTGAAGCATCAAGTCTGTGGGTGCTAACACACACACATACACACACGTACATGGATGCAGAGTTAATCTCTTGCTGAGTTGAAAGCCTTGGCAAGCTTGGAGTCCTGCTGTCTGCATGCAGAGCTGCCATCACCCAGAAAATACGACAATGAACATCTCTTGCGTCCCTTTCTGTCACTCTGTCGCTCTTGATCTCTCTGTTAACACAGCTGTTGTGGAAACCGACCCTTTGCTGTGTTTCTCTCTCCATCTTTTGTCACTCGTGATATAATCTGTCTCTCCTCTCTATATACGCAACTGGCTCTCTCTCTTTACTGACATTTCGGATGGTAGGTGTGAAGACGCAGGTGTGAGCATATTTTCCTGCCTGCGTTCAGTGGGCTTACTGTCCTGTGTGTGCGTGTGTGGTTGTTTAGCCTTTTCCTTGATTTCTCAGTGGAAAAGACAATAGCGAAGCTCTCTGGCACACAAGTAATTAAAACAGGTTGACACTATGAGGGGGCGAGAGAGAGCGGAGGGGGGTGACACACAGAGTCATGCATTACCTGCTCCTCTGTAGCTCTATGGGGCCAGTTAGAAAGACACATGATAGCTTCTAGTATTGTGTCATATATCTCCTGTGGGTTCATCTAGTCTAGGGGTGGGCGATATGACCCAAATCTTATATCACAATATGAGTAATTGTATTTCATGATAACGATAATAATAATAATGTTTTTATGATATCAACATTTTTTATATCTTTCACAATTTCACAATTCTTTTCGCCATTTTCAATATCATTTAAAGACCCCCTGAGGTGAAAATATGTCTATGTGGTGTTTTTAATATGCTTTGAGACAAACCATGTGCACACCAAGTCACACCATTGCTGAATATTTTCTCCTTAAAACTGCAGAGATCAAAAACAGTGTTTCTGACGTCACAAACTACCTTGTAATCAATCACGCAAATGTGTGGGTGGGCTTTAGCATGTCATTAACTGTGCTGTGAAGCAATGGGGTCTAAACAGAAGCCATGTTATCCCGGTATATTTTTCTGTTGATATGAACAAATTGCAATATAGCGGGAGTATTATGTATGTGATGTTTATTACGATGTTATATTGAACTATATGCCTTTCTCCACTGATGTTCTATGATGTTCGAAGCGTTTCTAAGGATGCTGATTGTTGGGCAGCTGTCTGACTCGGAGATGATAAACGGGAACATGGTTTGTGTAACATTAGCAACACATTATGAGCTGTTTGATTATGTAGTCAAGCCAAAGGCTAATCATATTAATTACAGTTGTACGACATTGTAGAGTGATATAAAACGCTATTATTCTGATACATCGACTTGAAGACAAGCCTGTATAATTTACACTTCCACTTCTTCTGAATCTCTGAATTTCTGGTTCAAACATTTATAGCTGAATTAAACCAGTATTTCAACTTGCGTATCATTTACCTCATGCAGTAAAGTTGAGCGAGTGGCTCTCTGAGCTGGTGTGATTGGAGGCGGGGATCATTCGCATATTCATGGATCCATACTAAATGAAGCAAGGGTTACATTCAAGCGATTTTATAGCATGAATAAATAAAATTACAGGATTTTTTTTTTTTTTTTTAATATGTCATTTTGGTGATCAAAGATGAGTTTTAAGGGATACAATTATTGACTACAGGGGGACTTTAACTAATACTAGCCTAAAAAAAATCTCAAGCTCACAGAAGACAAGTAAAAGTGATAAAGAAAGAGCAAAGAAAACAAACTACAATAAAAAAATTAAATAGACCTCCCTGAATAACTTTATACATTTTATGTAGTATTTATTATATAGTGCTTAAAGTAATCAAATGTATAAAAAACAAAAACAATGTATTGTCTTTACTGAGCAAATAAAATATCCATTTATTCTTATTTAAGTTACAAAAGTGATTCAGTCAAGAGCAGTGAGAGATTTTCTCTTTTTTGTTGTTTGATTAGCATTAATAAAGACAGCAGGAAAATGTGCACTTTCTTTCTTAATACATAAATGACTCTGTTTACTTGCAAATACATTGTCACTTTGATACAGGTATTGATGTTTAACCGTTCAATCCCAATTATGTGGCAAAAAGCCTCAGTTCAGTTCTCACGTGCTCTATGAGCAACAGCTTCATGACCGCGCGTCTCTCAGACAGCGCTGAAAAACGGTCTCTAAGAGAGAGCACGCGCACATCTGAAATGAGTTGTCTTTTGCTGCTAATTGCAATTCAATGATTTAAAAAGCACCTGTTTTTAAACCGCAATGCTTAAAAACGCATGCAAACGTTAAGCTTTCGTACACATGAGGGTAACCGCGATAGAGACGATTGTCCAAAATCTCAAACGGTTGACAAATTTCTACCGTTATATCGCACACCCCTAATCTGGTGTGAAGATGAAGAGTGTCATAACAGCTTAATATGCAAAAACTTTTTTCCAACTGGTTCCCTTGAAGGTTAATTTCCCTCAGTCTCAGAGGCATTTTCAAAACATTTCTCTGTTTGTTTGAGCATCCAGTCCAGGCATAATTCTCCCTAAGAACTATGATCTCAAGTTCAATGATTCAATGTTTTCTGAAACCATAGTTAGAACGAACATTTGCAAACAGCATCGCATATTTATGTGTTTGAAACAACAGCTCTCAACCTGTGATTAGAACCATAGTTTCTTGTTAGTGTGACATGGACTTAAATAGATCCTCACAATAAGCAAGCGATCATGCAGTACTTTCTATATCTTTCATTCCACAAATATATGTACAAATTTCATTCTACATCTTTTCGAAGTAGGTGTGAATGTGCTCTAGTAGTCTGGGAAACTTTGTTATTTACAGCCATAATCTGAGCTTTTCTGTAAAGTCCCCCTGTAGTCAGTAATTGTATGCCTTAAAACTCATATTTGATCACCAAAATGTATTTTTTTTTTTTTTCCTGTGAAAAAACAAATATTTATGCCTTAAAATAGCTTGAATGTAACCCTTGCTTCACTGAGTATTTGGGTACTCGACTTTACTGTAGTAAATGCTGCACAATGGTAAGTTAAAATACTGGTTTAATTCAGCTATATGTAGGAACCAGAAACTGATTCAAAAAGGAAGAGTGAATTATACAGGCTCGTCTACAAGTCAATGTATCAGAATGGTAAAGTGTTTTATGTATCGCTCTCTACAACGTCAGACACATAACGGTAATTAATATGATTAGCCTTTGGCTTTACTATGTAATCAAACAGCTCATAATGTGTTGCTAATGTTACACAAACCATGTTCCCGTTCATCATCTCAGAGTCAGAAAGCTGCCAAACAATCAGCATCCTTAGAAATGCTCAGTATTACCTTAACTCAAAATGTAGGTAGAGAAAGATATATAGTTCATCATAATAAACATCATACATAATTCACACTTAATTAATTGCTAAAAATACCAAATTTTTCAAATCAACAGAAAAATATACCGGGACAACCTTGAAAAACTGCTTCAGAGCACAGTTAATGATATGCTAAAGCCCGCCCACACTGACGTGATTGGTTACAAGGTAGTTTGTGACATCAGAAACACCAGCAATTTCAAACCAAGTTTTTTTTTTTTTTTTTCACTAAAGTTTTAAGGAGAAACTTAAATATTTGTAACACTTTCACACTTTAAATATTTGTATTTACACATCTGCAATGGTGAAGTTGCAATTTAGTACATTTAAAATATATTAACTCTAAATGGAATATCAAATAACACACTACAGTTAAAACCATAATCAAGTACTAGGCATGTACTTTTTAGTATGTTAGTCAAGACATCAATATGAGTGTACTTTGAAACATGACAAAGGATTATTAAAACAGACTGATTTACAATGTAATTAAAAATATATACTTCTACATTTTGAAGGACACTACAAGTGCAAATTCAATACAATTAAGAACACTTTTTTCACAAGACAACCAAGTATGCAAATTTTATGATGTCAACGCTTAACCAGCGCATTGCAAATGATAGCAGTTTCCGCAAATGCAACTATAGTGCCTACTGTGTTACGGAGGAGTTCTGACATATTTTAGAATACAATGAAAGCTTTTCTGTTCATGTACATATGAAGAGGATATTTTGGGTCTAAATGTCTACATTTATGAATGGTAATACATGTAATAATGTCAGTTCTTTACCTCTGCATACTGCTTTTTAAAAAAAAAAATATTTGAAGTCTTGATCAATACAAATGCTCTAAAATACTGCTTTTGGCCTGCATTTAGATTAATTCACCATAAAAGCCACACAATATCTAAACTTGGAGAGCCTTTAAGTCACGGAAATGAATGAGTTTGAGATAAGGAGCTAAAAATGGACACCGGCACATGGCAGCTGCGCTAGATAATAGCTGAATTGTTTGGAGGTCGGCTCATGTACTCTGTGCGTAAAGCACGAAAATATGGGACAACAGCAAAGTTAAAATTAAAATAAAGGATTAATCACTCACAGTTGCATGACAAGGTAGAGGTGTGATTTACACTCAAAGATGTCCTCCAGGGAAACTATGTTGGCATGTTTAATCCTGAGAGAGAGAGAAAGAGAAAGGGGGACATGTCAACCCAGGAATGAGGCAAAATATCTAGGCTTAGTACTTCTTGGTGGTTCAAACAATACATTATATGAAAAGACATATTTTCAGAATAAAAAGTAACATCAGAGACTAAAATTTATTGCAAAAAGCTTTACACAGACTTCACATTAAAATCATATCATCACATATTTCTGTCTTGTAGCATATTTAAAAAGTGAGTAATTTTTATTGTGATCACCATTACGTTACATTCATTTAAGGCATGAAACCAAGAGCATATGCAAATCTGTTTGAGTGGAGCCGAAAGTGTCAAAGAGTGTGTTATAATTAGTGTGACTGCAGCTTCACGACTCGTACGTCTCCACGAAAGCTGATCTGACCCCGGATCTCTCCTCGTCCAGACCAATCTCTGCCGTTAAACTGACCCAGAGATGCTTCATAAATATTTACCAAGGGGATCTGGAATCAGATTTCTAGTTGTCTATAGCCAAAGATGCAATGTAAATATGAAACCAGGTCTGAGTGCATTGAATCCTGAGAAAGAGAGTGAGTAAAGCCAGACAGAGGGGGAGGGAGAGAGTTCTCATTTGGTTTCATCAAATGTCTCATGCCTATTACAAACATACTGTAAGACATATTACTAACAACAACATAATGTGACATTCGCAGAGCAGCTGGCACAGTGAGCGACCCATAGCAAGAAGGCAACAGGCAGAAACATCTCACAAAGCGTGCAGAATTATTTTTTTCATCTTTAATTTAATCATCGGCCTTCAGCGGTTCTATAAGAATGTTTCCTATCCATTTCCTTCTCCACAGGGATTTCAAAACACTCTCAAAAAAGCCATCAACCGAAGCTATAAGACTCTTGAGATGAATCAAAATATCACACACTTTCATTTTAAGTAACAAAAGAAAAAGTTATTGAAAATGTTGTGGTAAAATTGATAAACCAAATAACAAAACTTCTTATTGGTAGGGAATGAACTACTCTACTACTCATTGGGAATTATGAAATTGAATCAGAAATCGCAATATTTAAACTCATGACTTAACATTTTTGATTTAAAACAATATATTTTAGTTTGAGACTGCAAGTAGATTGATAGTCTTTCTTGTGTTTTTGAGAAGTCTTGTTAAATTCAAAAACTCCAATAGCTAGATGGGTATACTGATTTCAACAATTCAAGTCTAAGGTCAGTTATACCATACATGGCTTTCATAATGCAAGTTAAAGGTGTCATGAACTGGCATTTTTTATATTTTTATAGTGCACTGAAGACTTGGAAGTAAACGCCCATGGCTAGGATTGGATAAGACTTGCATTATTAATGCACTTCAGCTCCCCTGTCAGTACACGTGAGGGATTGTTTTGAAAGCGTGTGGGGAAATGGCAACCGAAGTGATTTGCTTACAGGGCTAATGACTTTATCAAACAAACAACGATTTATCTCTCATCCACCTGCGATTGATTGGAATGTTATTTTTTTATTACTAGGACCGCCTGATCGGTGGATATAACCTTAAATCGCACACACACATACACGGGACGTTAGGCTTTGCAAGCCCTTGCCCATACATGTCAAACTCTGATCCTGAATCGCAATGAACCAACAACACCACAAATAAAGGATTCTTCAGCCTTTGACAGCGTGCTAACTTATGTTCAGTTAGACACATACACATAATCAATACGATCTGTATCATTGCAATACTATCACATATAAAAAACATTTTACTCACATAAGTGTGTTGCTTCATTCATTCATGTAATCTCATCCTGTCTGCAAATCCAGTCTCTTGTTTACAAATGAATCCGTAGTGAAATGAAGGACCAAACGCGCAATGTCTTTCCCACGTGAGCTTGATATTCATTAAAAATAAAGTTCATCCATGCATTCATAGTATTAGAATCTGAATGAAGTTTATGCAGCATGTTTATTGCTTGGAAGTTCAATCCGGTTTAGCTCTATGTTGGCCTATGTCATGTCAGTGGCACAGAATCAGGCGTGGAATCAGCCTAGCACATTCTGAGATCGATCGCTTGCTGGGCCTGGTGTCTATAAAAGCTTTTCTTTGACTAACTCGTTTTCAGCTCTGAAACTTACAGGATATTCTTAAATTACCATGACCTTTTATATATCAAAAGCTCAAGGGAAAGATGATTTCTTAATTCATGACCCCTTTAACCAAAACGCATTTATTGTCATATTGTTATTTAGAAAAAAGTTTGATTTTTAAGATTTATTCAGCATTAAAGTTATCAAATGTGACAGTAAAGACATTTATAATGTTACAAAACATTAATGCTGTTCTAACTTGTAAAGAATCCTGGAAAAAAATTATGATGGTTTCCACAAAAATATCAAGCAGTTTTAAACATTAATAATATTAATAATAATAAATGTTTCTTGAGCACCAAATTAGAATGATTTCTAAAATATCATAAAACACTACTTGTAAAGACTGGAGTAATGATGCTGAAAATTCAGGTTTGCTATCAAAGCAATAAATTATATTTTAAAATATATTAAAATAGAAAAGAGTAGATATTTCACAATATTACTAGTGTTGTCACAATACCAAAATTATGACTTCGATATCATACCAGACTAAAATACCTCGATACCGATACTAAATCGATACCACGGTCAAAATACCACCCAGTAAAAGTAATTGAATAATATGACAACAGAACTTATTAATCATTGTCTTATTTAATTTTTTTACCTAAAAACTCACGTGGCCAGCATGTTCCTGCCCTGGTTTTTGACCATTTCTTCTAATTGGAATTTTTTTATTTTATCTTTGTTTTTAAAAATAAGCTAAAAATGCAAATTACAAACAATATGACAAAAACAGTGCTTTATTTTTCAGCTAGGTCTATTTAACAGTATAGCAAGTCAAGAAAGAAATAAAAAAAATGCTTAGTCTTCACTCAATAAATTAACTATACACTGATTCTTAATGAATATATTATTTAGCCAGTCATGGGGTGGTTTTCTTTTTTTCATTGTTGTTTGATTAACATTAATCACACAGAATATTAGATCCGGCTTAACACCGATCCAATTACCTCAACTGTACACGTTTACCTGAATACTCACAGGATGTGCATTTTTATCAGCCGCTATATTTTCTCACGCGCGCATGTTTCTGTTGCTTTCTTTGTCATGCGCTGCGCGTGTATATTTAACTCTTCTGCTTCCAATGTTGAGTGAACGGTGGAAGCAGAGCTCTGCACACACATCCTGACTCCTACTGTCACTCATCGACACAAATAAATACAGCTCTTATTAACGCGCGGTCCTTCTTAAAGTACCGGTACTAATACAATTCCATATCGTAGCATACCGTTTGTAATAGCAGGGTATCGCAATACTTTTCTAGTACCGGTATATCGTGCAACACTAAATTGTACTGTACTATTTATCAAATAAATGCAGCCTTGATGATCATAAGATACTTAATCTTACCAATTCCAAAGTTCTGAATGGTAGTGTATATTTTTATATAAATTAATATAGGCAGGGCTTGACATAAAAACATTTTTTTTGATTTCTTTGAGCAATTTTGACATCGATATCATGGGGAAAAACTGCCATATAGATATTTTTAATATTATCTCATAACTTGTCAGCAGGTATATTAGGCTCCTGTCACTTTAAGACCTGAGGCATGGATCCATTCAATTGTTACACATGCGTTTTATTTTAAAACATAACTGACTGTGTTTATGTGAATACTCGCCAAGACTGGCATGTTTACATTATTTTGTGTGTATCTGATGTTTAAGCACAATAAGCAGTGAAAAATAACTACATTTAGTACTGAGAGGCGGCTTTATGTGTGCGCACTTTAGGTGTGAGCACAAACTCTGCGGGAATGAGTAAAAATACGTGCAATGTGTGCAATCCCCAAAAAAATTCAAGCCCTGTAACAGCAACAATATTCATCTGGAGCGAATGAAACGAGTGAGTGAGTGGAGGCGGGTTTGTGTGTCACTCGCTGTCGGAGAGATGAGAGAGAGAGAAAGAGCAGCTGGTATTGTGTATCTATTCTGCAGGAAATTAGTATTGGAAGTGTTTCAGATATTTCAGTATCGATATATATAGAAAAAAACAATATTTTTTGACAACACTACATTGCACTGTTTATTATTTCAGATGTTGTTTTAAAAGACTACAATTGAATTATATATAAATATTATATATAAAATTAAACCTGCTGTCAATCCCTGAATATAGGTGTATTATATGTATTCATATATGAAAATGTTTGTTTTATTTTATGTAGTTCCATAGGTACATGATGTCATCTTCATACTCAATCTCAGATCTGTCTGACACAAGTTGCATCTTTGCTTTATGACGATTCGGGGAACTCTGAATGAACGAATCACATCATGAGAAGTAAACTCTTACAGAAAGCGCCTGATCAGTGCAGGGAGCGGTGAACACTGCGTAGGATCCCTGAGAATCAGAACGCAGCTTGTGACATATTGAACAGACTGTACTTCCCTCCCACACAGCCTTGTGTTCATTCAAATTAAATATGCCGTCTATTCTGACTAGTCCATGAGGGGGTGGATTTTGTATTAGTCTAGTGCATAATAAAGAAGAGTTAAAGAAGAATGTACAAACTAATGTCACACATCTTCCTACGTGACCCCTGACTCCCAGTCTTCACTGCCCCCACAACAGCCAACAGTCCAGCTGATTTCATTGACTTACAGAAGGACTGCGTGAGTGTGTGTGTGACATGCGGGGGCTCTAATTGAGCCGAACGGTGGAATCCCACACACCTCCCCATTGGCAATACGACACGACAGAGGCACCTGAATGAGTCACCGAGGCTCTCTTCCACTCATTCTCATTCTTTCTCTCCCGTCAGCAACATGTTCACTCACCCACTCCCCTTCTCTCCTTTCAGGCATTCTGGTGGCCTCGTCTTTGCCTTCTTCCAAACTATACACCACTCCGACCCACACAACTGTGGGCAGGCACGATTCCAAAACAAGGATATTACTGTCAATAAAAACTATTACTATTATAAATGATTAATTCTCATTGACTTCTTTTAAAATAAAAAGTATACATGTGAGCTACAATATAGCAGCAAAAACTATTTTGTGTTTTTATTTAGTGTAATAATGCCTTAAAGGGGTGTTTGATTATGATATCACTTTTTTAACTTTAGTTAGTGTGTTATGTTGCTGTTTGATCATAAACAACATCTGCAAAAGTTACGATGCTCAAAGTTATAAGCAAAGGGAAAAAATGTCTTCTTTTTAAGGACTACAACAAACGGCTGTTAGGGACTACAACAAACGTATTCACAGGTTGGTGACATCACAAACCCTAAAATTTACATAAACCCTTCCCCGAGAACACGCAACAAAGGCCATGTCGAGAAGAGGAAGAGTTGTTGTAGTAGAGCATATTTGGGAGTCTCCTCAAGCTGTCCCATCCGCCTTTTCACATTTATTGCAATACAGTGTATAACACAAATAGCCTACAATAGCATGTAATAAAAGCAAGATGACAACATAAGTTATAACCATAATAAAACTAAACTATACCTGTTCTATTTTCATGCAACATATATTCTCTGGCTCTAAAAGCATCTTACAACAGTTCACACATGAGCGATTTTTAGATTATCATGATACATAAATTCATCTACTAACCATTCAGAAACGTCCTGTTGCGTTCTACGTGTTGTCACTTCTTTGGGTTTGAACATAAAAGGCTGAACAGTTTCTGACATTTTCAGTGCGTGTTTGTGTGAGGTAATCAGAGCTGTTAATTCGAGCTCTTGAAGCTCCGCCCTCTTCTGGAAAGGGGGTTGGGAGTAGCAGCTCATTTGCATTTAAAGGGACACACAAAAACTGTGCGTTTTTTGCTCACCCTTAAAAGCAACAATTTTAACATGCTATGAAAAATTATCTGTGGGGTATTTTGAGCTAAAATTTTACATTAACACTGGAGACTTATTTTATCTAGTAAAATAGGGCATTATAGGACCCCTTTAAGTCCCATTCACACCAAGGGAGATGACGATAATGATAAAGATTTAGTTTGAAAAATCTTTCTAAATGCCACAACTATAACAATAATGGCACAGAGAAACAATATCATTGGGATCACTTTCATAATTTTTTTCCCAGCCAATAAACAAAAAAAACAAAACATTGACAGCCAATCAGAATCCATCCTGCTTTGAAGAGCTGGAGCATTTAAAGGTGCAGTATGTAATATTAGCCGTATTTCCATTACAGATTTGTGCAAAACTTTTACGATCTTTTCTAAATGTCTATAAAAACTATTGTGAAATGATGTGAAATTTCCATTAACCAATGTTATGCGAATAAACCATATTTTTTTCCTTTCGCGATAAGTCAATCCAAAAATCCAACGGATGTTGGTAGGTTTACGTATATATATCTCAGCCACTAGACATTACTTTTAATAGAAGGAGTCGTTGGCGAGGGGAAAGCCTCTTAAACTTGGGAGCGGCCACAGTGAACGTGTTTCATGGCGTATTTGTAATTCGCAATTTCAATTTCAAAGGGAATGGAAATGCAGCTTTTGACAGCTAGTGGTTAAAATGGGTACTAGAGTCCAAATTTAAAATTGTTTCTCCCACTCCTCCTCATAAAATTCGACACATACGTGGGTTGCCAGATTAAGGACACACAACGAAACGCAATTGAAAATGGAACACAATGAGCCAAAAACAGACTTTCCAACACATAACGCACATTTAGAATAGCATGTGAACTTGGCATGTTTCCTTTATATCTGCAAACATATTATGGTATGCTTACGTAACGTAAAAAAAACAAAAAAACAATTACATATAGCACCTTTAAAGTAGCAGACAACATAACTGCAGAGCATTTTTAAAATAAACAGAACACTATTGTTATAGATTTCATTAGTTATTGTTTTTGGTTTGAACAGACCTTTAACATTTGGGAGTCTGAAAAAATAATGAAGAAACTTCAAGAAAGTCAAGAAACTTTTTATAAATCATGGCTAATATTACTCTCATTGTCATGCTGGAATAGAAGATCATGTTAAGCACACTGCATTATTGAATACAATATTCTTTGCAGTGTACTCTGCTGTACAGGCCATTTATGGTATAAAATAATAACATTATGGCAAAAGTACACTGCAAAGAATATTGTATTGTATTGCATACAAAAAAGAAAAAGCACACTGTGCACAGTATACATACTGTGTACTTATAATAAGGGTAGTTTCCTATTAGGAACTAGCCATCAGGGTGTTTCCCCAAGAACTAAAATTTCCCCTAGGAATGTTTTCCTGGCTGCATTCGACCGCCAGTAGGAACTCTGAAGTGACGTAAGCCACTCTTGTTGTTATAAATTTTATTTTTGACAGCCTTGAGCTCACAGCTTACACATTTTCCATCTTCATTAGTTTACAATATGTCTAACAGTCCTGTCTAATATTAGATAGAACTGTTATACAAAGAGAGTAGACAGCTAATGAAAAACTATTAGCGTTTGCCGTGTGGTTAATATCTGATTTCGCTAGCTTTGCAGAAATAGATAATCATGTTTTGCTTGTTCCCCTCAAAATTGCATTGGTGGTCCATCTATCACCTTTTCCATGTTTGTAGAGTTAGTTTCTGGAGTAAATATATAGTATATAATTTGTGTATCCTGTACACAGCTTTTTAAAAATGGCGGGTGCCGATGTTTCTGATGCGTTCGGCCAATCAGCGTACACTTATGTCCCCGGTAGTTCCTATTGTGCTGGGTTAGACCTTAGGAGCTAAATTAGTTCCCCCAAAAGGAGTGCCTACAACTAAAGTCATTCCTAGTTCCTCTGGTGCAAACATGCTAAAATCCAGGTACTTCCGTCAATAGTTCTAGGAACTATGAAACGGTTCCTCTGGTGAAAAAGCCTCTCATGGTAACAAGAGTACTTATTCTAAACCTACTCCAGCTCCATAAAATGCTCTATAATATGAAATAAATGTAAGTTTACTTTACATTTACCCTAAGGTACAAAAGTGAAAAGGTACATCTTTGTACCTTACTCACCCCTAAATGGTACATATTTGTACCTTAAAAGGTACATATCAGTACTTTAAGTGTGCGTATTAATACCTTAAAGGTACATATTAGTACCTTTTCGGTTTTGTACCTTAGGGTACTGCCCCAGTGACAGCAATGTACCTTTTTTTCTGACAGTGTGTAGTCAGAAATATACTGTGAAATCAATCCATGCTGAGTCATTTTCATACACATTCTCACAGCAACTTACTGCTCTTGTTTCACTGTGATTTCACATTATAATGTTGTCTTTAACCATGCCACTGTAATAACTGTATTCTTTACCACTGTAATGGTTTTGAAGTCACCATAATGGTGATCACTGTTCCATTTGCTTGGGCTCTTGAAACCTCTGTATTCATATTCAAATTTATGTTCTAGTCAAATCAGAAATGTCCTCTTAACAAATATTTTTTATTTGTCACGACAAGCTAGAATATAAAATATTTTAATCAAACATTTAATCTTAGCATGAATATGAGGAGTTTGTCATTTTAAGCATGAAGATTTACCAATAACTTATTTCAAATTCATAACTGTTTTAGATGGATCTTTCACTATAGTGAGATTCATCTTTGAAAGCTGACATAATTTTAAGCATCACCCAATGATGCACAGACATCAACACTTGACATACAAAACACAATAATGGTGACAAAAAAAATGTATACAACATTAGCCAACATTACAAAATAATGTCCAATAACACAAACTGCTAAAAGTGAAGCAAAAATATGTTTAGCAGCATCTATTCATGTCGCACTGCATGCTGGATGCCTTCATTGTACATATGCACTGTAGAAATACAGTATGATGTTGTTTGTTTATAGTAAATAGTGTTTTCCGATACTGTAAACTCTTAGTAAAACTACTTTTAGTGCAGTTAGATAAAAAAAAATTCTGAATTACTGTGAAAGTAATGCAAATAGCATCCTGGAATATACAGTAATTTCCCACTAAAATGTTTAACTTTCTAGTATAATAATATTTCATTTTCTAATATTACAGTTACGGTCAATATTGGTATTCTGCGACACTCCTAATACGAATAAAATAAAAACGCTGTCATTAAACGGACAACCAAAAAACAAGACTAAATAAAAAACACGAAAATTCTTCCAAACTATAATAACCCTGTTTCAAAAGTACAAAGTACTTGCACTCGCTGACAGCAGATATGAGTGAGGCCCTCATATCTGTCCCAGGGTGCCCTGCGCTCTGGTGTGCACAGTAAAGTTACTGAGCATGTCTTTCCTTGAGCACGCCCTGTTGGATTCACAGTGAGATAATCTGGACATTTTACACAACGCTGACATGACAATCCTGCTGTATCATCTCTGTGGTTGACAAAGACCGGGGACTGTCCCTGCAGTAGACTACTGTAAATTGCTTTGAGCAATAAAGAATTTGGTAAAAAGAAATGACAGCTAATCTGTTCAGTTGAGATTTAAAGTTGTGCCACAAGGGCATTTGAGACCATACAGACTTAAGCTGCTACAAAACCTAGAGCTGCCTCACTGTCTATGCACTACATGGGCATCTGCCTTCTCTGAAAACGAACCTCATACACGACTTCTTAAAAGGACCAACATAAGACTCAACTCACAATTGATTCCAGAAGCGTTTGACGTTTGCATGTTGCTGAGCTAATGACATGACATGGTGAAGTCCAATGAGATGGAAATTCACCCTCCATCTACTGGTTCATGTCCTATGTCCATCTATTTTCCGAATGCATGTTATTGATCTTATTGTGAACACATTTTTTTTGGACATCATTTTTTTATCAAAATGTAATTTTCCAGTGAAATGACAGATTTCTATCTGGTGACGAATGTCTTTAATTATTTAGGGCCAGGTTTACTAACAGCTTCCTCATGCGCAAACCCTCTTTTGGCGTTAAAAAAACTTCTGTCAGGATTTACTAAAGACACGCAGTGATAGATTAGCACAGAAAGGCGTGGACAGTTATTTTTGCGGCTGACCTTACTGCATATGCATTTGTAGGAGTTTCCCTTTCAGGTGCAAAATGAGTATTTAAATGAATCATGCAAGGTGATTTACTAAGGTTTGCACTCATCAATTTACTGGTGTTTGCGCCATTACTACAAAAAAGCATGTCATTAAGGCACAATATGTACAATTTTTGGATGAACGTTATTTTTTATTTAATTTTATTTACTTACATTATCACAAATATTTCCAAGAATGTTTAAAACCAGAGAAATAAGCAATATTAACCATCAATGACATCTTACCCACGCTACCCTCGATTTCCAATTTTGTTTAGTAGAAACCATGGAAACACAAAAGACACTTTAATATATTGTGTGTTTTATTAGACAGGTGAGCAACTGTTTGGAGACATGCAACGACAAAAAAAAATTTGTTATATAGCTCAACACAGTTAGTCTTATTGTTTGAATCTGGTTTTCTTGATTTACTGCGAGTACCATGTTTTACCATGCCTAATATCCATCTAGCTCACTGCACTCTGAACAAGTGTCTCATAGCAGCCACCATGAGAATGCTCAGAGTAGCATTATAACATAACTTTCAACAGACTCAAATCTCAATCTAACCCTGCCAGACCCACATAAAGATGTTGGGTCTGGGAACTCCCCATTGACAGGGCTCAATCCGAGGGGCGGGATAAACGGTTGTCTTTCAAATTCCCTCTGCATGCAATTGGATAGCGCTATGAGCGCCACAAAAAACCATAGCGAAGAAGAAGGTGAAGCCAAGCTAGCGTTAGTTGATAGACTTTCGCCGTATCCGGTCGGCAAAACTCTGAACAAATCTTCTTTTCTTAAGAATGACTTCAGTCCCCGTTCTTTGTTCTTTTCTCAAAGAAAAGCTAAACTCCAAGTCTTCCAGAGTCGCGGCCAAAGCCGAATCAAAAGGCCGCTCTTCATCAGCTTCTTTATTAACGAGTAGCACGCAGAACCTCCGCAACTCTGCCGTGACGTACCGTCATTATGTTAAGCCCGCCCACCGACTCTACACACACTGTGATTGGCCTGACCAGAGTTTGGTTTTTCCAGCTCTCAGATCTACTGAGAGTTGCTAGACTACACTCGCGGCAAAATAAATTCTGCGTCTAGATTTCTAGGCTAATTGCATCCTTCATATCTCCAAAAAGACTTAAGTTTTATTATATTTATAAAATAAAGATATGCTGTACCGAGTCTTTCCGAAATAAAACCGAGTGGCTGGAGGCGTATCCTGTGGGCGGAGCTAAAGAATCACGAGCACGTGCAGCTATTGCGTTGAGAGCGTCTGAAAGCTGTGACATCCTTACACTGGGAAAGAAAACGTTATCCTTAAAAAAACAATGGCTATCAATCAGATTCAACCATACAATTATACATATATGATCCAGAATCTGATCCGGAGGCTGAAACTGAACAGGATCAGCAGCAACAGCAGGATGTCTCTGTGTGGTATGAACTGTATGAGGGTTTATGAGGACATGATTTGGTTGATGGATATTGTATGCGACTAAACGTTAGCAGTAGCAAGCGGAACGGTTTTGCACGTCAGACTAGTGTTTACATAGAAAAACAATGGAATAGTAGCGCACTTTGTGTGAACGGCACCTAGGTTTAATATGAAATAATTCATTTAGTTCAACACCTATAGAGGACAGCTAAACAAATTTATTTAAACACACACACCATACATCGCATTCTCCATTGATAAATTAACTATACACGATCATGTTGTTTACTGTTGAACGCCTTTGTTTTGAATAAGCGACCTCTAGTGGCGAAAATTACATATTGTGCCTTTAAACCAGATGCTAATTTGTGCTGCTCTTAGTAGATTGTGTTGGTCATTATGAAAAATGATTCGGCTGCATCTGTGTTCTTTAATTTGCACGGCGTCAGTAGATCACACGCTAAACTGTTCACTCCCATAAGCTTTTTTTACGGAATTGCACTCTGGCGCTGTTTAGCAAATCTGGCCTTTAGTCTGTTAAACTCTGCCCCCTATTTACAATTGACTGCAAGCTCAAATTCAGATCTGACTCCATCCAATTAACAACCGATGGACAGAACCAGTTCCCTGCCCTACGATCTTTTTCTTTTCCGATAATCCATTTCACTCGGATATACTGTACGTCACAGTATGGAAGAAAATATCTGTCAATACTTCTGTTACATTGTAACTTTAATAAGCATAAAAATACATAGCACACACAAATATTGTGTACATGTTTTAATTAGTTTGAGCCTTCATTTATTTTATTAAATTTAATTTGATTAATTCTCCATCTTGGATGGACTTTTTAAACTGACGTTGTTGATGTAGCAGTGCATTCTGCTCTTCTGATCATGTGATTTTCACCAAGATGAGGTACCTTGGAAGGCAACATAATGTAGCTGTCGACCTTTTGGAAAAGTCATCACGTTAAAACCTAAGATGCCTTCAAATGATGTCTAAGTAGGGCATCTCATTTAGGTTGTTAAATAAATGAATGAGGATGCATGCGATTTTTTAATACCCTAGTTTAAGTCAAAGGCCATTTCACTAGTGCCAGCAGCATTGTTGAGAAATGTGACTTTGCAGCAAGCTGTGAGTGCTTCCTCATTCACACGTTGCCTCAAATATCTCTGTGAACGCTGTGCCTCTTTGCCTGTGGTAACCCAGGCAACCCAGACACTAAAAATAGCGTCGGCTGCTCCAGCTTCAGTCATTCCCACAGAGCTTTATGATTCCAGCGGTTTAAACATGAGTTTCTTAACACACACACAAATCACTTACTGTTCTCTCTCCCTGAGATAACATGGCTGTTACATATAGATGAACAACTTCATGGACTTTACAACTCTGGGCCGCAGTGTTCATACAGCAAGTTGGAGGTGATTTTTAATGTGTGTGTGTGTGTGTGTGTGTGTGTGTGTGTGTGTGTGTGTGTGTGTGTGTGATATACATCTGTAAGTGAACTAAAACAGCTGTTATAATGACTCACTTGTGGAGCACGGCAATCTCATTTTCAATGCTGTTTTCTTTCCCCTCCAGAGCTTTTTTCGGGATGCACTTAATCGCCACTAGTTTCCTCGTCCTCTTCTCCTCTGCAAGCACCACCTCAGAGAAAGCCCCTCTGTAAGACAAAATCCATATAACCAATCAGAATTCAGTAAAATCAGGAGTCAACAGACCATCAAGTCCATCAAGGTCCTATAAATAGGAACAGATATACAAAACATTTAGACTATAAATAGCATATCCATTTCATAGTATTTCTAACTACATGAATGAACTGACTAATAATCTAAGTATGGAATTGATGTTAATGTTTTTAACTAATATTATGTTATCTAAACGTGTTTTCATGAAATGTTTAAATTGGGCTGGCTGACAGTCTGGTTGAGGGTTCCTGGCCGTGTTGTTATTGTAAATAGAAAAAAACTATGAATGATTTTTTGATAATTGAAATATAGATTACTTGTGACATTAAAAAAAATAGTGAAATGTTCCATTGGCAACTAACTGAAATAAATATGTTTAAGTACTACAATTTTATAGTATATTAAATGTATTTAACTACTATGTGCATTGCACTTATTGTGTACATACATGTTGTTACATTGTACTTATATTTAAAATTCAAGCATTTATTTAATTTCTATACACTGTTGACTTTTCCCATACACCTTAACCCACCCCAACCTACCCAAACCACTTAACCTGTCCCTAACCTTACCCATATCACACAGAAAAAGTGTTTTGCAATACATTATGAGCAAACATATGACTTAACAATATATTTTTTTTGATATAAGTATAATATAGTAAAAGAAACCTATAAAGTGTGACCACTAAAGCGGAAATAAAACTCAATTAATGCTACATAGAAATATACATAAATAAGATCAAAGTTATTAAAACTAAATAAAAAATGAAATTATACAAATAAAATGTATCAATACTATAATTGTATATACGTAATAGTAGAAAATAACATTAGTTCCTGGTCCGAAAAAGTTACTGAGCAAGTTATTGGGCAACCACTATCTAAAACAACGGCAAATACCTATATGCAAAATTCTTAAAATTGTTGGATAAGTTTAAGTCACAGATGGGTCAAATGTCGACATGTTCTCAAACAGACTTGTCTCAACAAGAGCTAACCAGACACAACATGGTACAGTGGCAAGCAATAAATGCTCTTCCATGTAAATTTGAGTTCTTATCTCTAACTGTAAATGTGACAAGAATATTTTGTTTCTCTGGACCTGCCCACAGATTAATCTCATTGGTTCAAATTACCACTGCGCATTAAGCATCACGTTTTAACCACTGTAGTGGATCAGTGAAAGTACAGGAAAACAGGAAGCAGATGTTAACAGACTTCCTCTGAAAGCATAACAGCACTGGCAAATAGTTCTCTAGAAGTGCTTAAAGGGATAGTTCGCCCAAACAAGAAAACGTTATCCTTTAATCATCCTCACGTCATTCCAAACCCGTATGGGTTTAGTTAATCTTCGAAAAACAATGAAGTTATTTTAAATGGAAACAGTTTTGGTTACCTGGACAGAAACCTCTAAGAAGATCCAAACAGGTTATAAAGGTGTCGTAAACTGAATCCATATGAATCTAGCGTATTACCCTGACCCTGGACCACAAAACCAGTTACCCCACATACACATGAGCATACACATACACCAGTCATAAGGGTACATTTTTTTAAAATTGAGATTTATACATAACCTGAAAGCTGGATGAATACGTATGGTTTGTTAGGATAATATATTTTGTTGAATATTTGGCCGAAATACAACTATTTGAAAATCTGAGGGTGCAAAAAAAGCGAAAGATTAGGAAAATCGCCTTTAAAGTTGTCCAAAAGAAGTTGTTACCAATGTATATAACTAATAATAGTACATTTTGATATATTTAGGGTGGGAAGTTAACTAAATATCTATAAATAACATGATCTTTACTTAATATTCTAATGATTTTTTGCATAAAAGAAAAATTTATAATTTTGACCCATACAATGTATTGTTGGCTATTCCCACAAATATACCCATGCAACTTATGACTGGTTTTGCGGTCCAGGGTCACATATGATGAACAGATTTAATTTAGAATTGTTGTTTTTTTTCACGTCACGGCCCCTCAGCCGAGCTGGGTGTCAGAAGAGCTGCTGCATTAAATAGGGGAAACTGTGAAAACGTGAGTAAAACAAACAAATATCAGTTTAAACTAAAGTCTGGACTCAATATAGTGTTCCTTCCAACTTTCAAAAGATCCAGTGATCCACGGATATTAATATGCAGCCAGGAAACGTGTTTCCTAATATTTATATGAGCATAAAGCAAATTTGCCTGTAGGCGCTATAATATAGGGAGGTTTTAAGTCAGGTGATCACTTATATCAATGTTATAGTATATATTGTCACATCATCTAGCCTTAAAATTGTATAGTTTCTGCCATCATCTAGCCATGCAGAATATAAAATATTTAATTAATGAGTTCATGAATGAATCGAATACAGAACCATACAATATATAGGGATTTTACCCCAAAATTCAACATATTGACACAAAATGACAACTGCAAATCCATGTTTCGCTCTTTTTTTTGTAGCTTTCGGTAAAAATATACCTCAGGTTTCTTGTCAAATCTGTTTGTACATTCAATCTCAAAGCTCTTTCCCATTTTAGATGCGTTTTGTGTGTTTTTCGCAGCATTCCCACTAAAAAAACAAATGCAGCTGCTCAGTCTTTTTGCCACCCAATGGGCGTAACCGCAGTCACAACAGCCGTCACGTCACGTGCATACCCTCTATAAACACACATACATAGAGCACATAACATGGTAAACGCAGAAGCTCAAACATGCATGTGTGAGGCACGAGAGCCAACAAAGGCGTGATGCGCAAACAAGCTTCCTGTTTATATATATATATATGTGAATAAACGCCTTATTAAATCTGTTTATCATATAAAGTGAGCATATCTCTTCACAATACTTTAAATTAAACCACTTACAATGCCTTTATGACCTTTTCTGTTTACTGGACTTTCAGTAGAGGGACAGAAACCTCTCAGGTTTCATTAAAAGTATCTTCATTTATGTTTCGAAGATTAACCAAAAGTATTATGGGTTTGAGAGAGTAAATGATGACAGAATTGTCCTTTTTGGAAAGGGATGGATTCATTTTCATTGTCTGAGAAGATCTGTCTGAGAGTTATATTGAATCAGAATTCATTAACGAGTTTCATAATGTTTATTTTCCTGAAGTCATGGAATCAAGGAATGTGTGTCAGGTCACCTTCATTTATATAGCGCTTTGTACAATACAGATTGTTTCAAAGCAGCGTCACAGTAATAAACAGGAAAATAACAGAATCGATGCAAACTTTATCAAATATAAGATAGATCTACAGAAAACGTTAGTGTTATTATTCAGCTCAAGTCACTTCAGTGTTGATTCAGTTCAGTTCAATAACTGTGCAAAATTCAGTTATGAAATAAGTTCAATTGAGCTATAAAAAGCTCGACAGAAGACAACAGTCATTATTCAGCTTGAGTCAATTATGAAACAAATATGATTCAGCTATAAAAAATTAAAAAAAACAAGACAGTTGTGTCATCATCCAGCTTAATTTAGTTCAAGTTTTTTACTCATCCGATAACATTACTGAATATTAAGTGTCTTTTAAACCCCATTTAAGCAAGCCAAAGGCCAGGTATAAAAAGATTTACTAAGTGTCGATTGAACTTCAGCTGTTTCAGTTGGCTTTATACCACAGCACACACAGATCCAGTCACAAGACATAATGAACAGACGATCAGGCCTAAAAGCTCTGATATCATCAGCAAACCACCCAGCCTGTTCAATATTTGAGAATGGAATGAAGATTAAGAGTAAACTCATTATTAAACAGGATGTGATTATAGCGCCACAGATCCGGCCAGGCAGCCTTATCCCAGAGAGCTCAGCACAGCCATGGAGGACAAACACTGATATGATGCATAGTTAAGCCTGCACGCGTATGTGTGTCCTCGGCACATGACCAGAGGACAGGGGAAGACTGTGGGCTAAACCGCCGACGTGGACACATACAGGACATATCCCATCAGCCTATGCACTCGCTCGAGTACAGCAATGCACACTAGTGCTCACACGCAACTGAACATGGCACACAGATATTGACATGACGAGCGTAAAACAGCAGACAGTGCATATGTCGGACATCTTTGTTTTAGTCATGTAATGTGCAGTGCTGTGACCTCATTGACTTAATATGGTTCGACAACTGGAATCAGTTGCTCTACTGTAAGGAAATTGCACACTAACACACACAAACTAGACTACGTGCAGGCAAATGTAGCCTAAATCAGATTTTTTTTGCTCACATGTGATTCGGAACTGTGTTTCTCATGACAGTGTGAACGGCACAAACCACACGGAATCTGATCTTTTCAATTCTGATTTGTGCATATGTGGTGCTAAATCAGATACAGGTCAGATGTTTTGGAACGCGACCTCAGTCCGAACAGTCATAATTCATCACATAATTCAACATTCATCACAATTCTGCGCTGAGAGACGTCACTTCAAAGATTACCCAACATTATCAAGAGTTGTGAAAGGTAGTCAGTGAAGGACAGTGATGTGTCAGAGCTCATTACAGTGACGGCTCTATATACAAGCAAAACACGAGAGCTCGTATCATAAATGTTTATAAACTCTGCTATCTTTATCCACATTACTCATCTTTGTTTTGTATATTGCTGGTTAAAGGATTAGTTAGAAAGTCATATACACCTAGGATGTCTTAAGAGTGAGTAAATCATGTCGTAATTTTCATTTTAAAGTGAACTAATCCTTTAAAGGGTTACTTCAGCGATTTAGCATTAAGCTTTGTATCAGTAGAAACCTGGTAATATTTTGAATGACCGTGCTGCTGCGCATCCCTGTGTGTGTAACAAGCAGAGTGTACGTGCATTGTGCACCTGCCTATAGGCGCACATTACAAACGAACAACACAAAAAATACTGCACATTGAGTTTTGACCAGGTTTTTGTCGGTCAGTGGTGCAGTCAATTTCAGTTCCTCAAAATAGCAACACCCCAACAATGCGCCTGAACACACCTGGTTTTCAGACCAGCACGCCCATGGGTGAACAGATGGACGCGAGTGCATTTGCTATTTAAACAACGTGGCGCTGGTCGTAAAAATGATAACTGCATCAGGCTAAAACTAGCAAAAACACTTGCGTCGCAATGGTTAGCTACATTGCGACGCAAAGGTGCCGCATTGGGCCGGGTGTATGATAGGGCCCAAACTGTTCCCCAGGCGGACCCCCATGCGTGTGCTCCGAGACAGGCGGGAGCGTGCACAAGCAAAATATATTGTGGCCTTCAGATACGGCCTAAACAGTCAAATAGCCTACACACAAATATGTCAAAATGCCGTTTCGCTAAGTATTCTCATAAACACAGTTGGGTTATGTCTTAAGTGAATGTGAACACTGAGAATGTTTACATGCGTGTGTATATTGGATCTGTGCAACTCTTAAAGTGACAGCAGCCTAATAAACCTGCTGCAGTCATTATTGTCAAAATCAAAATCACTCACTGCTGTTGAATGAATAAAATGAAAGCCTAGCGCAAAGTTCTGCCAGGAAGATCCAATTTTACGTCACCAATCACATTCACACCTAACCAATCATGTCCTAATTCACAGAGTATAAAAGATGGTCACTTAAACATGTCTGAGTTTGCAGATGCTGACGCCGACCTTACCTCCAAGCTCCCCACCACCACCAGGATGGTCCCCGCCTATACCTCCAGGGGGTCGGCTACGCCCCAGCCTTCATCTTCAGGCAGGAAATGCATAGCCTACGCCAAATAACCTCTAACTAATATACTTGCTGGACTTTCAATAAACTGGTTACTTTTGCACTTCATCTGGCTTCCGAATTTTTCTGGTAGAACTGTAGTTTTAATAAGGATTCCTTTAATAAGGATTTAATAATAGTGATCCTTGCCTTCAGTAAGAGCAATAGTTCAGAGCTGGGGCACTGGGGCAAAGCAGCACATTCCTCTCCGGTCAGAGACACAAGAGGGACGGCCATCTGGAGGAACATGGGGATGTGGACTAGATTACGACACAGGCCTGTCTGTTGTGGCTTCCTGATTATACTTCCCGAATTACAAAGAGGACAGAGAGAGGGACGCTGGGGGCAGAGATGGACTCCAAAACATTATCTGGAATTATAATGATATGCCAAAAAGCAGAGGTTGAATTGTAAAAATAAATTCAAGGGGGATGGTGAGGTCATGGGGGATGGGAGGGGGGCTGAGGATTGTACAATACTCCTGTAACTAACCTTAATATATGTATTTAAAAAAAATGTATTTATTGGATTAAAGAGTAGAATAAAAATATAGGCTTATATGTAAAATAATTCATACAACCAATTACTTGTGTGCTAGAATACTAAAATGAGGATTTGGAGGGCACTAAAGTATTTAATCATTATCATCAACATATATTTTTTCAATAACAATGACAATTATTTTTGAGCCCCACACTTTTCAGGGCTCCAAAGCTCTAACATTGAATGGTAAAGAGTAAAGATGAAAATAATAGGGTTATCATTTCTGAATGGAATGCGCTCTCGCTCTCTTTCGCTCTCTCTCTCTCTTAATAATTCACTGCAACTTTGACAACAATCCCTTACATACTTTGGCTATGTACGTTATTCTTTCTAACATGTCAGGAGGATGCCCTTAAACATTGACTATAATACCTTCTGTTCTCTTCTTTCTAAAGAGGTCCTATAATGCTCCTTTATACTCCTTAAATCAAGTCTCTGATGTCCCCAAAATGTTTATGTGAAGTTTTAGCTCAAAATACACCACAGATAATTTTTTATAGCATGTCATAATTGTCATGTCATAAATAACGTGTCCCTTTAAATGCAAATGAACTGCTGCTCCCAGCCCCCTTTCAAAAAGAGGGCGGAGCTTCAAGAGCTGGAGTTAACAGCTCTGATTACCTCACACAAACACGCACTGAAAATGTCAGAAACTGTTCAGCCTTTTATGTTCGAACCTGAGTCGGACAATGATGGAGAGACTCAAGAAGAAGTGACAAAATGTTGAATGAGACAGGATTTTTCTGAATGTTTAGTTATTGAATTTATGTATCTGGTGATGTGGAGTTAACTATCTTCAAGTCATCGATTAGCATATTCTGCCATGATAATCTATAAATCACTCGTGTGGGAACTGTTGTAAAAGAATATAAGCTGCATGAAAATAGAACATGTATAGTTTAGTTTAATTACGGTTATAACTTATGTTGTCATCTTGCTTTTGTTACATGCTATTGTATTTGTGTTATACACTGTATTGCAAAAAATGTGAAAAGACAAATGTGACAGCTTGAGCAGAAATGTGCTCTACTACAACAACAATCCGTGAATAAGCTTGTTGTAGTCCCTGACAGCCGTTTGTTGTAGTCCTTAAAAAGCGATTTCTTTAAAAGAAAAGATCACCCTTTACTTATAACTGAGCATCGTAACTTTGCAGATGTTGTTTATGGTCAAAAAGCAACATTACACACTAACTAAAGTTTAAAAAAAGTCAAATCTTGATCAACCAACCCCTTTTAAGAACGCCAAAATATGCGTTCTCCTGGACACTTTGAACAAGCATGAAAAAGTTCTGATTGATCAATCCCCTTATGTAGCCCCGCCCCTTTTCAGTGCCGCGCTCAGTGTGTTCCGTCTTCTGGTTTGTGTTTCCACATCTTACGGATTAATGAATGAACCACTCATTTTAAAATCTTCCTGGTCTACTGATATTTATGACATCTGCTTCAAACATTACAATGCTCATGATAACTTTGTTAACTCTACAATAAGTAAATCCACTTCACCAGCTATCTTTGACAGCGATGTCATTAAAAAATATACAGAGCTACAACAAAAAGTGAAGTTCAAAGGCAAAATTCTGAAGATGGCTGCACACGTTTGTTTCTGTGGCGCATAAGGTCTATAGTTCGTTAGTTATCATATAGAGAATTTTCTAATTTCCTTTACATGATAAGTTTTACATAATACACAACATTGTTAATCTAATGGGGATGTTAAGAAGGCAAATCGAGCCCTGCCTGAAATATTTTGATTAATGCTAAACACAATCCATGTTCTGATTGTCAGCTGTGCTTTTAATTTTGATTTGCCTGTATATTTGAGTAATTTGTTCACCAAGCTTGTCACACTGCACTCTTGAATTGAGCAATGTTTCTGAGTACCATTTGGAGCAATCATTGATATCAATTGACATACTGTCACATTCTCTATCATTTACATTTGCACTCTTTCCCATTAACATACTTTCTATTTCTCTCTTCTTCTTTCTCATGTCCCATTAAAAACACTTTTGCTTGGTTTGGCTGCTTGAGAAATTGTGGTTTTCCCTGAGAGGAAACAAGAGGTCAGGAGCATTGCAGAAGGGAGAGACTTCCAGTCTGTGTTACACATGAGACTCTCACATCTCATTTTAGAAGAGAAAACCTTCTCCGAGAGAAATCTGAAAGGAATAGTTCAATAACCACTGCAACCAGATCACGGCATCAGTCAGAATGGTATCAGTCCAAATCATAAACAAATCATGTTTTTAACCAGATCAACCAATTCTTTGAAAATGACTACCATGTAACGTTATCATTGATACTTTTATGATGCATTTATGGTGCTTTTATGTTTTTTTTTAAACACCGAGGCCCTGGTACACTCACTCTGCTGGGAGTGCTGTTTAGATCAATATGCAAAAAATATCTACGTCCTGTGATTTCCTCTCAGTAACAAAATAAACAACAAAAATGACAGCGTGAGAAAACAGCAGTTAAGAAATCATCTATTCATAGTGACGTGGATGTTTGGACCAGCTCTGCAATTCGGCACTCCAATGTCAAGTCACATCGCGTTTATTTATATAGCACTTTATACAACACATTGCTTTAAAGCGAGCAGCTTTACAGTATTAAACATGAAAAAAAAACAGTGTCAATGTCGCTTTCAATTAGAATTTTAACTTTAATTTCTACTCCATAGCAGCTCTCCAGCGTGATCATGTTTTTGCTTGTGCCTGACCTTGATGGACTGAACCGAAGAAAGGAAACAGAGATTTGAATGTCTGAGAAGGTGTAGCCACAGAGATACCTATTACGTAATCACCGTGGACCAATGGTAGTTTGAAGGTGATAACCAGAGAGAGCAAACTATTTCTCAAGTTGGGGAAAAAATGACTTTCTCTTGGCCTTGGTTCTTCAATTTAGCTTGAAGTATATCTGGGCCTTAAAGCTTCCTTTTTGTTTTATTTGCATGAAAAAGAGTAACCAGTACATTATTAAAGGCCCCGATATACTTCAAGCTAAATTGAAGAAAATCAAGTTTTTAATTCTGTTTATATATCTATGTGGTGTTTTTAATGTCCTTTAAGACAAACCATGTACCGGTGTTCATAAGTCAACACCACTGCTGAGAATTTTCCCCTTAAATCTGCAGTGAACCAAAAATGTGGTTTGAAATCGCTGGTGTTTCAGACGTCACAAACTACCTTGTAACCAATCACGTCATTGTGTGGGCGGGCTTTAGCATATCATTAACTGTGCTTTGAAGCAGTTTGTCAAGGTTGTCCCGGTATATTTTTCTGTTGACATGAAAAATCGGGTATATTTAGCAATTAATTTAGTGTGAATTATGTATGATTGATTATTATGATTATTATGATGAACTATATGCCTTTCTCCACTGTGGTTCTGAGTTGTTCAAATCGTTTCTAAGGATGCTGATTGTTAGGCAGCTGTCTGACTCTGAGATGGTGAACGGGAACATGTTTTGTGTAACATTAGCAACACATTATGAGCTGTTTGATCACGTAGTCAAGCCAAAGGCTAATCATATTAATTAGCGTTTTGTGTCTGGCGTTGTAAAGAGCAAAACCATTGAGTAGCATTTACCTCAGAAAAAAGTGGATCTTTGAGCTGGTGTGAGTGAGTGGAGGCGGGGATCATTTGCATATTCCCATGAATATGCAAATGATCCCCGCCTCCACTCACTCACTCCGTGAATACTAAATGAAGCAAGGGTGTAGAGTTACATTTTATATTCATTTTGGTGATTAAATATGAGTTTTAAGGGATAGAATTATTGACTACAGAGGGGCTTTAAAGATTTCTTCACCTGGGTAAATTTTTGGGTGAAGTAAGTCAATTTTAAATTAGAGCACTGAGGCAAACAAATTACATGGGGGTGTGGCATTCTTTAGAAAACTATTAATCCAATCTAATTAGATACCACAAACAATTTAATAATTCATCTCTCAAAGGACCGCCGCCACATGACATCTTGCATCCTGAGGCAGTGCTCAGCCCAAATTCAGTTTAGTACAGGTCCCACAGACTCGACACAGAACCTTCATTTCTACTGATTGTGTTATGTAATGTCCCCTAAAATAAACAGAAAGCAGGTGCAGCTCATGTGCTGGAGGCCAGACTGAGACCGAATTGTGTGAATCAAGTCAGACGGCCCAGTGTCTCTGGACGGATGCCATATATCTCGGTTTAGCTCAGGCTACCCATAATAGCAGCTCCAGAGTCTGTGTGAGAGTGCCTAATCAGCTGATCTGAGAACAGTGTTGTGTAATATACATTCTAGCATCATAATCTGGATTTGGAGAAGGCAGGGCTATCCAAAAAGTCCATATTGGTGTACTGGTTCTTTACTGCATTTTTGGGTGTACAAATTATTTACAGTACAGTCCAAGTAGGGAATTCCTGCATAAACATATAATCAGACACAAGTTGCTTGTCCATTGATTCTTAACCATGTTAACTGATGAACTACAGGTTGGACTGTTTTTTAAACACCTGATTACAATACCAAACACTGTATTTTTATATTTGCTAGAGACATTTTGATTTTTATTAAATATTTTGTTTTCTTTAAAAATTGGCCTGTTTTACTGTCCACAAGGCAGAAGAATGATCCATTTTTATTTTTAACAAGATTTTATATTTGCTAAAAAAATATTTATGTATTTTTATATATATTTTTTCTTTATTTATATATAGAAAGGGAGCTTTTAAAAACTCCCAGCCTGGTTCGTTTCTCAAAACCGCAATCATGGGTAAGACTGCCGACCTGACTGCTGTCCAGAAGGCCATCATTGACACCCTCAAGCGAGAGGGTAAGACACAGAAAGACATTTCTGAACGAATAGGCTGTTCCCAGAGTGCTGTATCAAGGCACCTCAGTGGGAAGTCTGTGGGAAGGAAAAAGTGTGGCAAAAATGCTGCGAGAAGAGGTGACCGGACCCTGAGGAAGATTGTGGAGAAGGACCGATTCCAGACCTTGGGGGACCTGCGGAAGCAGTGGACTGAGTCTGGAGTAGAAACATCCAGAGCCACCGTGCACAGGTGTGGTCATGAAATGGGCTACAGGTGCCGCATTCCCAGGTCAAGCCATTTTTGAACCAGAAACAGCGGCAGAAGCACCTGACCTGGGCTACAGAGAAGCAGCACTGGACTGTCGCTCAAATTTTGCATGTCATTCGAAATCAAGGTGGCAGAGTCTGGAGGAAGACTGGGAGAAGGAAATGCCAAAATGCCTGAAGTCCAGTGTCAAGTACCCACAGTCAGTGATGGTCTGGGGTGCCATGTCAGCTGCTGGTGTTGGTCCACTGTGTTTTATCAAGGGCAGGGTCAATGCAGCTAGCTATCATGAGATTTTGGAGCACTTCATGCTTCCATCTGCTGAAAAGCTTTATGGAGATGAAGATTTCGTTTTCAGCACGACCTGGTACCTGCTCACAGTGCCAAAACCACTGGTAAATGGTTTACTGACCATGGTATTACTGTGCTCAATTGGCCTGCCAACTCTCCTGACCTGAACCCCATAGAGAATCTGTGGGATATTGTGAAGAGAAAGTTGGGAGGCAAGACCCAACACTCTGGATGAGCTTAAGGCCGCTATTGAAGCATCCTGGGCCTCCATAACACCTCAGCAGTGCCACAGGCTGATTGCCTCCATGCCACGCCGCATTGAAGCAGTCATTTCTGCAAAAGGATTTCCCGACCAAGTATTGAGTGCATAACTGAACATAATTATTTGAAGGTTGACTTTTTTGAGATAGGAATTTTGGGTTTTCATGAGCTGTATGCCAAAATCATCAGTATTAAAACAATAAAAGACCTGAAATATTTCAGTTGGTGTGCAATGAATCTAAAATATATGAAAGTTTAATTTTTATCATTACATTATGGAAAATAATGAACTTTTATCACAATATGCTAATTTTTTGAGAAGGACCTGTATAAACGCGTGTATGTATGTATGTACGTACGTGTGTATACACACACACACACACACACACACACACACACACACACACATTTTAAACAAAAACTTATGCTAGATGTCAAGTTGATTAATCGTGATTAATCACATTTAGCATAAGTTTTTGTTTATAATATATGTGTGTGTATATGTATGTATATATATATATACACACCTTTGTTGGAAATTGGCTGAATAAGATACACAAAATTACTGATTGGTTTGTACACTATCCACTATCCCCCAAATATAAAGCATAGAGGTGCTAAGGGAACATCTAAGCAGACAAACAATAAGTTTTGTCTCTATCCTAGACTCTTTGAAAACATGAAACTAAAGGACAGCTGGCGTTATCTCATCAAAAGGGGTCGAAAACCCAGAAGAACAAGGTTATGAAAACCCAGAAGAACAAGGTTATGAAATGCTATAAGTGTATCAAATTCCCTTAGGTCACTGTGATAGTGTCGCTATACATGTCTGCCACACAGATGATGAGAACAGTTCCACTAGGCATGTGATTCAGAGAAGAGCACTTATAATGTGGTCGATCAGGGTCACACACAAACATGCACAAACAGCAGCACTGATTGATCTCCTGGGATATTTTTGTTTCCAAAACAGGAGTTGCGACCTCACACCTGGCCGTCGGACCGAGCCCGGAGGATAGCCTACAGACAATACTGCTAAACATGAACAGACAATATCTGTAATGACAAGACTAGAAGACTAGATAGTGAGATGCGAGACACTAACAACAAATTCCAAGTGTTATTATTAGTGCACTCTGGAAAGAGAACACTATTTGTAGGGACCCTTCACGGAGGTTCACTTCCACATGGCCTTTAATGAAGTGTACATATGATCGTCAGAATTTCATTATTTGAGACAACGTGACCATGTGAGTAGTGATTCCTTGCAAAGCCTAAGATATTTTACTTAAGACCAAGGCTTTCAAAACCCTCATTAATTACTAATCTCAAAAATAGAAATTTTTCACATTGCCTTACCTTCATGATTTCATCAGCTAGTGCCAGATGGGCACACCTGATAGAGGAAATGGAGGAGGGGCTGATGATGCAAAGATTGATGAAGCAGATTAGTAAACCGGGATGGGATGGGATGCGGAGAGACAAGCGACAGCAATCAGGAGATTAACCTTTCATTCCAGGCATAATCGCTGCAGAAGACACACCTCGATTCCACTCGTGCGTGTGAACGGCTGGAAAACCGAGAGTGTGCTTGTGGGTGTACATGCGTGTAAATGTGTGTGTGTGCACAAGGATTGGTGATTGAATTATAAATGCACAGGGACACCTCATGGTGTTTACCAGCTTGGTAGAAACACCTGCTAACCCCACCCCCACCCCCCACACACACACACACACACACACACACACACTTTCAGGTACCATAACAAACAATTAAAGCCCAGACAGTACAATCTTTTTTTTTTTTTTTAGTTAGATAGATAACAGTGTCTACACTCTAGAAAATGCTGGGTAGTTTTAACCCAAAGTTGGGTCAAATATGGACTAACCCAGCAGTTGGGTTGTTTTAACCCTGCGGTTGAGTTAAATGTTTGCTTAAGACAACCAATTGCTGGGTTAGTCCATATTTGACCCAACATTGGGTTGTTTTTACCCAGCATTTTTTAGAGTGTATGCGACACAATCGAAGATCTCTCTTTACTCAGAAAAACAAACATCAAACGTCAATGTCAAATTAGCGTTAAGCATGTGGCTTTCACTTTAAATATTTGCACTGCCACCCAAACTGCTCTGACAACACTTTGGATGACACGCCATGCTCATCTCGCCGTGGGTTAAAGCAACACTCACAACAGCCCGTAACTGCATCTGCTAATAGGCAGCAAATGGAAATTCAACATGCCCTAGTGTGCTTCACATCAATGAAAGGGAAACCATTAAATCGCTATGGCAACTCAGCAGTGATTGGTTCAGCTCAGTGCCTATTCTGAGGGATTATGGGTTCTTCATAATCAAATCAAAGTACCTGGAGGAAACGGATATCCCTGAACCGAAACGTTCTGCTGTTAAACAGGATAATGTTACATAGCAAACAAAGCGAAAAAAAGAATCATTAATACTATTGCTCATCATAGCTTAAGGCACTTGGACAAACCCAGAACTGAGTGCACGGCGTGTAGCTCATCCCACACGCATAACACCTTCAACTGTGGCTTATTGAGTGATCATTGAATTTATAACATATTAATCACAGATAATTAGAGTATAATCACATTATATTAGTCTAGCTCAGCATTGTTATTGTTAACTAAAATTTACAAATGATTTTTGCTAATTGAAATCAAAAATTATATTAATAGAAAACTCAAAAAGTAGAAATGTTGCCAAGGCGAATTAACTGAAATTAAAATTGCTAAAACTGAAATTCATGTAATTTAAAGCTAATTATAAAAATGTAATATAAATCAAAACCTAACAAAATAAAATAAGCACATAACAAAATGACGAAAAAAACAAAAAAAAACACAGCTAATTCAAAATATAAATAACCATACAGTATAAAAACCACTAAAGTAACTGTTCTTTTAAAAATGTTTGGTGGAATCTTAAAAGCATGCAAAAACAAGAACTGGACTTTTCCTTGTCTGCTGTAGACTTTCTTGTGCAGACCATAAACAGTTAATAATACTACTAATAATAATATAGCAATAAATACTACAATATAACAGTGGGCAATATGACCATAATCTTATATCACCATATGAGTTATTTTATTCCACGATAAAGATATATAATCACAATATAGTAATCTTTGCTTTAAAAAAGGTTATGATATCAAATATTCTGATACCATTGAAATTTTATCATTCTTGGGAAATCTTTTCATATGCTTTGTTTGGTTTGGTAGATGGTTAAACTTTGTGACAAACCTAGTAACAAATATTATTATTTATAAATGGTATTATTTGTATGTTTATTATTGCTATTCTAATCCCTTTTTTCCATTTATCCATTAAAAGTTTATGCATGAAGGCCTGTGCTATCATTTATACACCATCCTTCTTGCTTTGTTCCTGTAGTGTATTTAAACCAAAACTCATGTCACACAATATTTAGTGTTAAATTACTATTTCTATTTCCTTCAGGAAGGCATATTGTACATTAAAGTTAACACTGAATAAACATGTAAACATATATATATATATTGATGCACCGACAATTTGATTGGTCCGAACAGCTCTGGTTTGAGCATAGCTGCTCCACAACGGATCAAGTCCAGACCGAACTTCCCGACCTCAAATGTTGTGGGCGGGGCTAACTTCAGCTGGCATTC
The DNA here is from genome assembly GCA_023029165.1 of Gobiocypris rarus. Taxonomy (NCBI): domain Eukaryota; kingdom Metazoa; phylum Chordata; class Actinopteri; order Cypriniformes; family Gobionidae; genus Gobiocypris; species Gobiocypris rarus. Next base: position 28,671,302 of record CM040931.1, on the reverse strand, counting down.
AGGCTTTCGATGTGGCACATTTAAATCGAATATTTATAGGACTCTTTCACTGAATGATCAATTTTCACAAGGGTTTAATGGATTTCTGACATTGGACAGCAGCTGAATGGACCACCATGAATGTTTGTAAGACATCTGAGCACACTTCACTGTGTGCTGTAGACCTGGTGATAAACAGGCCACCTCCTGCTGTGCCCCGGTGTGACTTTTTAGAGCTGGGAGAACGAGCACGAGGTGTGTTATTGGAAGCAGGGCCATTTGTCTTCCTGAGAAACCCCAAATGCAGACTTGCTTGTCCAGTGGCGCATAAAGCTAAGCAGGTCTCGCACAACTATGCTGACCCGACAGAAATTTGTCAAACTGCTGGCCGTCCTGTGCTCTCACTGTCTATCAATCACTGAAATGAGAGTATGAGAGAGCATGGGGTCAGTGGCAACAGCAGAAGCGGGCACAGGCGATCCATACACCCAATTGATTTTAGATTATTCCAGTGCTTTCAAATCGCTCACAAACTGCCAGCCCCCACATGCTGGGAAGTGTCATAGTTCTCAGTGCCACTAAATAAGGTTGGGCTTGTGATCTGTTGTGGAACATGAAGACATACTAGAATAAAGAACAAACTAACAAAGACAAATACATTAGTCTAACTTACAAGGAATGATATAGATTGTAAGTGATTAGATTTGCAATTTTCGGCCCATTTTGACTATAAAGCAGGTGAAAAAAAAAAAAAAAAAATTATATATATATATATATATATATATATATATATATATATATATATATATATATATATATATATATGTTAGTGTAACGATACACTCATGTCATGATTCGATACATATCATGGAACTGAACTACTGAAAATATACTGTTGATTAAAATGCTAAATTTGATAATACATTGGGGGTGGAAATGAACAGGCTTGGACTTGGTGCTGGTAACCCAATGCACAGAATAAAAATATTCATGATCCTGAAGCTGAAAATACAGAATTATTTTGTGCCAAGTGCCTGCACTAGATATATTCAAAATAATGTAGGCCACAATTTACTGGTAACATTTGGCATTTTCAGGACCCTCATATTCCCCATTGCATTATTATACATTATATATAGTAGTTTAATGTAGTTCTCACATAGTCATTTTCATTTTGGGCGAACAATATACAAAACAGATTGTCATTATCCACAATACATATTGTGGCAGTTTTGGATTGCGATACATTGTTACATGTTTTCCACAAAATGATTAAGCTGTTTTCAGCTGTTATGATAATAAATATTTCTTGAGCATCAACTCATCATATTAGAATGATTTCTGAAAGATAATGTGACACTGAAGACTGGAGTAATGATGCTGAACATTCAGCTTTGATCACAGGAATAAATCACATATTAAAATATATTAAAATAGTAAATAGATATATATTGCAATATTTTAAATTGTAATAATATTTCACAATAGTACTGTATTTTTCTAGCCAGGATGCCAGCCGAGTTTAGCCCCACCCACAAAAGTTTTTGCTCGGGCAATTCGGTCTGGCCTCGCTCCATAGAGGAGTTATTATGCCCGAACAGAAACTGTTCAGACCAATGAAATTGTCAGGGCGGGCTTTAGACGATGATGGACAGATGATCAACAGTAACGTAATCATCCACGTCATCAAAGGTGCTTTTGGGTTGAATTTGCTCTAATCTTAAATGGAGAACTTGTTCATATATGCATTCACCTTCACTATTTCTCTCAGAAACGATGATCGTGTTGGTAAGTACTCTGTGTATATTAAATTCTTTTATTACAATACTGGCAAAGATCGTTTACACTCATCCTTTTCTTGTTACGTTACTTAATCCAGCGCGCGTGCAGACAGAGTTACCACGTTTTTTTGCAATGTCGCGCACAATTGTTACTCAAAACTATAGCCCAAAACAATAACTTTCCGGGGGGTTCTCCGGAAAAAAATGGCGTTTGGTTGGCAAAATATATTATTTTGGCAAGGTTGCCTGCTAAAATTCGCATTCCTGGGTTTATATAAACACATAATTGGGGTCGCTTCAACCCGCGGACATGGAGAAAAACACAGACTTGACAACACAGTGCAGTTGAGTTCTGATATTTGACAACTAACGTTACGCGTCGCTCCGTTGCTCTGATTGGTTGCAGGTCTATCCAATTGAGGCCTTTCCTGGCTCGGTTGAAACACGCCCCATAATCAAAGCTCAATGGAGCGGTACCAGACTCATATTCTGACTAGAATTGAGTATGGCCACGCCAGGCTAGTATTTTTCATCAAATAAATGCAGACTTGGTGAGTACAAAACCCCAAACTATTGGACTACTACTTTAGAAAACATAAAAGAAGAACAAACAATCAGTAGTCCTGTTGAGTAAAATCAACTGGAATTAATCATTAGAAATAGGAGGATATATATTAATTAAGGATTTGATTATGAATCTGATTAAGATATTTACAGGTATATTGAAGCGGAAGGGGATTTCAGACTCCCCCCTTCAACATAATTAAAATGTAAGTACTCTGAAAAAGAGTGTATAAAAATAGAGTGACTCTAGACTTTTTAATCTGCAATAAACACCGCTCATTATTTTCGTTGGACGAATCAAGTGATTGGCTTGTGCGACTGTCACTCTCTCGCTACCATGGCTACCACCCCTTTTGCTACAGGATCTGCCCACATGCACGCACCTCTACTTCCTCGGAACCTGTTGCCCGCCCTCTTGCACGAACTCCTCTGTATATGAAGTATAGGCCTTCCCTGTACGTCACCTAGCAGCACCAGCGCGCGTCAGACACGCGCTAGTATGCAGAGACATTGAAAACGCCACGCAGCTGACACGCAACAGAAACGCCACGCCTTACACGCTTGCAGTGTGTCACCGGCCCTAATGCGTCTTACAGCTGAGCGGTCGACATGGCGCATTCATGTGTTTTGGGGGCTGTGGCTTTGGAAAGAGCCCAGAAGGGAGAAGGTGGAGTGAATGGATCTCCAAACCTACAGATCTTGTGGGGTGTTCCCGGTCTGCAGTGGTCAGTATCTATCAAAAGTGGTCCAAGGAAAGAACAGTGGAGAACCAGCTCAAAGTTAATGCTGGTTCTGATAGAAAGGTGTCAGAATACACAGTGCATCGCAGTTTGTTGCGTATGGGGCTGCATAGCCGCAGACCAGTCAGGGTGCCCATACTATCCCCTGTCCACCGCCGAAAGTGCCAACAGTGGGCACGTGAGCATCAGAACTGGACCACGGAGCAATTAAGAAGGTGGCCTGGTCTGATGAATCATGTCTTCTTTTACATCACGTGGATGGCCTGGTGTTTGTGCGTCACTTACCTGGGGAACACATGGCACCAGGATGCACTATGGGAAGAAGGCAAGCCAGCGGAGGCAATGTGATGCTTTGAGCAATGTTCTACTGGGAAACCTTGGGTCCTGCCATTCATGTGGATGTTACTTTGACACGTACCACCTACCTAAGCATTGTTGCAGATCATGTACACCCTTTCATGGAAACGGTATTCCCTGGTGGCTGTGGCCTCTTTCAGCAGGATAATGTGCCCGGCCACAAAGAAATTTTTTTCAGGAATGGTTTGAGGAACACAACAACGAGTTTGAGGTGTGGACTTGGCCTCCAAATTCCCCAGATCTCAATCCAATCGAGCATCTGTGGGATGTGCTGAACAAATTAGTCCCACCTTGCAACTTGAATAGTAGTGAAATTAATTTAAATAAGTTTCACCTGTTTTATTCAAAAGCCATTGCTAGGGATCAGAATATCATAAAGACAAGGAATTTGACTCTTTTTGACCCAGAAGACCATATAGCAACCACCCAAAATACAATAGCATTGGCTCCCACCACCAATTCTGTTTTAGCCCGTTATATAAATGTGTCCTGCACAGCATCCTTCTACATAAAAATGCTGTGTAAATAAATATTTTGATTAGTCGTACAAAAACTGCCAGCCCTACTCTACCCTATTAACCAAAAATTACTCTGGCTACTAGCCAGCGGCACTCTCTTAGTGAACAAAAAAAACTGCTTCAGTTGCGGTTACTTCCTATTTCCACCTTCCACAACATCTTCTTTATTTTTAGGTTTTCTTATTGAAACCAGGAACAAATCGTGCAAAAGAAAAGAAAGTACAACATTTTAAATAGAGATCACTTTTCATTCTAATATGCTGATTTGCTGATCAAGAAAAATTTCTTATACATTTTGAAAAATTAATATTTTTTTGTGGACACTGTGACACTAACATCAAAAGTTAAAGGTAGGGTAGGTAAGAATTATCTTAAACACTTTTGTCCAAATTTGTTTAAACTTTCTTTATATGTCAATACATTGTTAGGGGTTAACAGCTTAGACCCAGAGACCAGTAGTGAAGAATGAAGACAAAGAGTCAGGAGTGCAATTAATTAAAGAAAATTTTTACTTAAGAATAGTTTGGAGTTTCATCAGCAGAAGCCAGCTTCAAGTCTCACAAGGAGTTTGTAGGCCGCACTTCCACTCTACCGGTCTCGTCCTACAGTACATACAATTGTCCCAACAGTTATACTGTTTTCAAGCCACGTCATTACTTCAAGGTGTATGATTCTGATTGGCTCAGAGAAAATGCACAGTCATGGTAAATTTCCACACAAGGATAGATAGCAGAGCATATCACTAAACTAGGCAGACTAGTTGTCGCCCCATGACTAGATTTAGATCATTGTTGACCTCGGAGGTTGCAGAAAGGCGTCTTCATGTCTGGTGTTGTGCAGAATATTGGGCCTGCACAGATCATGCAACGCACACACACAAACTCTCCCCAGCATCAAAGCTCTCCCAAGGTTGGAGAGTCTTAACTACATATCAACAAAGCTCTTAACCAAAACATACTGATAACATGTGCTTTCTCTCAGTCAGAGGTACAGACAGTAGTACAGGCAATATTCATCTTGATTCTTTAGTGTTTCAGTAAAAGGAAATATAAAATGAATAAAATATAATAAAAATGAAAGACAAATCCATATTTAATCTATGGAAGCAGGGCAAAGTGAGCAAACACTGTTACTGCACTCCCAGCATGTTAGAGGCTGTGTTACACACATGTAGCTATCACGTGTTTAGTGACAGATCACACATAGGCCAGATGCCACTCAAAGACCAAATGCAAACTTTAGAAAACATAAAAGAAGAACAAACAATCAGTAGTCCTGTTGAGTAAAATCAACTGGAATTAATCATTAGAAATAGGAGGATATATATTAATTAAGGATTTGATTATGAATCTGATTAAGATATTTACAGGTATATTGAAGCGGAAGGGGATTTCAGACTCCCCCCTTCAACATAATTAAAATGTAAGTACTCTGAAAAAGAGTGTATAAAAATAGAGTGACTCTAGACTTTTTAATCTGCAATAAACACCGCTCATTATTTTCGTTCGGGACGAATCAAGTGATTGGCTTGTGCGACTGTCACTCTCTCTCGCTACCATGGCTACCACCCCTTTTGCTACAGGATCTGCCCACATGCACGCACCTCTACTTCCTCGGAACCTGTTGCCCGCCCTCTTGCACGAACTCCTCTGTATATGAAGTATAGGCCTTCCCTGTACGTCACCTAGCAGCACCAGCGCCGCGTCAGACACGCTTCTAGTATGCAGAGACATTGAAAACGCCACGCAGCTGACACGCAACAGAAACGCCACGCTTACGACACGCTTGCAGTGTGTCACCGGCCCTAATGCGTCTTACAGCTGAGCGGTCGACATGGCGCATTCATGTGTTTTGGGGGCTGTGGCTTTGGAAAGAGCCCAGAAGGGAGAAGGTGGAGTGAATGGATCTCCAAACCTACAGATCTTGTGGGGTGTTCCCGGTCTGCAGTGGTCAGTATCTATCAAAAGTGGTCCAAGGAAAGAACAGTGGAGAACCAGCTCAAAGTTAATGCTGGTTCTGATAGAAAGGTGTCAGAATACACAGTGCATCGCAGTTTGTTGCGTATGGGGCTGCATAGCCGCAGACCAGTCAGGGTGCCCATACTATCCCCTGTCCACCGCCGAAAGTGCCAACAGTGGGCACGTGAGCATCAGAACTGGACCACGGAGCAATTAAGAAGGTGGCCTGGTCTGATGAATCATGTCTTCTTTTACATCACGTGGATGGCCTGGTGTTTGTGCGTCACTTACCTGGGGAACACATGGCACCAGGATGCACTATGGGAAGAAGGCAAGCCAGCGGAGGCAATGTGATGCTTTGAGCAATGTTCTACTGGGAAACCTTGGGTCCTGCCATTCATGTGGATGTTACTTTGACACGTACCACCTACCTAAGCATTGTTGCAGATCATGTACACCCTTTCATGGAAACGGTATTCCCTGGTGGCTGTGGCCTCTTTCAGCAGGATAATGTGCCCGGCCACAAAGAAATTTTTTTTCAGGAATGGTTTGAGGAACACAACAACGAGTTTGAGGTGTGGACTTGGCCTCCAAATTCCCCAGATCTCAATCCAATCGAGCATCTGTGGGATGTGCTGAACAAATTAGTCCCACCTTGCAACTTACAGGATTTAAAGGATCTGCTGCTAATCTCTTGGTGCCAGATACCACAGCACACCTTCAGGGGTCTAGCGGAGTCCATGCCTCGACGGGTTAGGGCTGTTTTGGCAGCAAAAGGGGGACCAACACAATATTAGGAGGTCATAATGTTATGCCTGATCTATATATATTTTCCACAAATATATTAAGCAACAACACTGTTTAACATTGATAATAACGTTTCTTAGAATGAATGATTTATGAAGGATCATGTGACACTGAAGACAGGAGTAATGCATCACATCGCATGCTTTGCATCACAGGAATAAATCACATTTTAAAATATATTCAAATTGAAAACAGTTCTTTTAAATTGTAATAATATTTCACAACGTTATTTTTATTTAATTTTTAATCAAATAAATGCAGCCTTAATGGCTTCTTTAAAAATCAACAATTAAAAAATAAGGTACCACTTCCCTTTGTAAAGGATTTATAAAGTTTGTTAATGACTAATAACTAATTCACAAATGCATTATAAAGCAGTTATAACTGCATGAATAAAAAGAGTGACTTTAATGCAATGCCTGTCAAATAGTGAGCCATTTTTAACTTGCATGTTATAAACACTTTTTTTATTTATTCACACTTATTCAACTCAAAGCCAGATTCCTGTAGTGAACCGGTTCACAGGTTTCCACTTTACATTAAGGTTCACTTTCGAGGGTTATAAATGTTTATAACTCATTAATAAAGGGTTTGCAAGTGTCCACCCTACAGTAAGGTTCACAATTAACTAATATTTGAATTAAAGTATTCATTATTAATATCTCATCAAGTTATCGTTGTGCTCTTGTGTTATCTTGCAAACTGAAACTGCCATGACAAAAATGTAAGCCTAATGTACATTTGCTAAGCATTGCAATTATGTGTATTTTACTGAAGATTACCCAACCCTCTTAATGATCTCCTCAGAAAACAGTCTGTTTAATCTGAAAGAGTGTCCACAGAAGTCACTTAGTCAAACATTTACTAAAGGAAGTCATTATGGTGTTGATAAACCGAGTTTGTGGAATAACTCCATGAGAGCAGGGGCACGAGGGATTGGGTGGGGGTGAAGAAGCATGACAGTTTTCAGCGCTGAGTACATCAACAACCGTTAAAACAACATGGAACAAACAGCGTCCACCCAAAAGCTAAATACACCGTCTGTTGCTCTTGGATACAAGCAGAACAAACAACAAACAGCGCTTTCATGAGAATCGGAATACATCAGGAATACCGTACCATATCTGAAATACATCTGTAGCGAATTCTATGACAACATAAGCATGTGAAATGCATAGGGCCGTACAAGATCTTTGTTTGATCAGAATCGAGTCCTCAAATAAAAGCACGACAACAGATGTGGAGAAGAAAGCACAAAGATATCAGAACTATGGCTTCTAGTATATTGATATGCCATTGTTAATGTGTTAATATGGGCGGCTGTTAGGGTTTTTTTCCAGCTGATGAACGACAAAAACAAGCCACCGAGTCCATTTAAACCGACAGACAACATAACTGCAGCGTGAGCTTATAATAAACAGAATGTTATTGTCCATTGGTGTTGATGCTACCAGTGTTATAGCCAGGGCTTGACATTAACACCAGCCAACCCGCCAAATGCGGGTGTATTTCAGCAGGCACTCCTACAAGCCATTTTGGCGGTTTTAATTTTATATATAATATATATTTTCTTCAATTGTAGTCTTTTAAAAAGGCATCTGAAATAATAAACTATGTGCAATGTAGGGCTGTCAAAGAATATAGAGATTTTTCTATACATATTAATACTGAAATATATGCTTCCAATACTAATTTTCTGAGTTACACACAAACCCGCCTCCACTCACTCACTAGTTTCATTCGCTCCAGATGAATATTGTTGCTGATACCGGGCTTGAATTTCACCGTGGGATTGCACAAATTATGCATATTTTTATTCATTGCCGCAGATTTTGTGTTCGTATCCAAAGTGTGCACACAAAAAGTCACCTCTCAGCACTAAATTGAGTTCTTTTTCGCTGCTGTATCTGCAGTTAATATAAATCAAACAACAAGAGAAAAACAGAAAATCACTCACTTTGATAAGAACAAATCTCTTACTTGAATGCTGCTGTTAAATGCTCTGACGAGGAGATAAACATGGCCGACTTTGTACATCTCTCTGAGGGCGGGGTCTATGCTCATATGGCAGTGTCCATCAACACTCGTGGGCGGGGCCTGTGAAATGTGACGTCACACTCCACAGAATCTTCAAGCGGCTTGTTCAGAGACATTGCTTATGATTTATGAGGATTTAAAAAAAAGGAGTGGGTGGATTTGAACCATTATAGGGTGGTATAGGGGTATTTTCAAACACCTCATAAAAGTGAATTTAGCATAATAGGTGCCCTTTAATATAACTTTCGATTTTCTTTGTCTGAAAGAGCAATGTCATATACACCATGACTTGAGGATGAGTAAATCATGGGCTAATTTTCATTATTGGGTGAACTAACCCTTTAGGATGATGCTAGCCGTGATTTAGAGCATATTAGCTAGTTTCTTGATCCAGATGGTCATAAGTTGGATTTTACAGTAGGCTTAATGACTCCACGGCAAAGGAAATGGCTTTGGTTTTTCACTTACTCAATTAATCAATAGCGGTTTTAGCGAAGCACATTAGCAGTTTGACATTATATCGACATGTTCACCAGTTTATGAACTCCATTTTATGAGGCTGGCTGAGTATATGTTTAAAGAGTTTGTTTAGGTTGATGAGGTTTGATGAGGAGCTGTGTAACATCCCTCAGAGCGGTGAGCGTCCACTGCAGCACAAAGTCAAACATGGGGAAAGCCTAAGGAAATTCAGCAGAGCATCACAACTGGACAAAATGCCCAAAAAATCTTCTCCACTAGACTGAACATCGAGGCTCACGATCCTTACACATTTACTCGCCAGATTATTAATAGAAAATAAAAACTTTGTTTCCATAGCAACAGTTATAGTCCATATGGAAAGTGTCTCCTCCTGTTTCCAAGACAACCAACCCACGATGAGCTCGCAATTGAACGATATAGAGAGCTGTTGATCTATCCCCAAACAAGCCTGGACAACATACAAAACTGACCTTAAGAAGAGAGTTTAGCCAGTATTGCAATACTGAGACTTGAGAAGGAGAATCTTATTGAGATTTGCAGTACCAAAAATACTTATTAAATTATCATAGATTTTATCCAGTGTTCCAGTTGAATTCTAGGACAGTTTAAAACATAATGGCCTGGTTTCACAGACAGGGCTTAGATTAAGCCAGGATTTGTCCTTAGTTTATTTAGGACATTGAACGTGCATTTTAGTCTAGGGCTAGGCATAAGCCTTGCCTGTGAAACCAGGGAATGTCTTTCTGCATTCTCATTAAACCTACAGTCATAGCAGAGAAAACCAGACCCTCCTAAAACTCTAGTTAAATAAATGAAAGCACAGTTTCCCCTTGTCTGTCCTAAACTGTTACTGCAGACATGATGTCACTGAATATTCCATTAACACTGCTGTGCGCACTGAATCCAGGCATGGGATATGGACCCTGAGTATTCCCACTCTTGACACTGTGTGAGCAGAGACCAAAGGTCATCTCACACACCCTAAATCTATTGCCCTAACAACAGCCACCTTTACAACATGTGGAAACGTTTAATGAGGGTCTGGGGTTTGGAATTTAGAATTGGTTCCTGTTCAGAACTGGTTCCAATGCTAAAAAAAAAGTTAATGGTTCCTGACAGTGTTTTGGGAGCAGTGCTGTACCGCTACTGAATCTACAGTGCTACAGCAAAACAAATTATGTCCAGTTTGAATTGAATTTGATGAGAAAGAAAGAAATGCTGCTGCAAATGAATGCAGCATGTGGTGTAGTTTGAACAAATGACTCCTGTGAGCCGGTTCTATGAGCCATTTCAAATGCTTCTTGCCTCACCGCAATTAATTTCATTAAGTCAAACAAGAAAGGGACAAAGATTTGAATGTGTTACCTGTACTTAATGTTCTGCGCTTCAAAAGATTGTAATTAAATACTTGTTGTTCCTAGTTAAAGATACATATAAAAAAAAAAACAGCATTGATTTTGTTTAGTAGTTAGCCCCTAATATGTGGGATGAAGACTTTCTTCAAAGTGGGTAGCTCAATGGAAGCTCAATAATGTTCGCTTGACGTGCGAGAACCAGTGACGTTCATTCTCGTGTTACACATACGTGCTGCGTAACACAAGAATGAACCTCATTGGTTCTTGAGGAAACTCAAACGTGCTGCGTTACAAGAGAATGAACCTCATTGGTTATTGAGGAAATTTAAACGTGCTGCGTAACACAAGAATGAACCTCATTGGTTCTTGCGGAAACTCAAACGTGCTGCGTAACACGAGAATGAACCTCATTGGTTCTTGCGGAAACTCAAACGTGCTGCATAACACGAGAATGAACCTCATGTATGCATCAGCAGGATTTGCAATCGATGTGTAAATAGAAAGGGTTTATCGTTACACCCCGAATTTATAGCATTTTATCTTTATCTCTGAAATAATGTTCGTCAAGGTTTCTTACATCAAAACCGCTGAACCAAAAAGCCTGCTTTTGCTTCTGCACCTTTAAGAATTCTATTTGTAAATGATCTCTGTTATGACAGCTAATTTCCACATATACTCTGATTCGTAAGGGTGGGACAAGTCACTAAATACTCAATGTTCCCTATTAAAAGTCCATTTAAAGCTTGACTTTCTAAGCAAACTTCATGACCATTCACATGGAATCAAAGGGAAGTGCCACGTCCGCAAAGGTCAACACAAAAACATCCTCAGCACAAAACTGTAGCATAATTCACTATAGACAAGTATAATGTCAGGATGAAAGGACTGCCGTCAGCTGAAGTTCAAACATCAGCGGCATCCTTGAAGCAGCTGAGTTTGAAGTAAAATGTTCTTATACTTACGTTCCCAAAACATCTTTGAAGTCATAGATTTCCTTGATGCTTGATGTTTTCTTTTTCCAAGAGTGTCCATCCTCTCCCAATGGCATTTTGCTGCGGTCAATGGTGGAAAGACTGAGAGAGGAAGAGGAAAGCATTCCATTACTATACAATATAGGCTATGCAAAACATCCAAACAGATATTTAGGGACGTTAGCCTGAAACTAAATGATCTTCAGCTTAATCCTTTATATACTTTATTTCCTTAACATTCAAGCTATATGGCTATATTTGCTTTGGACCTTGACCTGTGGAAATCTTCAGGCTTACTGTGTGACTGTGTGGTATAATTTATAAGTGTCACATGAAGACACATGATGTGCCTTTAATGAATTAAGACCTTTTACTATGTGTAAATTGTCATGTCACAGCAAGTTCTCCCAGGCTGTCTGTTTTTCCTTGAACATTTCAAAACAAGAAGTCTGAGAACTACACACTTACAATATCTGAACTATCAGCCAGTGCCTGTTTCATTTAGCTCAGGCTTCAATAAGACATGAGAGTGTAAATTGAGTCAGCCGCAGTTACTTAAAGAATCTCGCAACACCTGTTTGTCCACATTGGTATATCTTCACACAGAGAGAAAGTGATTTTTATAGGTTGTCGATTTGTACTTACAAAGACAATTAGGGAAGTTTGCTGCTTAGCCAGGTGAAGAGTGGTGCAAATCTAATGAATTATTAAGTCTAACATATTGTGTCTTTATTTAAGACTTAAAGGATTAATTCCCTTCAAAATTAAAATTTCCTGATAATTTACTCACCCCCCATCTCATCCAAGATGTTCATGTCTTTCTTTCTTCAGTCGAAAAGAAATTAAGGTTTTGGAGGAAAACATTCCAGGATTTTTCTCCATATAATGGATTTCAATGGCAACTAACGGTTGAAGGTCCAAACCAATGCAGTTTCAAAGGAAGGGCTTCAGAGGCTCTGCACGATCACAGCCGAGGAATAGGGTCTTATTTACAAAAACGATCAGTCATTTAAAAACTATATAAAAGTCGTTTATATATATACGTTTTAACCTCAAATGCTCAACCTCTGTGATGTGATTGTTTTACGACATACGACACCATCACGTCGGAAAGGTCACGCATGGGACATATGGGGAAGTACCGACCCAGAGTTAAAACGAAAGTTGGAGGAGAACATGAGATGGAGTTTTTCGGAACTGGGTCGGTACTTCCAACTATGACACGGACGTAGTGTTGTCAAAAGTACCGACTGCGATATCAAATCGGTACTGAAATGTAAAAAATGTGACGCTTTGAGCCCTGTTGAGCTGTAATAGTAAACATCTCTGACTGGCCATTGTGCTCATAGAATAGTACCTTTGAAAATCAAATGGCAAAACAGTATTTAAAGATACCTAGGTTGATAGACACCTGCATTCAAACGCTGCGTGTGTATCTGTGTAAGCGCTCTGTGAAAAGCGTCATTGATGTATATTTACAACATGTTTGTGAAGCGATGATCATTGTAGCCAATCACAGACATATTTGATGAGCGCAATGGCCAGTCAGAGGTCTTTACGATTCCGCTCAACAGCACTCAAAGCGTCAACATTTTTAATATTTCAGTACCGATTTGGTATCGCGGTCGGTAATTTTGACAACACTACACGGACATGACCTTTGATGATGTCATACGCTGTGAAAAATCACAACACCGCTTTTGAGGTTAAAAGGTTTTGAGGTTTTTTTTGCTAGATAAGACTCTATTCCTCGTCTGTGATCGTGCAGAGCCCTTTGAAACTGCATTGATTTGGACCTTCGATCCATTGGTTGCAATTGAAATATTTTATATGGAGAAAAATCCTGGAATGTTTTCCTCTAAAAAAGTTATTTCTTTTCGACTGACGAAAGAAAGACATGAACGTCTTGGATGAGATTAGGGTGAGTAAATTATCAGGAAATGTTCATTTTGGATTGAACTAATCATTTAACATAAGTTATTTGACTTACCTGTTCTATACCTGATCATGCTTACGCCAGAACAAAAAAAGGCTATTTCCATGTCAGTTTTTGCCTCGTTTACTATAATTAAGCAATAAGGAATGATAAGATGCGCTATAATGTGAATATATTCATGGCTAAAGGGCCCTGTTAGGGGCCATTAATACAGAAAACATTTTGCATTAAGAAAAACACAAGATGCAAGGCAGTGCAATAAAAAAAAGCAAGGTCTAGAGTCACGTTTCATAAAAGTAGATTTTTCTTTTTAACTGGAGTGCCAGTCGAAGGGTTAATTTACCCTAAAGTGCCATCCTAGCCTAGGGGTACAGTTTATGACTTTATTCTTTCAGCCAAACACAATCAGAGATATATTATAATATAATATCCTGGCTCTTCCAAGCTTTATAACGAAGTGAATGGTACTTTAGATTTTGGAGGGAAAAAAAAGTGCGTCTATCCATAATAAAAGTAATCATACAGCTCCAGTGGGGTTAATAGAGGCCTTCTGAAGTGAAGTGATGTGTTTTTTGTAAGAAGAATATAATTTAAAAGCTATAGTCATTAGCTTCCAGTAACTGCCGTACATGAGTCTAATTCCAGCAGAAGAGTGACCTCTGACCCGACGCATGATGTAGGAGTATCATAAGCTTCAGTGAGAGTAGACGCTTCTCTCGGTTCAAACAAATAGAGATGGGCAACAAACTCAAGCTCCTCCCACATTTCTCTCTTTAAAAAGTCTTGGTTTAGACTTCTAATTTATGACCTGTGTTTAGTTTTGCTCTATCCTCTGCGCTTCCACATTTGTCAATACGAACTTACCGGACATCCAAAACAATGCTGTGTGCTGGGATAAATGCACTCGTGGTATGTGCGTAGCTACATATGATGGTATGTTGACCGGATGAGAACTCTTGAAGAGTTTATAAAATGTGTAAAGGAGTCAAAACAGCGGCAGGAATCCCTTCGTCACACACACAAACCAAGATCTGCTGCGATGAGACGCGGTTCTGACGCCTGTACCGAACTGTGATGGGCAACATCACAACTATGACGAGAAAAAACAAGTGTGCTTGAGCATTCTGTCCTTTTTACGGTTGCATCTTGTGACATCACTTCTTGTTTTGGGTTAGTTTACATGTCTTTGGTCCGTGTTGCGTTCATATTTTTATTCGTACCACACCAGAGATTGTTTGAAAGAGGACCGAGATGGTGTGCACCAGGATTCAGATGGCAGCGTTCACACTTGTTCAAATTAACCACAGTGCAGTCGCACCAGCGCATATAAATCGCGCTGTTTGCGTGTAGTTGGACGCGTGAACATTTTGAGTTTACTCGCTTCATTCGTGTGTAACATTCACTTCGTGCCACCTCATTCACGCGAATTGCGCCGCAGAATGTCTATTCAAGTTTTTGCATTGACTTAACATGTAAATCTGGTGTGAACGCACCATCAGGATGAAGTCTGCTGCGGAGCTCGCTTCACTGAGGGCTCGGCAAAAGTGTGCATCAAGGGCGCAAATCGACAACAAAGGGGCACTCATGAGCACTCTTGAACCCTAAAATGACAAATGGGACACCCTGATCTTGTGGACTTAAAGGGAATGTCTAATGTGATTTAATGCATTCTGACTTAACACTGTTTAAGAGTTGGATTCTCATGCTAAACATGGCCAAAATAAAAGAAAAAAAAATGGATATGTGACAGAGTATTTCTGTGCCAAATACACTCCTTCAGGATTCGTATAAGTTTCATAAAGTTTTTTTGTGAGTATGGCCCTGTATAATATCCTAAAGGGCGGAATTCCTTGTATGGGCACTTCTCCCGGATGAGCGCACGCACATCAACCGGAGCGTGAGCAAGAGCACGCCCATTAAGAAGCTTCGCTCAAGTTACGGAAGTTGTCGTCAGCGCTGCACAGGAGTTGCTCTGGAAAGATTTGTCATTTTGTTTTTAGACCACAAAATCAACAATGTCACCAAAAAAGTGTGTTTTTTAGTTGTGAGGGAATGTTAACCATGTTCAGCTTTCCAAAAATTCAGCATTGAAGGAAAAGTGGATGCAGATTGTTTTTCCAGGGCAGCCACCGAGTTGCTCAAGTGTGTTTGTTTGTGCATTTCGGTGACGAATGTTTTATAAACAAAACCCAGTTCGACGCTGGATTTGCAGTTTGTTTGAAGCTGAAAGATGGAGCGGTCCCAGCGATAAAAGATCCTGGCCATGAGGCATATAATGTAAATAACAGGGACATATAGTGAATCTTTAGCTCCGCCCACTGCATGCCTCCAGAAGCTTGACTGTTTTCGGAAAGAATCGGTACACTTTTATAAATCTGATAAAACTAAAGACTCTTTGGTGATATGAAGGATACAATACTATAGGTACTCAAGATTAACATGAGATACTGTGTGTGTTATGTCCCCTTTAATGGACACGCGCACACGGCAGCCATTGTAAGCCCACATATGAGCGTACGCGCATATGAAGTGTGCCATTTGGGACAGAGCCATTCACGACCAAAACTATACATTTTTATAAACATTTTGAAAAAATCAGTCACTATATAATTATATTAAATTATAATTATATAATTCACCATTATTATACCAGATCGCTATCAGTCGATATGGGTCATTTAATTGTTCATTTCCTCTCATTTTATATTTAGATAACCATTAAATTGCCAACATCGAACACTCTCCTAAAGTTAATGTTAAAAAACACACAAAAAAATTAATAACACTAAATTGTAATCTTTAGTAAATCTCAAAAGAATGCATATTCTGGTGTTTAAAATCACTTCAAATGATTTTAGTTGTTTCTGTTGTTTTATAATTTGACATTTTTCTAAATTATTTACCCAAAATACTCAAGACTCTAGAGTACATGTTAGTATCGCCATAACAAGAACACATTCTTATTGCATTGCTAGAATTTAATATCAGTTCATCCCTAAAATATACGTTCAATATCCAGCTTAAATTTACAATGTTACATTGGGAAGATACAATGTGACAGCTCTAAAATATTACAAATAGAAATATGGCTTTCTTAAAACATAAAATGTGTGACTTTTTAAATATTTAAATACCGTTTGGCCATTTGATTTTCAAAGGCACGATTTACAAGTCACCAAACAGCTTTGGTGAACGTTACTTTCCCTCCACATAGCCTTAGGGATATTCTAAGATCAATACCAAAATAACATTTATGCAGTTTTGCACATTCGGTCACCCTTAAAGTCCTCAGCAATCACTTTCAGGGTAGACTCACGACTTGTTCTCTGTTGTGTGGGGGTTTGTTATTTCTAATTTAGAGAGTCAGTGCACAAGCATTTATCCATGCCTTTTCTTCCACCATCAATCCACCCCGCTATGTCTCTCATAGACAACAATCAAAGGGCTCGGTGGTCTAAAACAGTCAGCGTACTATTGTCCTGTATCTAAGGAACTCAGGGAGATGGTTCATGCCAAACCTTGTCACCTCATGTCAACCATAACCGTCTCCTGCGCTGTTTTTGGCTATGTCTAACTTGAACACAATTGGTGGTCTACTGTATTCTTTCTTTTTAAGTGATGACAATGTTTCCATGGGAACTCGGTGATCCACGGTGTGTCTGGATCTAAATGGCAAGCTAACAGAGCAGCTGCGCTGGGATCTCGGGTGGTTTAGGCATACAGTTTGGGTAAACACTCTAAACTGTTTGAATGTTTGTATTTAGGGAGGGCTGGCTCACCAGTAAAACTCTGTGTTAATTGAGTCTTAATCTAAGACAGTACATTTCCTCTTTCCTAAAACAGAAGTTGTGAAAAACGAGGTAGCAATATTGAGCAATGTCACAGCCATGTTACACTGATCAGACATTTAAAGTTTTCTGCCATCAAATGTCATAGTCATAGTCATAGCTAAAAAATGCTCCAGGTTCAGGAAGTTAAACTCTATCGACAGCTTGCTGTCAGTTACCACAGAAAATAGACCAGCCCCTTATACAAAGGTCAGTGGCACGAAGCTCATTTTTATCATGATCTAATACTGGATTCAAAAATACATCAACAAGCAATTCATATATTCAATGACTTGCAGACAGCTCTTCTATGATGCATGATATTTTTCATTTCCAAATGTAAATTTTGAAGAGGTATAGTCAAATATGTCAGAGTGATACTAATACTGTCCTCATTAAAAGAAAGAAATACTTGAAAAGAATGTTTGGTATTATTTTTATAGATAAAACCTTTATGCAACCAACGTACAAAAACATGCAGGAAATAAAAACATAAAACATAAAATAATGTAATCCAGAAGACACCCTACATCTGATCATTTGACCTTTTTATGACATTAAAAAATTAGTTCAGGTTGTAAATGATCATATACAACCCCTCAAAAAACATAATGATATTTATGAAGTAATAATTAATGATAAAATAATGATTCAGATGTGTACACACACATGTATTCAAAATGCGAGGGTGTTATTTTTTTTTTTTTACACATTTGATGTACATACTCATTATGAGTCATTAAAGGAAAAAAAAAAACACCCTATATGTATTTTTCTTTTATTCTAGAAAATTCTGAGCCAAACACAGACAAAAAAATTGGTAACACTTAATAAAAAGGTCTCATTTGGTGACATTAATGTATTAACTAGGGATGCAATGAACATTTTAGAATTTTGGTAGATACCGATAATATTTGAAAGCTAATAACTGATATTTGGCCAATAATTTTTATATTCTTTTTGAGAGCCTGATTACAAAAAAAAACATTAAATCCATGTCCCAAGCACACAATTATGATTTTCTCATTAGAATTGTATGTAGCCTGTTTGACAGATTTGCGCCGCACATGTTGCACTTAACTGTGTTTTCAATATTATTTCATTTCCAAACCATCATGGCAAACAGTGCGCAAGTCTCAGCTGAAGAAAATAATCCATTATATATCAGCTTTAATATTTCGACCAAATTTCTTTATCGGGCCGATAACTGTTACATTAAAAATGAACGGCCAATACCAATATGGTGGCCGATATATCATGCATATGAACTAACAAAGAGCAATACATTTGTTACAGAATTTATGAATTAATTAATACAAATATAACTGTTGATTGTTTGTTCATGATAGTTCACAGTGCATTAATAATGTTAATAAATAAACTTTGGATTTGAATCATGATGAGTAAATGTTGAAATAAAATGAACAGTACTTCTAGCATTTATTAATCTTAGTTAATGTTAACTAATGCTAACTATTATGAATCTTTATTGTAAAAAAAAAAAAAAAATCAGTTTATAGGATAATAACTATTGCACCATAGATGTCCATTGCAGGCTCTGTTTTAGTGCTGGATACACTGCTTTTAAAGCCTCACAGACTGAACATTCATACTTCACTAGACCGCGGGATGTGGTATATTAGGACATTCTTGATGTCATTGCATAACAAAACAGACTCAATAAATATTGATTTTACAAAGTACTTTGCAGCATTACCATATAATTGAAATCCAAATTGGTTTATAAATGCTACAATCACACTTTTGCTTAACATTCAACATATGGATCCTTTTATAGTGGAAGACTATGTTGGTCTAATCGAAACCAAGAAATCTGATTAGCTACCAACATTTAAATGTGCTAAAATAAAAATGAAGAGACTTTAAAAACGGATGTAAATGTAGTGGCACAATGCTCGTCCCACAGACGTACTCAAACTGAGGCATGAGTACGTCTGTGATAACCAAAAGCATATCACATAAGTTGTCTATAGACTGTGTATTTAAACTGGACTGGTAT
This sequence comes from Gobiocypris rarus, assembly GCA_023029165.1. Classification (NCBI taxonomy): domain Eukaryota; kingdom Metazoa; phylum Chordata; class Actinopteri; order Cypriniformes; family Gobionidae; genus Gobiocypris; species Gobiocypris rarus. Next base: position 28,651,972 of record CM040931.1, on the reverse strand, counting down.
ACTTCCTTAAAACTTCTGCATTTAGACAGTTGGCAAGCTCAAAACAGCAAAGAAAGAGTGCAGGAATTAAACGTGACGATCAGGCTGACATCTAACATGGACACATGCAAAGGAGACGGGAGACATTAAATTCCCTCAATTGACGACTTAATTTTCTCATTGAGAATCACCAGAGCCTCCAGTCCAGTAGTTGTTAGACTTAACTTCATCCAAGGCTCTCCAGGCAAGCAAAATATGAACATACAGAAAAGATTCATAGGCATCCAAAATCTCAGGCAAGAAGTTTTAAGAGTCGTATACATCGGCGCCTTATATCATGACAAAGGCCCGGTAGGTATCATTACACATGCATGTCCAGCATTAGAAAAGGTTTCAATTCATCGTTTGTTAGTGAGGAACCACATAAAGGTCAGGAAATAGATTGAAAGCTATTAACTAACCCACGTACAAAGGAGAATCAAAAGGCAAGCTTGAAGGATTGAAAACAGACACATCCATACAACGCTACCATCTAGATCATCATGCAGCATTCAGAATGTTTTGAGTTCATCAGACAGATGATGGAGATACTCACTGGTTTCCCATGGCTGCTCAGAAGAGGACAAAAGAGATACAGAGTGACACCTAAACCTTCAGTAGGTCAGAACAGTGTCACATCACACTCAGAACGTTTCATGATTCGTGCTGACAGAGTTTGTCATGGGCGTTCATAACCGCAAACTGCGCTTCCCCTTTTAAGGTGAGCTATCTAACCACACCATAACTCAAACTCCGGAAGTATAGAGCTTATATACACATAGAGGTCACCCTTAGCGTGTTTTCTCTCACACTGAAAAAGGCCTCCACTACAGGATGCGCACAAGGCTACAGAAATGACTCAGTCTTTTGGTTCATAAGGTTTCAAAACCAACATTGATCTGTGAGAAATTAAACTAATCAACATACTTTCGAAAATTGGGGAAGGTTATCTGTGAATAACAACTCAAATGTTGTTCTGTTCCCTTACACAAATCTCATACGTCGTATGGAGCTTAATAGACTGGAATTGTGAGCTGCACCATTTTAATCATTATTCCTTTTAATGATATCAATTATTAAATCCTAAGAATCAATCGCTGCTTGGAAACGTCACTAAACATTACTTGTAGAGTGCCTGGAACAAAGCCTCAGCTTTCAAATTCTGTCAATTTTACCCTGAAATTTTAAACAATAAATGTCGTTTTGTGGCGTTTCTTGTGATGTCTGAGACCAAGCGACAGAACGGAGTGCATGTAAACTGATCATCGCTTCCTCATTACAAAATACAGCATGAAATAATCATGGGGATTATCAGAAGGTGTTTTGAAAGAAACTGACATGTACCAAGTCTTATGTAATCTTTCAATCAGTGTTTCAACTGCAGAAGGACGTCAGTAAAAAACATCACAATGTTACATTTAACTCAGGAAAGCCATCTTTCTAACATTTCTGACAGTGTTTAAATGTTTATATTGAAACAATGAAATTGAGTAAATATGATTATATCATTAAGGCCACATCCACAAGAAGCCAGAGCTTTGCCTATCCAATCTTTTTTTTTTCTCGTCTCAAGAAATAACTGCGTACACACGTAACCACTGAAACCGACTCATAACGGTGTAGTATTCAGCCAGACCAGTATGTGGCGCTGTAACTCTGCAACAGAGATACACTAAAAACGGAAAAGAAGACTTGGAGCATGCGATATGGGGTGATGACATCATCGTTTCACAAAATATACGGATTGGCTGCACATACGAAAACGCAAAGGTGTTGTTTACAGATTTATCCCGGTTTCAGCGGTTATCGCCGATACGATACAAATTTTTTACGGATACAGCTAAACCCGTTTCCATGTGTATGGGGCCTAAATTGAACTGCCTTATGTGCAATTTAAATGTCTGAATAAAACAACATTTTTGATTGTCAATTATCATATTTCAAAATAAACAGCAGTTGAATCAGTAGAAATCTGTTGGTAATTTGAACCATTAATATTAATTAATATTCACTGTATAGCTTAATGCCTCAGTTGAGAGAATTTTTTCCCTGTAAAACTTAAACTACTGTACCTAATATATATATATATATACCCAAATTAATAAAATTAAAACAAATTAAGATCAGAATCAAATTGAGCATGTGAATTGAAATCAAATAGTGAAATCTGTATCAATACCCAGCACTACTGCATAAAGACTATTTGGAATAAATTATATTTTTTTGCCCATTTTTAACTGTTTTTGCCCATACAATGAATGTCAATGGGGTCCAAAACTATTTGGAAAAAAAACACCAACCCTGAGACAGTTTTTTTCTTCCCCAGAAGGTTTGGAATTACATGAGAGTGAGAAAATAATGACAGAATTTCTCTTTCTCTTTAAGCACGAGTGAGATGCTCACAGATACACAAATGCCATATGGTCCGTTGGGAAAGTTAACCCATTAGGTTTGTGATCCACCAGCTATTTGCAGACAGGTTCAAAGTTCAGCTCTTAATTACAGCACCATGACTTGCTATATAAAAATGTTTTCCTCCCAGAGGCTTCCACTGAAGCACAGCACGCTCGACATGACACTAAAGGGAAGTGAATGCAACGTGAAAGCACAGGGAAGTTCAGCTGCCGCATTGTTACTGTTTTAGAACACTTAAAATGCAGCGATAGCTGACTTTATTTCCTTCTACAGCCTACAGAACTGCTCAAATGATAGTGCAAAGGAAGGCTTTGCGAAGAGGAAGACGCCACTTCTAACAAGCCCTAACATTAATGCGTCTATCTACACATCACAATCACATTCTGACTGTCAGAGCAGCCCACAACAGCTGATAAAGACTTGCTCTATTCTAGTATAGCAACAGGGCAAACAATAGACTGTTACTGACTACATCTGAGATTATTAATTGCTAAAACCAACAGGCTGCCTGATCCCTAAAAATTTGCAACTGAGGAAATCAAACGGCCAAAGTGCTTTAAATAACGCCGGCATCGGGGGTGCTGTGAAGCTAAGAGGAGGAAATAGCACAAGAATGCAGCAAAGAAATGCTAACAGGCAGAAAGAGGAAGAGGCACACATGTGGAACCACTTGATTGACTGGTTAAAAGAAACAGATGCTATGTTGAGATAAGATAAACCAAAATATTAAGCATTTTCAGTCTATTAGAAGCTAAATTTGTCCTTTTATGGTCAGAAACTGTGCTCCCACTGTGGTTTTATATATTTTAAAGGGGTCGTGTAATAATTTTCTAATTTATTTTTTCTTCGAAATCCATAATTTTTTGGGATGAACAACATATTGGCGGTCATATCGGTATCGGCTGATAAGTGTTTTATATTTTTGTGTTAACGTTGTCTGTCAGATAAGAAAATTAGGTAGATATATTAGACAAGTTAAGATGTTTTTAACTGGTACAAATAGGCTACAATTGTTTTGGGGAGGGGTTTGGGCGTGTCCGAATCCACTTTTGCTAGTTTAACAACCGGAAAAACGGTAAGCGCGCCCGGCGCATGGTCTAAAAGGGTTGTACCTCTTAATGAGTAATGGGTGTGTTTTGGGCGTAACGTGCAATAAACCAATCAGAGTCTCATCTCCCATTCCCTTTTAAAACAAGTTGCACTTGCACCATGGCGGATTCGCTATTTTATATTAATAGATTTATATATATTAAACTGAACGCTTCTCCAGAGAGGAATCTTTGTATTTTTAATATTTAAAAATGTTTGTGCGCGTCCTTGTGTGTGTAACAAGCAGAGTAAACACGTGTTGTGCACCCGCTTATAGGCGCATATTACTAACGTGCCCTTTAAATAACATAAAAAATACTAGACTATTGAGTTTAGATCAGGTTTTTGTTGGTCAGTGGTGCAGTCGTTTTCAGTTCCTCAAAATAGCAAAACACCAACAATGCGCCTGAACACACCTGGTTTTCAGACCAGCACGCCCATGGGTGAACAGATGGGCGTGAGTGCATTTGCTATTTAAACAATGTGGTGCTGGATGTGAAAATTATTAACACATCAGGTTAAAACTAGCAAAAAACACTTCTTGCTCGGGTGTATGATAGGGCCCCAAATGTTTATGAAAGGGTCCCAAATGCCTTTTGTTTTGTAATTTATTTATTTATTTTTTATTTTTAGATTTATCGATGTATGCAGTGGTTAACGGCTTCCAAACATAAAGAATGATTGGTTATTATATCAACCAAAAATTCCATATCGATGCATCCCTAATATTTTTGTATCTCTCTGGCTACATTCGCACTGCGAACCTTAGTGCTCAATTTCCGAATTATAGATCTGATTTTTTTTTGTATAGCTGTTCACATTGTTATTTTAAATGTGGCCATTATCAGATTCCAGTGTGAACAGATCATGGTCCTAAACTGACCTGTATGTGCAAAAGAACGATGAAAAGACGACACACAGCACGCTGTCATTAAAGTGATTACGCGTTTATTTATAGCGTGATCTGCCGTGGAAGCCAGTGGATTTATGCACAGGCAATATAAAAAACGAAGACAATTTTTTTTAAACATTTATGATACAAGCTCTCGTGTTTTGCTTGTATAAAGAGCCGTCACTGTAATATTTATGAGCTCTGACACATCACTGTCCTTCACTGACTACCTTTCACAACTCTCTTGATAATGTTGGGTAATCTTTGAAGTGACATCCATCAGCGCAGAATTGTGATGAATGTTGATCTAGAGTGACGTAAAAGTCGCATGAATTATGATATGACTGTTCCAAAACATCTGAACTGTATCTGATTTAGCACCACATAGTTACAAATCAGAATTGAAAAGATCAGACTCTGTGTGGTTTGTGCCGTTCACACTGTCATGAGAAACACAGATCTGAGTCACATGTGAGCATTATCAATTTGCCTGCAGTCTGAACGTATAGCCTCTGACCTTTAGAGTAAAACAGTCATTTTTGCTGCTTTGTCTCTAAAACGTCTTTGTAAATGTCAGTGAGATGTCAAATGAGATAAAGCACTGTGGGTTTGCTGTTGAGTTCGATATAGATTTTAACGGCGGCATTTCTGAAAAAAAAAAAAAACTAAAAAGAGCCTGACAAGTTCACTAAACAATTTGTGCTGAAGTGTGCAACTCAAACGGTTAAGATCAGACTGAAATGATCAGGGACCTTGTTAAAAATAGACTTCAATTGCTCATTTCTACAATTGGGATCCTTCAGAAGGATGTGCGGTGCGAGAAACAGCACACAATGTGGCCACGTTCCTACATTATTGTTATTATTAGTTATTCTGGTTTAAGAATAAAGCATTACTCCCAAAGCCAGCAACTTTTATGAGCAGTTACATGGAAATGACATGGATTGACAGCAGACTAACACTACTGATAAAACGTAAATTATCATTTGTTGAATCGTTCACTTGACGTCAGAAGTTCAAAAGCGTCTGATTTATGAGATATGCTTTGAGTTTTAAACTTAGTAAAAATCTTTTTATCTGGAAAAGAGCATTATATGTCTCATACGACAAGTAAAAACAAACAAAACAACAACAAAAAAAACATTTATTGTTTCTTCATCCTTAGGCATTCTTTCAAGCCATCAGCTGTCAAAGTTTCAGTGCATTCAAAGCCTTAACAGAGCGGTAAACCACATCCACCCTCTGATGAGTGAGATAACTAACCCATCATAAAGTCACTTGGGGTAGAGACAACCAGCTCTAATACAAACTAATACAGACTGTAATCTCTTAATCTGTTGGACCAGCCTGCATTTGCGAAGTGCATGATTATTATTAATGTGCATCATTATAATTAATATTAAAAGTTGTATGCACACTGTGTACATGCATGCACACATTCATACATGCCATCAATACATAAAACCAGCATTACAGGCTACTAAAAGATAATGGCTGATATCTTGCGGAGGGGGGAAAGAAGCAGTTATCAATCATGCACGGCTGTCCTAAACATTTCGTGTTAAATACAAGGTTAAAAAGCAGTGTATTTCGGTACCTGTGCTGTGTAGCGGAGAGGTGCAGAGGCGCGTCTCGTGCTGTAATATGAACGAGGTGCGCTCGCGCTAGACTCGCAGAGGTCTGACTGCTGGTTCCTCTGGCTGACCCAGTCTCAGCGAGCCCCTGACGTCAAGGCGACTCTACAGCTCTGCGCCAATCAGATGAGAGAGATCGCTGAATCAGGTAATAGAGGCGGGGTTATGTCTGTCTGACTCGGTGTTCCCAGAATTTTATATCCTTATTCCGTAGAGCTCAGGATGTGCTGATCTGACATTTGTTTAAGAAAATATTTCTTAAGTCAATATTTTTATATGATACATGATATACAAAAATATGCCTTAATTGCTGTAATTTAAGTACTTTTTCCTTCAAAAAGAAAAGTAAGGAATTACTCTTCATTTAATTGCATTACATAATGTATCTATAGAACAAAACAATAGTGGATTAAAATTAATAGTCGTGTGTGTGTGTGTGTGTGTGTGTGTGTGTGTGTGTGTGTGTGTGTGTGTGTGTGTGTGTGTGTGTGTGTGTGTGTGTGTGTGTGTGTGTGTGTGTGTGTGTGTGTGTGTGTGTGTTATCACCCTTACTGTGATAATAAAATATGTGAATTCATGATGACATTTTAGATATTTTCCTTCATTCACCGCATTAATTTAATAATATATAACATTGTATAACTTTGTAGTTTAGTTTTTTTTTTAACCATATAAACTTGAATACTTGAACTCATTTACAAAATTTGCCTGGAAAAAATATGAAATGTCTAAATCATAAAACTGGCAGATGTTTTTTACTCGTCTTCATCATAGACTGTATGGTCTTCACCTGCACTAGTCAATAGTAAATATATGAATAAAAACATTACGCCACCTATTGGTAAAAATCATTTTTGACTTGATCTCTACTACAGCTTTATCCTTCATATTGCTATATGTGGAAGAGGAAACAAATGTATAGTATGAAATGTAATTACATATATAGTCTATATGTAACGATAAATGTTAAGGATTATAAAAGTAAACTTCTATTGTCAACATACATGTCCTTCTTAAAAAATTAGCATATTGTGATAAAAGTTCATTATTTTCCGTAATGTAATGATAAAAATTAAACTTTCATAAATTTTAGATTCATTGCACACCAACTGAAATATTTCAGGTCTTTTATTGTTTTAATACTGATGATTTTGGCATACAGCTCATGAAAACCCTAAAAAAATTAGCATATCATGAAAAGGTTCTCTAAACGAGCTATTAACCTAATCATCTGAATCAACTAATTAATTAACTAATCAACAGAAGGCCATCATTGACACCCTCAAGCGAGAGGGTAAGACACAGAAAGACATTTCTGAATGAATAGGCTGTTCCCAGAGTGCTGTATCAAGGCACCTCAGTGGGAAGTCTGTGGGAAGGAAAAGAGTGGCAAAAACACTGCACAACGAGAAGAGGTGACCGGACCCTGAGGAAGATTGTGGAGAAGGACCGATTCCAGACCTTGGGGGACCTGCGGGAGCAGTGGACTGAGTCTGGAGTAGAAACATCCAGAGCCACCGTGCACAGGTGTGTGCAGGAAATGGGCTACAGGTGCCGCATTCCCCAGGTCAAGCCACTTTTGAACCAGAAACAGCGGCAGAAGTGCCTGACCTGGGCTACAGAGAAGCAGCACTGGACTGTTGCTCAAATTTTGCATGTCATTCGAAATCAAGGTGCCAGAGTCTGGAGCAAGACTGGGGAGAAGGAAATGCCAAAATGCCTGAAGTCCAGTGTCAAGTACCCACAGTCAGTGATGGTCTGGGGTGCCATGTCAGCTGCTGGTGTTGGTCCACTGTGTTTTATCAAGGGCAGGGTCAATGCAGCTAGCTATCAGGAGATTTTGGAGCACTTCATGCTTCCATCTGCTGAAAAGCTTTATGGAGATGAAGATTTCGTTTTTCAGCATGACCTGGCACCTGCTCACAGTGCCAAAACCACTGGTAAGTGAGCAGTGCCACAGGCTGATTGCCTCCATGCCACGCCGCACTGAAGCCATTTCTGCAAAAGGATTCCCAACCAAGTATTGAGTGCATAACTGTACATAATTATTTGAAGGTTGACTTCTTTTGTATTAAAAACACTTTTCTTTTATTGGTCGGATGAAATATGCTTATTTTTTGAGATAGGAATTTTGGGTTTTCATGAGCTGCATGCCAAAATCATCAGTATTAAAACAATAAAAGACCTGAAATATTTCAGTTGGTGTGCAATGAATCTAAAATATATGAAAGTTTAATTTTTATCATTACTTTATGGAAAATAATGAACTTTTATCACAATATGCTAATTTTTTGAGAAGGACCTGTATCTCATTTGGCATGTGTCGCTGAGCCTGTAGAGGGCGCTGTGGTGAAACTGAACACACATTAGACCGGAGTGTGTAGCGTTAATGTGGCCAGTTGCCTGGTGACGCCGAAGCTGTGCTTGGCTGTTTCCTGCGCCCTCTGTCACCCAAAACAAGTTTGAAACAGACAAATCACCGTCGATGCATTGAGAATAACGCGCTTACTTGTATTTGAACTCCTGCGGAGGGGCTTAAAATCACTCGCTATGTGATACAGACTGCACCTGTGGAAGGAGGATCATGGACGGTTACTTATTCGTTCGAGTTGTGGGGAAGGGGAGCTATGGGGAGGTGAACCTGGTCAGACACAAATCAGACCGTAAACAGGTAGAGTGATGCAGACCTGCTAATCAGCAACACACTGCTTTTTATATTTAACTCATTGCTAAGATGGGCTAATGTCTTAATTAATAACATTTGTTGTTGTTGTTGTTTTTACTGCTAAGAGTTAGTTAGCCTCTTCCATTAAATAAGTTTAGGGATTTTTAATTATTGTATTATACTTTAGTTTACCTCAGGCTGTCTGCGGGTCTTAAAAAGTCTTAATTCACCCTTACAAAAATGAAGGCCTTAATCTTAAATTAGAGCATAAAGTCTTAAATTTATAAAAGCATGGAATTAAATGTTGCATCCATGGCAATATATATATATAAATGTTGATCAGTGTTATTCACTTTATAATGTTATGCCTGATCATTATAAATATATATATATATATATATATATATATATATATATATATATATATATATATATATATATATATATATATATATATATAGTGATAATTTAAGATGCAAATTATGAGCCTTTAGGATTCTTCATATCAGAGTGATCATGTACATTCAAATAGGGATATGTTTGAAAAATATGAATCTGATCAATCGGTTAACTATATAAAGCAATGCTTAAAATGTTATTAACTTATTTTTTGACTATTTACTATAAAGTTAGTTTTGGTACAGAAAATATTTTGAACAGCTTTTTTTCTTTTAAATCAAAATTAATTATTCTATTAATGTATTATCATACATGCTACGTGCAGATTTTGTGACCATTTACTTAATTATAATTTTTTTTTACTCTGTCATTTGTAAAGCAGGTGCATTTAAACTGACAGAAGTTGCGTTAGATTGTGGAAAATCTTAAAATAAATAGTCTGTAGACTCTAAAGAAATAGCCCTGCTTAAAACATACACTTTATTTTAAACATTTATTGAACAAAATTAAAATAATGGAGATTTGGAATATATGATTGCTGATATGATCCTTTACTTCTTTAAAATCAGCATATTTTCCACCAGAATTCATGTCTTATGTGCAGAGTTGTAGCTCAGTCTCTTGTATTGTTTTGACAGTATGTGATCAAGAAGCTGAACCTGAGAACATCCTCAAGACGTGAGCGGCGATCCGCGGAGCAGGAAGCACAGCTCCTCTCTCAGCTCAAGCATCCCAACATCGTCACATACCGGGAATCATGGGAAGGCGAGGACTGTCAGCTCTACATCGTGATGGGTTTCTGCGAGGGTGGAGATCTGTACCACAGACTCAAACAGCAGAAGGGAGAACTGCTGCCAGAGAGACAGGTGGTGGAGTGGTTTGTTCAAATAGCCATGGCCCTTCAGGTAAGTCAACATCCATCAGTCCGTCCATTTGTCCTTTCTTTGTTTTCAACTGAAAAATAAAGCTGTGGCCTGTTTCTTGATTCGTAGTATTTACATGAGAAGCGCATTCTGCATCGAGATCTGAAAACACAGAATATTTTCTTGACCAAAACCAATATAATCAAAGTGGGGGATCTGGGCATCGCACGGGTCCTGGAGAATCAGAATGATATGGCCAGCACTCTGATCGGCACACCTTACTACATGAGTCCAGAACTGTTCTCCAACAAACCTTACAACTACAAGGTACTGCATGGACACAACTCACAATGACAGTTAGTACAGCCCTAGATTCAGTCTAGGGCTGTATATATAATAGCCAGTTTCCATCCACCTATTTTTATGCACATTTTGGGATATCTATGGATATGTATAGCTACTGTGTTGTGGTTTGTTTCTGTTGTGTCGTGGCTTGATTTAGATTTTTTTTTGGCTTGATTTCTTTGTGTTGTGAACTTATGTTTGCTTTTTATATTGCGTTGTGTTGTGCTCTACTGGGCCACCTTAGATATCAGATTTTTAAAAAAAAACGCTGGATGGAAATGCACATTAATTTTAAAAATGTGGATAAAAAAAACCAAGCGGCAACCTCCCGCGGTCTCTCTTGAAGTGAACTGTTTGCTGTCATTCTGTACTCGCTTTACATCATCACAAAACAAATCAATGGTTGACTTTTTAATGTTGTATTTTTATGCAGTTATCACACTTACCTAATAAGTAATAAACCATTTATTAATTGCAAAATAATGACAAAGCTAATGGGAACGTTGGAAAAGGAAACACAGTGTCTGTAATTGGACACGCACGTGCAACGTTTTTACAGGACATTAATGTTATTTTTTAATGTGATGACTAGAAACATTATTTGTTCACCCTTCTGAGATCGTCCCCAATTGTAAAACCAAATGCTTCAAGATGTAGGAAATACAACATTGGATAAAATGTATTGATTTAAAAATAAAAAAAGACATTAATTACCACTAACAAAGAGATGGTGGCAGAGGAGCATTTATTGGCTCATAGTCCTTGGCTCATAATATTTTTTTTCCACACATTTCGCTTTAAAATCACTAGGTTTAAAAATAAATTTTGTCAAGGTGAACTATGAAGTACTCACAAAGTCTCATGAAAAAAATTTCTTCTTGCAAACGAATTACACAGAAAGTGAGCACCATGCTCTCCCTCCCTTTATAATCACTGCTGTTAGTCAGTGCAGAGCAAACTCACTGACATCGGCACACTTGTGAAAACTCCCATTTTGTTCAATGAATCTAACTAAAGTATACTATCAATCTTTCATTTACAGTGTGTTGATGTGTTTTTTCACACAAAAGTGTGAAAAATTAGGGTCCAGTTAAATTTTTCAGAGGGAACACAGAGGGATGTGTCTTTTTTATGTTGTCTTACGTTTGAATAACTACCTATATAATTTTTGAACAGCCCAAGCATACACACAGGCATTTATAATGGCTCATACACAAATTTACAAGGGGAAAAAACTATACATGAATCAGCTCCATAGCAAATTCCAAGTGATCAAGAGCTCAGGGTGTTTCATTTGAACACATTGCAAGGGTTTCGCCAGTAGTGGGCAGTCGTGCAATGTAAGCACTGACGTACATTCAAGTGAACGAGACGGAGGGAAGTTAGCAAGGGAAGGGCATCAAAAATTTGACTTAAACACAGCCTATCAACTTTTGCTAAAAAGGTTAATCTGTCAACAAGTTACAAGCCACTTTTTCTGTTTGGAAATTACATTTTATATGATTAAAGTTGACTTTGGCATGCTTAAATTACTTGATTTTGAGTAATTTTACTTGATTTAGAAGATTTAAAACCCTTTAAAACTTTACTATCTATATACTATATATAACTATATATCTATTTTTTTCAGATACATTAGGTTTATTTAATATGTATACATTTATTTAACATCTGTATTAATGATAGACAGGTATTTAATTGGGCTGATGAATGTATGGACGTAATGTTCTGACACACATTCAGTTATTACCCACCTGTTTATGTATACTTAAGCCATAACCGACTGTGTTCATGCAAGATACTCCAAACGATGGATGGACATTATGACATTTGTGTGCGCTATTCAGATGCAAGGAGAACTGATCGCAGCATGCTTCACTATAGGGATGGTATTAGCCAGGTGATGAGCGGTGCCTGGTTTCCTCCAGACATGACGCTTGCCATTCAGGCCAAAGACTTCAATCTTTGTTTCATCAGACCAGAGAATTTTGTTTCTCATGGTATGAGGTTCCTTTAGGTGCCTTTTGGCAAACTCCAGGTGGGCTGTCATGTGCCGTCTGACCACTCTACCATACAGGCCTGATTGGTGGAATGCTGCAGAGGTGGTTGTTGTTCTGGAAGGTTCACCTCTCTCCACAGAGAAACGCTGGAGCTCTTGTCTGATACCCCTTTTCCACCAGCATGAACCGGGTGCTAGTTCAGAGCCAGTGTTAGTGCCGGTTCAGAGTTGGTTCGACTGACGAGCCTTCTAAGAACCGTTTTGTCTTTTCACGGGCTAGAGAGCCACCACAGAGCCAGGTCTTAAGTCACTGTATACGTCTCATCTTTCTCAGCAATGCTAGCGAGGCAGCATGAAACACAAACACACCAGGCTTGTTCTGGATGCACTGTGCAGACTAATCCATGTATGACATCAAAGTACCGTAAGCGATTCAAAAGCATAAGGAGTCATATGATCTCGCTGTAAGTTACTGTGATGTCATATGGTGATCGGCCTCAAAACACAGCGAATCCAACGCATTTGTGCAGCTTGCCGTAATATGTATAGGCAGAGATTACAATCGAGCAGCTATTAGCTCGATTAGCTGCTATTTTAAAAATGTCAGTCACAAGTTTGTGTTCGTCTTGTTGCTCACGGTAACCCCAGCCCCTGACGCAATCGGTTCTTGCTTCTAGACCAGCAATGATTTGGTGCTACTTAAGAACCAATTTGTTTTCATGGTTCAGAGCTGATGCTTTGGGTGTCGAAAGACAAAGAACCTATTTAAACCTAGGCTCTGGCTCCGAACCAGCACTCAAACTGCCTTGGTGGAAAAGGGGTAAGGGTGACCATTGGGTTCTTGGTCACCTCCCTGACTAAGGCCCTTCTCCCCCGATCGCTCCGTGTGGCTAGGCGGCCAGATCTAGGAAGAGTCCTGGAGGTTCCAAACTACTTTCATTTACGGACGATAGAGGCCACTGGGCTCATTGGGACCTTCAATGCTGCAGAAATGTTTCTGTACCCTTCCCTAGATCTGTGCCTCGATACAATCCTGTCTCTGAGTCTACAGACAATTCCTTGGACTTCATGGCTTGTGCTCTGACATGCACTGTTAACTGTGGGACCTTATATTGGACTGGTGTGTGCCTTTTCTAATAATGTCCAATCAACTGAACTTACCACAGGTGGACTCCAATCAAGGATGATCAGTGGAAACAGGATGCACCTGAGCTCAGTTTTGAGTGCCATGGCAAAGGCTGTGAAAACTTTTTATTTGATTAAAAACAATTTTTTTTTTTAAATACATTAGCAAAGATTTCAAACAAACTTCTTTCATGTTGTCATTATGGGTTATTATTTGTAGAATTAAGGGAAAAAAATAACACCAAAAAAAAAAAAAAAGAGAAGAGCTTTGAATACTTTCCGGATGCACTGTACATAGACTGGACTTGCATTCAATTGATCAAAAGTTGCAGTAAAGACTTTTACTTTTACAAGACCTGCAACAAAACATTTCTATTTCAAATATTTCCACAAAAAATATATATATATTAAGCAGCACAACTGTTTTAAACATTGATGATATAAATAATAAATGTTTCTTAAGCGCACTAAATCAGCATATTATGATTTCTAGAGGAACTTGTGACCCTGAAGACTGGGCTAATGATTTTGCTTTTCACTGTATCCCCTTGTTTTTTCACCTAAATGTTGTGATTAAGATTAAGCATTACTTATGTTTGTTAATTTCAGTCATGTTTGTTTGTGCTTTCAGTCTGACATATGGGCTCTGGGATGTTGCGTGTACGAGATGGCAACTCTAAAACATGCCTTTAACGCAAAAGACATGAATTCTCTTGTCTATCGAATCGTAGAAGGGAAGGTAGAGAATTATATTCATCATCTTTTTCACTGTTGACCTGTGAATATTTTCATTCTTCCAAAGAGCTGTCCATTCATATCAGCACTCATTTCATCCTTCCTCATATTATATTAACAGTATTATTAATTATCCATTTTTAATATTCAGCTGCCCCAGATGCCGAGTAAGTACGACCCCCAGCTGGGTGAACTGATAAAGCGGATGCTGTGTAAGAAACCAGAGGACAGGCCTGACGTCAAACACATCCTCCGACAGCCTTACATCAAACATCAGATCTCCATGTTCCTAGAGGCCACAAAAGAGTATGTGCACTCATTCCTACCTTTTCAATAAAACTTAAATAAAGAGATTCCACTAGTTTTCAATAGAGTTGTAATAACTAGGGATTCAACAACTACTGGCCGATTCCAATATCTCATTTTCTCTCTTATTTGAACTTTTGTCATTAAAATAGATTAGCTTTAAATCAGCAAAGTTCAAAAACGCATGCATTAAGTTATACTAGCTAGTTTATTGCTGCATCATCAAATCAGTTCTATTGAACATAGATTGGATCTATTTAACATTCAACAGGCTACCATAAAAACATAAATACAACAACAAAGATGCATATGAAATACACAGTGCTTTTCAGGTAGGTGTAACAGTAGTTTCAGGTACAGAAATTAATCAAATGCTAAATATATTCCTCTTTTTATAAATTAAATATCAATAATCTTAATTAGTTACAAAAATGATTTAGTCGAGAGAAGTGAACATTTTTGCCTTGTTTGATTAACATTAACAGACAGCAGCACAGCAGGGATATTAGGCTGCTGTCACTTTAAGAGTCGTTTTACTCACTGCATGTGTGGGATAAGTGTACCTTTACATCCCTAGTTTACAATGATCTGTCCTGTTACTGATCTAACAGGAAAACTGCCAAATCACGAAAAAATGCAGCAAACAGCAAACCGAATGCCGGATCAGATGGCCCAACCAAACCAAATCATGAAGTTCAGCCACAGTGTTTTAACTCGGAGTCAAAGACCAGAAGAAAAAAGGTAGGACGAAATGAAGTCCTGTTCAGCTGCCAAGTTGCTGATGATTTTATGCCCATGTGTGTGGACATAATCTCAGTTCATCTGTTTTGTTTTCCACATTTCATAGGTTGAAGAAAATCACTTGAACCAACAAAAACTCTGTAATGGTGAAGTGGAAAATGTGGTTCCTATCCCACCCTTGCCCCCCAAATCTCCTAGTCAGGACATTCTTAGCTCAACAGGCCAATCTTTGGCCACTATTAGCAATATAGACATTGAAATCAAATCCCAGAAACAAAAAAAAGCCAAACAACCACCGTCAAAACCCAGCAGCCATCAGAACCACAAGATGCCATCTGTGAGCAAGAAGAGAGAGAAAGAAGATCCCAGTCCTCCTCAGACACACCCTCTGAAACAAGAGTTTGTTGTCAGCAGGACGGAGGATAAGATGTCAGCGAATGGATTGATATCAGAAAGCTCAAGCACACCCAAACCTGCAGAGCGAACCAAGAATAAAGCTCTTGAAGCAAGTATGGATCTTAAAGACGACACTATGAAGCTCCTGCAGGAGGCGGGGGTGGAGGACATCCCTTACGAGCCCACTGAACAACATCACAATGCTGAGAGAAAGTCAGAGAGCCAAAGAACTTCAACAGCTGTTGACAATAATCACAGCGATGCGTGTGTCCTAAAGGATGCTCCTACTGGAAGCTCAACTGAGGAGAGTGAGGTAAGTTACTGTGGTGGAACCAATCAAAGCTTCTGATAGGGTTGCCTAATCTAAAGCTGGGTGCACACTGTACGATTTTGAATAGTCCTTTATGACTGTCGCTTGTCAGACTGTACGAACATGATCCCCGCTCTAAGCCATGTCACACTGTAGGGTCTCAGTTGTCATTAATGTCAGACTTCACACCGGTCAAGACGCATTAAAAAATGGACGCACACAAGAAGACTCGTTCAGAGTCTCCTCATAACTTCTGTCTTTTGTCTGAGGTCAAATTTGATCACAATGGTTATTAATGAGCCGTCGGCGAACATGTTAAACTAGCGATCAAAGACTTCAGATTTTGGCCTAGGATCAGGTGGCAAAATCGTTGCCCAAAATTGTACAGTGTGAACCCGGCTTGACACCGTTACTCTCTTAAAGTCCCTCTTGCACTGATGACGTCGATAAGTTTTATGAGTGATTGAGTGATTGATTGATTGGATTTTTAATTTAATTTATTTTATTTAGTTTGATTGCTTCTACAGACAATGTATTTCTTGTCTTTCACATTGCAGGGAAGTTTAGACTCCACAGAGAAACTACTCAAGCCTGTTCCTGTCATTTTAATGGTAAAGTGTTCTTCTTTCCTTTCCTTTCCTTTCCTTTCCTTCCTTTCCTTCCTTTCCTTCCTTTCCCTTCCTTTCCCTTCCTTCCTTCCTTCCTTCCTTCCTTCCTTCCTTCCTTCCTTCCTTCCTTCCTTCCTCTTCCTTCCTTCCTTCCTTCCTTCCTTCCTTCCTTCCTTCCTTTCCTTCCTTCCTTCCTTCCTTCCTTTCCTTCCATTCCTTCCTTTCTTCCTTTCCTTCCTTCCTTCCTTCCTTCCTTCCTTCCTTCCTTCCTTCCTTCCTTCCTTCCTTCCTTCCTTCCTTTCCTTTCCTTCCTTTCCTCCCTTCCTTTCCTTCCTTCCCTTCCTTCCCTTCCTTCCTTTCCTTCCTTCCTTCCTTCCTTCCCTTCCCTTCCCTTCCTTCCTTCCCTTCCCTTCCCTTCCTTCCCTTCCATTCCTTCCTTCCCTTCCTTCCCTTCCCTTCCCTTCCTTCCATTTATTTATAAATTTATATTTTAAAATGTATACTTTAAAGAGGTCATGAACTGCATTGTTTTTATGTTTCCTGGGCTAATGTTAGTATGATTTTTATATGAAAAAAAAAGGTAATGTTATCTTTTAGTCCTGTATTTCTCTTCTCTACTCGTCATCTCACTAACACGCCAGTGGGCAGGGCCAGAGTTGCAATGATGAAGTAGGCGTTGATCTTCTTCTGCAGAGGCGTTCTTTCATCTTTAGGCACATTCCACAACGAGTCATTCTCTGGGCTTGGTTACAATAAAAGCTGTTTTTGGACTAACAAGGAAGTTTTCATTTCTGAAATGATATAGTATGATGACCTCTTATATGTCAAAACCTCAAGGAAAATGTGATTTCTCAATTCATGACCCCTTTAAATAAATGTATATTGTTATATAAATATTACATAAAATATTTATTTACTTATTTGTTTATATTATTATTAATAATACTAATATTTACTTACTCCTTTAAAATCTGTTTGTAAAACACAGGTGTTTGTATTGCTTTTGTTTTTCAGATTGGTGATTCAAATACAATTATTTTTTGTTCAAATCATTAATTGTGGTGGTTGTTGTTGTTGTTGTATATTTCTAATTTATATCTTTATTATAGTTATTTATATAGTCCTTTAAATAATATTTCAACATTACTTATAATAACATTTAGGAACCATGCAATTCAGAGTCCACAGCACTCTCAGATCAAAGCCGAACAGTTCTTCTGCCTTCCTCCTCTTCCTCCGAACCGTCCATGTCACGTCAGCGCAGGCAGAGGAAGAAGGACAAGTCTTTAGATGACCAGAACAGTCATGAAGTAAATAGTTTGGGCATTGAAATTCTTGAATTTTATAACTTAATGACTAATTTAAATCTTTTTAATCAAATAATTAACACAACCCAGAATGAATTCACATACTCCTCATATTATTATTGTTGTCTGTCATTGATCTTACTCACTAAAACTTTTATATGTTAAGGTCAAAGCAGTGGCCAGACCCCTGCCACCTCTTCCTGAAGACGTCCTATCGATAAACAGTGCACAGAAAGGCCAGAGTAACTCAGAGAAGACCAGACCCATCGGTCTCTCATCCAAGAACACTCCAGAACAGCAGGTGAACATTAGGGACTGTATTAAACAGATGTATACAGTATATCCTTCGAAAGAATGCACATGCAGTAATCTGATATTTCCCGTGGCGTCATGTTTCTATTAAACTTTTGTTTGTTTGAAGCTTTGTTTCAGTAAAGTTTCTGCTGTGAGTTTGTTAATGGAAATCACTGTGCTTACAGAATCGTCCACTATCTGCCAGGGAAAGGAGAAGACTAAAGCAATTACAGGAGAACTCCAGACAACAGGGTTTGTGAATTTCTTTGAATGCCATTTTAAAGGGTCACTTCAGCGATTAGCATTAAGCTTTGTATCAGTTAAAACCCAGGAGTATATTCAAATGATCGTACTTTCCCCCCTCATATGACCCTGAGACGAGAGAATTATGTATTTTATTTCTGGAAAAATTCCTCCGATGACGCAAATATCGTCATTTTGCGTCATCGGAGGAGTTTTTGTCCAGAGGCTAAAGACTACAGCCAGCAGAGGGCGCTATTTCCACATGTTTTAAACATCACACTCACAGCACTCGGCTCGCGGAGCTGTGGAGATTCATGTAAACGGAGCGGTGGAGAGCAAAGTGAGTGTTTCAACTTATCAAATGAACTTCCAATGAAAGTTAAGCCTCTAAAGACATGATCTGAACACACGCTGTGAATGCGGTTGTGAATCGCGATTACCTCAGCTCATGTGATGAATGTAATCCGATCCTGCTGCGTTTGTGCCGTGACGCTCAATCGGCTCACTCGCATTATATTGAAACAGACACGTTCAGTTTTTAATTGTAATGTCTCTAACTGAACTGATTTTCTGAAAATGAATGCGGTGGGCAAGTGATCCAGTAGCAGACTAGCCGTGCCTAGAGTAGGGCAGTGAAGTGCGTTCTGGGAATTGTTCTTTCATCCCCATGAGACAAAAATACATTTTCTGTGTTTTCTCAGTCTAAATTCACCAAATTCAAAAATAATTTCACATTTCTACTACATTAATGACCCAGTTTAAATACAGATTCATCTTCAGCGCTGAAGTACCCCTTTAAATATAAATAAATAAATGATGGTAAAGTTACAGCAAAAATAGACCAAAACCAGACCTGATTTGATTTTCCGACTTGGGTCCATATTCTGTTTGAGGCTTTAAATGCTTCGTAGCTTTAGGGTTATTATCATTAACTAAAACTATTTAAAAAAAAATTCAATTGAAATAAAGCTGAATAAATGTTAGATATTGAAGCACTAAATTACTGAATGGAAATAAATAATACCTAAACATGAACAATAACTAAAGCTAAAACTTAAATAAAACAATAATAAATTAAACCTAAACTTAAAAAAAAAAGAATAATAATAATTACAAAAGCACATAACAATTACTAAAAACAATTGACCTAAAATGAAAATATATAAATAAAAGCTAATTGAAATTATGAAAATAAACTATTAGTATGTAAATAATACTAAAATAACACTGCACAGCTATTGGAGTGTAGTCATGGACGTGAACATAATGTTCTTTTCTTGTATTCTTTTCTGAAAAACTACTATCGGAATATTCTTTTTTTTTTTTTTTTTTTATAAAAACACAATCAATATGTATGCTAGATTCTTTTTCAAACCGTTCACTTTTTAGTCCACTTAAAGGAATAGTTCACCAGAAAATGATTTGTTCCAAACCAGTGTGAATTTCTTTGTTCTGCTGAACACAAAAGAAGATATTTTAAAGAATGTCGGTAACCAAACAGTTGATGGACCCCATTGATTTTTACATAGTAATTTGTTGCCGTCCTTTTTTTCCTACTATGGAAGTCAATAGGGCCTATCAACTGTTTGGTTATATTTTTCAAAATGTGTACAGCAGAATAAAGAAACTCATACAGGTTTGGAGCAACTTGGGGGTGAGTAAATGATGACAGAATTTGTGGGTGAACTGTCCCTTTAAAGGAGATCTGACTTTCATTCTGTTAAAGAGGCCTCAACACCCTTAAGAACAGTTTTGGCGGATCAAAGCGAGGCATTTTGCGTGTGTCCATTAGAATGCATAAGGGACCGTAGAGCCGCCCACTGTGATCAAAGCCCACAGGTGCTGCATACATGAATTCAGATGAAAGGAGGTATTGTACAGTTTCAATGAATATGATTCCTTAGTTTCTTTTCTTTGAAGCAGTGTCCACTGTCAAAAGGGCACCCTGTGATGTCCCCTCATTAGACAGTAAGCAGACAGACCAGCTAGACTGCTCAAGAACTGCCAGCACAACCGTGGAAACTAAAAAGGTACGTTTAATTCTTACTCTCTGACTTAGAACGGCCTTTCAAAGAGCATGCACTTCATACTTGCGGTATAATACCATTATAGTATGGACGGTATAGTCCTTTCTTAAAGGCATAGTTCACCCAAAAATTTAAATCCTGCCATTTTTCTTCTCTGGGACATTTAGATATTTTGAAAAAATATTTTTTTTTCCAGTCAATTGCCTCCAGTGTTTGGTTCCCAACATTCTTTGATCTTATAAATGCAAAATGCAAACAGGTGTGGAACCAATTGAGGTGAGTAAATTATTATAAAAGTTTTATTTTTGGGTGAACTGTCCCTTTAAATTCACCATGTAATGGTGGGGTCAGAGAGCTCTCGGATTTCATCAGAAATATCTTATTTTATGGCCCGAAGATAAACGAAGGACTTACGGGTTTGGAACGACATGAGGGTGAGGAAGTGAGGAATGAGGAATGACAGAATTATCATTTTTGGGTGAACTAACCCTTTAATGGAAAAGGTGTGACTGCAGTCTGCGTGGAAGAGAAGGTTTTGCAGAAGATGTTAAATTCCTCAGGGAGTAGGACACTAAAATGTTTGGGAACCACTATCATGGAGTATATTTATTTAAAGTTGACATGAAATTATTTAGATTACAAGGTGAATTTAAAGGGACAGTTCACCCTAAAAGAAAACTTTTATAATTATTTTCTCATTTGGTTCCACACCTTTTTGAGTCTTGAGTCTTAAATCGATCTTTATGCATAGACTTTCCCTGTCCAAATACCCTTACTTGCGGTCTTGGCCACTTGAGAGAGTGTGCACGAGACAGGAAGTAAGCTCGCAAGACTGTCCCATGTCTTAAAAATGCCATCGTGCAGTGCCCTTAATGCACACTTCAGAGCAGTATTCATGGCTAAGCGTATACCAACATGCATTTTGTTTGGGAACTCACGTCAAGCGCGAGATGACGAGGAAAACGTTCCACTGTGAGTTAAATTAAGTAGATATCACATATAATTTGGTAGTAAAACATTAAGTGTTGCACATTTTATTTGTGCAAAGACGAGTAGGTTATGTGTATTTTGTACATTTGCGACTGCCTTTTATCACTTAATTAGAAGCACCACAATTTTAAAATGGTGTCTTCTGTTGGTTACATAGCAACTACTGAACAACATTTAGACGTTTATTTTAAAATGCAAAGTATTGAATTTTTTTTTTAAAAGCTCTGTATGCATTTTTTGCAACACTATAAGTGTGTCCCACATTGGGTAATCAAGTGTTATATACACACTTGCAGCCTTCACACCTATTTGGAACAAGTGCACGTGGAGTCAAGTGCAAAGACTGCAAGTGTGGGTATTTGGACAGGGCATCTGTGTCTATATTTGCTAGTAAGTGCTAAATCCACATTGTTGAGAACGGCAGTAATATAGTGTGATTGCTAAAGCCTCATACTCTGCACACAACCAATCATACGCTGGATGCAGTCAATTTTGACCGCAAAACATGATGAAATTTGTTTGGATGTGATCTATTTGACCTTTTACGCCATATTGCCTGTTAAAAATACATTTTAATGTTATAAGGTTTAATGAATTAGCAAAACTTAGCATTTTGTTCACGTACCCCCTCTGTCACCTCACGTACACTAGTTTGGGAACCATTGCTCTGACATCTACTCAGTGTTAGCACCTTACAATGCAAGATCTTAGCTACTTGGTCAAAAGGGATCTTCTGAACTGTTTTGGTTGTCTTTGTATACCAGGAGAGGAAGTCCTCATGGAGACAGTCTGACGAAGACGAGTGTAGTTCCTCCACCAGCTCCACTGAACGTTCAGAAGGGGACTACAGAGAACGGTAAGACCTTGCACTAATTTGCACCCTAAAGAGACATAACTGGCCACATTTATGTGTGTAAAAATTCTGAATAATGTTGGGATTGGGTCATATTCCGGTTATTATGCATGCAACATATTTGCAGCTGGCATGTTCTTCACCTTGTTTACTATCAATAACAGTGAAAGAAGGTTTGTTTTTTTTATACAGAAAGTGTGAAACCAATGAGATGCAAGACTTGGTTCAAATGATGACACAGACGTTACACATGGATGCCAGAGATGTATCATTTGAGCCGGATGGGCTAAGATGCCACTCCACTCCACTGCCTGAGTTCAAACTAAACAGGAAGTATAGGGACACCCTGATGCTTCATGGGAAATCCAGAGAGGGACAGGGAGATTTCCAAATCAGTGGCTTCCCGTTAGGTAACTCTCCTGACAATTTTGTCCCCCATTATCACAAATCTGCAAATTCCTATAAAACAGAAAACTGTGAATGTGAATTGAATAATGCTTAATTTTTAATACACTAGTCTGGTTACAAAACCGTCATTATTCCTAATTTTCTGTATTTAGATGATAGCACGGGTCCAGCAAAGGTCAGGAGAGTGATCGAGCACTTGCGTACAGATGTGGTTAAAGGACTCGGTGTGAAGCTATTGGACAGAGTCCTGGACATCATGCAGGAAGAGGATGAAGTTAAGAGAGAGGTAAGTTAGTGCTTGAGCAGACTGGTGACTCACTGTACATTAGAAAGACATTTGAAAATGTTTATGAACAAATCATGATTTTTCATTAAAGGTAGGGTAGGTAAGAATTATCTAAAACACTTTTGTCCAAATTTGTTTAAACTTTCTTTATATGTCAATACATAATTAAAATGTAAGTAATCTGAAAAAGAGAGTATAAAAATCGAGTGACTCTAGACTTTTTAATCTGCAATAAACACTGCTCATTATTTTTGTTCGGGACGAATCAAGTGATTGGGCACTGTCACTCTCTCTCGCTACCATGGCTACCACCCCTTTTGCTCCAGGATCTGCCCACATGCGCACACCTCTGCTTCCTCGGAACCTGTTGCCCGCGCTCTTGCACGACCTCTTCTGCTTCGCCCTCGACCCCGGCCTTGTCCTCGAGCCGACGATGCGGTACTTGTCTCCGGAGTGTAGTCCTCACCAGAGTCAACAATGCTTTCATCATGGAAACTCCGTATACCTATGTTATGAATCTTACGAAATTCATCTTCATCACAGTATAACTGATGTTATTGGAAAAACATGTATCATTGCTACCCGTTTTTAGCTTTGCCTTATAAATATAACTAGCTCGTCACCGAATCAAACAAAAATATATTTTAAACTTTACCAGTATCGGTATTCTAGCTTGATAGTGAGTACTAAAAGACATCTTATTTGTTTATATTCATACTGATAAAGTTAGATTTTTTATTAGATGTGATTCTGACATGATGTCAGTACATGCACTCCGCTCCTTCTTCTCCGCTCATCTCAGGTGAATAATGCGTCTTCCAGCTGATTGGTCGGCGGAGCGTTCATGTGTTTTGGGGGCGTGGCTTTGGAAAGAGCCCAGAAGGGAGAATGTGGAGTGAATGGAAATAATGAGCTGTCTTTAAAACAGTCGTGAGAGGTCTACAGACACTCAATTTGTATACTTTCTTTTTTAGAGTACTTAAATTTTTATTATGTATTGATATATAAAGAAAGTTAAAACTAATTTGGAAAAAAAGTTTCTTACCTACCCTACCTTTTTGTTGTTTTGAAATGTGTATTCTAATTTGTTTTACAATGCAGGAACAACTGAAACCACACTTACGCAAAAATGACATACTCTGGGGGGCCTTAAAGGGATAGTTCACCCAAAAATGACATTTATGTTATTAATTTCTCACCCTCATGTAGTTTCAAGCCTGTTTATTCATCTTCAGAACACAAATTAAGACCACATCCACACGAAGCCGGAGTTTTCCCTATCCAATCTTTTTTTTTTTTTCCAGAAATATCTGCGTGCACACAAAACCACTGAAACAGACTCAAAATTATGCAGTATACATGCCAGACCAGTGTGTGGCGCTGTAATTCTGCCACAGAAATACACTAAAAACGGAGAAGAAGAGTTGTGGCTAGAAGGGGTACAGCAACGGTCGGAAGTAAGGCAAAATTGCACGATAAAATAACAATAAATAAATTTGCTACTTACCAGATTGTTTTATTAACGCCTACACGTACCCCGACCCTAAACCTACCATTACAATAATGCAAATACAGTAATTTAATGCACAATATTGATGTGCGCATGCCCAGTGGCCGTAGCTGTATCCCTTCTAGTCTTTACCGTGTGGCAGAACGAGGTGTGATGACATCACCGTTTCACAAAATATACGGATTGGCTGTACACATGTAAACGCAAGGGTGTCAGTTTCAGATTTATCTACTCTGTGGCAGGTTTTCAAAAAATACCAGTTCAGGCTCCTAAAACGCCGGATCCGTCTGGACGAAAAGCTGATATGATACAAACTTTTTACATATACAGCTAAACGCATCTCTTTGTGGACGGGGCCTAAGATATTTTTGATGAAATCCGAGAGCTCTCTGAACCAGCCATAGACAAAACAACGTCCAACTTTCAAGGCCCAGAAACGTAGTAAAGACATTGTTAAAGTAGTCCACATGACCACGGACTTTAATGCATCACACCCATGTGTCGTGGTGCTCACGTGAACAGCGTCGACCAATAATGAGCTGGCGTTCTGACATAGAACCTGAAAGCCCTGTGTGGACAGCGTAGGACATGACATGGAAGAGAAGAAATAGTTGAATAAAGTCATTATTTTTGTCGACTTTATTTTCGTCGCTTCATAACATTTAGGTTGCACCACTGGAGTCACATGGAATATTTTAACGTCTTTACTACCTTTCTGGACCTTGAAAGTTGGACGTTGCTGCTGCCGCCTATGGCTGGTTATGAAAGCTCTTGGATTTCATCAAAAATATCTTAATTTGTGTTCTGAAGATGAACCAAAGGTTTGGAATGACATGAGGGTGAGGAATTAATGACAGAATTAAAATTTGTGGGTGTACTAACCCGTCAAGATTACATTTTATACATCTTAAATATTTTTAATAAAAGCGACAACCTCCCGCGGTCTCTCTTGAAGCCAATACAGAAGTGACTTAAACTGCAGTTCATCGACTGACCACAGGCTCCAGAAGGGAGCAGAATGTCATTGAGCTCCATGTTAAAATGCCCAACTTTACAGCAGAAAAAAAAACATGTTACAGCCTGATACAAATTCTGGTTTTGGTCTATACGGCTAATTTTGCCCCTCATGACAACTGTGAGAGGGGTGATTTTTTTAATACTCATTCGTTTACATTATATAAAGCCTTAAAGTTCTGCATAACTAGGGGCGTGGCCACTTTGAGTGACAGGTGGATAGACATTTATCTGCTGTCTGTTAGTCATCGCGTCACCTCAGCTCCGCCCATGTCCCTCCTCCTTGCCCATTTTCTGTTATCTGGTAGTGACGCGTTGCTTTGAAGCTAAGACTTTACGCCTCAAAACTGCTCTTCAGAATCCTATGGGTGACGTCACGGACACTACGTCCATATTTTTATAAAGTCTAGGATTTTAATCATATCTATAAAGGTTCCTCTGTAAAAATACAGATTTGCGTATGTTCAAGTGGTCGGTCATTTAGAATACTCCCAATTCATGAACATTAGAGGTTAAGAACAAATTCATTGGTGAAATTATTAGTGCATGAGACCCATTGATTTTAGAGTACTAGTTACCTTTAATCGTCTGTTTCTCACTGTAAAGCTGCTATGAGACAATCTGTATTGTATAAAGCGCTATATAAATAAAGGTGACTCGACTAAAGGGGATGTACTTAGTGAAAACCGTTTGCTATATGGAAGAAGAAGAAAAAAAAACATAAAAGCATTTTAGTAAACATACCACATATCAGTTAGGCTAATATCTTTATTCTGTTTTTCTATCCAGCATTTACTGCAGGAGCAAATGGGGGAGGAAAAATACAAGCGGTACGCAGTGAAAGTGCGACAGCTGAAGTTCTTTGAGGATGTCGCATTCAAAGACTGAGCCAGATGCACAGGAGGGATCCCGTGTGAAACACTGATGTACCATTACGTCTGGTGGACAGTACTGATGATTTGTGCTCTTAACAGAAAAACACTTCCCTGAATTCTCCTATCAACAATCACCGTTACTTGTTTAATGCTTTTGTAAATATATAGTGACATCGCTAAGCTTAACACTAGAGATATGCAATAAAGTTATTATGCACCCTTTAAATATCACAAAAGCATTATTTTCTATTGGAAATGTGAACCTATGCTATGTAGTTAGCACTCTTGAATTAAATAGTTCTCCTATTTGTATATTTATATTCTGAATAAGAAATGATTTTTAATAAATGACATTTTCAGGAATGCTGTGCTTTCTTTTGCACTAACAAACCATTAAAAAAATAAGTTCCACAGCAATATACCAAACACACTTCTTTATTACACACATTGAATGTTCAAACAGTGACAAAAATGAATGGATTTATAGATTTTGTTTGTTTCTGCTGTATATCTATATGGCTTTGCTGTGCCAAATCCAAACTAATACTACTGTGAATCACTTGTGCTTCTTCTTCTTCTGACTCTGATTCTCTTGAGGTTTGTCACGGTTTTCTCCAGATGTCTCGGGCATGGCCGGCTGCCAGCTCAGAGGGTTTTTTCTGTACATTGGCCAGGGAGGCAGGGTGAGCTGAAGAACAGGGCACAAGAATTACACAAGAGGGTTTTTGAACCTTTACATCAAGCAAACAGAAGTCTTATGACATACCAAACAGGATACTGTGAATCCAGCCAACATAATGTAAACCGTCCACCCAAACTGCTGAATAAATAAGCCATAGATGAAGCCGATCACCTGCAAAAGTAAGAAACATGAGGCAGAGGAGAAGTGACAATGTTGTGATGGCTGTGAAGGCGATGCCAGTGTTGCTTACCGCTGACACCAGAATGATTCCTTGGAAAATTTGCTCTGCAAGTTTCTGTCCCTTGTAGTCCTGCAAATGATCAGTGTAAATATATATGAATATATACTCCTGTTTATGTGATTAATTACACACGAGCAAGCCATCAGGAGTATTTTCCAATGTTGCAATAGATAAGTTAGAACTAGATCACCATGCATAAGACACACTTTCTCTTGGAGTAGATTTTGCAAAAAATACTTGTATTAGTGTAAATATATACGTGGGCACATTTCAATTGCAAAATACGCCCAATGTACGTCATAAATAAATGGATCAATACTGTGTTTTTATAGTAAGACATTTTTCTCATAAACGTTACATCCACAATTACTCTCAATCACATGACTCCCAAAGCTGTTCAGTGCACACTAGATACAAACATGTAATGGGTTGCTTTCGTTTTAACTAGCTGGTGGTATTGTGCTGATTATAGCAGTAAAAGCACTGTTTTATATAATTAATATTTACAGGAGCGTCGCTAATAATACGTTAGCTGCTAACATATGTCAGTTTTTTTAAACAGCTCTAAAACCACAATATAAACACTTGCATTGCAATTTATCACAGGAAGGCTTACCATATGTGTCGGAATGGATTTAAACATTGAAAGCATTTTGAAATAACAAAATAAAGCCGCTAGATAATTGTATTCAAAAGAGAGTGATGGTTTCCTGTTTGAAAGTGTGTACGTAGAAATCCGCAGGACCCCTTTAAAAATCATCGACCGGCTAAAATGCTTCCGATCTGCGCAGATCTGTGAATAAATCCTCTGGTGATATCTCAGTGCAAATGTGGATTAAATAATAGGAGGACACGATTTCAACGTTGTGTCCGTAAAATTCTAAATTAAAATACATTTATGTTTTTAATCAGGCAGTATTCTAGACGCAAACTTCAGACCATGTATGGTCATGTGCATGTTGAAGTACGTCATCAGCCGCTGAAACGAACAGATCTGTAACTCATATTAGAGAAGGTAAGGATGTTGATTCATCTCAGCGAGTCGAATCTTTTGTATCATTTCATTTCGTTCTAGTTTGTTCTTTGATTCGGTTAACGGTCTAATCTGTTGTTACATACAGTAGTTAGTTGCGCAAGAAAATGTCGACAAGTAAACCAAATAATTTATTCATCCTTTTTATTAATCAGAAATCGTCATATTTGATTAAAATTTTCATTATCATATTTCATTCCGTTTTGTCAACTGTTGCACGTGACTTATGCGCATAAAATATGAATCCCATAAGTTTATTCAGTTGGTCCATGAAAGCTTATGGAGGACGGAACCTGTAAAAAAAATGTGTGTGTGTGTGTGTGTGTGTGTGTGTGTGTTTGTGTGCAAATAAATAAATTAATTAAATGCATAAATCCACATATTCCTGCATAAAAAAAATATAGAGAGATAATTCAATGTAAGAGGGGATGACTAATTAAATAAATAAAACGTGAATGTTGTGAATATATATATATATATATATATATATATATATATATATATATATATATATATATATATATATATATATATATATATATATATATATATATATTAAAGGAAAGATAACTGAAATGCATCATTATTTATTCCCACTGATCTATATAAATATCTAAATCTCTATATAGATCAGTGTTTGTTTCCCAACATAATGTAGTTCCGTATATATTGTTAATTTGTCTAATATGCTAATAAGGGGTGTCAATCAAACATCATAAGGCGGTCTGTGTCCCACCATTGGCTGATGAATGTTCACACACTCCTCATTAGCATATTAGGCAAAGGAAAAATAAATACCTAGCTACATTCAAAAGGATGGAACGTTTAAAAGGGAGAAATTGCAACTTTCAGTTGAGCATTTCCTTTACAAATTTTTTTAATTACCCCCAACATTCATTTTATTTATTTAATTATTTATCTCCATGCAAATTGAATTATTCATATATTTATTTATGCAGTAATATGTGGATGTATTATTTATGTATTAATTTTATTTGCACATTTATTTATTTATTTGTTTTTGTTTTTGCAATTATTGAATGGCAAAAGGTTTACATTTCCAAAGCAAAAGTAAAGAATCAAGACATGCACATAATTTTTTTTTTAAAAGCAAACCACTCAGTCCCGATCATTCGGATTCAAATCATCGACTCGTTCTGTGAACTGCAGGGGGCGTGTTCGTTCAACAGGTCAAGCCAATTAAATGCTTCTTCATAGACCGAACTCGAATGCTATTGGCTCTTCAGTCTGTCATGGAGGAGAGTCAGTTCAAGCTCGACTGATTCGTTCACTTAAAAGATTCGTTGAAATCACACTCGTGTACCAGGCATTTGAGGTCTATCGTGATGCTATACAATCATTGAAAGGTCTTTTTCGGCTCTGGCTGGCGTGTTCACTGCAGGACTGAGGGCAACTGGACTTGTTGATGTTGAGTTGGCGTTTTGGATGAAGAGCCGAAGAGAGTCCAGACGTTATAATAAACAAGGTTTGTGCACACCTGCAATTCTCAAGGCTTTATATTTGAACAGTTTGGAAGTTGCTTCTTTGCTAAAATGCATTTTGTTAGTATATGCATAAATGTTTTACGTGTATGATTTATTTGTTTTAACCTGCTTGTGTTATATTCCACTTCAGCCTGCAGTTAAATACATATTTCTGTGGTGTTGTTTTCTGTTCACTCATGTTAGTGTCTGTCTTGATTCAGGGTTTAAACTCGAGTGCCATGACTGTACGAAGAGGTGAGTATATTTTATACGAGTTTTTAAGCTTTTTTCAAACGTTATATGTTAACATTTGACACATATCCTCTCTTTTCCAGTCAATGTTGTTATTCTTGTGCTGCTTGCCATCGCCTTTTTAATTATTTTGCAACGAAATCTACTAAATCTCAATGATTTCCTGAAGCAAGAGAATCCAGGTATGAAGATGCTGATGTTGGTGAAGTGTAAAAGTTTTTGGCACCCTGAAATGCAGCGCCTCACTGGTTTTCCTTTGTGTTTGCAGACACAGTGCCTGGGATGGTCCTGCCCTTTGAGACTGACTTTCTGTCGGATCATAAGGTCATCAGAACAGGAGATGAGATCCCAGTGCTCATCACCGCTCCGGAGGAGAGGCTGGGAGCTGCTGTCACCGCCATGAACAGCATCTACCGCAACAGCAAAGCTAATGTAGTGTTCAACATAGTGACTCTAAACGAGACTGTGGTCCATCTCAGGTACACCTTCTATATCGCATTACAACGGTTTCTTAAAACAGGGGTTTTCAAACTGGGGTCTGCAAGGAGTGCTAGGGGGTCCATGAAAATGTACAGAAAAACAAAAAATATATATACAGTACAGGTCAAAAGTTTGGAATCATTATTATTTTAATATTTATGCTCATTAAGCATGCATTTATTTGATAAAAATTACAGATAAAAACTGTGAAATAATATTACAATTTAAAAATAATCTTTTTCTATTTGAATATACCCCTTAACGCTGGCGGGACGCCTGGCGCTCTTTTTTTTTTATTGCCTTTTTTCATGTCATATCTTTGAGTAATTGTCATAAATTAGCTATCATTTGAAAGCTTACGAACTCAAAATCCATTGAAATCGGAAGTTGTTTTACCAAGGAAACAATAGTCTAAATTATTCTAGCGAGCTCCTCCCTTAGTGGCCGGTGTCATGTTTCATATTATAAAATGGATTTTAACTACTTTATAATAAATAAATAAAAAATAATCTTGGCAAAACACATATCATCGGAAAGGTCGGAGTCTGAAGGTTCCATATTTGGTGACTGTTTTGTGATGGAAGTGATATTTGGACAGAAATTTACAGGAAAATGCATCAAAAAAACAATCAATAGAATGTGTATGACACCCGGTGGCTATTTTTGGTACAGCACCTAAACAAAATCTCATGGGAACTTTATTTTTAACTTCAAATTTGGAACACAACCTGGTTAGACATACGCTTTGATTTTATAGTAATTTTAAAGTAAAAATATTTTGTAAAAAATATATTTTATATAAAATAAAAAATATTTAGAACAGTATTTTTCATTTACAGTAAATTTAAACGTCCATAACTTTTTCATACTTAAATATTTTAAACTGATTTGACTTCCGCAATAATCTGCTGAGTGTCTTATTTAAACAAGACCAAATATATGTCTATAATCCAAAGCATTCTTGAATTATAGCCCTTTAAATTTGGATAGTGCATTTTCATTCTCTTCTCAAAAGGGGGTGACAGTTAAAGGGTAAAATATATATATATTTTTTAGTGATCAAAGCTGAATTTTCAGCATCATTACTCCAGTCTCCAGTGTCACATGATCCATAAGAAATCATTCTAATATGCTGATTTATTATCAATGTTGGAAACAGTTCTGCTGCTTAATATTTTTTGTATCCTGTGATAGTTTTTTCAGGATTCTTTGATTAATAAAAAGTAAAAAAAATTTTAAAAAGTAACAGCATTTATTTAAAATAGAAATCTGTAAAAGTATATATGCAAATACAATTAATTGTTCAGCCCTAGTTAGAAATCAGAGAACATTGTGCTTGGTGCGTTTTTCATCTTCAAACCAGACTTGGGTCTCCAGGCATCAAAGTTTAAATCCCGTCTGGCTAGCACTCTTCCCATAATGTTTGATGTTAGGTCAGAAGGCGGAGAGCAGGCGGAGAGCAGGCGGCCTGTTGTGGCTGTTCGAGCACGTTTGATCACAGGAGCCTTTACACTAAGAAAGCAATCCAGTCAAATGTCTTTTCGACTAGCTCTAGAAATGGTCAAAAGTGGAGAGGCTCAAAACGTTTTAGACCCCGTTTACACCTGTATTTAGCATCGTCCGCTTGAGATCTGATCGACCATATGCCAAATCTTAATACCAGGTGTAACAAGATTGAAAACCCCTGTATCAAAATATATTGTGTTTCATTACCTGTGATCATTGGTACACATCATTATTTCTCATTTCAGAACATGGTTGAGTAAGACTGACTTGAAACATAAAATTATCATTTTTGATCCGAAGATCCTGGCGGGGAAAATTTCCAATGATCCTCAGAAGGTGGAGGCAGTGAAGCCGGTAACCGTGTGAAAAGCTACTGTTTGAGTAGAAGTGTACGCTGTTGTGTAAATGCCCGTTATACATTATAAAGTGTCTTTCATTTTTCAGTTGACCTTCGCCAGATTCTACATGCCAGTTTTCTTGCCGGATGCAGAGAAAGCAATTTACCTAGATGATGATGTAATCATACAAGGTGACGTGCAGTTTTATAGTTTTTAAAGAGCCCAGAATTCTTTGTCCACAGGGGCATATTTGTCCAATCACATCAGTCTAGAATGAGAAATATCTCCTGTCATCGAGAGACTATATATTTTACGAACACAGAAAATCTGCATATTATATACTAAGGAAATTGCAGTGGTATGTTACTGTGCGATTTGGATTAAAATACGGTATTAAGTGCTAATTGTATTCTTTTCTATGATTCAGGGGACATTCGGGAGCTTTTTGACACCAGTCTTAAGTTTGGACATGCTGCAGCTTTCTCAGAGGACTGTGACTCCGCCTCCTCTAAAGGTGTCGTCAGAGGAGCAGGAAATCAGGTATGATTATTCTGTCATCATCTCACCTGCCTGGATTCCAGAATTCACACTGTACTGTCAGAATATTAGCACTGAGTGAGCTCACAGACACAGAGGAGTATGAAAATACAGGAAGACCATAAACACATGCAGCGTCTTTCATTATCAGAATACAGCCAATGTTTTTTAAATATATAAACCATTTATTTTCTATATTGTGATTTGTATACTTTCCCTGTGGTGTAAAAATATTCATACAATTTAAGTATTTAAAATTCAGAACACATATTTCATACCTATTCCTATACAGAAATGCTCAGAAGTTTACATACCCCTTGCAGAATCTGCAAAAATGTGAATTAACAAAATAAAAATGATTTAGTACTGTCCTGAATGAGATTTTACACAAAATATGTTTACATATAGGCCACAAGACAAAAAAAAGAGCTGAATTAAAAAAATGACCCTGTTTAAAAGTTTATTAACCATTGATTCTGAATAAGGTGTCGCTCCCTGGATGATCCGCAGCTGTTTTTGTGTTGTGTGATGGTTGTTCTTGAGTCTCTTGTTTGTCCCGTCTCCGGCGTGTTGCCTCAGATCTTTCGAATATTCAGATCTATTATGACCTCTGACCTTTAAAATTGGCAGAATAATAATAATACGCTGTTTGTTAATTGGCCAGAGGAGAACTGGCACCCCGACTGAGCCTGGTTTCTCCCAAGGTTTATTTTTCTCCATTAGGTCTCCTGATGGGGTTTTGGTTTCCTTGCCACTGTCGCCTCTGGCTTGGCTTGCTCAGTTGGGGAAAAACTATTTTTCAAATATATTTCAAAATAAATCTAATTATTAAACTAAATTAACCATATAGACCAAATTACTGATCTAAAGCCCACATTGTTACTGTATGATAATCGAAATATATTCTGTTGCATTATTTTTCTGTTTAACACTGTGAAGCTGCTTTGAAACAATCTGCATTGTTAAAAGCGCTATACAAATAAAGTTGACTTGACCTGACTGAGCAGTTAACCTGTTAACTATCACCCCCATTTTTGAAAATATACATGAAAATGCACTAACCAATTTGTGTTCCAAATTTGAAGTTGATATCACAATTGAAGTTCCGATGAGATTTTGTTTAGGCGCTGTACCTCAAATAACCACCAGATGTCATTGAAATTCCATTTTATAATTTTTTTCATGCAATCTCCTGTAACAAATGTATATATTTTTCTCCAAATATCACAAAACTATTGGCAGATATAGAACCGTGAAACTCAGACCTTTCCGACGATATGTGTTTTGTCAAGATTAAAAAAGTTATTATAAAGTAGTTAAAATAAATGTTGTAATATAAAACATGACGACGCCCACTAGGGGAGGAGCCCACTAGAAGAATTTAGAGTACCGTTTCTATGGTAATGCAAAGTCCGATTTCAAAAGTTTGGCCCCACTTTATATTAGGTGGCCTTAACTACTATGTACTTACATAAAAAATAAGTACATTGTACTTAGTGTGTTCATATTGTGTTGCAAAACACCTTTGCTGATATTGAGGTGGGATACGGGTAGGTTTAGGGACAGGTGTGGTGGGATGGGTCAGTTTAAGGGTAGGGTTAGGTGTAAGGGAACTGTCAACTGTGTGATTACAAATGTAACTACAGAAATTAATTACAGATGTAATTACATGCAGGTATTTTTAAAATGTAAGTACAATGTAAAAACATGTATGTACACAATAAGTGCAATGTATCAAATTATTAATTAAAATGTTAGTACATAGTAGTTAAGGACACCTAATATAAAGTGGGTCCAAAAGTTTTTCTACAGAAAAATCCTACAGGTCCTGCAAATCTTCAGTTTTCCAGCATCTTTGAACCCTTTCCAGCTGTGACTGTATGATTTTGAGACTTGAGGACAACTGAGGGACTCAAACACAACTATTAAAAAAGGTTCAAACATTCCCTGATGCTCCAGAAGGAAACACGGTGCATTAAGAGCCGGGGGTGAAAATCTTTTGAATTTGAAGATAAATTGTACTTAATTTGAAACATGTAAAAAATATATATTTAAACAAAATTAGAAACATCTGTTTAGAGAACATCCTGTTCAAAAGTTTTCACCCCCGGCTCTTAAATCCTTCAGACTGTATTTACATGGATTTGTTTTACCTGCTACAGAACAGCTATATTGGTTTTCTGGACTTCAAAAAAGAGGCGATCAAGAAGCTCGGAATGAGAGCAAACACTTGCTCGTTCAATCCTGGAGTCTTTGTGGCCAATTTAACCGAGTGGAAGCAGCAGAATATCACCAGCCAGCTTGAGTTCTGGATGGAGCACAATGCGAAGTTAGTGTCATGTTCTGCTCTTGTGGAAGCTCTATCATTCATAACATTTTAAGGACCGCTGTTGTATGTTACAAGTCAAAGAACTGGAGTAAACCCGGTCTCCAGTGTTTAATCTCAGTGGCTTAAGACATGTTGGGGTCCAGGGCTGTTAATGGTTTTGTGTGGTCGTTTTGCTCTAGAGAGGATCTTTACAGTAAGACTTTAGCGGACAGCATCACAACACCACCTATGCTCATCGTATTCTACAAGCACCACTCGAACATCGATCCCATGTGGCATGTCCGACATCTCGGTAAGCAAATCATCAAGGCTCTGGTTCATGAATGTAAAGCAGCTTTCTGAATCTCTTTAGTGACCAATAGTTTATGCTCATTTTGATCTTTACGTTTCTAGGGGCGACGGGAGCGGGGAATCGGTATTCACCTCAGTTTGTGAAGGCTGCTAAACTTCTCCATTGGAACGGACATTACAAACCATGGGGAAGAACCTCCTCTTTTTCTGACATTTGGGACAAATGGTACATTCCAGATCCCACAGGTAAATTCCACCCAATCCGGAGACACGCTGAAGAAAAATAGACTGTTTATAAAAATAAAAGGTACTTTGTGGAGGGACTTGACTTTCTGGATGCAAAATATGGGGCCTTAATGTTCTTTCTAGACCTTCAAGAAACCTAAGTTACTGGAACCAACATTGGAACAGAGCAATTCAACACCAATCAGTGCACTACCTCAGCATTCATGGTCTAATTATAAATAAATAACACTAAAACATTTGTTACAGCTTTAACATTTTCATTTTGTACACTACAGCCAAGTGTCTAGATTAAATATTCAGGATAATACCACATATTTAGGAGAGGAATTGTGGAACCACCTTTTGGACATTTTACCAAAAGAAAAAAACCCATTTCATTATCAAATATATTACTGTTTCAGGGCTTAAGACACAAACCTGTGACAATGAATTAACATTTAAAATGTTTTCTTTGACACTAGAGGAACCACTTTCTCCTTCTGTTACTTGTTCAGTGATATTTCTGTGGATCCATGGTTTTTCCCCCCTTCACGTCAGCTGTTACTCAGCATGTCAAGTTGTCGTATATGCTAATTTGTACAGAAACTGAAAAAGTTTTCTAACAAAGTATTGAATAAAGTTCAGAATAAGTTTTGTATACAATGCAAGAGTATTAACCCTTTATTTAGTCAAATAAGATGGAACGTACATTTATTATGAATGAATACATACAGATGCACTCCAACTGAGTGCCATTTCCTAATCGGATTCCTCTGTCCATAAAAATCTGCATTTGTTGGTGAAATTTTACACAAAATCTGTGTTGAAATCATACGCGTCGTCATTGTTGTTGTGCTGCATTGATGTCAAGTCAACGTTGATCGAGACAAACTTCACTTTTGTTTCTTTAGTTGGTTTCTCTACAGGAGATAAAAGACAAAACAACTGAGATAGACAGAAGACATCAAAAACAAAGAGGAAGTGTATTTTTGTAAAATCACAAAACAACATACCTTTTCTCTTTTGTGTCAACTCCTGAATCTGAGTCGACTCTTGAATCTGAGTCACCGGCTTTGAAACAGGGGCTTCAGCCTCAGGCTTAAAAACAAAGCGTGTCAATCAATATTCAACATCCGACAATTACTGCATTCTGAGAACTGAAGTAATGTGCTGGGGTCCAAATAAACTATAGGCAGCAGCTGTGTACCAAACTGTTGACAAATTTGTAAAAAATTAAATATGCTGAACTTCAACCATTAAGTCTGCTTAAACCCTATCCCTCGACAATCAACTGCATTTGAGTGCAATGCCGACATCTCAATCCAATCAACAACAGACGCATAGAAAGATACCCGTCCTACTTTTTTTTTTTCCTCCCCGATAAACCATTTCACTTAGAAGTATGTTACAGTTCTGTCACTACTTCAGTTCAAATGCAACTTTAAAGTAGCACACTTGTAATAGAGGACTGGGATTCCAGAGGGTTTAAAAGCAGAAATAGGGCTGCACGATATTGGCGAGAGAGAGAAAAATTGACATTGCAATGTTTTGTTTTTTTCTGTGATGTATATTGTGATATGAAAAGAGTTTTACCAAATGACTTGAATGGCTCTATTGGGGTGATTTTGTAGGGGATTGACCGCATAAACAAATTGCAAGCATTAGATATATAATAGAACAAATAAAAATAAATCTTTACTAGTACCAGGTACAAAAACGGAATCATCAAATGTAAAATACTCCATAGTCTGTAACTCTGTATAAATAATCTTTAAACTACAAAAGGGATTTTATCTATTTTATTTGATTCAGCGGGTTTATTACACTGCTGTCACTTTAAGAGCCAATGCACAGAGCCAACACAATAATACACATCCATTTTCTTTCTCAATTGTTTAAGTTTAACTAAATATTCAACTCTAAATATCTGCCCAGATTGACACCATATTATAATTGAACTGAGCTGGATGGCATCACTGTTGTTTCTGAGTTTAGAGTTCTTTCGGATCTTCTTGCGCTCTAATGGCTTGAATTGCATGAATGTTTAAACTGACAGGACCAATAACATGTGGAAATGATAAACTTTCACTCTATTATTGTTAAAAACTTTGCAATTAATCCAAAAATCCTGCGTTTCAAACCGTGCTGCCTGGTCCGTACAAATCATGTATTGACTATGATCCCGATCCTTGACATCACATGCTGCGATGTGAGTCATGACATTTATTGTGGAGTTATTATTTTAAATCATTTAATTCATATACAAGTGTGTCATCTGAGTTTTAAACATGGGCAAAATATACGTGAACGTTTCCAGGCTTACCTGGAAGTGAAATATTGGATATGATACAGCACAGATAAGTCAATAGGTGATTTCAACTCAAACTAATCTTAAATGTCTGTTAAATGTCTTGGGATACAATTTAAAACTACGTGTTGACTGTTTATCCCGATCCCGTGCTTTGCTGTTTGGTCTTCCATTGTAAATGCATTACTGTAAATATTTGTTTTTTTACGCTCTGCAACAAGCCAAAATGATCTTGTGTAGTAATAGACAGCATGATAGCTCTTGAGATGCTTTGAACCCCAGACACTTCTTCAATGTGCACTCTGAGAAACAATGACATTTATCCCATACATGGTTTGTGAATATATCGAAATTTACTGGAGTTGCTGTCAGACAGAGATCAGAGTTGGATTAAATGGTCATCAAGGACTTATGTGAACACAAAACTCATCATTTCTCATTTTCTCTGATGACAGAAGTGCTCCAAAAGGCAAGTCACTCAAATGAAGTACCTCATCTTTGCTGGCGGTCATGTCCACCTCATCTGCTACTGTCGTTGCTATAGTCTCTTTAGGCAGCTCACTGTCATTCAGCACACCAGCAGTGGGGCCTTTTGAGTTAAAACTTATACTGCTTGCTAGATTTGGGAACCGCACGCCTGAGGACAGGTACATTGCATTGGTATTGTGTCATAAAATATCAAGTGTTATATTCTGATTTGTTCAATGAACTGATGTACCTCTGATAACGGTCTCGTTG
Source organism: Gobiocypris rarus (assembly GCA_023029165.1). Lineage (NCBI taxonomy): Eukaryota > Metazoa > Chordata > Actinopteri > Cypriniformes > Gobionidae > Gobiocypris > Gobiocypris rarus. The sequence continues at coordinate 28,613,181 of CM040931.1, read as the reverse complement.
CCCTTCCTCACCATGTCCATATTAAGCCCTGACTGCAGTTCAGTCACAGTCACATCAGAGAGGTATGAGGGAAGGCCCTTTCGCTCTGGAGCTCGGCTGTTGTAACTCAGTTTAGCCCTAAAACATCAACACAACGCTTAGAGCGAGGCTACAGGACACAACTGCTGATTCGACTTTAACAGAAAAGGAGTAATGTATGGTGAATTTCATCTGAAACTGACCCAGTCCAATCGTTGAGGAATGTGGTGGCTGCCAGCTCTGTGTTTGGAATGCCACCTTTCTGCAGCAAACCTCGTTTCTTGGCCAAGGTGGTCAAGAACTCCAAGGAGTTTCTGTAGTCTGGGACATTATACTGTAGCATTATCTGAAAGGAGACGCATAAAACAAAGTTTGCATTACTGTATGAGGTTAAACAGAAAATGAACCCCACCCAAAAATGGAATAAATTGACCCCTTAAAAAAAATACATTCCTGTAGCAATTATTACCTAGATTCTATGAAAAAAACTGCCAACCTGTCAGCAGTCATTCTGCTACGAAACTATGCAAAAAGCTGGTGGTGCCTTTGGACGGGACATATCAGGGAACTTCTTTCTTAAAAATAGCCTTTAGTTTACAGCACAGACTGGAATACTAGATAGTTTATACCACAAATGTAAGCAATGTAGTGCAGGGCTCCAGACTAACATTTGAGAGCAGTGGCACCAGCGCCACTAAGTCCTACAGGGGGAAAAACGTATGAGCGTTAATTTAATCCTAAAATTACTATTGATTTGCATTAATAAATGCAGTAACTAATACTGTTACGTGTTTGTTTACTGAGCTTGAATTGATATGCAAATTTCGTTTTATTTTTTCCCAAATTCCGTTTTTTCCATTTTAATTTTTGCAAATTGTTTTTGTTAACATTTTTGGGAATTGTGTTTTTTTAACCCTTTACTGTTATTTTAGTCGTAAAAAGAGTGTGCTTTTTATGTTAATATAATAGAACATAAAATAGGAATGACCTTAAATATATAGGTAACAAACATCACATTTACTCAGGACAAATACTGCATGATGCAACATGAGAACAAAATATTAATTGTTATGAGCTTTAAACTGTCCAGTAAAATAAATGTTATTAATTTATCCAAGTTTAAATGAAAGTGCTCTATTAGCTTTTTCTTTCAAGTAAAAAAAAAAGAAAAAAAGACCAAAATAAAAAAAGTGAATCTTTTCCATAGAGTGCTAGTAAGTAAAAAATTAAAAGCTGAAAACCTGATTAAACATAAAAAAATTCACCAGGAAACCATGTAGTGAAGTGTTCTGTGTTTCACAAGCACCATATGACATCCAGTGCTTTGAAAAAAATTAAATACACTAAAAACACAACACTGTCAGAAGTTTTTGCTCAAACTTCAAAGGCTTGTTTAAATTATTAAAACTTCAGGCATATCTTAACTTTAAGGTTACTTTTATCATGTAAACTACTTAATTACAGCATGTTATATGCACATGTGTTTGGGACAGAGGGGAACACTGTCGCATTTGCAGCAGATAATGCTGCCCATCATAAATCAAAGCACGAGACTAGAGAAAACACTGGAAAATCTGACAGAATGGACAATATTCGTCTGTATTTGAAATGCACAAGCCGTGGTTCAGCTGCTCGAGACAAACGCTGTCTGTGTTGTAAAAGCAAACGAGCGTGCACGACTCCAGCTCTCCATACACAGCTTCGGCGCTGCCGCACTTGCTTGCACGTGCAGCCGGCGTTAGTGTCGGGCTTAACTTTTTTCACAGACGAAAGCAGTGCCGCTTCGCCATACTTTCATTGTTTTGAAGGAGGAGCTAAAATGACGGGAGGGGTCGTGTCGCCCAGATTTGCTCCCCCAAGCCTGCATTTTCCCCAGACATAAGTTCTTCTCCCACACGAAACAGAATTTCATTCCAGATATGTAAAATTCCTCGAAAATCTGCGTTAACAATAGATTCCGCGTTAATATGCCGATTCCGCGATCATGGAAATTATAGGGACCTACTGTCACTCGTGTGGCCAGAAATGTGATTTTGTTGCTTTGGCACTGTGTCGCTGGAAGTGTGAACACAGCTTAAGGCAGACGATATGGTCTCATTCTAGAGCATTTCATCAGACAAATGAAAATTTTGCAAACATAAATCATCAATATTTGAACTAAAAGCCACAAATCTTCTATTGTGATTTTTTTAAGGTGTTTAAAAGTGACTGAAGGTCTACTAAAACACAAGGGCAATGTACTATGGAGTGTTTAGTTTTTAAGTCTTTCATTGCTTGAGGACAGAATAATTTGAGAAGATGATTATGTTGAAAGTTTAAAGCAGGTCACTGTCCGTGTTATGAGATACACATTGAAAGGAATGGTAAAGATGGATATGATTTATTATTATTATTAATAATTGGCTTGCTAAACTAACAGATTTCTATGTTCTGAAAGGGTGATGGATTGTATTAAATCCTAGTGAATTTAAATAACCTGATGTATGGATTGAGAAAAGTATAAACATTTATAAACTATACATTTGTGTGATTATATGTAGCAACATGAGCAAGTGTTCCTTACATGCTGCTGATTGCACTGTTTGAGTAGACTCCTGACTGCTTCCAGAGGACTCTCCTCCTTCTCCTCCACCTGCAGGCTCCTGAGGGCCATCACATCTCCTGGATTACTGGGGGCCGCCACAATCCCTGGGCTGTCAATCATCTTCACCCTTTTAGTAATATGCACTTCTTGCATACATCTATATGGGGGGTTGGGGGGGAGAATATCATTGAGGGTGGTATGTTATTGAGGCTCAATGCCTGGCAGCAGAAATACATTTTGGGATATGAAGCTCAGTGTTGGATTGATTGAAGACTTCATGCTGTGGTCAGTCCAATACAGTTCATCATGCTTCAAATTCATATATAGTAGAACGCTAAAATAATGTAGCTTTACCTGGTCAAGCCCCTCTGTACGCCAACATGACAGGCTCGGATTTCTTTCAGACTATTGATAATGCTGCTCTTTCCCACGTTAGGGAAACCTTAAGACAAGGCAACAGTAAAAGTTTCAATATCAAACATTTTTAAAGAAACAAAGCAGTCAAAAAATTATTTCCTGATGAATGGTCACTGTGGTCCATACAAATTACAAAACTTACCGACAACGCCAACTTTAAGCATGGTCTCGCTATCTTTCTTGTTAGCCAAGTCAGTAAGCGTCTGTAGCAGACAGTCACTTCCCAAACATGAAGCTGCTCTGCTGTGATCCAGAACTGCATTAGTTCCCCTCTGCTTCTTCTGATGCTGTAAATCGGAGAATATGAGATGACAAGAGTACGTTTACATGCACTCAACCGATTATGCTTTTTCTTGCATCTATAAAACCCACATTCATGACCTCAAGGATGGATTATTGCAATGCTCTACTGGGTGGTTGCCCTGCACGCTTAATAAACAAACCTCAGCTGGTCCAAAAGCAGCAGCTAGAGTTCTTACTAGAACCAGGAAGTATGACCATATTAGACCCAGAAATGGTGAGAGAAGTGCTTGGTATGTTTTTCATCTTCAAACCAAACTTGGGTCTCCAACCAACAAAGTAAAATTTACAAAATAAATGCAACCTCTAGTATAAAAGACTTATTTTTAAAAACATTTTTTTTTTCTTTTTTAAATGAACAACATCCAACATTTTTTCCTAGCTGCATAGGCTTGCTATGATAGTCGGTGTCGCCGACCGGTTACATCACTTGCGCACCGTGGTCACTTTGCTCTGCTCCGTTATTAATGCCCGAGCGGCCGTGTGCATTACTTCTGGTTCAGGGTTTTTCCTACATTGAAAATGTTTTGGCGGCCGCCAAAACAAATATGTCCCGCCAAAGCCTTATTTGATCAGTTATTGTGATGATTGATGTAGTAGATGACTGCTGCGCTTGCGTTAACTGAGTGACAGAGAACGAGAAGAGCTCCTCCCCCGCTCGCACTTTCTTAGCTTTCTAATATTTCACATATTATGTTAATCAAAATCAAAAGGTCGGAAAGACCTGAATCCATGTGCACGTGGCGCTATCAGACGATGTTTTCCTTTAATTACCGCTGGTTGTGAATTGCGCTCAAAAATGTTGACTCTTCCTCTGACCAGCTGACAGCTCACCATACTTTCAATAAACGGGAAACAAATCCTATCCAGTTATGAAGTGTTTTCTGTGTGTTGACAAATCTTTCGCAATGTTCTAACAGACGGGATTCGCACACAACACATCTGCTAATGTCCGATTCGCAACCTAATGACTCCTTTGAACCGAATCATTTTAACGACTGGTTAGAACAACTGATCTGTCCAACACTGAAATCACGAATCAGTATGAAAATTTACTCTGAACACATCTGAAATGAGAACACAAGTGTGCTTACCCAATTTAGCAAGAGTGGGTGTAAGAGTTTTAATTATCCACAGTCTTTCAGCTTATTTATGTTCACAATGTGTAGTAAAATAAAGAGCCTATAAATAATTTAGTTTAAACTGGAGTGAGGTGAACCCAGAACAAAGTTGTTATTAGCTAGCTGATAATTTTATGTATATGGCAGAAAATTAGGCTATTTGTTCTTATATATACACATATACATACACACACACTACTTTTTAATATTGATATGATTATATACCAAAACAATAATCTATAATTAGTGTACAAATGAGGAACAAAAACAAACATCAAGGTATCAAAATATGTTAAGCAAACATTACAAACTTTCTTTGAATTTATTTAAAATGTTTTGTCAGTATTGCGCTTGCAGATCACGTGGGTAGGGTACTTTTTTACTGTGCATGTGTGTATGGATGACCATGTCTGTCAGCCACCACGAAGACCATTTTTGACTCAGGAAAAACCCTGTGGTTATATAGAATTAGCGATTTAAAAGCCCAGTCGGTGTGACACCGGTATTACCGGTGTTGTCACACATCGAGTAACTGGTGGGAAAATTTCCTCACCATCACATCCCTATTGCTGCATATCCCATTTAATTAAGGAATGTTTTGTATTATGGAACCACATACCACAGTTCTGTCCTTTAGTTGCATTGATGCTTTGAAGAGGAAAGTTGGACACTCGGCTTCGAGATATCCAAGCCATTTCTCTAGGTTTTCTTTAGGAACAAGATCTAGAAAGTAAAAAGAGACTTTAGTAACCAGTTTCCATCATGATAACTGGATGACATTTTGTGTGTGGCAATACAGACTGCTCTCTACCTATTTTGTTCAATATGAACATGAGTTTTTTCTTTCCCTCGTGTTTCAGGACGGTTTCCTCCAGCTGAGGACAGCGGCAGCCTAGAGGATCTCTAGCATCCAAAACCTCCACGATCACATCAGAAGCCTCAATAACCTGCACAACAATTCAATCCAATGTAAGATCAACCTTGTGAATGACAATTTTGGCCATGTTGAAGCAGAGCATGTGAGCGGAGTGGAGCGCGAGCGAGCGGGGAGCGCGAGCGGGCGGGTCTTGGACAGAGCGCAGAGCGGCATTTTTAAAAGGACGGAGCGTTGGTTTCCCGCTCCAATTTCGCTCCGCTCACACCACGAGTCTGAAGCATGCTCAGTCAAGCCTGACCCAGAATCCATCTGTCTTGCACTGTCATCAACAGACTATTTTCATTCAAACCTCGGCTCACAACTGCTCATAATGGAGTTCAAACAGTACTTCAAAAAAGAAAACGAGAAATCATACAGGTGTACGATTAAAAAACGAACTAACAGTGAAAATGGGGTACAAGAAAACGAATGTGGAGACATCGTTTCAGTAAGTAAAGATTCCTTTTGGAATCTAAAAAGGCACATCTCCCGAAAGCATGAAAGTGTGCTACGTGAACACACAGGGAAGAAAGCAAAAGGTTAGCAAATTGAACTTGTACCAAAGTGTAAATTAAATATAGCGTAATATTCAACACATTTTTGTCATTCAAGTAGGCCTAATGGTTAGTTTTATTGATTTTGTATCGTCCGTGAATTTATATTTGATAGAGCGAGAGGAGGAGCAGCAGCAACAAGAGAAAACTGTTGAGGAATTCAAAAGTTTCTTCACTGCACGCAAAGGCCCAACCATAACAAGGGAGAGAAAAAGAGAGCTCGATGTAGCATTTTTTAAAATGATTTACATGGACTATGAACCGCTGAGTAAAGGAGAACGCGAAGGGATGCAACTCTTCGCCAGCGCAGCTCAACCGGGCTACACACCCCCATGCTACAATACCGTACGCGACACGCTAATGCCACATGCTCTGGAAGAGATGGAAGCCAAACTGCGAGACCTACTGCAAAATAGTGATGGGCTCGTTCTGTCGCGGACATTTGGACCAGTAGAAGAGGGCACAGCTTCCTTGGCATCGTGGCCAGTTTCATTGATGGGACGTTCCGGGGGCACACGATTTTGTTGGGCTGTGAGCACATACAAGGGCACCACACCGCAGATCGTATTTATCAAAAGTATGAAAGTGTACTGAAATATTGGAACGTGCAAAGACGTGTGATTCGTGTCGTCACTGACAGTGCCAGCAACATGATCAAGGCGTTTAACCTCCTCCCTGGTACTGAAGAGGAGGAGGAGGGTGAAGTGACCGCGGATGCCAGCAGCAGCGCTGAACATGAAGAGGAGGATGAGGAACCACCGGCGCCCTCGCAAGTCAGTGTGGAAGGGATAATAACTAATGTAGAAACTATGATTAATCAGTACTTTACTGTGTCAAATTTACATCTGAGATGCCCCATTCACATGCTTCAGCTAGCGATCAAAGATGCCGTTAACGAGCACGACAACATTAATAGGCTGTTAGTGAAAGTCGGCAAGCTGGTGAAAAGTGTACGCAAGAGCACCCTGAACACAGAGGAAACAGACCAATTAGGGGTCCGCCCCACAAATGCCTGCGCCACTCGATGGAGCAGCCAGCTTCGGATGATTCAGTCGGTCATCCGATTGTTCCAAAAAGACCCGTTATGGCAAAACAAACTCAAGTCTAATGTTGCTAACATCACCCTGAATCAAGTACGCCAGCTGACGCACCTTGTCAGTGTGCTTACACCTCTGGCAGATCTCACAGACAAAATGCAGAAGGAGCTGGGGAATTTGGGGATGATCCTCCCTGCTGTCACAGAAATAAAATCCCTGCTAACCGATGACACTCACGCTGTACTTCCAATGGGCATCGCTGCTTTTGCAGAAACACTGGCAAACAATGTGTCAACTCGCTATGGGATATACTATACTGATAAACATCTCATTTTAGCATCAGTGTTAGATCCCCGTTTCAAGACAGAATGGATAATTCGAGATGAGTCTATATGCAACAAACTCGGGGAGATCCGTGAACTCCTCATAAAAGAAGTGGAGGAAATGAACGGTCCCGGGACATCCGAGAACGACACACCACCCGCCGCTGACCTGAATCAGCCTGAACCAAAAAGAGCTCGCCTGTTCGGGTCATACTTCAGCAAGCAGCAACGCACTGGAGATGCCAAAGGTGAAGTTGAAAATTACCTCTCATCCCCGAGACAGAACCCGGACGCAGATGTCATTCGATTTTGGAAAGAAAGCTCAGCGTCTTTTCCCCGCCTGTCTAAAGTGGCTCGCATTGTGTTCAGCATCCCAAGCGGGTCGGCGAGCGCAGAGAGGGTTTTCTCCGCTGCTGGCCTGCTCTCAAGAAACCACCGCATGAGTCTGAAGCCTCAGACATTGTCCAAACTTGTGTTCTTGAAGGTGAACTCAAAAGAACTGTAGATAGGAAAGCAGTGTTTTTTTTGTTTTTTTGTTTGCACTCTGCGCAAAAGTTCAGTTAAGACTTTTGGCCTAATAGTTAATTTTAAAACTTTGATGTAGGCCTATAGCCTGTATATTTTTATTTATATAATTAGGCCCATTAATTCGTATAATTTTACAGCATTTTTTTTTTTTGTAGGCTACAATTGATATAAGCCAACTTAAATTTAAATTAATCCTGCGCGCTGCGCAAAAATCAGTTAAAAGAATGTTGGCCTATAGTTAATTTACTTTTAAAATGTTTCTGGATTTTTTATATTTTTGTTTATATAGCCTACATTTTATTTATATTATTAGGCCCATTTATTCATTTAATTTTACAGCAGTTTGTGTGTACAATGGGTGGATATAAGCCTATTTAAATTTTAATCGTGCGCGTTGCCCAGAAGTTCACTAATCAAAATTCTGGCCTAATAGTTAATTTACTTTTAAAACGTTTATGTATATTTTTGTTTATATCATTCTTATTTATATTATTATGCCCATTATTCATTTAATTTTACAGGACTTTTTGTGACTAGCCTAATTTGTAATTTGGAATAAAAAATTTCTATTTGAAAAAATGTTGTTGTTGCTTAGTGATATACATGTAGATTTGAGTGGAGCGCGAAGCAAACTCCGTTGAGCGCTGAGCAATAATGAGTGGAGCGGCCTGATGTAGCTTTGAGCGGGGGAGCGGAGGGGTGAACAGTTCCGTGAGCGATGAGCGGAGGTTCTCACCGCTCCACTCCGCTCATATGCTCTGTGTTGAAGACCATCACACAGATTCAGGAATATATTATTGCCAATTTGTTATGCTGGATAGAAGTTTGTCAACCTGCCTTGTTCAGCTCGCTGCATTTGAATTTTTTAGCGCTTTTCTCTTTAACTACTGCAGCCCTTGCTTCTCTAGCTTTCACCCCCTGCAAACAAAAAATACAGTTAGAAGTGAAGCTAGGGTCAGTGCTTTACTTCTATAGTAAACGTTTCTACACGTTTCAGACCTTTTTAGCTTTCTTGGCTGCAGGGTCGACTCCAGCACTGGCATCTTCTTTGTCCTTTTTCCTCTTTGCAGCTCTCTCTTGCTGTTTTACAATCTTGTTTTGCTCTTTCAGAGCTTCCAGCTTCAAGAACAACACACAATTAATACACATCAGTTTAATGCAAAGACATGTGCTTCAGTAATAGATAGAAAAATTAAGTTTGATTTCCACTGGTTTTAGTAATGATCTTACCTCCTGTTTTCTCTGCTCAGCTTCTCGAAGCACTTCCTCTTTAAAAGGTGCACTGTTTGGTACTCCAACATCTGCCTTTGGCTTTCGGCTTATCCCGGTCTTCTTTGCCGCTTTCCGCAATTTACGGTTATGCTCCCGAACCTAGCAATTGAGAAAGATTACAATATTAAACAACATTAAGCCTTGTGTTTGTCCTTTGGACAAATAAATCAGACATTCCCTTGAGTAAAAAGGTTACTCGTTTTTTTTTTTTAACATCTTTCATGTCAAATTCTTAAATTGTAATAAAATTCCATTAGAATAAAACACTATAACTGATCAAATTACATCAGTATCGACAAAATCCATCTATCCATCTTTCCACGGGAAACGCAGAAGCTGCATCTGAAGTGAATGAACGCATTTACACTGCAAAATTACAACTGCATTAATAAAGTTATGCAATTTATTCTTTTAATATACAAATACACACAGTACATAATAATTACTATTATGTTTTTGAAAGAAATCTCTTACTCATCAAGCCTGCATTTATTTGATCAAAATACAGAAGAAGAAAAAACAGTAACATTGTGAAATTACTACAATTTAAAATAATGGTTTTCTATTTTAATATTATACTTTAAAATATAATTTATTTCTGTGATGAAAGCTGTATTCTCAGCATCATTACTCCAGTCTTCAGTGTCACATGGTCTTTAGAAATCATTATAATACACTCATGTATTATCAATGTTGGAAACAGTTCCAGAGAAATATTAAGCAGCACAGCGGTTTCCAACATTGATAATAATCAGTATATTAGAATGATTTATGAAGGATCATGTGACACTGCAGACTGGAGTAATGGCTGATGAAAATTCAGCTTTGATCACAGATAAAAGTATGTTAAAATAGAAAACCAATGTTTTAATAATATTTCCCTGTGTTTTTGCAGACTTGAGAGTAAGAGACATCCTTAAAAAAATAAATAAAAAAATACACCATGGCACTTTTTTTTTGTCAGTGAAGCTCTTGTTGACAGACAACAACCAGTTCGGTACCAAGGCCCATATTAACTCATGTAATATACATGCAGAGTTGACATGTCTTACCTTCTTTTGTATTTTGAAGCGTTTGGCGCATGACACGCGTTTGCTTGCCTTCTTCAACTCTACAAAAGACACGTGAGTTAGGTCAGTGTGTTTGATTGACTAACTTCCTTCTGATTTATTACATCCGTATAACCAACGATAGGCACATATAATGATTTACGTTGTGGTTGTAAAGTTAAAGTATAACAATAACATTTTTGAGAGTATATACTCACTCGGTCTCTTCATGTCTGTCGCTGCTCCAACACGCGCTCCTCTCTCTCACAGCGCAGCACGTGTCTACTCCTCACTTCCGCTTCCGCTTTCGCGCTGTAAAGGGTTAACATTTTTTCCTCTCAGTTTCTTAATAAATCACTCAGCCTCCTTGTTGAATGTGTGTCAGTCCTCAGACAGCTCTCAGAGACAGCTGATCAGACACGGACGGTAAGGCCTGCAGCTCGCGCGCTCTGTGTATTGTTTGCAATGTCTGCCGTTCATGCTATAATAAAGCGCGAGCATCATCACGCAGAGTGTTGCATGGCCCAGTGCGTGCGTGCGTGTGCGCGCGTGTGTATGTGTATGTCTTTGTTTTTATCCGCCTGTGATGATGCATGTGTCACACAGCTTGTGTCTGCAGACACATAACGGTCCCACCTTCATCGTCATCATCATCATCATCATCATCGCACTGCAAAACACGGAGTCCTGCAAACACTGTTGAAGTGGCTGTGATTATCAGACGTGATAATAAATGCATCTGTTCACGCGTTGTCTCATAGCCGCACATCACTCATGTAGGAGAGGCTATTGTAATTACAGCATAAAAAAAAACAGTTTGTGCAGAAGCGGTGTCCTATTGATATGCAGCTTCTGCATACTCTTTCAAAAGTGTGAACATCTTCCCTTAAATGGCACATGACTGTTTAGGCGTATCAGCTGCCACTAATTCTGCTAGTAAGAGGGAATTAACCATTATTAACAAGCTTTAGGATTACTGCTAATTTTCTGCTACACAACAATAGTCAATTAATTGTATTAAAAGCTTATTTGCTTGCTAAAATCGATTAATCACATCTAACATAAAGGTCTGTGTTTACATGAAATATGTCTAAATACATGTGTGTGTGTATATATATATATATATATATATATATATATATATATAGACATACACACACAGACTTTTATGTTAGATGCGATTAATTGCAGTTAATCGGTTTTACAGCCCTGCTTGTAATACATACAAATAGATACCAAGATATAGATATAATAAATAGATATAATAAATACAAACAGAATTCATATTGCCCTTAGTAAGCATTTTCCACATAGGCTACTATATATATTCAATAATAAAGATTAATGTAAGTACTGTAAAATATTTATAAATAAGGAATGTCCATCAATTAGTGTTTGAAGCTTTCAGAATCTTTCTGCCATTTTGCTTAATATTTTATTTATATATTTGTGGTGGTAACTAATACTAGTTATCATTTTCTTTTTTAGCACAATAATAATAATTGTAGTAGCTACTTTTTAAACTATGGCTACTATTTTTTATAAACAACTGGTAAATGGATATCTAAATATAATTCTGTTAGTAAATGATATCAACTAGAATGACTGTATTGTGGGATTACTGGTCATTCACGACAAAGCCAATTACAGTACTGTATGTCTGTTTTTAATAAATACATGATTAAATTTGAATTCTAAATTAGGTCTCATTCTATCCAAATTTTCTAAATTGTTTTCATTTTATTTATTTTAATTTTGATAACAGTGTTGATCCCATGATCCCAATTGTATCTTATTGTTAGTAACTGTAGTGTTTTGCTGGAATCAGTGGTTTGTAAGAGCAGCTCTTAATCGCATAAGTATGTTAGAACATTGGTATTGTATTACTAGTATTACTGTGCAACAACGTTACTTCAACAGCAATTTATAACATACATTTAAGGAGCACTCAGATTGATCTAAAATAAACTTAAATTTGATTAAATATTAACTGTGACATGTCTTTATTTCTAGCTTTTGCAATGGGCTCAAAGCGACGGAGAGCCACGTCTCCATCCAGCAGTGTGAGCGGAGGAGATTTTGAGGACAGCCAGACCACATCCATACCTTCAACCAGTCGGAAGAGGAGAAGAACCACAAACATCCCCACGGTTGATCCTGTGAGTTCAATACACTTCATGTCTTTAATAGTGTTGTCACCATACTGGAATTTCCAAGTTTGATATGATACCTTGAAAGATATCGATATTCGATTCTGCCATATATACACCAATCAGGCATAACACTATGACCACTGACAGGTGAAATGAATAACGCTGATTATCTCTTCATCCCGGCTCCTATTCATGGGTGGGATATATTAGGCAGCAAGTGAAAATTTTTCCTCAAAGTTGATGTTTTAGAAGCAGGAAAAATGGGCAACAAAAACGATTTGAGTGAGTTTGACAAGAGGCAAAATTGTGATGGCTAGACGACTGGGTCAGAGCATCTCCAAAACTGCAGCTCTTGTGGGGTGTTCCCGGACTGCAGTGGTCAGTATCTATCAAAAGTGCTCCAAGGGAGGAACAGTGGTGAACCAGCGACAGGGTCATGGGCGGCAAAGGCTCATTGATGCACGTGGGGAGCGAAGGCTGGCCCGTGTGGTCCGAACAAACAGACGAGCTAGTGTAGGTCAAATTGCTCAAGAAGTTGAATGCGTGTGCGTCGCTTACCTGGGGAACACATGGCACCAGGATGCACTATGGGAAGAAGGCAAGCCAGCGGAGGCAGTGTGATGCTTTGGACAATGTTCTGCTGAGAAACCTTGGGTCCTGCCATCCATGTGGATGTTACTTTGACACGTACCACCTAACTAAGCTTTGTTGCAGATCATGTACACCCTTTCATGGAAACGGTATTCCCTGGTGGCTATGGCCTCTTTCAGCAGGATAATGTGCCCTGCCACAAAGCAAAAATGGTTCAGGCATGGTTTGAGGAGCACAACAACGAGTTTGAGGTTTAGTCTTGACCTCCAAATTCTCCAGATCTCAATCCAATAGAGCATCTGTGGGATTTGCTGAACAAACAAGTCCGATCAATGGAGGCCCCACCTAGCAATTTACAGGACTTAAAGGATCTGCTGCTAATCTCTTGGTGCCAGATACCACAGCACACCTTCAGGCGCATTATGTGTTATGCCTGGTCAGTGTATATACCTCCATACAGAAAATGTGTTATCTCATATTTTATTTATTTTAATTTGGGTAATTTGATTACAATAGCTTATACAGAGGGAGGGGAGGCTTTGTTTGAATTAGTTTGAACTAAATTTACAAAAAAAATAAACAGTCAGTAATAAAATAAGAACAAATAATCAAATTATAGCACAAATAAAAAGCATTCAAATAAAGAGACAATAAACAATATAAAATAAACATGGCTTTACTTTTTTCAGGTGTGTCTAACAAAAGTATTCAGATCAGAAATACTACAGAAATTAATGTGAAGACCATCCAGGAATACAGATTAATACTTACAATTAAAGTTACAAAAGTTATTCAGTCAAGATGAGCAAGTGATTTTCTCTGTCTTTTGCTCAACATGACAGATTAGGCTGCTGTCACTTTAAGGACCCTATCATACACTTGGTGCAATGCGGCGCCTGGCATGACACAAGTGTTTTTTTTGTTAGTTTCAACCTGACATAGTTATCATTTTCACCTCCAGAAAACACGTTGTTTAAATAGCAAATGCACTCGCGCCCATCTGTTCACCCATGGTCTGAAAACCAGGTGTGTTCAGGTTCAATTGTTGGTGTGTTGCTGTTTTGAGGAACTGAAAACGACTGCGCCATTGACCAACAAAAACCTGATCTAAAGTCAATAGCGCAGTATTTTTGTAATTTAAAGGGCGTGTTAGTAATGTGTGCCTATAGGCGGTGCACAACGCACATACTTATTACATACTTATTTCTTATTACACACACAGGGACGCGCAGCAGCAAACAAACATTAAATAAATATTAAAAATAAAACGATTCCTCTCTGGAGAAGGGTTCAGTTTTTCCGCTCGCAAATTCTGCCATGTAAATAGCGACTCCACCATGGTGCAAGCACAACTGGCTTTTAAAGGGAATGGGAGATGAGACTCTGATTGGTTTATTGCACATAAACCAATGACTAATTAAAAAACTAGAACCCTTATGGACCATGTGCCTGGCGTGTCGACCGTGTTTTCCGTCATTAAACTAGCGAAAGTGGATTCAGACACCTGAGCCATGTGATTCAGACCATGCGCTCAGATCGTTAAAATAGGGAAATGTATGCACAGATCCAATATACTGTTACACAACATGCATTTTCTCTCAACTATTTATATTCCAAAACTGAATGTATTTATTATTTGAATACTTGGCAAGACGGCCATTTTTACATAATTTTGTATGTATTCGACCATTTAAGCACAATAAGGACAAAAATAAGCAGTTTGAAAGCATCACTTATATAGATTAGGGGTTCACACACTCTTTGTGTGAACTCGAAGCCTGTGGGAATGACAAAAATTCAAACACTATTAAACCATAGCGAATGGGACGAGTGAGTGACAGGAGGCGGGTGTGTGTCTGTTCAGAGAGTGAATGCGCAGCTGGTATCGTTATATCAATACTGCAGAAAAGGAGTATTGGAACCGTTTCAGATATTTCAGTATTAAAACATATCGAAATATCTATATATTTGACCACACTAGTCTTTAATGTCTCTGACTTCAATAACTGCATATTAACGGCTCTCATTCACAGCTGTCACGTTTTATGTTTTAATTGCTCTTCTGATCCATCTCTCACAGTGACTTCACAATCTGCTTTAGGAATATTGCAGATATTGTTTGTTTTAGTGTAGTGTGTCATTGTGCCCCTTCTTTTTTTCTTACAGATTGCTGTGTGTCATGAGTTGTACAACACTATCAGAGACTATAAGGATGATCAGGGCAGGATGCTGTGTGAACTCTTCATCAGAGCACCAAAGAGAAGGTCAGTCACACATAAGAATTCTAACCAGTTATGCAGTTTTACTGTCATTGAATATCTTAAACTTAAACAGTTTTAACATCACAATGGATAAGACATGCAATGCGTCCCTACAGGAACCAGCCGGATTACTATGACGTGGTGTCCCAGCCCATTGACATGATGAAGATCCAGCAGAAGCTGAAGATGGAGGAGTATGATGACGTTGAGCAGCTCACAGCTGACTTTCAGCTCCTATTCAACAATGCCAAGACATACTACAAAGTGCGTATATAGCTTTCATTACTGGTACATTTTAAAATATATTAAAATAGAAAACAGTTCTTTTAAACTGTAATAATAGTTCTGTATTTTAGTCCAAATAAATGCAGAATTGGTAAGCGTAAGGTACATCTTTCAAAAACATTTAATCTTAATCATTCTAAACTTTTGAGTGGTTGAATATATATATACACTCAAAGGATTATTAGGAACACCTGTTCAATTTCTCATTAATGCAATTATCTAATCAACCATTCACATGGCAGTTGCTTCAATGCATTTAGGGGTGTGGTCCTGGTCAAGACAATCTCCTGAACTCCAAACTGAATGTCAGAATGGGAAAGAAAAGTGTTTTAAGCAATTTTGAGCATGGCATGGTTGTTGGTGCCAGACGGGCTGGTCTGAGTATTTCACACACAACCATTTTTAGGGTTTACAAAGAATGGTGTGAAAAGGGAACAACGTCCAGTATGCGGCAGTCCTGTGGGCGAAAATGCCTTGTTGATGCTAGAGGTCAGAGGAGAATGGGCCGACTGATTCAAGCTGACACGCACAACCTTGAGGCGGATAGGCTACAACAGCAGAAGACCCCACCGGGTACCAATCATCTACACTACAAAAGGAAAAAGAGGCTACAATTTGCACGAGCTCACCAAAATTGGACAGTTAAAAATGGGAAAAATGTTTCCTGGTCTGATGAGCCTCGATTTCTGTTGAGACATTCAGATGGTAGAGTCAGAGTTTGGCGTAAACAGAATGAGAATGGATCCATCATGCCTTGTTACCACTGTGCAGGCTGGTGGTGGTGGTGTAATGGTGTGGGGATGTTTTCTTGGCACACTTTAGGCCCCTTAGTGCCTTAGTAATTGGGCATTGTTTAAATGCTACGGCCTACCTGAGCATTGTTTCTGACCATGTCCATCCCTTTATGACCACCATGTACCCGTCCTCTGATGGCTACCTCCAGCAGGATAATGGACCATGTCACAAAGCTCGAATCATTTCAAATTGGTTTCTTGAACATGACAATGAGTTCACTGTACTAAAATGGCCTCCACAGTCACCAGATCTCAACCCAATAGAGCATCTTTGGGATGTGGTGGAATGGGAGCTTCGTGCCCTGGATGTGCATCCCACAAATCTCCATCAACTCCAAGATGCTATCCTATCAATATGGGCCAACATTTCTAAAGAATGCTTTCAGCACCTTGTTGAATCAATGCCACATAGAATTAAGGAAGTTCTGAAGGCGAAAGGGGGTCAAACACAGTATTAGTATGGTGTTCCTAATAATCCTTTAAGTGAGTGTATATTAAATATATTTATATTTTGTTTCAGTTAATAAGTGTCATGAATAGGTTTGACAATATGAAATTGAAATATTGATGTTCCTTGTATTATTGGTATATCTACCAAATTGTTTAAAAAAGAAATTCACAAATTCAAATTGAAAAAAATACACTGAAACCTCTTTTCCTGTGCAGCCAGAAACTCCGGAGTTCAGAGCGGCTTGTAAACTGTGGGATCTGTACATTCGCACCAAAAATGAGTTTGTGCAGCGAGGGGACTATGATGAAGATGATGACGATGACGACACACAGGAAAACCCTGGAGGGGCCACAGAGGAGGAGGTCAGGGGCCACAGATCTTGACTGTCATGTTGTATCTGTCACCAGAGATGATTTGGGCCTATTCACATGTGCACAGACTAATTAATTCTGGTTTGTTTTGTTTGTGCAGTCTATCTCAAGCCTTAAGGAAGTTCTGGGGCAGCTTCTGGATGCTGCGCTGACTTACACAGAACATGGGCGTCTCATTAGTGAACTTTTCCAGAGACTTCCCTCTAAAGTGGTAGTTGTCTCAGTTTCATTTGAGTACATACACAAACATATCATATTATTATTTAAACATTTAAACATTGTTTTTCAGCAATATCCAGATTATTATGCTATTATTAAAGAACCAATAGATCTGAAGACCATTGCGCACCGAATACAGGTATCTTATTATTATGATCACATTCTATTACAGCTTATCACCATTTATTATCAATTTAAACTGAAGTTTTTGTCTTTTTCCCCCTAGATGTGCTACTATAAAAGTGTAAACCATATGGCTAAAGACATTGACTTGTTAGTCAAAAATGCCAAAACCTACAATGAGCCCGGATCACAAGTGTTTAAAGTAATGTGTCACCGAAATTCTGTTTATATTTTGTATACAATTTATATAATATCTTAAACATGCATGTTGTCATTTTCTAATACACGTATAATGCCATATATGTATACAGTACATAAAATGTAAATTCATGAATTTCCAGGATGCAAACACCATCAAAAAGATCTTTGCACAGAGAAAACTGGAGCTTGAACACGCCGAACCTGTTAAAAGTAGCATCAGGATCAGGTACGTTATGTTATTGATTACATATTATCATAACATACTTAGTTAGTTATTTTAGCTTAAGTATATAGGATAGAGTAGAATAGAATAGAATAAAATAAAATAGAATAATTGGTAACACTTTACAATAAGGTTTTCATTAGTTAACTTGAACTGATAATGAACTGCACTTCTACAGCCTTTCACAAAAAAAAAAAATTATTGCATTCAACTTTTTAAGTTAACTCAACTAATTCCCTCCACTTAAAACCAACCTAAATACTTTTGTTCATCTAATGAGTAAAGGTAGTCTTTTGAACTTAAAACTTCTTGTCAAGACAACTAAACAATGTTTAGCAATGCCAGCAATGTTACAATACTTGATTAATTTTCAACGTTAACTACACGACGAGCATCATTGCCTCTTAGAATTAGAGGCACACAGTTTACCCATTTCACCCGGGCAAATAAGTTGCAATGAGAAGCACATATAGCTTAATACCTCAAGTGTCTCATGTCAACACAAATCTCAAACATGGTGATGATCAACAATTGTAATTCAGTAAAACTATAAACTCTGAAACATATGACATCTAAATAACAGTGACAGCAGCAGCAGCATAAATGAAGCCGGTTGATAATTGTAACAGTAGTTTTACAGTATGCAGCATTTATTTTAACTTTTGGCTTTATAATATTTGCATTGCGTCCACATAATTTTACAATTGCACCGTTTTGATATAGTAATAAATGAAATAAAAAGTACCAAAAGGTATCATTGTTTTTTCATCATTTTTTAAGGTATGTACCCACAGTACTATGTGGGCTTTAACATAATGAATCGTTTTTTTCTACAAACAAAAACATTTATATTCTGTAAAGTATGACTTATTGTTTTGTTTTCAGGAACAGAAGGTTTGCACAAGGAGACAGACTGTCCTCCATCACTACTGCTCTACAATACGGCTCAGAGAGTGAAGAGGATGCCATACTAACTGGTACTACTGTTGAACACATCAATATAATATGTTATAATTTGTATTCATTTCTTATAATTGTCATATATACACTAGTCAGATGACTGTTCCCATGTTCCTAAGGCTCTGTTCATTACGATGAAGGCGAATCAGAGGCAGAGAGCCTCCACTCCAGCATGGACATGTGCAACCCCATCTTCCAGATGTATGAGGCAGTGCGGGGCGGCAGAAACAACCAGGGACAGCTCCTAGCCGAGCCGTTCTTTCAGCTACCCTCCAGGAAAGACTACCCCGACTACTTCCATCAAATCAGCCATCCAATCTCCCTCCAGCAGATAAGGTGCAGTAGAACAGCATCGCAGCATGTGCTTCAGTTTGGAACAGATGATGACAGGTATTGTATCTCTCCTCAGGAGTAAGATGAAGAACAATGAGTATGAAAGTGTGGAACAGATAGATACAGACCTCAACCTGATGTTTGAGAATGCGAAGCGCTACAACGCTCCCAACTCTCAACTCTACAAGCGCGTGCTAAAGTTGCAGCATATATTGCAGGTAATACACTGTAAATCCATTCCACTCAGTGACATGTTATAAATTACTTGCCCTGCACATAACACACCCTCATGTCATTCCAAACCTATAAGACCTTCCTTCATCTTCATAACACAAATTAAGATATTTTTGATGAAATCCCAGAGTGGCCCTTCAGGACTGGAATTGCCCACCCCTGATTTATATGATATATAATAAACACATCCAGTTCCATCTAGAAAGAACATAATTGCTTTTTGTCTTTACTTTATGTTTGGGTTTACGTGTGTCTGCAGATGAAGAGGAAGGAACTGATGAGGAGAGTTGATGAAGATGGTGACAGTATGCTCTCATCCACTCTTTCTGATGGCGGCAGCATCAAGCGCAAAAGGTACATTTACAACATTAGTATAAGTTTGGCACTTATGGCACTACGCGGTTCAGTACATAGTGTATAGTGCGTCTTTTGGGATGCAACTATAGTCTTAAACATTGACACTTTGCAAGGGTGGCAGTTGTTTTAGGCCTTAATGTGTCATCTCTTGCAGCCATAAGAAGAACACAAAGAAAAACCGCATGAAGGCTCTGTACGCTACTGTGGCAGAGGCTCGGGAGATGGGCACAGGGCGGAGACTCTGCGACCTCTTCATGGTCAAGCCCTCAAAAAAAGACTACCCAGACTACTACAAGATTATACTGGAACCAATGGACCTGAGGACCATAGAGCACAACATCCGCTCCGACAGATACCCCAGTGAGGACTCCATGATGGAGGACATGAAGCTGATGTTCCGTAATGCACGTCACTACAATGAAGAAGGCTCACAAGTGAGTTTAAGGGTCACTAATAAGCTTGGAAAGACGGTATAGAGCAGGGGTGCCCAATCCTGTTTCTAGAGATCTGATCAAACCAGAATCTGAACCAGCTAATTGAGATCTTCAGGAGCACTTGATAAGTACAGACAGCTGTGTTGAGCAGGTAGGCTGCGTTCTAGACGAGGTTGGACGTGGGAATATCCCAAATTAAATGTCCCACTTCAGACCTCAGTGAATTCCAGGCAATCAGACGATACATTCAGATGCACAACAAGAGCATGTCGTGTTTTTGTGTAAATTATGGCAAAAACAGAATAACAACAACATGAAATCACTTTAAAATCAGCTGACTAAAAGCAAAAACAAAGGTATTAATACATAAACTTAGAGGGTTAGTTCACCCAAAAATGAAAATTACCCTATGCTTTACTCACCCTCAAGACATCCTAGGTGTATATGACATTCTTCTTTCAGACGAATACAGTTGGAGATATATTAAATAATATCCTGGCTCTTCCAAGCATTATAATGGCAGTGGAAAAAAAAAGTGGATCCATCCATCATAAAAGATATCCACATGGTTCCGGGGGGTTAATAAAGTCTTTCTGAAGCAGAGGCCATGTGTTTGTGAAAGAAAAATATCCATATTTAAAACGTTAAAAGTTGAAATAACTAGCTTCCGGCAGACAGTCTACGCAAGTCGGCTTACGGCAAAAGAGTAACCCCTGACTCGATGTAGGAGTAGCCTAAGCTTTGACGCCTCTCACGGATAGGGTTGGGCAACAAACTCAAGCTCCTTTTCTCTTATATTGAAATCCTCCAAAATTTCTCTTTAAAAATTCTTGTTTTAAACTTCTAATTCGTGACTGATGTTTTGTTTTGCTCTATCCTATGCGCTTCTGTGCTCGTCAATACGTCAGGTCAAGGGCTACTCTTTCACTGTAATCAATCAATGCGTTCGGCTGTCTGCCGGAAGCTAGTTATTTTAGTTTATAAAGTTTTAAATGTGGATATTTTTCTTACACAAATGAATCACTTCGCTTCAGAAGGAATTTATTGACCCCCTTCCGGAGCCATGTGGATAACTTTTATGATGGATGGATGCAACTTTTTGAGGGTGAGTAAATCATGGGTTAATTATTTTTACATTTTTACGTGTATTAACCCTTTAATGTCAAATGTTAAAGTTTTTTGTTGTTTTTTTACATTTATGCTCATTGGAAGCAGGACAATATCTTGGAAGTGACGTGAAATGATGCGTCTTTCTAAGGTTGGGGTTGATCGATGTACCCCGAGTTCACAGGTCGCATGTCTGACTTTGAGTGGCATTCCAGACATTATTTCCAAGAACGAGGTGGGAAAAATCCCATTTCTGTGCCGTCTGGAACACAGCAGTATATCTCTAGGAACAGGATTGGGCAGTATAAAGATGGCTCAGTAAATGAGCATGAACATTAGCTTTCTGGAGAACTGTCATAGGTCTTATAAATACGAACTGCTCTGCTGTTTCATGACTAGCTTGTTATTTGGTTTGACTCTAGGTTTACAATGACGCCAACATTCTGGAGAAGATATTAAGAGAAAAACGAAGGGAACTCGGACCCCCGCCAGATGACGATGATATCGTTTCACCCAAGCTGAAAATTAGTATGTTTAGAAAGCAGTTTTTTTATCAGAAAAATTTTATCAGAAAAAAATGTGTTTAAGGACACAAAAGTGGATACAGGAAATTGAGACAGAGCGCAACATGTCATATTACTCTGAGAACTATGCCTACTGGAGGGGAACATAATTGGCGACAGGATATGCTAAAATATAATATATGAAACTGACATTTGGATATTGTCAGTGACAAAATGTTTACTGTACACATAGGCATACTGAGTGTCAGGATCCCACAATTAACCCATTCTTCCTGCTGATGCTTCACGTCTTATTGCCTGTATCCACGTTTTTCTCTCGTTTTTTGGGGGTCAACAGCTTATAAAAATGTAGTTCTGGGTTCTGTAGCTTGTTTGCTGTACACCCTGTCACATAGCAGAGTGTACTCACACTAGGCGCTATGAACTGTGCCTGAGTGTGTTTGAACCCCAAAGCCCAGTTTGTTTGACAAGTGTGAGCGCTCCGCTCCGTGCCCTGAGGCACTCGGGCACGGTACAAGGCAACCGTGTCTAGTGCGAGTACACCTTTAGACATTGTTCTGTTTTCTGTTATAAGTCAGAAATTACAAGGAGGCCGTTTCACGCAATACAAAGTCAATGGAGAGGGTTGGATTGTGCCATCCAGTGTTGGTTACGTCGCTTCACTGGCATTCACAAATTGTCTCCCGTGGCCTCATGGGATAGTAAAGTGTCCATTGTATGCACATGTGAATTTGAACATTCTCCTTTTGTCACATACTGTTTTTCGCCTAATATATATTAGGGATGTATGCAATTTCAGATGCAGCCAATATCCTGCTTTTTATAGGTAGTTCCACCCAAACTCATGCCATTGGTTGAATTGGACCATACAAACAAATTGTGAAAGAGCCTCAGATCCATAATATTTATTTCTGTCAACCTTCAAAAATTTGTAGTTGTTGTAGTTTGGGTTAAAGAAAAAACTTCTGACTGACCATGTGCCACTGTCTTTCCAGGGAAGAGTGGCATCTCTCCTAAAAAGTCTAAGTACCTGACCCCTCTGCAACAGAAACTCAATGAGCTCTATGAGGCAGTGAAGAACTACACCGACAAGCGCGGACGGCGCCTCAGCACAATCTTCCTCCGTCTTCCATCCCGTGCTGAGCTTCCAGACTACTATGTTGCCATCAAGAAACCCATAGACATGGAGAAGGTCAAGAGCCACATGCTGGCCAACAAGTACCAGGATGTTGATGCTCTGGTGGAAGACTTAGTCTTGATGTTCAACAACGCTTGCACCTACAACGAACCTGAATCGCTGATCTACAAAGATGCATTGGTGCTTCACAAAGTGCTTTTGGAGACTAGGAGAGACTTGGAGGGAGGCGACGACGCTCATGTCCCAGATGTTGCACGGCTCATCCAGGAGCTCATTCGCAATCTTTTCGTCTCAGTGCTTGGCCACCAGGACGACGAGGGGCGCTGCTATAGTGACTCACTAGCGGAGATTCCAGCTGTTGATCCCAACAATTCCGATAAGACTCCACTGAACTTTGAGATCATCAGAGCTAAGGTGGATAAGGGCCGTTATAAGAGACTAGATGTGTTCCAGGACCATATGTTTGAAGTTTTGGAGAAAGCCAGACGTCTACACAGGTGATGCTCTTCATGTAGTCATTCTGTCTAGGGGCTTTTGTACCTGGGGAGGTAAAGAGTTGGTTTGCACGATACCAAATGTTTAAATTGTGTCGTAGGACGGACTCTGAGATCTTTGAGGATTCTGTGGAGCTCCAGCAGTTCTTCATCCGGATCAGAGATGAGCTGTGTAAGAACGGAGAGATTCTGCTGACGCCCGCCCTCAGTTACACCACTAAACACCTGCACAGCGATGTGGAGAAAGAGAAGAAGGAGAAGCTGCCTAAAGAATATGAGGAGGATAAACTCAAGAGAGAAGAAGAGAAAAAAGGTACTGTTCCTTTAGGATTCAGTCCAGTTTTTAAATTGATTTATGATTTATCAACCTTTATCAACCATCACAATTTTGGTAGTCACTCCTTTATTCTATACACACAAAACATGTAGGAGAACTCCGTCCTGTGTTCAAACACAGTTCTTGCCCCCTAAACTTTACACTAATTCTAGTGTAATTTCTAATTGTTATGTTTTGTGGTGTAGATGGCTTGATATTTTTAATCTTTTCACATTGATCTGCAGAGGCTGAGAAGAGTGAGGACACAGCAGGTGGCGGGTGGCAGGGAGTCCTTCAACGCAACTACAGCCAGGACTGCAGCTTCAAGGACAACATGTACCATGTGGGAGACTATGTTTATGTAGAGCCCACAGAACCAAACCTGCAGCCGCACATCGTCTGCATAGAGCGCCTCTGGCAGGACGATGCAGGTATTACATTTATAAATCATTAAATAGATGCTGTCAACATATACACCGATCAGACTTAACATTATGACAGGTGAACCGAATAACACTGATTATCTCTTCATCAGGGAACCTGTTAGTGGGTGGGATATATTGTCCTCAAGTGAAATTTTTTTCCTCAAAGTTGATGTGTTAGAAGCAGGAAAAATGGCCAAGCGAAAGGATTTGAGTGAGTTTGATAAGGGCTAAATTGTGATGACTGGGTCAGAGCATCTCCAAAACTGCAGCTCTTGTGGGGTGTTCCCAGACTGCAGTGGTCAGTATCTATCAAAAGTGGTCCAAGGAAGGAACAGTGGTGAACCGGCGACAGGGTCATGGGCGGCCAAGGCTCATTGATGCACGTGGGGAGCAAAGGCTGGCCCGCGTGGTCCGATCAAACAGACGAGCTACTGTAGCTCAAATTGCTCAAGAAGTTAATGCTGGTTCTGATAGAAAGGTGTCAGAATACACAGTGCATCGCAGTTTGTTGCTTATGGGGCTGCATAGTCCAGTCAGGGTGCCCATGCTTGACCCCTGTCCACCGCCGAAAGCGCCAAAACGAAAGCGCCAAAACAGTGGGCATGTGAGCCCTTGGGTCCTGCCATCCATGTGGATGGCACTTTGACACATACCACCCACCTATGCATTGTTGCAGACTATGTAAACCTTTCAATGGAAACGGTATTCCCTGGTGGCTAGTGGCCTCTTTCAGCAGGATAATGAACCCTAATGAGTTCAGGAATGGTTTGAGGAGCAAAACAACGAGTTTGAGGTGTTGACTTGGCCTCCGAATTCCCGAGATCTCAATCCAATCGAGCATCTGTGGGATGTGCTGAACAAACAAGTCTGATCCATGGAGGCCCCACCTTGCAACTTATAGGACTTACAGGATCTGCTACTAAGATTTTGGTGCCAGACACCACAGCACACCTTCAGGGGTCAAGTGGAGTCCATGCCTCGACGGGACAGGGCTGTTTTGGCAGCAAAAGGGAGATCAACACAATATTGGTCATAATGTTATGCCTGATCGGTGTATGTGAGTTATGCATATAACTGAGTTGTTTCATAACACTATTGATTGAGAATATACAGTACTGTTAAAAATGTGGGGGTCAGTAAGATTTTGTTTTAGAAAGAAGGAAATTGATACTTTGATTCAGCAAGGATGCATTCAATTTATCAAAAGTGACCGAAAAGGCAATGTTACAAAAAACATGTATCATGAAAAAAGTATCATGGGTTCCACAAAAATAATAAGCAGCACAGCTGTTTTCAACATTAATAGTAATCTGAAGTGTTTCTTGAGCAGCAAATCAGCATATTAGAATGATTTCTGAAGGTATTTTGAAAGATATTTTAAAATAGAAGTGTTATTTGAAGTTGTAATTATATTTCACAATATTATTGTTTTTACTGTATTTTTTATCAGGCTTCCAAAACATAAAAAAAATTTTACCGACCCCAAACTTTTAAACAGTAGTGGATTTATTTAACTACGTGTATGTATCTCTTCATGAAGGAGAGAACTGGCTTTATGGCTGCTGGTTCTACAGACCCAACGAAACATTTCATCTTGCTACACGCAAATTTCTCGAGAAAGAAGTTTTCAAAAGTGACTATTACAACAAAATTCCCGTCAGTAAAATAATGGGGAAATGTGTCGTCATGTTTGTGAAGGTAATATCATTCAGCAATGAGTCCAAAACATTCCCAATAAAACAAAATACATTTTTACATTAATAGTACATTTTAAAAACATTACAAATCTGTTCGGATAAAACCGCTTATTTCAGGAGTATTTCAAGCTTCAGCCTGACAGCTTCCGACCTGAAGACGTCTTTGTCTGCGAGTCTCGTTATTCTGCTAAAACCAAGTCCTTCAAAAAGATCAAGATGTGGACGATGCCCCTGAGCTCAGTGAAGTTCGTCATTCGTGAAGTACCCTTGCCTGTGGTTCGTGTGGCCTCCATGTTTGCACCCAAACAGGACAGTGAAAAGCCTCCTGAGGTGGCAGAGGATGGCAAAGCTGTATCATCTATCATTGATAAGGTAAGACATACACTGCCCCAAAAAAAAAAAGAAATGAATTGAAAGTCTTTGGTATGTGCTGGAGGAGACTTGACAGAGTGCTGGACTCTTGCATTGTCAATACAAGATCTTGACCAAAAATGTATGCACCTCTTGATACACCTCTTTGTATGCACCTCTTGATACATTTCCCAGCACTCTGTAAATTCTCCTCAAGCACATCCCAAAAACTTTCAATGAATTTCTGATGAACCTTGACATTATCATCCTGGAATATGACCATGATGTGTGTAGCTTTTCATTTCTTAAACAACCGGTTGTTTAAGAAATGAAAAGCTACACACTACATCAATTAGGGTTAGAAGAACTAATGCCAAAACATATATAGTGAGGAAAATAAGTATTTGAACACCCTGCTATTTTGCAAGTTCTCCCGCTTAGAAATCATGGAGGGGTCTGAAATTGTCATGGTAGGTGCATGTCCACTGTGAGAGACATAATCTAAAAAAATTACCAGAAATCACAATGTATGATTTTTTAAACTATTTATTTGTATGATACAGCTGCAAATAAGTATTTGAACACCTGAGAAAATCAATGTTAATATTTGGTACAGTAGCCTTTGTTTGCAAGAGGTCAAACGTTTCCTGTAGTTTTTCACCAGGTTTGCACACACTGCAGGAGGGATTTTGGCCGACTCCTCCACACAGTTCTTCTTTAGATCAGTCAGGTTTCTGGCCTGTCACTGAGAAACACAGAGTTTGAGCTCCCTCCAAAGATTCTCTATTGGGTTTTGGTATGGAGACTGGCTTGGCCACGCCAGAACCTTGATATGCTTCTTACAGAGCCACTCCTTGATTATCCTGGCTGTGTGCTTCGGGTCATTGTCATGTTGGAAGACCCAGCCTCAACCCATCTTCAATGCTCTAACTGAGGGAAGGAGGTTGTTCCCCCAAATCTTGCAATATATGGCCCCGGTCATCCTCTCCTTAATACAGTGCAGTCGCCCTGTCCCATGTGCAGAAAAACACCCCCAAAGCATGATGCTACCACCCCCATGCTTCACAGTTGGATGGTGTTCTTGGGATGGTACTCATCATTCTTCTTCCTCCAAACACGTTTACTGGAATTATGACCAAAAAGTTATATTTTGGTCTCATCTGACCACATGACTTTCTCCCATGACTCCTCTGGATCATCCAAATGGTCACTGGCAAACTTAAGATGGGCCTGGACATGTGCTGGTTTAAGCAGGGGAACCTTCCGTGCCATGGATGATTTCAAACAATGACGTCTTAGTGTATTACCAACAGTAACCTTGGAAACAGTGGTCCCAGCTCTTTTCAGGTCATTGACCTGTTCTGGGCTGATTTCTCACCTTTCGTAGGATCATTGAGACCCCACGAGGTGAGATCTTGCTTGGAGCCCCAGTCCGAGGGAGATTGACAGTCATGTTTAGCTTCTTCCATTTTCTAATGATTGCTTCAACAGTGAACCTTTTTTCACCAAGCTGCTTGGCAATTTCCCCGTAGCCCTTTCCAGCCTTGTGGAGGTGTACAATTTTGTCTCTAGTGTCTTTGGACAGCTCTTTGGTCTTGGCCATGTTAGTAGTTGGATTCTTACTGATTGTATGGGGCTAACGACCTAACGACCTCAAACAGGTGCATCTAATTTAGGATAATAAATGGAGTGGAGGTGGACATTTTAAAGGCAGACTAACAGGTCTTTGAGGGTCAGAATTCTAGCTGATAGACAGGTGTTCAAATACTTATTTGCAGCTGTATCATACAAATAAATAGTTAAAAAATCATATATTGTGATTTCTGGATTTTTTTTTAGATTATGTCTCTCACAGTGGACATGCACCTACGATGACAATTTCAGACCCCTCCATGATTTCCAAGTGGGAGAACTTGCAAAATAGCAGGGTGTTCAAATACTTATTTTCCTCACTGTAACATGCTAGAAACGTAATAATCACTGCAATAATGATACAATCATAGCATGCCTATTAAGCAAATCCAAACTGTGACTTTTTTTGGCAAAGCAGTGCATATTGACATATATTGAATATCTTTGACACATGCTGCATGACCATCAATCTGTGCCATCAGGAGAGGGAGGACGTTACCATGGAGATCAGTAATGGCGAGCCAGGCTGCCAGTACTATGAGCAGCTCTGCTACAACGACATGTGGCTGAAAGTGGGAGACTGCGTCTACATCCGCTCTCATGGGCTTGTACGGAACCGTGTGGGCAGGTAGGGCACCGACGCTGAGACGCAGTGTCGCTCGTGTAGTTCCAAACCAGTGAAAAAAGGAGATATTTAGCCGAATATTTGTGCTGCCTTTTCCATAAAATGAAATCAAATGGGAACGGAAGAGATTACTGATAGGCTTTTAAAAAAGAAAAAAATCCTTAGCTGAATTTCAAAGCTGCTACAAAAATGACTTTCGACTTTGAGGACCTTGATAGAAATGTAGTACGATATTTGTCTTTTGTAGTGAAGTTAAAGTCATAAGTTTCCTGAAAAAATAATACTCAACTAAATACAGATACTCAAAAAAATTTACTTACATACAGTACTCAAGTAAATTTACTTAGTTACTGTCCACCTCTCCAGTAGACCTGCTGAAGAAGATGTTACAGGTACATGAAAAGTAGCAACACACTTCAGGGAAAGAGAGAGTTAAGATAAAATAAAATAAGATAATTAAAAGGAAAAGGGAAGTGAAGGTGCAGTTCAAGAGAGAACCTTTAATTATTTTGCACCGCCTCAGCATAAGGATTTAAACCTTTTTTATGTGGTGGCCACACAAAAAATATGGTTCTCTATGGTTCCACAATTTGTTGTGGGTGTATGGGATGGCCTGGATGGGTGTGATATTTCCCGGCCTGAAATTTTGTCCCAGTCCGGCCCTGGTCACAAGAGACACCGTTAAACTACCTTACGTCTCAAACAACTAAGAGCTCTAACCTGTATCCCCTGACTTCTGCAGATTCATTTCGACATTGATAGTGTTGCCATTGAAATGCATAAATTCGAGTCACAAACCGCTCCGAGTATAACATCACAGGTTTCCATCTCTTCCAAATGACAGTAGTCGTAGTGTGAACGCAGCATAAGCTGGTTGTTTTGGTTCAGGAGGAACGGTTGTGGTCTGTCTTAACTCTGCAGAGCATGAAACACGCTGATGACGTGACAGGCAGATAGGACATTGTATCATTAATATCCATATAAACACATTTAGACCACTTAACTTAGAGTTTGCTATCAGACCTGCATCAGAAAAAAATGCTTCTGGAACAAATCAGCTACCCTGCCTTTAATGTTGCCTAGGACTCCCGCTTGTTTTTTTGTTTGTACTTACTGTAGCTATAGATTCTAAATCTCAACTGCCACTTCCTAACATGCCAATAACAAAAAGACCAGCAAACTTGGATTCATGACAGTACCTCCTGATTTATGAATGATTTTGTCTTGTAATAGGATAGAGAAGATGTGGGTGCGTGACGGAGCTGCCTATTTTTTCGGGCCCATCTTCATCCATCCCGAGGAGACTGAACATGAACCTACTAAGATGTTCTACAAGAAGGAAGTGTTCCTCAGTAACCTGGAAGAATCCTGCCCTATGACCTGTATTGGAGGTAACAGTATTTTGGCTGGCCTCGAAGTTAAGTTCCATCATTACAGTATTACTGAGTGCTTTCAAGAACATTGACTGAAGGATATTTTCATTAAAGGGTCTATTATTACATGAAGTGATTTGTTAGTTTTCCCGATTAAATCTTATCACCATGTCTTCTCCCACATCTGGACTGCTTTGTTGTCCTCAGGGAAGTGTACAGTGTCTTCTTTCAAAGATTTCCTGTCATGCCGGCCAACTGAAATGCCGGAGGAGGATGTGTTGCTGTGTGAGAGCCGCTACATCGAGAGTGAGAAGCAAATGAAGAAGTTTAAAGGGCTGAAGCGTTTCTCTCTGTCTGCCAAAGTAGTCGAGGATGAAATCTATTACTTTCGGTCAGTTGCTTCATTCTTAAAAACTCCTGAAGTAATCCAAAGAAAAATATAACTTGATTTACATAGAAAACAGACTTTAGTGAATAGCATTGGGGTTGCCCAAAATTGAACATTGGACTCATGCTTCTGGTTATCTCTGTCAGAAAGCTCATAGTGCCTCAGAAGGAGCCGTCTCCACTGCTGGATAAGAAGATCGAGGAGTTGGAGGCCAAGTTTGCGGACATGACGGATGAAGAGCTGGAGGATTTGGGTGATGATGATGGAGACGGTTCTGATGCTCACGGCATGCCGCAGCTTCAGACTCAGCTGACCGGCGACATGGACATGCTGCATTATGCACCCCCGCAGGTCTGCAGTCCGCTGTCGTTGAATGAAAATCATTGTTTGTGCTTGTGCAAGAGCAATAGGAATAGCAGTAGGTGACCCTCAATGATTTAAACCGCTGATCTCAGAAGGGATCTTTGTATTATTTTGTAACTGGCTGCATTGTTTAATAATCAGTAGTCTCGAGGAGCGAGAGTTTTCATTATTTTGCAACTTATTCTGGTCAAAAACCACAATTCTGGCCATTTTGGGGACATGTATACTGGTCATTTTTAGATTAAGGGCCAGATTTACTAAACGGGGCAATTACCGTGAGAGCGCTATTATGTAATGACCAACACATTTTACCAAGACTGTCTCAAATTAGTTTCTGGTTTAACACATGCTTTTTTGGGGCGGTAAATAATGGCACAAATACCAGTAACTTGACGATTGCAAACCTTAGTAAATCACCTTTTGATTTGATTAATTTGAATACTCTTCTCCCATTAATTTGGCGTTTAAAAGGGAAACTCCTACAAATGCATATGCAATAAGGACAGCCGCAAAAATAACTGTCCACGCCTTTTCAGCACTAATTTATCACTGCATGTCTTTAGTAAATCCTTACAGTCGGTTTTAACACTAAAATAGGGTTTGTGATTAGTAATATTTTGAAAATGACTCAAATAATGTCATAGCATTATGAAATTTAAAGCCGTCCGTGGTGAAAATCAAGTTATGAAAATCAAGCCGGGTATTTCTCTTTAAAACTTCAGTGAATCAAAGACAGTCTCAAAAACGTGTTTTGAAATCGCTGGTGTTTCTGACGTCACAAACTACCTTGTAACCAATCACATCAACATGTGGGCGGGCTTTAGCATATCATTAACTGTGCTCTGAAGCAGGGGAGTCTAAAGAGAAGCCAGGTTATCCTGGTATATTATTCTGTTGATAAAAGCGGCTACATTTAGCAATATAGCGGGTGAATTATGTATATGTATATCGATGTTATGAACTATATGCCTTTCTCCACTGATGTTCTATGATGTTCAAAGCGTTTCTAAGGATGCTGATTGTTTGGCAGCTGTCTGACTCTGAGATGATGAACGGGA
This sequence comes from Gobiocypris rarus, assembly GCA_023029165.1. NCBI lineage: Eukaryota > Metazoa > Chordata > Actinopteri > Cypriniformes > Gobionidae > Gobiocypris > Gobiocypris rarus. The sequence goes on along the minus strand of CM040931.1, from coordinate 28,581,581 downwards.
ACATGGTTTGTGTAACATTAGCAACACATTATGAGCTGTTTGATTACATAGTAAAGCCAAAGGCTAATCATATTAATTACCGTTATGTGTCTCTGACATTGTAGAGAGCGATACATAAAACACTTTACCATTCTGATACATTGACTTGTAGACGAGCCTGTATGACTGGGTTATTTGCATATTAATGAGTCAGCGAACAATTTAAGACTAATTGTAAAAGGCCTTTTATAAATCGATTCTCAAAAAGTTATAGGGGATATTTCCCCAAAAATGTAAATACTGTTATCATTTACTCACTCGAAATCCAGTCATTTCACTCTGTCAGGAATTTTGCATGATCACAGAAGATTTCCCCACGCGGATATTATTTGGTAATCGGATTTGCTGTGTTGACCAACAGAAGTGACTTCTTGGAAGTGTAAGCTGTGCTTCATACATCGCTACACTATTGACAACAACAACAGCAATTTTTTGATTATGTAATTTTGCTAATGTGGCTGCACCTTTAATCTGAATTACTTCCTTCTGTGGAACACAAAAGAAGATATTTTGAGAGTTTTGATGACCATTTACTTTTATATTGACAAAAAAAGGACATTTCTCGAAATATCATCTTTTGTGTTCTTCAGAAGAAAGTCTTACAGGTTTGGAATGACATGAAGATGAGAAAATGATGACAGTATTTCAATTTTTCTGTTATCGATCCCTTTAAGTCTTCATTTATGGAATGTTATGGCTTAATTCTCAAAATCTTATGGCTTTTTAATATAATTATTGTTATTATTTTAACATGGCACTAAAACAGCACCATAAATCTGAAATCAATGGTACCACAATAACAGTCCGGCTAGCCAAAAAGTGGTAGCTCAACTCCAGTGACTAGTTCTTCTGCGTAAATGCTCATGGTAGCAAATTGCTATGATGTAAAGCTGTCTACCCTGACCCCTTTAAGTTACATAGAATCTTATCAATCATATTAAAGCGAGGGATTAATTCGAATCTAAAGTACCACGAGCAGCCTTATGCATCCTGTCTAAGGCTGAGACTAGATGATCAGCAGCTCTTTTTTCCCACAGTCCACACCAAAGTCGATTAAGGGTTTGTCGAAGAAGGAGGGGGCAAAGAGGAAGATCAACATGAGTGGGTACATTCTCTTCAGCAGTGAGATGAGAGCTGTCATCAAGGCCCAGCACCCTGACTTCTCCTTTGGAGAACTCAGTCGACTGGTGGGCACAGAGTGGAGGAACCTCGAAGCCACCAAGAAAGCGGAGTACGAAGGTAAAGTGTCGACGTTTGCTATTCTTCGCAAAAGAAATTTGCCTGGAAATGGACAGTGATGCATGGGCTACGATGTCTTCATATCTTTTGTCGCCCATTCAGAGCGGGCAGCTAAGGTAGCGGAGCAGCAGGAGCGAGAAAGAGCGGCGCAGAACTCCCCAAGAGCAGGTACCCCAGTAGGGGCGCTCATGGGGGTAGTACCTCCCCCGACCCCCATGGGGATGCTTAGCCACAGCATGACTCCTATGGCAGGTAACCCCTCTCAGGTGTGGTGGACACACAGAGCTGCAATACGAAGCCTAACTGCTAACACACTTATCCCCAGTGCCATCTTCAGCCAGTTCATTCCTTTCGCTAAGCTGCCATGTTTTAATGTCTGTAATCTCAAAACTAACTTCTGTTCTCTGATGCATTTTGAATGCATCATGTCCTTGTCCTCCATCAAAGAGTTAATGCATGAACTGTAACAATCATGAAACTTTACTACCCCTTTTTCATTGGGATAGTGCTCAGCCATGGGTTCTGAGAACTTTTCTCAAAAATGATGGATTTTCCACTGACTTGAGAGCTGAATGAAAAAGAACAATTTAACGTCTTTGTGCTATCATAAGATGAATGCAAAAATTGATTTCACAAAACATATTTGTAAAATACTAAATATGACAGTATAACACAATTCATATGACAGAATAGTTTTAATATATCAATATCAGTTGATATTAGATATTTAATTATGCATGATAATTATCCTATTTTTACATGTAGATTATCTCATCCAATGCTCACTGAAAATGAAATGTTACTAATGCTACTAATTTAATAACACAGTTATATGTATCATAATAACCATTTTCAGACTGCATATTATAATGTTGTGATGCCTTAATTCACTTGTAGAATTCAAAATGTTTTAGTTTCAATTGAATTCATTTATATAGAATAGTATAGAATTTTAATATCAGCCATTTATCACATAACATAAAAAAAGATCAGAATCAGCCAAAATTTATTTTTTTGTGCAATCCAAAAATAATTGTTTATTTTTGTTAACTAAATCAAAATATTTTTATTTATTATTATATAAATATGACATGAAGAAAATGTAAAAGTTAAAAACTGAAATAAAGAAATTGAAGTAGTAAAATGAATAAAACTGAATTAAAAATACAGTTAAATAGAAATACATAACAAATGACTTTAACTTAAAAATGAAAGATAAAAAAATATTAATAAATACTAAATACTAAAATAGCTGCTGGAGTAGCTTTGCAGCTCAACAACGCTGTAGAAGAATGAAGCACTAGAACAAAGTTTACTTTACATACTTTATATGGTACTTACTTTACTATTATTACAGATTAAGCACAGCTCTGGTGCCCAGTTTGTGGAAAAGGGGTGTGTGTGTGTGTGTGTGTGTTTGTGTGTGTGTGTATGTTGGGTTTCACATTTCTAAATCAGCTGACTTGCTCTAATTGTAGTTCATTTTCTTTTTACACGTAGTGCATGAATTCATTCTCATAACTGCATGATATACTGATGCATGCATATGTTGTGTCGTCACCTTCCCCTTCCAAGGAAAAGGCATGCTGGGTAGTTACGGGCCACCCATGCTGCCCTTTCAGAGGCCTGTCGATGGCATGATTAACGTGGCCGGCATGCCTCCACATCCCATGGGGGTGCCTGCCTTACCACTCCACTTCCCGTGGGGTATGCCTGGCATGCCGTATCTAGGTAAGGACCACTTCACAGCCACACGTCCCCACTCGCAGTTGCTTCCTGTCTGCCTCTCCAATCCAAACAAGAGGGGCTACCTGTACCATAGAGCAAACTGTCTGCCCTGACCGAGACTGAACCAACTGAAGAGACTCCCAATGTCCTGCAGAGGAATAGTTCATGCAAAAATGACAGTTCTGCCATCATTTACTCACCCTCTTTCATTCGCACAACACCAAATTAGGTAACACTTTACAGTAAGGTTTAATTTGTTAACATTGGTTAACTAAGAACAAAGCATGTATTAATCTTAGTTCATCTAAATTTCAGCATCTAATAATTCATTATTACAATAAAAAGTTCTGTCTGTTAATATTATTTAATGGACCTGAGCTATCAACTAACAATGAACAGTTATATTTGTATTAACTAATGTTAACAAGATTAATAAATAGTTACAAATATATTGCTCATTGTTAGTTCACTGATTGACTCATTTTAACTAATGGGACCTTATTTTAGTGTTACCCCCCCAAAAAAAATATTTTGGTAACATTTTCCAATAGTTTTATTTATTAACACTAGTTAGCAATGAACAATACTTCTACAGCATTTATTAATATTAGTTCATGTAAATCTCAGAATTTATTAATACCTTTTTAAACCAAGTTGTATCTGTTTACATTAGTCACATTAGTTAATGCACTGTGAACTAACATGAACATTAATAAATGCTGTAAAAATATATTGCTCATTTTTAGTTCATGTTAGTTAACATCAACTAATGTTAACAAATGAGACGTTATTGTAAAGTGTAAAGTTCTGTTCTGTAATGAAAGCAATAGTGACTAGAAGCAGTTGAGCTTCAAAAAGGGACACTATCGCTGAGTCCGAATATACCTACTTTCCTACTATGTAGTATGCGAAAAACAGTTTTTCTGTCTGAATACATAGTAATCGAAAACCAGTAGGGAAAAATACCTAGTAAATTACTTACTACTTCTGCCGAGATTCGAGAGTCCACATTCGATAGAGACTTTACTATCCCATGAAGCCACAGGAGAGGGGTTGTGAATGGCAGGTAAGGGATGCATCTAGTGCTGAAGCTAGGTCACATGACAAAGCCAATGATGTATCGGATCCAGATTGCATTCAAATGACACACACTCATTATTTTACGCTCACACAGTAAGTTCTTAACCAACTACCTACTCAGACAGTATGTGATTTCAGATGCAGTGATTAATAGTCCTTTGGGGAACTAAGTCGACTGGTGGGCACAGAGATGCAGATGCAGTAATTACTAGTTCATATAACATATGCAATGCATTCAAGTCTTTTGAAGTCGGACTAGTTTTGTGTCAGGAACAGACCAAAATTGTATTGATTATTCAATTAAAATATATGTTTGACTGATTGGTGCTTTTAAAGGTATAGTTCACCCAAAAATGTAAATTCTGTCATTAATCCCTCACCCTCATGTCGCCCACATAGACAGCTGTTTAATGAACACTTTCAAGGCCCCGACAGGTAATAAAGACAGTGTTAAAATAGTCCACGTGACTCCACCTTAATGTTATGAAGCAAAAAACAAACAAAAATAAGGACTTTATTCAACTATTTCTTCTCGTGTGTTTCAGTCTCTTACGCAGTTTACACTGGTCACCATCACACGCATGCGTCGTGGTGCTCACGTGAACAGCATCGGCCAATGGTAAGCCGGTGTTCTGACGAAACTCTGAAGTGCTGCACTGTATTTACTACATCAACAGCGCAGGAGGCACAGACGTGAAGAAATAGTTGAATAAAGTCGTTATTTTTGTTTGTTTTTGCACACAAAAAGTGTTCTCGTCGCTTCACAACATTAAGGTTGAACCACTGGAGTCACATGGACTATTCTAACAGTCTTTACTACCTTTCTGGGCCTTGCAATGATGCAATGATGTTGCTGTCTATGGATGGTTCAGAAAGCTCTCGGATTTCATCCAAAATTTGTTTCCGAAGATGAACAAAGGTCCTACAAGTTTGGAACAACATGAGGGTGAGGAATTAATGACAGATTTAAAAAAAAATAATCAAACCTGACACACCGAATAACAACTTCAGGTGTCTTTGTTACATGTGCTACATGTAGTTACTACTATAGTAATAACTATAAATAATGCATAATTACATGCAACTAACCCTAAACCAAACCCTAATCCTAACCCTTACCCTGTATTAAGTACATGTAGCTAATTATTATTAATCAATACCTAAATGTATAATGACACTGTACACCGTAAAATGAAAGTCGCATACAGTACTTTTATAGTACATTTTTTGGAGCTTGACAGCCCCTGGTCACTATATGATTTTGTTGTATTAAAAAAAAGAGCAGCGTGAACTTTTCTCAATTTGTCCTTACGCTTGATTTGGGACAAAGACTTCAGATGTCTTCATTTCTGTGGATTACGCCACAAACTTCCGATTCGAATGGATTTAGCAGTGGAGAACTGATTATCTACACAGATAAACATGAACAGAAAGAGCTTGGGGTGTCAGTTTACTTTAAAGTCTCTTATTCTCAGTGTATGCTGATAACTCTTTCACAGGTATGAATGGAATGGCCCCAGGTTCAACAGGAAGCACTTATGGGACTCAGGTAATGCTGATTTTAAAGGGTTTCACGTTTGTCCCTTAAATGAATGCTAAATGTTAATGCAATTCTATTTTTGGCAACAAATAACAACAACGGTTGCTCTGAATCTTTGCCTTTCTGTAGATGGGTGTGATGAACTCAGGCCAACAGGCCCCACCACCCTACCCGGGACAGGGGCAGGTGGGGCAGCCCTCTCTGCAGCAGCCCTCCACCCCCATGTTTGTGGCTCCTCCACCCAAACCCCAGCGACTGCTACATTCAGAGGCCTACCTGAAGTATATAGAAGGACTCAGTGCTGAGTCCACAACTGTCAGCAAATGGGACCAAACTCTCTCTGGTGAGTAAAAAGGCAGATTCGCTGTGCATTATGTTCTAGTGGTCGACCAACATTGCCAGTTCAGATACTTCGAGAACAAGGTAGCCAGGTGCTCACGTCACCGCAAAAATGGTAACACTTTACAATAAGGTTTCATTAATTAACTACATTAGTTAACATAAACTAACAATGAAAAATACTTCTACAGTTGATTTCAATCTCAACATGTACTAAATGTATACTTTTTTAATATCAAAAGCTGTATCTGTTAAAGGATCAGTTCACTTCAAAATGAAAATTTCCTGCCCCATCTCATCCAAGATGTTCATGTCTTTATTTCTTCAGTCGAAAAGAAATTAAGGTTTTTTTTAGGAAAACATTCCAGGAAAAACATTCCTAGCAAGCGTAAAGACTTGGGTTTTTATCGATAATATACCGCTGCAGGGTGCGATTGACCAATCAGAATCAAGTATTCCACAGCGCTGTGTAATAATATTAGTTAATGCACTGTGAACTAACACAACTTTTGTTTTTATAAACAAAGGTTAATAAATCCTGCAAAAATATATTCCTCATTGTTAGTTCATGTTAGTTAAACAATTAAAGGGTTAGTTTACCCAAAATGAAAATTACCCCATGATTTACTCACCCTCAAGTCATCCTAGGTGTATGTGACATTCTTCTTTCAGACGAACACAATCAGAGTTATATTTAAAAATGTCCTGGCTCTTCCAAGCATCATTATAGCAGTGAATGATAGTTTCTGTCTGTGTCTGAGGAGACCTTACTGTAAAGTGTTAACAAATTTTTTTTTATTTTGCATAAAGAAAATGCTAAATATGAGTGAGATTTACCCAACCAATGGATGATAAAATACAATATATAAAACACTATACCAAATAAGATTGTTATTATTATTATTTTATAGTATTATTTGTTTAATAACTGATGAAAATTTAAAATAAAAATGAAATAAACATTCACATTACGGTTCAAAATATTTTGGGTTAAAAAGATTATTGATTGATTGCTTTTGAAATTCTCTTATGCTCACCAATGCTACAGTTATTTGAGCATCAATACAGTAAAACAAAATAATTTTGTGAAATGTACTGTAGCTTAAAATAGCTTGTTTTCCATTTTATTATATTGTAAAATGTAGTTTATTCCTGTGATCAAAGCTGAATTTTTTTGCATCATTATCATTACTTCAGTGTCACGTGACCCTTCAGAAATCATTCTAATATGATGATTTGCTGCTCAAAAAACATTTATTATTATTATTACCATTGTTTAAAACATTACAAAACACTTATTTTTGCTGAAAAGGATACATCTTTTTCAAGTTTCTTTGATGAATAGAAAGTGTGAAGAACAGAAAATCTTTTGTAACATGCTTTTACTGTCTCTTGAACTTTAAACGATAGAGCATGTAACAATATTTACTTACTAAAAATATTTAATTCACTAAGAAATATTAGAAAACTATTAATAATATTAGAAAAATGTGTGGTATCTACTGTTAACAAGTCTTACATTTTGAAACTGACACTTGGGTAACTACACTAGCAATCTTAAAATAGTCAAATACTGTCTGTGTGTTTGACCCCAGCTCGCAGGAAAGATGTGCGGCTCACAAAAGAGCAGGAGAGCCGTCTGCCCTCTCATTGGCTGAAGAGCAAGGGAGCGCACAAGACCATGGCTGACGCTCTGTGGCGACTACGGGACCTAATGCTGCGAGACACACTAAACATTCAACAGACGTATAACATCCAAAACATCTGAACCATTCCTCTGTATTCTCAAACAGTGAGATGAGCTGTTCCTAGTGTGTTCATGTTGTGATCGAATAACGTTCTGTTTAGGGTTTTGTAATGCTAAATATCGTCTGTTGGCTTTGTTAGTGTTGATGTTTCTTGATAGCACTTTCAATTGGCTGATTTTATATGTTGACTATTAAATGTTCTTAGACCAATTTAAACATTTTCATAAAATGTTGAACTTTAAAGTGTTGACCTTAATGTTTGTTCATTGTAATTTGTGACGGGATTAAGTTAGTATTGTTCTGAAAGAATGTAGAAATGGCCATTTTTTTGGGTCTTGGTTCATAAAATGGTATATGACAAAAAGTTAATAGTCCTATTTTTCATATCATCCCAGTTGTATCAGCAAAAATCATTTTGGAATGGACACTATCTGTCTATTGTTTCAATAAACTAACAGTGACTGAACATAATTGTTTTTTGTCGTCAAAGATGTTAGAAGCAGGAAAAATGGGCAAGCGTAAGGATTTGAGCGAGTTTGACAAGGGCTAAATTGTGATGGCTAGACGACTGGGTCAGAGCATCTCCAAAACTGCTGATCTTGTGGGGTGTTCCCGGTCTGCAGTGGTCAGTATCTGTCAAAAGTGCTCCAAGGTAGGAACAGTGGTGAACCGGCGACAGGGTCATGGGCGGCAAAGGCTCATTGATGCACGTGTGGGGCCTGTGTGGTCTGATCAAACAGACGAGCTACTGTAGCTCAGATTGCTCAAGAAGTTAATGCTGGTTCTGATAGAAAGGTGTCAGAATACACAGTGCATCGCAGTTTGTTGCGTATGGGGTCAGGGTGCCCATACTGACCCCTGTCCACCGCTGAAAGTGCCTTCAGTGGGCACGTGACCATCAGAGCTGGACCATGGAGCAATGGAAGAAGGTGGCCTGGTCTGATGAATCATGTCTTCTTTTACATCACATGGATGGCCGGGTGCGTGTGCGTCGCTTACCTGGGGAACACATGGCACCAGGATGCACTATAGGAACAAAACAACGAGTTTGAGGTGTTGACTTGGCCTCCAAATTCCCCAGATCTCAGTCCAATCGAGCATCTGTGGGATGTGCTGAACAAACAAGACGGATCCATGGAGGCCCCACCTCACAACTTACAGGACTTAAAGGATCTGCTGCTAACATCTTGGTGCCAGATACCACAGCACACCTTCAGGGGTCAAGTGGAGTCTATGCCTCGACTGGTCAGGGTGGTTTGGGCAGCAAAAGGGGGGCCAACACAATATCTGATTGGTGTATAGGCCTGTGCATACATACATACACACACCACTGTTTTTGAAAGAAGTCTTAAATGCTCACCAAAGCTGCATTTATTTTTATCAAAACACATTAAAATAAGAAATAAATTCAAGAAATATTATTAGTTTACTGTTTTCTAGTTTAATAAAATGTTATTTATTTATTCCTGTAATAGCAAAGCTGAATTTTCAACAATAACATGATTCATCAGAAATCATTCTAATATGCTGATTTGATGCGCCTGAAACATTATTTACATAAAACAAACGGCATTTTTGTGGAAATGTACTTTTAACGAATAGAAAGTTCAAAAGAACACAATGTATTACAAATAGATATCTTTTGCAACATTATGAATGCCTTTACTGTCACTTTAATCGCTGAATACAAGACTATGAAAAAAAACTGACATTAATAACAGAACATTAATTCTGTGCACTTGTCCCCTGTGAAAGGTGGGTTCTTTGTCCGCCATGTTGGTGACGTCACTCGTGAGGGAATGAATGAAGCGTCATCCTTCAGGAGCAGCTTTTGCAGCGCGAGGCCTCACTGCACGCGCAAACACTTCATTAGATAGGACTTATTACATTTATTAACCTCCAAATCATTACATATACACGCAAGACAATGTGGAGCGCCGGAGCGGTGAGTTTTGTGCTAATCTCGTGCTTGTTCTGCGCGTCGGTTAGTGCGGACGGGCTGGTGAATGAGGACGTGAAGCGCACGCTGGATCTGAGCACTCACCTCGGGAAGCTCACAGCCGAGATTCAGCTCGCGAACCACGGATCCTCGCGGGTGCACAGTTTCACGCTCGCGCTGGAGCCCGAGCTCGCGCCACATCTGGCCTTCATCGGTGCATCTGTGAGTAAATGAAATAAAACATAAATCTGCAAGGAGACCGGAGTGAGTGATGCTGGAGGCTCTTTGCTAGGTATCACTTAAGACTCGTCGGTTCTCTTTTTAATTAATGTCTGACTGTTTCGTGCTTATTAAATGATGCTTAAATCATTTCTTAAACTTATTTTTGGCATAGAGACAATAGGGAGTGCAACTTTTCATGTACTGTAGCCTAGGCTAGCTACACAATTCCGCTTAATTTGTACAATTGCGCACATTTTTGGCAACGTTCATCTCAAACAACATAGTTAAGGTGTAATGTTGGTTCAGATAAATAATTCAAATTAATTATACTGTAACGCACTTGGCATTATTGAAGTGTTTTATTTAGTAGTTAGCATTAGCGGTGGGTGTGCAGCGCACTTCCGCTTTGCTCTGTCAGTGCCAGCGTGACACGTAAGTTCTGGATGCACAGTTCACTTCCGTGATGTATCACTGCAGCGATATTATGCAAAAACATGAATCCAGGGTTATTTTGCTTTCTTCTTTTCATTAAAAAACTGTAGTTTCTAGTGCTTAAATGCTATAAGCAACTGTGTGTTTGACAGACCGCTCATTTTCAGGTAGATCACTGATCTGTGAGCAGCAGAGGGCTTTCTTTTAAGCTTAAGAATTTAGGGTCATATATTTTCTTACTTTAGACTGCATATTAAGAAGTTTCTGGTTGTAACAGAAGGTTTTTTTTTTATCTTCACCAGGTAAAGGGGGAGGAAGAGGAGGATGAAAGCCTAGAGTTGAAAGAGAAAACTATCCATGGACAAAGGTAAACACTGGGGAAAGTATTAAAGGGATAGTTCACCCAAAAATGAACATTTTCTCTTCACATATTAACCCCAAGTCAAACATTTAATGGACCCCGTTGGCTTCCATAGTATTATTTTTTTCCTTCAATGAAGTCTATCAACTGTTTGACACTCTTCAAAATATCATCTTTTGTGTTCAGCAGAAGAAAGAAACTCTTACAGGTTTGGAACAATTTGGGGGTGAATAATACCCCTTTTCCACCAGAAAGAACCGGTTGCTAGTTCAGAGCCAGTGTTAGTGCCGGTTCGGAGTTGGTTCGGCTGACGAGCCTTCTAAGAACCGGTTTGCCTTCCCACGGGCTAGAGAGCCACCACAGAGCCAGGTCTTACATCACTGTATACGTCTCATCTTTCTCAGAAACGCTAGCGAGGCAGCGGGAAACACACCAGGCTTGTTCGAGATGCATCGGCGCTGCGCGGACTGATCCACGTATGATATCAAAATACCACATGAGCGATTCAAAAGCATAAGGCATCGTATGCTCTTGTTGTACTTATTGATGCTCATGTCTTTATGTTCCTACATCGGCATCAAAAAAACAGTGAATCCAACGCATATTTGTGCAGCTCACCATAATTTTTATAGACAGAGATTACAATCGAGCAGCTATTAAAGGAACACTCCACTTTTTTGAAAATAGGCTCATTTTCCAAGTCCCCTACAGTTAAATAGTTGAGTTTTACCGTTTTTGAATCCATTCAGCCTATCTTTGTATCTGCCGGTAGCACTTTTAGCATAGCATACATCATTGATTCTAATCAGTTCATTAGCATCTCATTAAAAATGACCAAAGACACTTTCAATATTTTTCCTATTTAAAACTTGACTCTTCTACAGTTACATCGTGTGCTAAGACCAACTGAAAATTAAAATTTGCGCTTTTCTACACCTATATGGCTAGGAACTACTTCCTCATTCCTGCGTAATAGTCTCGGATCTTCGCGCGTACCATGCAGCGCGCGCAATGATTCGCTTGGTATTCTGTGAAACATGGTGGTTGAAAATCGCAACTTTTCATTTTCAGTTGGTCTTAGCACACGATGTAACTGTAGAAGAGTCAAGTTTTAAATAGGAAAAATATTGAAAGTGTCTTTGGTCATTTTTTTAATGAGATGCTAATGGACTGATTAGAATCAATGATGTATGCTAAGCTATGCTAAAAGTGCTACCGCCAGATACAAAGATCGGCTGAATGGATTTAAAAACGGTAAAACTCAACTATTTAACTCTAGGGGACTTGGAAAATGAGCCTATTTTCAAAAAAAAGTGGAGTGTTCCTTTAGCTCGATTAGCTGCTATTTCAAAAATGTCGGTCACAAGTTTATGTTCATCTTGTTGGTCACAGTAACCCCAGCCCCTGACGCAAGCGGTTCTTAAGTCTAGCAATCTTTTGATGCTACTTAAGAACCACTTTTCCTGGTTCGGAGCACACACTTTGGGTGTGGAAAGACAAAGAACCGATTTGAAACCAGGCTCTGGCTCCGAACCAGCACTCAAACTGCCTTGGTGGAAAATGGGTATAAGTGATGACAAAATGGCTATCCTTTTAAAGTTGACATGAATGTTTGAGTTTCCATCATCTTTTCTGCCCTATGAGTGAAATGTTCCTCAAGACAGAAAAAAATTTTGTATGAGACTTTTTGACCATGGGAAATTAGATGTATGCTTGTGGTCTCCTATTGGTCGATCTCATGTGAGTGACAGTTTGTCACTCACAAGATCGACCCTTGCACCAGACAGTAAACGCACTATATAAGATGTCACTGGAAGAATGAGGGGGAAGTTATTTTGATTAAAGAATATGAGGGCACATCAATTTTGTTTATAATAAATACAGCAATAAATAAGAATTGTTGTTAATATTTTATTTCATGGTGATTGTGACATGTTGTGTATGCTAGAAATCCAATTTAAATTAGGGCAGCACAATGGACTAGATTGAGTCCATCAACACCCCTAATGCTCACACAGTCCTGTAGCTCGTCCTGGGTCCACATTTCATTAAGTAACATTAGATAGTTTTGATTTATATGATGTTTAATGTTGATGATCACGTTATGTTATATATGCGTATGATTACATACATTGCTTGTTTTTTGCGTCGTCTTCGCCTGTGTTTTGATCAGGAGATTCTGTACTCATTCAGAAGATGCATAATAGCGCTCCTTTGCGTATAACAATGGAAACACGGAAAATTCCATGTTTGGCAGGGAAGCGTTTTCTTACAACTAACAGAAAATTCTGTGTTTGGTGGGGAAAGAGTTAATACACTTTTACTAGTGGTTAGCCCAAGGCCAATATGTCAGATGGTATTTAGCTCTTTTTTTTAAATGATCAGCATCGGCCGTTATGTTTTTCTGTTTGGTCTTGTGAGCAGAACTTTTTTGGGGGAATTAATATCTGTTTTTAATGTTTGAGAGAGGCTTCTTAAAGTTTTACCAGTTTTCATCATTTAGAAAGTAGCAGTTGACCTATTTTTTATGGTCCTTATAAAAAAGTATTAGCCTGGCTTGCCCTCCTTCGTACTTCCACAAAAAAATGTTTTCCTTCAGTACTCCGTCTGGGATTGCGGTATGTTCTCTGGTTTTCTCCGGTCAAATTTTAACCAGTCCAATCAGCGAACCGAGGGAGTTGCTTTTAATGACATTGATGTCGTGTGCTAGTTAGAGATGACCTACATCACGATCAAACATTAGCGATTGGTTATGGCAGATCCAAAGTTGCTCTGGGCAGATCCAATAGTTTTAAACTTCAACAGAGTACCGGCCTTCAAGGAAGTTAATGCTTGTCAATGGAGAGTGGCCAGACTCTGTGCAAATGAAAAGTACGAGTCTGGTAGAACCAGGCTAAAAAAGTATGTATTCTGTATAAAAATAATGTGGGCTAGTCTAATCTGTGTATGACGGCTCATCCGTGTGAAAGATTAGATAAATTGGATGTGGACTGGAGGCGGTCACTAATACTCATGAACGAGCAATTTCAAACTATGTTGCTCCATCCAGTTTCTTGCTGTGTCTTGTCATATTCACTGTGTAGTGTGTGTTTATGTTGAATAAGAATTGCCTGGTCTTTAAGGAAATATGAGTCCCAGTGCAGACTTTTGATCACTGAGTGGATTAGTTGATATACTTCTTAAAATATTTTATTTAACAATTTCTTTATTTCTGAAAATGCCATAATAGGACTACAGAAAAAAATAAATCTTTATATTTTGCAGATTTTTTTTTGCAATATTTTTTGTAAATATTATGTAAACTAAATATACATTTTATTGCAGCAATAGTTATGCACTTATGTAAGTCTTTAAATAGTCTATCATATAAAGTTCTGTTTTGGTGATTTGATTCCAATTTTAAAATGCAAATTGATGTGGTATGAAGACAGATGTTCGTTTTGCTTTTTAGAATACAAACAATTACTCTAACAAATCAGATATGACAAAGTATGAGAGACACTCCTCTTTCTGTATATAGGCATGTTTCCTCTTGGAGATGTGTATATATCATTTACAGCTTGTTTGCTTTCCCCTCCTGCAGTGGTAAATTCTTCGAGGCACAGTTACCGTCTTCTCTCGCTCCGGGTGCTAAACTGCGGGTGAAGGTTGAGACGGTGTTTAGTCACGTGCTGAAGCCTTTCCCCACCCAGATCACCCAGGCTGAGCGACAGCTGGTGGTCTTCCAGGGAAACCACTACCTGTACTCCCCGTACCCCACCCGCTCTCAGACTACCCGTGTCCGCCTGGCCTCCAAAACAGTGGAGAGCTATTCCAAACTGGGCAATCCCACCAAGAGCGACGAGGCCATTGAGTATGGACCGTTCAAAGATGTACCTCCCTTCAGCCAGGTGACTAACCACCATAGTCATTTGTTGTTTAGTAATATACTTCAAACAGTGTGTTTGCATGATAGTATTGTCTTTGTGGTAATTATGAAATGGACTTGCAGCATGTCATGATTGTTTATACATGCACTATAAAGTTTGGGGTCAGTCAGATTTTTGTAATGTTTTTGAAAGAAGTCTATTGCTGACCAAGGCTGTATTTATTTGAGTAAAAATACAGTAATATTGTCAAAATACTTTTTTCTATTTTAATATATTTTAGAATAATTTATTCCTGTGATGTCATAGCAGAATTTTCAGCATCATGTGTTAAAAACCGCTGTCCTGCTTAATATTTTTCTGAAGTCTGTGAGAAAAAAAATCCATGACGAATAGAAAGTTCAGAATATATATATATTTAAAATAAATAATTCTTTACATACACCTGGTAGAACTGTCAGACTGGTGAATGTAGTAAATTTTGTGAGTTTTGTCATCTGATCGAATAAACTATATAAAGCTAGTATCAGCTGATAACGATCTGCGCCCAATCAATCCGGCAGATCTGCCAGATATTCTTTGCCAATATGATATTACATTATCAACTAAGGGTGCTCTTGCTTGCTTTTGAGGGTGGTTATCATCCCCTTTTAGAACTGGCACTCTCACATTACTAGCTTCAAATATGTGACTAAGCTGGCTAATGAATGCTTAAACGTGCCCAGTTGGATGTAAACTTAACGCAAATAGACCATAACACGCATGACATTTAAACATTTATTTCAGAATTGCATGTATTTTTGCTAAATTGTTCTAATCACTTGAGGTAGGCCTTCAACTGTTAATGCTCTCGGCCTTGTCAGCTACTAATGCAGCATCTAGTTGACAAATTTAAAAAAATGTATAACGACAACCTGTTTGTAGTGTATGGTATATTGTCTACCTTTTCATTGTCAAAGTTTTAAAACTGCATCTGATATAGTCTGCTCCATGCAGACTAGCATAGCGTGACGTGTCAAAACAAACACCATGAGGTGCCAGTGATTAGTTTTTATTTTGCTCTCGTGCTGTGTAATGACAGCGGACCTGTCTCTGCTGCTCCTGCAACATGCAACCGGGAAAACAATCGGTGTGGATCATTGCCGATAACTGATAGTTCCAGAAATCAGTTATTAAAAATGATATGTGTGGACCTCTACTTTGAGCAGTAGTGTTTAACCTTTTTAAAAACTTCTGGTTTGTAGGATGTTATGAAGATCCACTATGAGAACAACACACCCTTCCTCACCATCAGCAGCATCACTCGAACCATCGAGGTCTCTCACTGGGGCAACATCGCCGTGGAAGAAACCATTGATCTGAGACACACTGGTGCCTACCTGAAGGGACCCTTTTCCCGCTATGACTACCAGAGACAGTCTGATAGCGGCATTTCTTCAGTCAAATCTTTCAAGGTGTCCTAACACTCTTTTTATTAACTTTTTTAAAACTCATTTTAAATGACAGCTGCTCTCAGCAGAAGGTGGTGTTCCAGTAGGCAACTCGAAAGAATTCTATTTTGATCAGGGAAATGAAATCTAAATTATATTTGGCTTTGCATTCAATTTTAGCTTGCATTTAAAGCTTAAATCAGTTGAAGTGGAGGAATTTTTACAACCATTGTGGATTTTGCACCAGGTATTTCGAGGAACTTCAGCCGAAAGTATACTTATATAAAGCGTATATGCACAGCCTTGCAAAGTACCGTATACTACTTTTGACTCGTACACGTACACAGGCGTTCAACGCATATGCAGTTTTGAACAATCTCTCGTCACGAGTTACAGCCCATGTAAATACAAAGTATGCACAGTTACAAAAATCTGTCAGTGCGTGTTCAGTACTCACCTGATAATGAAATTTGCGTCATGTGCACTGTATGCTAACCCTCATGTATGCGTAAAAATTAAATTATACTTTGGCCTTTAGTTCTAGGAAGTAGCCACCAGCCAGTAGGAACTCTGAAGTGACATAAGCCGCGCTTGTTAGCATTTGCTTTGTTTGTTTGTTTGTTTTTTGCATTGATTGGTCCATCTATCACCTTTTCCATGTTTGTAGAGTTAGTTTCTGGAGTAAGTATATAATTTGTGTGTACACAGCTTTTTAAAAATGGCGGGTGCCGGTGTTTCTCATGCGTTCGGCCAATCAGCGTACACCCAATCGTTAGACCCTACTCTGAAGTAGGAGCTAAAAAGTTCCCCCAAAAGGAGTGCCTACAACTAAAGTCATTCCTAGTTCCTGTGGTGCAAACATGCTAAAATCTGGGTACATCCGTCTATAGTTCTAGGAGCTATAGCCCCGTTTCCACCGGAATTACCTAGAACAATTTGTACCAGGAACTTTTTAACCCCCAGACCTGCTACTGTCTGCGTTTCCACTGCGGTCTAAAGTACCGTGAAGATTAGGCAATTTATTAGTCTGGTAACGTAGGACTGCGCGACTGCTCCTCCCAGTCAGCGACGGACAGTGATCATTTTTGTGCGACACTGTCTGCAACAATAACAAGTATGGAGGAGATTCAAGCTGTGCTGGTTTTTGTGTATTGGTTTACTAATGAGGTCATTAACAAAACGGCAAAAAAGAGACGAACACTGATACTGAAGCGTATTCTGAAAGCTTGTAAAGCTAGATTTAAAATGAAAACGTATGTTATCAGTCATTACGGCCTTTGACCGATGGCTCAGACGAACTCAAGCCATTGGCCAGAAAGAGCAAGACTGATATTTACTGAACGCAGAACGAACCTCGCAAAAGATTTTTAAAAATGCCGGTTGAAATAAAATCCTGCGTGAACTCCTGAACTTTGAAAAAGTACTACCTCGCAAGCAGGGACTTTCGGAGCGGGAAATATTTACCCGGAACTTCATTTAGACCCTGGTTCCTGCGGTCGAAACACACCGAGTACCACCCCAAAGTTCCTAGTTCCTGCGGTGGAAAAGTGGCTTACGGAAAGGTTCCTCAAAAGGTTTGGTGTTCTTCAATTTATCTATTTTGTCTTCCTTCAGACCATCCTCCCAGCCTCTGCTCAGGACGTGTACTACCGCGATGAGATCGGGAACATCTCCACCTCTCACCTCCAAGTTCTAGATGATTCCGTAGAGGTTGAAATCCGTCCCCGTTTTCCGCTGTTCGGTGGCTGGAAAACACATTACATGATTGGTTATAATCTTCCAAGCTACGAATATCTCTACAATCTAGGTGTGTATCTGGTTTAGAATTAACCAGATTAGAAACATTTTCTTTTTATTTAAAGTCATTATAATGTCACATCCATTTGTTCTTTAGGAGACCAGTATGCCCTGAAGATGCGTCTGGTCGATCATGTCTATGATGACCAGGTTATTGACCAGTTAACTGTGAAACTGATCCTTCCTGAAGGAGCCAGGTGAGCATCTGATATGAATCGCATCTCAATCAAAATGGTTTACTTGCAAACAATGTTTCAT
Source organism: Gobiocypris rarus (assembly GCA_023029165.1). Lineage (NCBI taxonomy): Eukaryota > Metazoa > Chordata > Actinopteri > Cypriniformes > Gobionidae > Gobiocypris > Gobiocypris rarus. Next base: position 28,563,563 of record CM040931.1, on the reverse strand, counting down.
TTGGTGACTTACACTTACAGTTATATAAATATGAAATGCGTAATTGCAATGAAAATGATCGATTACAGGGATAGTTCACCCAAAAAGGATAATTAGCCCATGATTTACTCTCATCCTAGCTGTATATGACATTTTTCTTTCAGACGAATACAATTAGAGTAATATTAAAAAAAGTCCTGGCTAATCCAATATTTGAAGCACAAAAAAAGTGCATCCATCCATTATAAAAGTAATCCACATGGCTCAGGGGGTTAATAAAGCTTTTATGAAGCTAATCGATGCATTTGTGTAAGAAACATATCCATATTTAATACTTTATAAAGTAAAATATCTAGCTTCCATCGGACCGCCTTCCATATTCAACTTGTGCAGAAAGTGTAACGCCTCTCGCAGTTAAAAACACTTGTACTGTACTTAACTTTCATTTTTGGGTGAACTATCCCTTTAACTACTAGTTTGTTGTTCTCCTAGAAATATCCACATGGATACTCCCTACCCCATCACCCGCAGTCAGGACGAGCTGCATTACACTTACCTGGACACCTTTGGCAGACCTGTGCTGGTGGCCACCAAGAACAATCTGGTGGAGCAGCACATTCAGGACGTCGTGGTAAGACTTTCATAGGAGACCAACAGGACATTTGAAATGGTGTTAAAGCTCTTCAAAGGATGCAGAATCGCTGTAAAGCCTTGCCTTCCTCAAGGTTCCTCAAGTACAGGACTGTCCTATCATCTTATGCTGATGCTCTTTACAGCAGTGCTGAGAAAATATGGCCTGAACATTTTAGTTTTCATATTTTAGAGTCTGGTCTAGATAGAAGGTTAAGAGTGCCTCTTAAACAAAAAGTAATTTAATTACTAATTTAAAAATAAGTAAATCACTATTTAAACAGACAACAAATACATTTTAAGTATAATTAAATTGTTTAATTAATACAAATGATAAATATTTAAATACATTTAACTACATCTAAAATTAGACTTTTTTTAACATTATTTTTTAATTTAAATTACGTTTAAATTAATTAAGAATTTTTAAAAAAGTAAAAAATGTCCTATTGTCTTTTTTTATTTTAAGTTGATTTTATATAGTATATTATTTTTGAATCATCAAACTGTAGTATTATTTTTATTCAGTTTCAATTTCTAAACAAAAACTAGAGCAGTTACAGTCTGTGTGTAAACATGGTTCCTTTGCCATTATTCACGGCCTCTAAAGTACAGGGGCATCTGCTCAGCAAACCTGCCCTGTCCAATGGAATCAAAGTGCCTCCAGAAGGCTTTTTCTGCACTTTCCATACTTTGCATGCAGTGTCCGCACAAGTGTGCTTGTGCAAAAAGTGGCGAGTTTAAACCCTCTGTGTTTTTCTCATTAGGTTCACTACAACTTTAATAAGATCCTGATGCTGCAGGAGCCATTGTTAGTAGTGGGAGCGTTCTACATCCTCTTTTTCACTGTCATCATCTACGTGCGCCTCGACTTCTCCATCACCAAGGTGCGCCTGGAGCACACACTATTGTTGGAATGACTGTGAAAGTGTCCGATTTTTATCTAAGCTGTCTGTTCTCTCATTTCCTTTGCTAGGATCCAGCAGCAGAGGTGCGAATGAAGGTGGCCTCCATCACCGAGCAGGTCTTGACTCTGGTGAACAAGCGTCTTGGTCTTTACCGCCACATGGATGAAGTTGTGAACCGCTACAAGCAATCCCGAGATACCGGCGCACTAAACAGCGGCCGGAAGACTTTAGAGGCCGAACACCGTACCCTCACCAATGACATCACTGCATTACAAGCCCGTCTCAAGGCAGAGGGCTCCGATCTGGCTGAAAAAGTAGTCAATCTCGTCAGAAGCCATTTTTATCTCATTTCAAAATGCTTAAACTGGTTCTAAATGTTTACCATTTCTCCACCTACAGGTTGGTGAGATACAGAAGCTGGACGGCCAGCTGAAGGATCTAGTGTGCCGATCCTGTCAGGAAGCCGAGCGACTGGTGGCCGGAAAGGTGAAGAAGGACGCCTACATCGACTCGGATAAAACCCTGGCAGGCAAGAGGCACGAGCTGGTCACCCGCATCGACAGCCTTCTGGACGCCTTGTAAATCTCAAACATCAACAGTCACCGCCCTCGAAACAGTCACCCTCACTCAGACCGGACTGGCAGATCAACAGTGTACGCTCACATACAATGTGCATCATTCTGTGAACATCATGTTGGTGCCTTTGTGGGAAGTGAACGTGATTTTTGCAGGATGTGCACTTTGTTTTGTGTTGCTGAATGTGTGTGATTGTGGAAGAGGGTTTTGTGTGTGTTCTCAGATGCAGAATCTTCATCTTTTTTTTTTCTTTTTTTTATGGTTCAAGTTGCTGAATGTCAGATGCAGTCTTCATTATCACAGTCCAGCAAACCGGTTCCTTTTCATATTCATTTGCAGTTTTTTGGAGTCGGATTTGAATTTAAATTGGTTCCACCATCCCTCATAGTAATCTCACCTGAAAGACATTGCACTTGTTTTAAAAAAAGTAAAAACAGATAGAGAAAATGATCTTCCCTGTCCTAAAACACAAGTATGGAACATCAGGTGCTGAAATGGTTGACACTGATACACTCATGTTTGCAAATTTTCTATTGGGTTCTCACATTTTTTGTATGATTTTTTTTTTTTTTTGTAAATGATGTACTTCAGTTCCACAGCAAATGACATGAATGAGATTGATTTTTGTATGTCATGGGTAAATGTGACCGATTTTGCTGGTGAAACATTTTCAGTCCGTAAATAAACAAGGTGTTTATAACCTGACCGGTGATCTGATTTATTTGACTTTGCAAAGTAAAGCAATTCTACTTCAAAATGTTTAGGCCATTACTGTCATTAATTTATTAATCTAAAATAACTTTTAAATTAAATGTTAAATACATTTTTAAAAATATAATGAAAATTCTGTCATTTACTCACCCTCAAGTTATTACAAACTGAATTTCTTTCTTCTGCTCAACACAAAGAAAATCTATATTTTGAAGAAGGTTGGAAACCAAACCGTTGATCGACCCCCATTGCCTTCTATAGTATGGAGAAGGAACAGAAATACTATGGAAGTCAATGGTGTCCATCTTGGAAAATTTCCATCTTTCTTCAAAATATATTTTTTTGTTCCAAACAAAAAATAAAGGAGTAAATGACAGAATTATAATTTTTGGGTGTATGACTATCCCTTTAATATTTTAGCTGAGTGAAACGAACAAACTTGGCAGTGGATCTGTCGTTCCCAGCATGCTTTGCAAGGGACTGCATTAGGAGAGTAAATATAGGGATTCAAGTTTTTCAGTAAAGGGAAAGATGTTAGTTTATGTTAGTGTTTAATGTTCAGTTATGTTGGACATTTAGAGGAGTTTCTGTAATTTTGTGGTTACCATTATGCAGAAGAGTGGTGTCTGTGTTTAGGCTGTGGACACTCATACACATTTATTGAATGGAAATCCTGCCCTCAATTAAATAGAATTTGTCCGATTAGTTATTTTTGCATTTTGTTTCTATAAATATGCTTGTTATTTAATATATTTCCACATGCACGTGTAGAGCAAATAGGTAATATAATAAGGTAAATTAACCTAACATAATAAACTTCAATAAATTTAACATAACATTATAAGGTAAACTCTACATATACAGTACTGTGCAAAAGTCTTAGGCACGTTGGTATTTTCACATGAAAATGTTTTTTAGCCAGTTATTTATATCTTTTACTGTAGTGTCTCAGTAGGAAATATCAGTTTACATTTCCAAACATTCATTTTGAAATTAATTGTAATAATCTCCAGTGAGATTTTTTATTTTTTTTATGCACAGGAAGTCTGACAGCAGCCGGTCTGATCTCAGCATCATCGAGTCTGTCTGTGATTACATGAAGAAACAGAACAAACTGAGACAGACTAAATCCAGAAGAACTGTGGCAACGTCTCCCAGACACTTGAGGAAACCTTCCTGCTGAACTACAGCACTGGGAAAAGTTTAGGCACTCGTCAGAATGCTTTAAAGTGAGAACTTCTATCAACTAAATCAAATCAGTATTTGGGGTGAGCACCCTTTGCGTTTCAAACGGCTTTTGTCACCTGCAACTTTTCCTACACCTATATCTGTAGTTCTGCAGGAAGGTTTCCTCAAGTGTCTGGGAGACGTTGCCACAGCTCTTCTGGATTTAGTCCATCTCAGTTTCTTCATGTGATCACAGACAGACTCGATAAAGATGAGATCAGATCTCCATGTGGAGCATAGAGACTATTGTCAGACTCTTCATGCATACAAAAATCTCACTGGATTACAATTAATGGCAATTCATTTATAAATGTAAACTGATATTTTCTACTGACACACTACACCAAAAAATATAAATAACTGGCTTAAACCCACTTTTTGTGTGTAAAAATACTAGCGAGCCTAAGACTTTTGCACAGTACTATAAATATGATTTAACAGTGACAAATTCAAATGGATTGTATTTACTCATAGAAATTGTCATCTTTACTTGAATTTATTTTGTTCATATAACTAAATTGTTATTTGTAAAAATACCACTTGACCATGCTTTTTAAAGTAATTTTTTTGAGGGTATATTTGAGCTGTGTCATGTTCTTAAGGCAAAACTACAAGCATACATCATTTTTTTGGGTGTAGAAAATTAAAGTGAATATTTTGCAACTTAGATCTAAAACTTTAAGAAAAGAAAATCATCTTTTTTTGGCAGCTTTTCAAACTTTTTACCATGTAAACGGAAATTTTAACAAATTATAGCATATATTACATGATACAGATATTTGCAACATTTTTGTTTCTGAAATCCACCCTTCTGCTGTGGGATCAGATCAAACCTTTTGGATTTTGTGATCCAATCTAATTTCAGAATCCTTTTTTCTTCTTCTTCTTTTGAACAATCCATTTTCAAGATTTGATCAAATCTGACAGCCGAAACCTGATTATTTTTGAACAACTGGGTGAAAAATAAAATAAATCCACCAGTAGATTCTCTCTTTTTGCAATTTTGCATGTTATGACCACAAGAGGGCAATATCACACTGTACTCGTGAACTAGCAACCCGTCTGCTGGACTATGCAAGGCACAAGAAAGTGGATTATATTCCCAAATAAATCATGTAATTACGCAACTGTTAGTAATGGGTTTGATCACTGCACACAGGGCCAGAGTTTGCCATTATTTTGTAGATCTGTGACAAAAACAGTGGGAAATATCTCGATAACCAGCCCTCCTTCAATGACAACATGCACAACAAATCTGTATGATCATAGGCCAGCCTTACTTCAGGTGCTTCTGTACAGGACTTCCACATCATGCCCAGGATCCCATTCTCAGCCAAACCCAAGACGCTGGCAGAGGCCAAGCTGAGGTCATCACCTCCCTCGTGAGGTCATCACTGGTCACCACAGGGCCATTTCCTGTGCCAAAATAACAAGAGCCATTCTCGTCTCCATGATAACGCAGACATATTGTACATGCTGTACAATAATCATTCTGAAAAAACACACTGGAGGGAAACCAAGACAATGTCTGTTAGCACTGATGCTTAGAGTGCCGGAGCCTCACAATGGCACGCACTCTGTGTTTGTGGTTAGTCTTTTGCACCGTTGGGTGGGAAACCCTGTGAAACGCTCATTCTCACACATTCGCAGACAAAATGCTGTCAAAATGGCTTTTGTGAAAGTCAAGGGCATGTATGAATGCTGAACAGAAACATTTCTAGAATAGCTGAATGCTTGTGCTTTTCATTGTCATACGTTACTTCTGCTATAGTTCATATGTTTGTAATTACAGAACGTGATAACATCTGTCAGCACATCTGTTTGGGTCGGACTAAAGCGAGAGTATTCTATTACACATGGACAGTCCTGACATAACTGCGCATACTGCTAGAGGATTTTTGAATTATTTTATTTTTAATTATGTTTTTTTATATGGTTTGGGGAAAGAAAGATTTTTTAGAGCAATTAATACTTTATTCAGCATGGAAGCAATAAACTGATTAAAAGTGACAGTAAAAACATTTATAATGTTACAAATGATTTCTATCACATTCCAGTTTTCACAATTAACTACAACTTTTGCCTCAATAAACTCCTAATTATTGCTCATTAATAGTGGTAGTTGTTAAGTTTGGGATTATGAGATGTAGAATATGGCCATGCAGAATAAGGCATTCAAATGTGACTAATAAACAGCCAATATCCTAGTAATATGCATGCTAATAACCCACTAGTTAATAGTGAGAATTGGACCCTAAACTGAAGTGTTACCAAGATTTCTATTTCATATTAGAATGATTCCTGAAGGGTCATGTGGCACTGAAGATTGTAATTGAAGTAATGATGCTGAAAATTCAACTTTGATCACAGGAATAAATTGCATTTTAAAATATATTGACATGGAAAATTGTTATTTTAAATTGGAATAATATGTCACAATATTACTGTTTTTACTGTATTTCTAATCAAATCAATGCAGCCTTGGTGATCAGAAGAGACTTTCAAAAACAATAAAAAACCTTTTGTTTGTGTTTTTTGTTTGTTTGTTTTAATGAAGGATATGCTAACACTTTTTTAAGAAATCTAAATTATGAATTTGTAATTTTAAAATCCCATAGATTTATACTGACAAAGAGATCTAAGCCATATATACAGATCGAAATATCAGTGAATTAGTGGGCTCTTTCTGACTTGGGCCAGTAAGCAACCACCAAGCAACACCCTAGCAACCACCTGCAACTTAATATAGTGGTGGCAAGTTTTGTACTGAATTTGTCTTTAGAAGTCAAAGCATATTTTATAATCTTTACTACAAAACTCACATCAAATAAAACCAAAATTATTTGGGTCCTGGATGCTGATTGGTCAATACAGCATTCCATCCATGTTATATTTACAAAATATCACGGCCTCTCATATCTTATTCCTTCAAGAAACAACTGTTCATTTCAGCTTGATTTTGACACTGAGCCAAACATCAGATATTTGACATTAATAAGCACGCACGTGCGTAAACGCTGAGGTTTGTCTAGATTTCCAGCGCGAGCTGATTGGTGAACGAGAGAGGGTCGTTACGGGTGATGCCGCTCCATCACAGCTTCATCTAGAGCATACAGTACATCTCCTGCCAAAGCTGCGGTTTAGCTGTTGACCAGACCGGAGCTTAAATTCTGTTTGAAACCGGAATCCAGCAGCAGTACTGTATCCTGATGTGGTGCACAATGAAAGCTGAGACAGAGAAAGAGGTGTATGTTAGGGTGTGGGGGGAGGTGGAGGTGGAGGGAGGGAGCACACACACACACACACACACACACACACACTCCAAGCTGAAGAGTTCAATGACAGTTTCTCAAAGCCCAGGCAAAGAGCTCAAGAAAGCTCAAGAAGACTCCAGCACCGAACAAAGAGTCCAACTTGGCCGGTGTTCATTAGCGATAGAGCGCCGACAATAGAGGCGAGTGTGAGGTGGTCTTGGGCCCCAGGACCGCACTGACCCACCGTTGATTGATTGTGCCGGGCCGTGCTCACCTGCAGCCCCTGCACACGCACACGCGCGCACGTCCTGACAGCCTGCAGAGAGACCCGTCAGTGTCAGAGAACAATATCCTGCACTGTGCAGCTTGCAACTGAGCACGCTCATAAATCACCACGGTGACAGAGACACCGCCCTCACTGTCCGCACTCCATGACACGCACAAACACACACACACACACACTCTCTGTCAGAAAACCTCAAGCTGTGCAACTACATGAAAGGGGTGTTTTTGAAAGGTTACATTGTTGCACCTGATTTGGGCCGGCAAAAAAATATTCAGCTTATTAACTGCGTCCTCTCGCATTGAACAACTGTGTTATTTACGTAATTATGAAACGGATATAAAGCAACCTGCTTGCTGATTGGTCAATACTGAGCTCCATATTGTAATAGAAACGACACCAGTTTACCTTAATCACCTATATAATATAATCATAATTTTTCATCAAAATGTAAATATTTCCCTCTTTGGCTTGCTTCTACCATGTGACATATACATTTGTGGTAAAATATTGTAGAGTTGGCGTTTGACCAACAAAACCATGGGATTTTAGTGTACTTGTTACATATGTTACATGTACTTAGTATAGTAAAAACAGTAAATTATGCATAATTTCATCCCTAAACCTATAGTAAATACATGTTGTTAATTATTATGACTCACTACTTATTTGTGTTATTACACGGAAGACACTTAATAAAGTGAAATAAAGTGTAACTGGATTTTTCTACTCTCTTTAAAAAGTTGATATGCCTTTTGTTTTATCCTACACTGAGAAAAAAGTGCAAAAACTGTACCTTTAGGAGTACAACAGCTTGTCGCCGGGGCAGTACCCTTAAAAGGACAACTTTGTACCTTTTTCACCCTTACAATGTGCATATTAGTACCTTGGAGTAGCAATATGTACTTTAAAGGGGTACTTCAGCGCTGGGAAGATGAATCTGTATTTAAACTGGGTCATTAATGTAGTAGAAATGTGAAATTATTTTTTAATTTGGTGCCTTCTAGACTGAGAAAACACAGAAAATGAATTTTTGTCTCATGGGGATGAAAGACAACAATTCCCAGAATACACTTTGCTGCCCTGGCAAGGCTACTGGCTGGATCACTTGCCCACCGCGTTCATTTTCATAAAATCAGTTCAGTTAGAGACGCTACAATTACAATGAACATGTCTGTTTAACATAATGTGAGTGAGCCTCGTCATGGCACAAACGCAGCAGGATCGGATTACATTCATCACATGAGCTAAGGTAAGCGCAGGATTCGCGGCTGTGTTCAGTCTGGCGCGTGATCAGATCATGTCTTTGGAAGCTTAACTTTCATAGGAAGTTCATTTGAAAAGTTGAAACACTCACTTTGCTCTCCACCGCTCCGCATGAATCTCCGCAGCTCGCGAAAGTGTTAATTGCAGTTTATTATTTCAGAGTGTTAATTGCAGTTTATTATTTGCATTTAGCATTGCTCTATCAGAACAGACCCACTAGTTTAGAGCCAATGATATTGTAGCTCAATCCAATCAATTCCCAAAAATCAAGTCGCACATACATTTTTGATTATAATTTATTTTCACGTGTCCTAGTTAAAGTGTAATTATAGATTTAAATTCTGAGTAATAGTAATTAACTACATGTACTTAGGATAAGGGGTTGGTTTAGAGTTGCATGTAATTATGCATAACTATCATATTCCATCGTTTCATCATTTTCTAGCTGCACAATCTCATAAAACCTTACAAGCATTCAGCTTTTATCCGAGAAACAAAGACCTCCAGTAGTGTAAGAGGAAACAGACACCCCTCCGCAGGTGAATCTATGACCTCTACACATCCCCACACGGACTGGACCTGAGGCCCGAGGCCCAATCCTCCCCTCACGACTTCATCTCAAATGCACTTTCATCTCTCTTTCATCCCATCGTTTTTGTTTTAATAAAGAAAGATGAAGTCCAGCTGCAGCTCTTCCTCTCTCCTCAAAATCCTCCAAAAATACATGTTTTATTCTATTCTGACTTTTAATGAGATTTTTTAAAACATATGGATCTGACTATAAATTCTGACTGGATGATATGTACTATGTACACGTTTAAGGTTGCCATGAGATTTTTTTATAAGATTATATTTTTTGAACGATATTAATACTTTTGTTCATCAAGAATGATTTCTGAAGGATCATGTGACACTGAAGATGCTGTAGTGATGCTGAAAAAGCCAGATTTGATCACAGGAATAAATTACATTTTAAATTATAATAATATTTCACAATATTGCTGTTTTTACTGTACTTAATCAAATAAATGCAGCCTTAGCAGAAGAGACTTCTTTTAAAAACATCTGAAAGGTCTTTCAGACCTCCAAAGTTTTAAACAGTGTGTGTGTGTAGGTGTGTATTATTACAATACATATAATTAAGTACATTTTTTAAATATACATATATGTATGTATTATACATATTATTTATTATATAATTTTATTTACTAAATGTATATATTATTATTTTTAAATAATACATTTAAAGTAACTTAATTAAATTAACTAAATTCATTATTTTGGTGCCTTTTATATCCACCTGGGAACTTGGGAAAAAGTTTGGTGAATTTAGATTATTTTTAGGTCATTTTGGAATAAAGGCACTTTTGAAAGCAAATGAAAAAGACAGGCAAAAACAGGCTTTCTTTCTTTTCTTTTTTTTCACCAATACGTTTTTAGGTTTCAAGCATTTTTTATCCACATTTTTTATGAAGACATTAAGATGTATTCTCAACTATGTCATGAAAGATATAACAGAATGATTTGATATAAACAAGGCCACAAAAGCCATTCTCATTCTAATTTGCATAGTAATGTGGTCTTGGGGGAACATGTAATGAAAAAAGAGTGTAACAATTGGAGTAATAATTGGGAATATTTTCATAAGAATATCTCATATTTCATAAGAATAATGATATATGATTTCTTTCTCTATTCACTTGTTGTGTCTCCAAAATGCCTAAATCCAAAATACAGAGGACATGCCCTATTTCGTAACAGAAAGACATGAGCTGATTTGATTCAATATGAAAATTTGTCAGATTGTCATATTTCCATAAGAGTGCTACATTTGATCATTCAGTCATATTTAAAGACCAAGAAGAGGGAGTTGTCAAGGTGAAACCTCCAAACATTTGGTATCTCTGCAAAGCCTCCAGACTTAAAACTGTGACATGTGGTGTCAAAGAAATAATGTCCTCTACAGATGCAAAAATCCTATTGGGGTCTCAGGGGGATATAATGGCAGCAATTGCAATATGATAAAAGCTATAAGACACTCTGCAGTGATTACATGGTTTAAACATACACCAGTGTAATGTACAACTCAGTGTACGGCACAGCTTCAAGTGGCTTAGCCAAACTCCCGGACCGCAGAGCATGCCGGTTTAGAAAAGTGCTCAACAATAGAGTTTGTGAGAGAAGCCAGGCACTGCCCTGTCCGGTCATTCCACACTGACAGAGCTTTAGTAAGAGAAAAACAGGAGAGAGCAGGATGAAAGGTGAGTGGTGCCCTGCGCAGGTGGCAGGTGTGATCACGGCGGTAAAAGACGAGGGACGGCAGGAACAGAGGGACACAAAGGACCGGTCTGTTTCCCGCTCACAGCTGCAGGGGGTGGAGATGAGTCCGGTTGACAGATAGACAGACACGACAGGGGAGGGGAGGGAAGAGGCACTGAGGGAGACGGAAAGATGGAAGGAGAGCTCTGACGGCGATACTTCAAACGCAGGATTGGGTCCTGGGTGCCGAGAGACACATTCTTTCTAAAAGAAGGTGGGGGCAGGCGGAAGAAAGAGGGAGATAGAAAAGAGTAATGCTGCCCGTGCGCAAGTGTGCGTGCCCGTCTCTTGATGTTCAGCCGGGAACAATCTATACAGTGGCTTGGAAAACGAGTTGAAAGTGTCTGAATGGCAGTACATTCAATTAAAAAAAGTGCTATCCAACAAACAATGCTGGAGATTTTCACAAAACTAACTTGACTTTTTTGCCATTACATTGACTGGTGTGATTTCAGATGCATGAGGTCAGTTCACACCAGTCGAGTAGCCACAGGTGTAGTTTATCACATTAACTATGAACTATTAAATCGAATTATTAAACTAAATTAACCATATAAACTAAATTACTGATCTAATTACTGATCTAAGCCCACATTGTCACTGTATGATAATCGAAATAAATTCAGTTGCATTATTTTTCTGTTTAACACTGTGAAGCTGCTTTGAAACAATCTGCATTGTTAAAAGCGCTATATAAATAAAGTTGACTTGACTATGAACATGGTCCACTAATAATTGACGAATCAGAAATATCAGCATCAGGCCATATACAAAAATTTCATGAAAAATTTATTGTTTAATTTTTGTCGTTTCTGTGTAATTATTTGTGAAGTTTACTAGCAATTTCTGAGAGAAAACAGTTTCATTTTTCTAAACTGTGAACGTTTAAATTAATGACAAATAAAAGTGCCTATGATAAAAATTATATTTAAAAATCGAATGCCAAATTCTTAGAAATGTAGTCATCTTTTGTTTTCATGATGGTTTCATACGATTTTGAAAACTTTTATAAAACACTTAAGCGAATGCACACCTTCCGAGGTGCAGGTCAAAGAAACCTGTTTGAAGGAGATATGACTGCACACGCACTAGCAAATACTTTACAAGATAAAATAAAGTATTTGCATTTGAAAACATTTATATAACTTTTTTGAAAACATATCGACATACGGTATATATATCATATGTTTAAAAATGGAATTAGGAGTTTTTCATTGTTTTCAAAAGTTCATCAGTTTATGATACAGAAAATGTTTTATTTGAAAAATAGTCTAAAAGTTATAATATATTATTGCACAAAAACATTTGGTAACCTGTACTAAGCTTGTCTTGTCATAAAAATGTCAAATTATCTGATATTTTAAGAGACTAAGGAACTTATTGCTTGGTCTACTGTAACTATAGACTTGTTTGCAATATACAACAGGTCTGTGTGACATGAAATGGTTTTATACACATGTAATAACAGTGTTTATTTTCATAATAGATCTGTGTTGAGCATAGTCTAATCCTCCTGCTCTCCTCTTCATTTGCGTTACTGTCCAGAGCTCCAGCTAAGACCCCCTGATCTCTGCCACATGGCATCCCATCAAAGCACCTTCTCTCCGGGCTTTAAGAAGGAGTCAGCCCCCTGATTTATCTCTGGAGGAAGCATGCCTGTGTCAGATCCCCGTCTAATGTTTTTTCATGAGTGTGTGTGTGTGTTATTCTTTGCCTCAGCACGACTCCAAATGTAGTTTCAACCCAGCTCCCTGTCAAAATACACATAGTCCAACCACTTCAGGACGCAACACACACACACCAGTTGATACATGAGTCCCTTTTTGAATGTCTTCACAACCATCTGCATAAATGATCACACATAAATAGTCACACAAACTTGGACTGACTGGAAGGGCAAGGTCACTTCCCATTGGCCGCAAGTCTAACCCTCTGTTTTCCAGGGCAGCCTTTTCCCCCTACTCGACTGCTGATAGGAAACTTAGATAGTCGCCGCAAAGACAAAAATACTTTTCCTTCTCACCTCCCCAGACACTTCAAAACATCTTTCCATGTCCTTCCTACTCTTTTGCCTCGTTATCTTCTTTCACGTTTTTGTACCCTGCCCCACAGTATTAACTATTTGCCCTCTACCTGTCAGAGCGGAACGTGAAGGTGAGGCCAGGTGTGCTGTCCACTGGAACGTGAGGAAGCCCGAGGTTTGGAGCTGTTTGACAGATAGGAAGTGACCTCCTGTCCCGGCTGCTTCCCGTATCATTCTTTATTTACCCATCCACCAAACTGTGTGTCGGACCGCCAGACCTGCTGTCCTCTAACATCTGAAGCTCACTTCCACCTGCACAGCCCCAGACCACCCAAAGCTCTTCACTGAGACGAAAAAGCTCACACTGACCTACGAGCTCAACCTCTGGTTTTATACCTGAAAGCATGCTCCAAATCATAAAATAAAGAATTTTACCTTCTTTTTGGTCAGTCTCAGTCAAGGGGACAAAGGTATCTCAGTATCAGCTTTGTTTTAGATGTTTCTCCTGAATGGCTGGGGAAAAATAAAGACGTACAAATGAGACAATAATTGACAGTTTGAAAAAAGAACTATAAACATTTGACAAGGAAGTTGATACTAGATTTGTACGCAGAGCTGGCCCGTCCATTAGGCAGTACAGGCGGCTGTGAACCTTTACATGAACATGCTAGATTCAAGTACACGGATTGTGCAACTACTAGGCTTACAACGTAGTTGTGAAACGCATCATATGGACCTCTTTAAACATGATACCATTCACAAACACGGCGAGGAATAAAATACCAACCACTTTAAATAAAAAGCATAGATCTGTGATATTCACGCATGACAAATTACTGTAACTGAGAATAAATAAAAAACAACAGTATATATAGAAGCAGAGAAAATTAGAAACATACACAGTAGCACTACACCCTAATTTGCATAATACCAACCGTGATATAAATAAAGGTGACATGACATATATGGAGAACTCGAGTACTGTACTTCTCACAGTATTCATACACAGATTTCAACTTTTCCCCCAAAATGCTCATGTTTGATACAAACATGAAAAATGTCCTATTTTAGCGGCACGCTTACTTTTTATTAATGTTTGTTCATGTATTACTGCATTTTGCATGGCAGAAAAGGTGGTCAAAAATATTAAGTTCCCAATTATTCTAATCTCTATGGTAGTAGAGACTTGACTTATTTGGATTTTGCCTCAGTTCTCTCAGCAGTCACTCATAATAACAAGTCATAACACATCAATGTTATGTTAAATGAAATGAAATAATGATAGAGAGATTGAGAGTTGTGGTAGGAATGACATCCAAACGGTATCTTTCGGGCCCGCAGAAGGAAGAAGAGAAAAGCGAGCTCAAAGTAAAGGGACGCTCTGACTGCTGTAAAAATCGAAGCATCATTTCTTTAAACCTGTGGTTGTGGGGAGTATTTTACGAAAGTTTTGAGAATTTAAAGTTAATCTGTAAGTACTAGTTCATGTATGATGCAAAATAATAATAACAATAAGCAAGTATTAACTTAAAAAGTATTATTAAACAACAACAAAAATCAATTTGCTGGGTAAAATTAGCATGACGTGTTTATATTTACCCAGCCCTTGGTTTAAAAACAACCCGAACAAGTGTGTCTAAATATTTGACATGTATGTTGAATGTTTTACACTTAATACGCACTTATACAAATAATATTGAAATATAAAAGTCATTTGTGCTTTCTTGTCAAGTTGCTATTACAGTTTTAACACCAGTAGGGCCTGCAATTTCATCACCTATAGGGCCCCACAACCCCACGGGCCAGCACCGGTTGCACAACTAATCGTAACAAAACCAAAATAGCAATCTGGCTTACTGCAATTTTACCGTTTATCTGTTGTAGCCAACAGTAACTGTATGCTATGGAAGCTTGTTTCCGTCACAGAATAAAACATTTTAAAAGATAATTGTGAGTTTTATCTCACAGTTGTCTTGCAAATCGGATGCTCCTGAAGGAAACACGGGGATCAAGATGTCCAAATGTTTCTTACTTTGTTTAAATATCAATTATTCGGAAGCAACAGAAGATACTTACATGTTTCCCGGAAGAAAAATTAAGTACAATTTACCTTGATCTTCAAATTCAAAAGGTTTTCACCCCCGGGTCTTAATGCATCGTGTTTCCTTCTGGAGCATCAGTGAATGTTTGAACCGTTTTTAATAGTTGTGTTTGAGTCCCTCAGTCGTTCTCAGTGTGAAAAGATGGATCTCAAAATACAGTCACTGCTGGAGAGGGTTCAAATATGCAAAACTGAAAACTGAAGAATGTGCAGGACCTGGAGGATTTTTCTGAAGAACGTTGGGCAGTTTAACTGCTCAGGACAAACAAGAGACTCAAGAACAACCATCACAAAACACAAAAACAGGTTGAAAACCACTGATTTAAATAAATATATGTGCTTTGTGTTTCAGAGTGAAGCGCAGCACTGTGCTGTTTTACATGCTGTTCTACAACAGCTCATGATCTGGTGTTTTCAGTGGTTTGTAAAATTTTTCACATTAAATGCGAGTGCTCTGATTTATTATTATTATTATCATCATTTTTTAAATACCATGAAGTATTACAATAGTAATATTTTTAGTAGTAAAAATTATGCTAAAATTATAATATTAATAATTTCATTTTGAATCACAAACATTCAAGCTGAAACCTCGCTTCTGATTTGTATCTTGGCAAATCGGGGCAGTTTGTAACATTGTTGAGATGTTTTCTGAACAATATGTGAGATTATTCGATTATTATTATCTCATCAATCTCAAATGAAAAATAATTGAGTTATTGACTGCAATTTTTCTTTCTGGTGGGAGCATACAATTTTAGGTACACAATGACAAAATCAGTACAGTGCTCATAGTGCTATAAAGAGGTCATGATAAGAGTAAATAAAGAGTCGCAGTTGAACATAGATCACTGGAAAGAGAACAATGCTGGGAGATTGTAGGGAGTGATTTTGGAAAGATGATGTTTTAGGGCAGAGTGCAGACAGGAACGCTGGGGTGAGAGTGAGTTGGACATGCATTATGGAGAGTGGACGGTTTGGGGAAGGGAAGAGAACCCACGAGTTGGAGCCAGTTAAGAGGAATATCAGGAAACTCCCCCCGTCCTCAGTCAGGACCACCCCTCCCAGCTCCCTCTTCCTGCCAAAACTCAGCACACTTCCTCTGCAGCTATTGGGATTCCCACCTGGGACATTCCATCCATGAAATGTACCTCTCCCCCTCTCCCTCTTTCATTTTGTGTTTTATTTACAAACTGTAGGCTACACATTATTATTGTTCCACTCTCAGTTAAAGTTTTCTTTTCGTGGTTGAATTAATTCCTGGTTTTTCCACGATATTACTATCTACGCAGTGTGCAATTTAACGAGTTTTAGTTTCTTGAAGACATTTCTGTCAGTAATTTTTGCGTTTATTTTTGAACGTTCGATTTAGGCTCATTTTTAACATTTGGCTAACGAACAAAAAACGAGGCTAAAGGTTTTGTGATAGATGTGTTGTGTGAATATATAATAAATTGGAAAAATAACGACAGTACTTGTGTTTTGTCGATGTGCGGTCCGAAGGGATCCTCAAAGACATCGCTCGAGCCGCCCACAGTTCAGTTGCTATGGTTACTCCTCAGGCCAGCGCGACTTCTTTTCGCGTGAGTATTTAGCTTACTTCAACCTGTAATCTAACTTTTGTAGTTGTGAAACGTTGCTTACTTGTACATACAAAATAATACTTACACATAAGACAATCTCAACTTAATTAGGACCCAACATAATTCGCATCCTGTCCATCCGGGAGTGTGGGAGCTTACCATATCGCGCTCTGACCACTAGAGGTCACTATATTACAAAGCAAAAGTCAGTCATTCCGTTCATTGCGAGCTACTTGTATTTTTCCAACACAAAACGGGTGATGTAGACCGTTTTTTTTTTACTCAGTTCTCACATAACTCAGAAAAAAGGCCATTATCCTGATGAAATTAGCTAAATGAAATGACAGATGAGCGAATGTTATGCGGATGAATATGCAGGGAAGGGAAGGGTGGAAATACCAGGTTTCATGACTTTGTGTTTGACCTTTTCGGAAAACGAGCTAATCCTGGGGTATAATAGACTCTGGTGCAGATATGGAAAACTGCTGCTCCGTTATCTGAGTTGCCGTGGAGACCATCAGAGCGCGCGCCCGGTGAAGATGCCGCCTTATTAAAAGGGGAGTTTGTATATATTGGAAAAAGGCGCTTTTTGTCATAAGTGTCACTCACATGCACAACGTTCCCCTCTCGATTGTAAATGGAAACCTGTCTCTTTTCTCTAAAATAACAAAATTCACTTCGAGCACGGTTAAGCATAGAAATCCATTTCGTGCGCAGAATGGGCCTATCAGTAAAAACGGCGCTCAGTGATCTGCACTGCACAAAGTCTGGCATCTTCTCCAAACTAGAAATAATCACTTCAGTGTTCGCATTAAGGCACAGTTGATCGTTTAATAAAACAAAACAGCCTCTTAATGAGGATATTGGTATCAATTTAAATGTAATAATAATTATAATCATAATTATAATAAGAGTCTTTTATAAAGACTCTCTTATTAATATTACTTTTTAAATGGTAAAAACTGTTTCACAATTAACTATAACAACGTTCCCATTCCATCTTAATTTCCAGAATAATGCTGCATGTATTTTTCCAGAGTTTCACATTTATTTTCTTTATTAGAAAATCAATTAAATTTACTTTGGCCCCACTTTGAATTTACTTTTTTATTTTCAATTTAAGGGCAGCGGTTGCTTTTATTTGGCTGTCTTCTGTCAGCGAGGGGAAATTTAAAATGAAATTCCTTGTGAAAAACCATTATGACACGTGCGCTTCCAGGACACCCGGTTTAATGGAATGAACTAGGCGTTCATTAGTGATGAAACGAGATCACCGCTGTTTTAAAGCCTAATGCACGGGCTGATATTCAATTACAGAGAACTCTCAACTCTAGCTACTAATTTCGACTAAAACGGAAATTATTTCTTACTAAAAAACTAGGCCTAGAAATATTTTAAAGGGCAAGTGTTCCTATTTTTATTTAATGTCAGTGACTCCTTCAAACGCTTTATATGTAAATGACTGTTCATTTAAATCTAACAAGAAGAAAACGCCTTTTATTGGTTTTTATAGTCATTTACACAGTGTAGGCTATTGCAAAGCGCCAAGTGTTTTCAGCTGTCTGCTTTTCAATTAATTTATAGGACTATTGATTTTATTTCCCATAAGAAAGACGTGCTGGAAAGGTGGGTAACGATAACGATACCGCTGATATCCACTGGATAAAGAAGGCAAAACAAGTGTTTGGATGAAACGAGCTAATTTCACAACTAATTCAACACGTAACAGATCTAATGACAAGACAGAATAATCACGCAGATACCTATCAACAGTAGCGCTACAATATGAATGATAATGGCTGCATTGATATGTTAAGCGTGTGTACCTCTGCCCGTCCAATAAACTCGCTCAAAACCCCAGCTAATATTGGCCCGAACACGTTAAATGTGTAAATATTTCTCCTTCGGGTAGCCTATCTGTCTCTATCACCCCTGCGATCTTCCCCCTCAAATGATGCATTAGATGCATTGAATGTATTTGTTGTGGCGGTTTGAAAAGGCGGCGATAATCTGGGGGAGAGAGATAAGAAACACCAATTTATTCAGCGCCACTTTGGACCCTGTTTCCAGCCTCGCTCGGTCCTGACACCTCCAGCGGTAAGCTGATAACGATTAGGCCATTTAT